>CM048755.1:729851300-731051300 GCA_026315105.1 Locusta migratoria | reverse complement strand
ACAATATAAAATCCTTAGCAGGTAACACCATATACCAAATAGTTTGGTTTTTTAAACAACGAATAAACCAACCATCGCCAATTAATGTCACATTTTGCCGAAATATAACTTATTTATTTCTAGCGCCACAACACTGCTATAAAAACGTAAACAGGCGAAAAAAGAAAGAAAAACAGTGGAAACTTTTCTCTTCGGAAACGAATTGGCTAACTTCTGACGCCTGATAAAACAGGTGGACTGTTTAGCTGAGATGGAAGACCAAGTACTAGTTGTGACTGAAGGAATTTACGTAGTTCTTGCCAGGTGGGCGTTCATTTGGTAGCTATGGAGGAGACGAAAAGGCGGGACGTTTGCAGTGAAAATGCTATCGGTAACGTTTCCTACAGCTTTGCTACGAACTCAGGAAGAAAATCATTGCGATCAATAAAACTTTCCCTAGCATTATGGTTATCTAAATATAAACAGTACCTATTCCTATTTTTTAAAACCTATTTAAAATGTCTTAATTCCGTAATTTTTTACGAACTTCCCATAGCTCCATAAATAAGATAATAGATCCTTAACAATTATGGACAATCCATAATAGTTGGCAGCTATGAGGTGGTAAAGATAAGAGTTGCTTCAAATCTGAGCCCAGTATAAAATATAGTTGGAAAAATGTATTCCTTTCCTGCAATGAGAAATCGGTAATCTAGTATGTGGGTTGCAGAAAATATGTTAATACTTCCAAATGTTTAACATTTTAATGCTGACACCAATTCAAATGTATCTAATCATTTTGGTTTCAATTTTTGATACATGGATAATGGATTGTAAGTAGTGAGGAATTTTCATTTAATTTTTGTTATTTTTAATATGTAAATGTCTGAAAAAAATAAACTAATTTTTAATAATTTTTGTTCGCTTCTTATATAGTTCTATATTATGATGAATTGTGAATGATTACCATTTTATTATAAAATAGGCAATTACTGCAGATTATGTGCCAGTTTGAAAAACTAAGGCAGTACTACATAATGTCATCATAAAGCAGGCAGAAACTTTGAGGTTTGTAAGTTTTCAGTGGACATAAGATATTCAAGGTGTATGTTTTACAGATTCAGATTCTAAAGTAATTATGCATTCTGCCACCTGTGTTAGTTTTTCCTGTTAGATTTAATATATTTTTGAGGAGGGGGGGGGGGGAGCTGCTTTTGCAAGCATTAAGTTTAGAAATAGTGACTGACATTGTACCACAGCCTCATGTTTCAGATTCACTTTGCAATTGCTGGTAACTTCCCCCTGGTAGAGTGTGAGGCATTGGTAGGTTGTTGGTTCCACAGATATATGAAAGTATGCTTTGTAATCATTTTCATTCAGTGCAGCTCTGATCATATCCCTGCATCCTTATACAGAAATAACCAATGGTTGAAATTGGATGTAATGAATCCAATTTGTAACAGTGTAAAAATTCACAAGCCTGCCGTGTGTACATGGTCAGACCAGAAATGCCAATACATTGTATACCCTTCTGAATATATTAATGTATCTTTAATTCCAAGCAATTTCACGATGTAAGTTCCCATTAAAAAACAGTTGAGCCATTACGTCTCCTTATGATTATTAAAAGATAAATGAATTAGAATACAGTACCATACGAAGCAAGTAAGTGAGATAGGCCATGTGATTACTGTGAGAATGTCACAGGACAAAACATAATTCCCTAACCTTGGTTGGATATCTTTCAGTAGTGACATAAAAATTCATCTCATTTGTAAGATGATAGGCAAAATGCCTATAGTAAAGGAAGGGGAGAAAAATCAAAACACTAGCAATTGTGAATATATAATTCTATAACTAGTATTTTGCCAAACAGTTCTGCAAACTGTTTGGCAAAATACTAGTTATAGAATTGAAATCTTGAAGAAGTTGACTGAAGGACAAAAATGTTAGTATCTGTATCTACATACATACTCCACAATCCACCGTAAAGTGCGTGCCAGAGGTTACACTGTATCACTACTAGGCATTTCCTTTCCTATTCCACTCCCAAATAGAACGAGGAAAAAAATAATGCCTATATGCCTCCGTACGATCCCTAATTTCACTTATCTTGTTTTTGTGATCACTATGCGAAATGTAAGTTGGCGGCAGCAAGATCGTACTACACTCAGCTTCAAATGCCGGCCCTCTAAATTTCCTCAACAGAAATTCACAAAAAGAACGTCATCTTTCCTCCAGCGATCCCCAATTGAGTTGTCGGAGCGTTTCCGTGACACTAGCACATTGATCGAACCTACCAGTAACAAACCTAGCTACTTGCCTCTGAACTGCTTCTATGTCTTCCTTTAAACTGATCTGCTGCGGGTCCCAAACACTTGAGCAATACTCAAGACATTGTCGTATAAGCATTTTATACGCGGTCTCCTTTACAGATGAAGTACGTCTTTCCAAAAGTCTCCCAATAAACCGAAGTCACCTGTCCGCCTTACTCACAACAGTCCTTACATGTTCGTTCCATTTCATATCGTTCTGCAATGTTACTCCTAGATATTTGAATGACGCAACAGCATCAAGAAGCTCACTACTAATGTTGTTTTCGAACATTATGGGATTGTTTTTCTTACTCATGCGCATCACCTTACATTCTTCTACATTGAGAACTAACTGCCATTCTTCACACCAACTAGAAATTTTGTCTAAGTCATCCTGTATGCTATTACAGTCAGTTAAAGATGACACCCTCCCATACACCACAGCATCATCAGCAAACAGCTGCAAATTACAACTTACTCTGTCCATCAGATCATTTATATAGATGGAAAATAATAGGGGTCCTATCACACTCGCCTGGGGCACGCCTGACGATACACTTGTCTCTAATGAACACTCGCCATTGAGAACAACGTACTGTGCTCTATTACTTAGGAAGTCTTCCAGCCAGTCACAAATCTGGGAAGCTATTCCATAAGTTCGTATCTTTGTTAGCAGTCTGCAGTGTGGCACCACGTCTAACGCCTTTTTGAAGTCGAGGAAAACACAATCCGCCTGTTGCCCTTCATCCATGGCTTGCAAGATGTCATGTGAGAAAACGGCAATCTGAGTTTCACATGAACGATGTTTCCTAAACCCGTGCTGATTCATAGAAAGAAGCTTTTCCGTTTCAAGGAAATTTACTATATTCGAACTGAGAATATGTTCCAAAATTCTACATGAAACTGATGTCAACGATATTGGCCTGTAACTGTGTGGGTCAGTTCTTTTTCCTTTCTTATAAATGGGAGTCACCTGCACTTTTCCGTCTCTAATGACCACGCTGTCGACGGGACGTTAAACCCTAAGCTTCCTTCCTTCCTGCACTTTTTTCCAATCACTAGGAACTGTGCACTGAATTAAAGATTCACGATAAATACAAGCTATGTAGGATCTAACAGCATCAGTGTGTAAAAGAGCAATTTGACTAGAAGGTATTTCCCATGCTTTATACTAACACCTTCTGTGTGGCTGAAGCTTATAAGCATCAATGCAAGCCTCAAGCCAGTGGGGCTGACGCTTATAAGTGTCAACGCTCACTGTCGGATTACTCAATCTAGTTGCAACATCTAAGCTAGCATCAAAGTATGTAAACTTTTGTTTTGTGTGGTCAGTTATCGAATGTATATTGTTCATAATGGCAACTAATGAACAGACACCTGGACCTTCCTATGTGAAAAGGAGCAGGAAAAGTGTTAAATTGACAGAGGAACAGTTACTTAATATTCTAGACGATAGTGATTTTCTGTGTAGTGAGGTCGAGCCATGCCTTGGAGGTTGTCATTTAGAGGCTGCAGAAGAATTGCAGAGTGATGACAATGTGGAAGCACTCGAGCATTACCAGCTCACACTCGCACGTTCTCAGGCTGAACTGGAGAGTTGCGCGCCTGAATCGATGCTGCAGCGGGGCAATATGGTATACAAATTCAACAAATATTTTAGACTAATTGGTGTTATCAGGCTACAATAAGTATTTCATTGCTCCACACTCGAGGCATAATTTGAAGATTCAATGGTGAAGGATGAGGTGATATGCATAACCAGATGTGGCAGTTATTTTAATCTGCCAATATTTTATGTAGGCTATAAATTCTAGCTTATGTGGTGGTAATACACTTGTAACATTTGCATTATATACACTTTTTTATTACATGCCTTAGCAGGTGAAATGGCCATACATCTATACTGATGATAGCCATGTTTACCAATGTCTGATGGATTTTACTTTGTAGTGTTACCTGCATTTAAAAAATAATGTGTGCATATAAGGGCATTACCAACAAAGTTACTGTTAATTACATTGACCAGAAATACTGAGTATGACAGCAGAGGTAGCTATAAATATTTGCTTCCACCGTCATCTGTAGGTTGTCTCCCTAATGACAGCACAAGTCACTTCTTATAGCCTGTCTTATTTATGCATCCTCAAGACAGCAGCATACTAAATTTTATTGTTACTTCCATAATATCACATGGAAGCAGAAAAGTGTTTTCCTGGAGACAGTGGACTTATTCACACTATGAAGTGTAATAAATATACAATAGGTTAAGAGTTTTTGGTCCCTTTCCTAATTATCTTTCCTTATGGAACATCTGAATGAAGTGTATGTTCACATTTTGAATACACATAATGAATGGGGTATAAGAATCCTAAAGTAAGAATGGCTGCAACAATCCCTTACAAAACAAGATTAATGAAAGCTTCATAGTTGTGTGCCAAAAAGTGCAAATTTCAAAAACTAAAGTTAGTTATATCAGAAGAAAGAACAAATCAAATGGATTCATACACAATTTTTTTTCTTTTGCAGTGTAATGTGTACTATTATGTGGAGTTTCACAAGTAATGGAATGACTGATTCTCCACCCCCATATTAAATACAAGTAAACCATGAACCCATACAAAGCACCAATGTATTCTGTAGATAACCAAGGAAACTATTTTCTTAGTATAACATTTTGTTTCATTCACAAAAGACTAGATATATCTTTAAAAAAAAAAAATATTGATAATAGAAACAAAAAATTCAGACATGGCTACTGTTCTTTTTAATTCAGTAACAACTGTACCGGTATGTAATTGCCGAGTAAATTCACAGTATGTTATTAAGAAGAATCAATTGGAAACAGAATGGTATACGAGCTCAATGCATCAAATATTTTGCTTATTAAATAAAAAAACCACGACTTATTAAATAGATAGTTCTGTAATTTTCACATTTTTTTCTGCACTTGCTTTCTTTCGAATTGGAATTACGATACTATTCTTGAAGTCCGAGGGTATTTCCCCTGTCTCATACATCTTGCTTACCAGGCGGAACAATGTTTTTATGACTGGCTCTCCTAATGATATCAGCAGCTCAGGGGCCTTGTTTCGACTCAAATCCTTCAGTGCTCTGTCAAATTCTTCTCGCAGTATCATATAGCCTATCTCATCTTCCTCCACTTCATCTTCCATTTTAGAACACTGCCGTCAAGTTTATTTTCTTTGTATAGGCCATTTATATATACCTTTTTTTAAAAAAAAAAAATATAAATTCATTCATGGATCGGTGTGCAGCAGCAACTTTTATTTTGCGACTGAGTGCTACTTTGCTGTCACAAATTTAAAATGGGTAACTGGCACATTCCATATGAAATGATTTTTAGAAAATCACCAAAGTAAAGAGTTCGGCACGTGAATACAGTAACAAAATGTAATTACACAGATTTTTCCCTTCTAAATTTTGTCACACCTGTTACACGGTTTTTGCTTAAAAATATGTTTTCAGTAATTACAAAAAATGAATATTTAGACTTAATAATATAATTAATTTCCTTTTAAATTATGTATATTAAAAGACGAAATTTTGAAAGGGATATTTTAAGATTATTTCAAACTCAATTTCTGACAGTCCATGTTTCACACCTGTGACTATGGAATCAACTGTTTACATCTCATCGCTGCTGATATCCACATATGTCTCAGACACTGTGAACATTGTTACAGTTGAAGTTTCACCATAAATGTTGTTTGAAGTAAACAGTACATGTGTTTTGGAATGACATAATCACAACAATGTTTTCCTTGATTCTTCATGTCCTATTTCAATCTCACTTATGCTTCTAAAGTGTGTGTACCAATTCTGTTTCATTGTTTGGCCATTTCAGAGTCACCTACGTTATGGCGTTATCTTCTGGGGAAACTCTACAACAGCAACAAGCACTTTCATAATCCAAAAAAGAGCTATTAGAATAATTTCAGGGAAAAAAATAGGGAATCATGTAAACCTCTATTCAAACAACTGCAAATACTACCATTACCGTGCCTGTATATAGCTGAAATTTGAAAGTTTCAAAAAATTAGTATATTAGGTTGTGACAGCAGATTGCAAAGAAATAGCATGGTCCGTGACCACAACACTAGAGTAAAAGACAATCTCCATCTAGTGCACGTAAAATCAAGCTAATGCCAGAAAGGAACATTTGATATGGGAATTAAGCTGTACAATAAACTAGCAGTCCATATAAAAACATTGAGACTATTAACGTTTCAGAAAGCAGTCAGGGCACATCTGCTGCACCACTGTTTTTACTCTGTTAATGAGTACATGGAGGTTACCTAAAATTTCTATTGTTTTTATTAAAATGTACAATATGCTGATTAGGTACAATGTGCTTAAATCTAAGTGTAGATTTTGACACTTATTTTATAATCACATTGAAACATCATTCTTTGTATTGCTATAATAAGATGTTCCAATCCTATTGTATATATAATACTGTAAAATAATATACACATAATACTGGAAAAATTATAATAGGTATTTTCTATGTGTTAGTCATATAGCCTTATGTCTAATGTTCCTACCCTATTGTATATTTATTACTCCTTATGAACCATGTAACCTTTCCAACATTACATGGTACTTTTGTGCCAAGGAAGTGATCTAATGGAAATAAACAAAGCTCAGACACAAATAAGCGAAATATTCTTCTACATTTTATTCAGCTGACATCTTTCCCTGACATTATGTTACAATAACGTGGCTAATTGCAGTCGCTTTATGCTCAGTGTGAAACACTGCACTGCTACAAACGAATTCTCATTTGAAATATTTTGTTGTTTTTCCACTACTTTTTCCCACTACCGTAATACTGTTACGGTGCGCAACACATTACATGGCATATTTTGACAGACAATAGTCTGCTATTACTTGTCAAAATTTAGAAACGTACTTGAAGAGATTATATACTTAATTTCACACATCCACCGTAAAATAACAGAACAAAATCAATGAGTATGCACATATAAATGGTATTTATTAAATACAGCACTGAAGCTGTAGCAGTTCGATTTCCCGAACGTTTAATTTCAGACGCGCCTAAGACATCATCAGTAACACTTCTGTTTGGAGCAGATGCGCCTAGGGGGTTTAACGTCTTGTGAGCCATTCCAAAGAGCCAGATCTTCTAGGTGAGTGCTCAGTTAAGAGTCGCTCACTTAGGCGAACCATTTTGCCCATCTCTAATCGGCAGCTCCTGCCATCTAGCCACACTTTGCCACACTACATCGAGGTTTTATTTTATTTTATTTTTTATTTTTTATTTATTTATTTTTTTTTTAACCCCAGAAGTGGCAGGCTGGCAGCAGCGAACATGCTGCTCTTCAGCCAAGAGCATACAGATATGGGAACAGAAGATTTAAAATAATAAAAACATGTGACAATATATGAAGAATTTAAAAATAGCCATGGTGAGATAAATGGGTGGAATGACAATGGCTGTGTAAAGGGTGACAAAATGCACATATTTATAACTTAAAAAACCACAGTGGATAAAACGATCATGTTGAAGAAATGGAACGATGACGATGAGATGAAGAGGACATTTAAAACACATGGCAACACTATGTTCTGCCTGTGCGGCGGTTGCTGATGTTTTAAAAACACACGTATACTTGAAGCACCAAGTCATTGCACACTTAAAATCACCAACACAGAATTAAAATCACTGATCAGGCCCCACAGTGAAGGGGAAAGGGGAAGGAAAGTGAGGTGGGCAGAAAATGAGGGGAGGGGGCGGAGTAGGGATGGAATGGGACGGGATGGGACGGAAGTCTCCAAGGGAGTGGGGGGGGGGGGGACAGGAATCCAAGTGGAGGAAGGGAAAAGGATGGATGGAGGGAGACATGGCACTAATCTCAAGGAAGGCTAAGGTTGATAGGAGGGGTATATATCAGGATGAAGGGTATCATCCGGGAGATGAAGTTGATGGAAGTTACCCTTGGATAGGATGTGGAGAGTATGGAGGTGGAGAGAGGGAGGAACACGCCTTTGCGTGGCAGAGGCCCGGAATTCAGGAGGATAGTAGAGACCAGTGGGTGATGAGATTCTATTTTGCGGGAGGTGTATAGGGTGTGAAGATGTTCAAGGAATTTTACAAATCAAATGTTTGTAAATCTATCGGACCAAACTGCGTGGTCATCAGTCCGTAACTTACAAACGACTTAAACCTAGGTAAACTAACCTAAGGACAAACACTCACACCCATGCCCCAGGGAGGACTCGAACCTCCATGGCCCCACGCGCTCCGCAGCTAGGCGCTTTAGACCGCTCGGCTACTCCACCGCGGCGGAATTTTACAAGGTGGGGGAAAGGGATAAGATCATATAGAATCCACGTGGCGGAAGAAGCAGATATGGTAAGCGAGGTGGTGGGCGTGGCGTTCTAGGATCTGGAGGGATTTATAGTAGGAGGGCGGGACGGATATCCAGGTGGGATGAAAGCTACACAAGACGGGATGCATTAGGAAACGGTAGGTGTAGAGGATGGTGGAGGGGTTCAATCCCCATGTCTGGCTGGAAAGGAGCTTGAGAAGGTTAAGGTGTGAGAGGGCCTTTATCCGACAGTTTGAAGGTGAGGATTCCAGGAAAGGGAATGGTCACGGGTGAGGCCAAGATATCTAAGGGTGGTGGTTTGTGGGATGGGGCAGTCATGGAAATTAAAGTAGAGGTCGTGGTGGCGGAAGGAGCGGGTGGTACGACCTATGATGATTGCCTGGGATTTGGTAGGGTTGGCAGTGACGAGCCACTGGTTGCACCAGGAGGAAAATTCGGATAGGTGAGTCTGGAGGAGGTTTTGGGAGCGAGCGAGGGAGGGGGCGAGAGCTAGGAAGGTAGTGTCAGCAGCGTACTGGAGGAGATGGACGGGAGGCTGGGGTTGGGGCATATCTGCAGTATATAGCAGATAGAGGAGGGGGGAGAGGACGGATCCCTGGGGCAACCCAGCATAGGGGTAGAACAAACGGGAGTTGGAGTTGTTGACAGTGACGTAGGATGGGCGGTTGGAGAGAAAGGACACAATGAGGCAGACATAATTAATGGGAAGGGTGTAGGTCTGTTGTAGTTTGAATAGGAGACCAGAATGCCATACACGATCGTAGGCCTTCTTGATGTCGAGGGAAATGAAGATAGCGGCGCAACGGGCATTAATTTGAACGGGTAGAAGGTGGATGAGGCGAAGGAGTTGGTCATCAACAGAGAAGAAGGATCGGAAGCCACATTGGAATAGGGGGAGTAGTTGGTGTTGATGGAGATGTTGGTGAATATGGCGAGAAAGGATAGTTTCCAGGACTTTGCTGAACATGGAGGTGAGGCTGATAGCATGATAGGAAGAGGCATCAGAGGGTGGTTTGTTGGGTTGTAGAAACATCAGGATACAGAATGTCTTCCACAGGTTGGGGAAGAAGCTGGCGATGTGGATAACATTGTATAATGTTATGAGGTATCAGTGCGATCATGGACGTCGGGAAAGTGGGAGTAGTCAAATCTAGGATTGTTGGGTAGGGCAAAAACTTCGGAGAGGTAGTCAACAAAATGCTGTGCCTTACTGGCATTGTCGGAAAGTAGTTGTGGAGGAGAGGGTATGTGGGGGTGGGGCGACTGCCAGTAAGGCGATGCAAGGCCTTCCAGTATTTGGACGAATTGACGGGAAGCATGGCATTAAGGCGGGTGCATGTCTGACGCCAGTCCCGGCGTTTCTTCACGATCAAACCGTTTCTGATGTGTCGTTGGAGTTGCCGGTGGCGTAAGAGTGTAGCCCGGTCATGTGTCCTCCGGAAGGAGCGGTAGAGACGACGGAATTCGCGGAGTAGGAGAACGGCCTGTGGATGGAGGGTGGGGCGGTGGGGGTGGATGGCTTCGGTAGGGATATGGGCTTGGACACAATCAGCAACAGTCTGGTGTAGGAAGGATGAGGCATGGTCTATGTCAGCGGGGGTGCGGAGGGGGAGAGGGTGGCTGGCGACCGAGGTGTCAGTGGAACGATGGTAGGCATCAAATGTTCAAATGTTTGTATAGCTTATGGGACTTAACTGCGGGGTCATCAGTCCCTAAACTTACAAACTACTTATCAACTATACTCCGTTCACTCTGAAAAGGCGGCTCAATGTCATTCGGCCGGCACTCTGCATGTCACGTGATCACCCCCTCCACAGTGCCTTTTCCCCTCTCCCCAGCGCGCCGTCCATCCGTTCTGCAGTTCTACAACAGTGTGGTAGCATTTCTCTGCGTTTACATTTAAATTTGTTACAATGTCGAGTGTGAGTGATATTAGGCATCAGTCGAAGGATATTGTGTATAAAGTGTAATTTTTTCAAAGCGTTGGAAAACTGCCAAGAAAAGGTTTGTGACTTTTTCGGAGATACTCAAAAAACAACCGCAGAAGCCTGTCAGGTGTCGGTAAGAACAGTGCAACGCATCTGTGAGGAAGCGCATAAAAGTGTAATCGAAAATGAAGATATCCTAGGGCCAAGCTTTTCATCTCCAAGATAAAACATTACTCGCCAAAAGCCTGTCACAAAATTAGACGATTTCCAAAAAGACATAATCCGCCGCTCAACCCAAGAATTTTACGATAATGGTGAATACCCAACACTTAAACTTAAAGATGTTTTAAAAGATAAGATAGATTATGCAGGAGGTATTAGGTCTTTGCATAAAATTGTGAGAAAACTTGGCTTCAGATACAAAAGAGCTAATGACGGTCGAAGATTTTTGATGGAGAGAAAATATGTTGTAGCCATAAGAGCCTCGTTTTTAAGAAGAATGCTTGAAATAGGGAATGAGGATCCTCCTCGACCTATCATTTACATCGACGAAACATGGGTAAATCAAAACAATTCTAAAAGTTTTATCTGGCAGGATTGTAAAAGAAACGGTGGTCTAAAGGTCCTGTTAGGTAAAGGATCACGTCTGATAATCTGCCATGCCGGATCGGTCAAATATGATTTCATAGAGGGGGCAGAATTGGTGTTCTAGTCTAAAAGCAGTGTTGATTACCACTAATAAATGAATAATACGGTCTTTAGGGAATGGATTACTGATCTCCTTCGAAGCATGGAAGAAGTCATGGACAATGCAAGCTATCTTTCCATGCTTAAAGAAAAAATTCCCAACTCAAGTTTCAAGAAAGTCGATATTTTGGAATGGCTGCAAAGCAAAAGCACGCCTCATGATCCCACACACACGATAGCCGAATTGCTTTGCACTGTCAGGCAACACAAAAAAATGTTCAAATGTTTGTATAGCTTATGGGACTTAACTACGGGGTTATCAGTCCCTAAACTTACAAACTACTTATGAACTAGCTAATACTAAAGACGACACAAATATCCATGCCCGAGGGCGGATTCGAACCCCCGACCGTAGTGGCCGTGCAGACCATGACTGACACGCCTCAGTCCCCTCGGCTACCGTGGCCGGCATGGTAGGCATCCCAGCCGGTGCAGGAGTAATCATGGACCATCTTAGGAGGGGGTTCTGGATGGGTGGCGCGGTCTGCCCGACCGTGGGGGTCAATGGTGAGGAGTATGGGGGCATGATCACTGCCAATAAGGTCAAGGACGTCCGCTTGGACGCGACCCAGGAGGTTGAGAGAGACTAGGACTGTGTCAGGAGTGGTGATGCTTTTGGGGCGTGTGGGTTGTGGGAGGGGAATGGAGTCGCCCAGAGCATGGCAAGGAACTGACGCCACCGCCGGAGTTCACTGACAAGGTGGGAAGCGAGGTTGAGGTCAGCAGCAATTACATAGGTCGTGAAGGATTGATCAGCGTGGGAGAGGAAGTCATATGGGAGAGGTACATGGCTGCAGACATAGATGGTGGCTAGGGTGACAGTGAGGGAGGGTAGGAATAGAATGTGTATAAGGCGTTCAGTAGGATTATTGATGGGAGGATGTAGCCAGACATGGTGATGATGGAGGTGGTCAATCACCACTCCACCTCGAGTGAGGGGTGGGGGACTGCAGTATGGTGAAGGGTGTAAGGAGCAGCTGAGATGGAATGACGGGATTGGAGGAAGGTTTCGTTGAGGAAGAAGGCACCCACACAGTGTTGGGAGAGGGTGTGCATGAAGAGGGAACGAATGTTGTGGTAAACGATTTTGTAGGGTGGGTGTGCTTTGGGGAGGGGGAGGGGGAGGGGGAGGGGCGGGAGGGGGAGGGGGAGGGGCGGGAGGGGGGCGATGGGAAGAGGATACGGGTGGGTTATATGAGAGTAGCTTTGTGGGAGAAGGTGAAGTGGGAGTTTTTGTGGGAGAGGGTGGCAAATGTGTCCAATTGCCAGACAGAGTGGGCAGCAAAGATAATTTGCTGAAGGGAATGAGGGTGCTGGAAGGGGTGAATGTTCTGTATGACAGTGGTGACAAAACGGATGACATCCTCAACTGTTGGAGGGGAGAGGGGGGAGCTGTTGGGGTGCATTGGGGGTCAATGGGACGGACAGAACTGTCAGCTAATGGATGGTGAGGGTGGGATGAGCCTGACATTTGTAGGAATAGGTGGGGTGGGGGCCGCCAAAGGTGTTGTACGTGGGGAGAGATGAGGTTAGGACAGTGTTTGAGGAAATGTTCTGATTACAGTGGGGACAGGTTGGGGGTTGCGGCATTTCTCTGTGAGGTGACATTGTGCACAACAATAGGATTGGGGTGAGGAGCAGAAGTGGTCCACCTTGTAACAACGGTTGTAGATTAGTGCACTGTTGATGAGGAGGCGGTCGATGGAGGAGAGTGATTCGGAGAACACCCTCATCAGGTAGGTGGGGCCAGTGGTGTTGTGGATGCACTTGGCGGATCGGATTTCCAAATTAGGGATGGAATTGAGCTGCTCCAACACCTCGGCCTGCGTGATCACTGGGCTAAACCTAGTGATCATGGTGGTGAGGGTGGGAGGCCGGTGGGGAGCTTGAGGTTGGGATGGGAAGGTGGAGGTATGTAAGGGGTGAGGGTGGCATGGCGCCCAAACTGGACCCTGGGGAGACAGAGGAGAAGGTCGGAGTGGAAGGTGGGAGATAGGGACCTTATTAGGACAGACTCCTTCCAGGGGATTAATTGGAAAGGAGGGGCAGTGGGGAAGTTTTTAAGAATTTTAATTGAGAGGGTGCGGTTGTCCAGAAATCGGGGATCTGGACTGGAGAGGAAATAGCTAAAGAGTTTAGGAGAAGCGGGGACGGTGGGTCGGGAGTCGAGGATTGGGGAGGTGTCCACGGACAGTGAAAGTGGGGGAGGAGCAGAGGCAGTGGTGGAGGGAGCTTTTTTGGGGAGGACAGGATCAGGATCTGCACTAGTGCATTTGGAGGGTTTTGCTGCTGGTTTCTTGGAGGAGGTGGTGACGACGGGAAGAGGGATAGGCCGAATCGGGATGTGGCGGGGGAGGGCAGGGCCTGACTGCTGACGTTCTGGGTTGGGGGGAGAGGCGATTCTGGCAGGCGATGCGGTGACAGTGAGGGGTGGATATCCGTGAGGGGTGGTTATCATGGTGGCAGGGAGTTGTTGGGGTGGTGGTGGTGCAGGAGAGGATTCGGAAGAGATAGCCGAGGAAGGAGCAGTGGAGGCGGTGGCAGACAGGATGACAGATAGGGGGATGGTGGCTTGGGGTAGAGAGGAGGCACTCCAGGTGGTTGTGGTGGAGGCGAGGGAAGGGGTGGTGCAGAGAATGGAAGTGGTGGTGAAGGGGGGCTGATCCATAGTGATGGGGGGGAGAGAAAGAAGGATGAAAAAGTTAATAGTCTTACACTCGGCGAAGGGCCGGAGGTGACGGCGTCAGCTGCGGCGGCGGGACCTCGCCGGTGGAAGGGCGGCTAATTCGGCCGGGCGGAAGCTGCGCAAGTGGCGGCTGCGGCGAAGAGCGGTGGCTCGACGTCACTGGCAGCGCCTCAGGAAGGGAAGGCACCAGGCGGAGCCCCGAGGAGGCACCACGGGCGGCGGCTCGAGGTCACTAGGCAGCGGCGGCGAGAAGCACAGGGAGGGCTCCGACCCTCAAGTGGTGGAAGCGCTGGCCTGGAGCGCAGCGACCAGGCAACCAGCAGGTGATGGACGCTGCGAGGCGCTGCCTACCAGGGCGGCAGTGCAGCCGGCCGACTGCAAGGACGGCTGGCAGTGGTGGCAGGCTATGGCGGCAGCGAGCAGCGTACTTCGACGTAACGGTAGGAACAGGAGGAAGTAACGGGGAGCAGGTAGCCAACTGAAGTAACAGAGATCAGCCCGGTAATATCTACAGCTGGAGGATTGGATACGCTACGTCGAGTTGGCCCAAGGAGGATTTTAACCTCCTTGAGTTGGCCGGCCCTGACACCATCCAATATATCATGGCAGCTCATCTGCGTTAAAAAAGTGCCCCTTCCACTTCTTCTATGGCACAAATTAAAGCTCGAATTGTCCGGCCTCTTTCTGATGTCAATAAAATAGCCCACACTATAAAACAGAAGATAAAAGGAGTTTCGACTGTGATAAATAATTCATATGATGGACAGAATTTTAATCATATTTTAACAGTTGTAAAGGTAGATGTATCTGATATCGTATTTATAAAAGTGTGCATGGCAAATTTAGACACTAAGAATTCTACATAGTAAATAAACAATTTTATATTATTACCAGTAGTTAATAATATTGCTGCATTCAAATAAAAAATACTGTACTTTAAAACAGTATTATAATTAAGTAACTAGGCTACAACTCGTATAATAAGATTTATAAAGTGAAGAAACTATTAAAAAGAAATTCAGAACTTTAGAATTTAATACAATACCGGATGCAATCACTTTATTTCGTCGTCGATTTAATGGAAGGAAAATCGAAAAATAGTCGGAATAAACTCAAAATTCAGATACTAAACTAACCACATATTAACCTAAAAATGATTATGTATTTAGGTAATTGAATATAATGTTTTGGTGGTGATGAGTGCTTCCCTACAACCTAAACAGCGATTCCAAAACTTGAAGTTTTTTTTATTACTACCGTAACTTTGTAACAGAGACGAGAAATTACGAGCATCAAAATTTATTATTGTCACTCAGATGTGTCGCCTATTACCATTGACACAAATCCGAAGTAAAGTCGCTCTACACATCCAATTTATAGTAATAATGAGGCTCAGATCATACGATCCGAGCTGTCCAAAAATTGAATAATAATTCATTGTAATTTCAGGGATGTTCTAGTGCGGGAGGGTTAAAAATATGTATAACACATTACCGTAAACATTACTGGGTAGAAAGTTTATTTCTTACAAATATTTAATATCTAAGGTCATCGTGTATTATTTTGTTAACAAACTAAATCTAAGTAGCTAATACCATTGAGTAGCTATATGTTTCTTGTAATATTGTCCTCCAAAGCTAGATTTTAGGAAACTGGGGTAAGCCGTAGTGGGTGCCACTCTGTTGCTTGTCATCACCGAGAGATGGCAGCAGGACATGCTGCCTCGTGGCACGTCAGCGGCGGAAAGAGTTCGGCGCTAAATAGGAAGAGTTCGGTGCGAAATCAGAATAACAAATGGCTTCGCAAGATAGCGTAAATGTTGCCTCGATACTGCAGTTTGAACGCATTCTGCCTCTTTCGTATGAATGTAATGCGTGTATATTCTGCAACATTAGATGTTATTTACATTTCCGTCTGATTTCAGAACGAAAGATGAGATTAAAAACTGTCACTTGTCCCAAATATTCTGCTGTTTACTTCGGTGTATGTTGGCACTCCTGAGCATTTATTCACGTTGGAAAGTAAGCTCAAATAGCTTCGAAAGTAATGTATAGAAGTAAAATTCATGTTCTTCCTTATCACAAATATTTGTCTCTCTTTCCACTTTCCAGATATGCATCGATTTCCAAGAGTGTAGACTGGCAGGGGAATATGAATTTTATTGCTGCTCTCGGAGCAAATTGAACTGCCCTCATATTGAAACTGAATGATAACTATTTGTCCTCCTCTAAATGCAGGAATAACTGGAAACACTCCAGACAGTAAACATTTAAGTATGAATGTCAGTAGTTTGCAGGTAAAATCTTATGTTTGTATACATTGTAATTGGAAAGTCAGTAGCAGTCCATACTCTTTAGAGTTTATTCATTTTGGAAATGTTTTCATTTCAGTGTGTATGATATACCAATTAAAGACATGTTCTATTAGCAGATAGGCATTAAGCAATTCCATAGCATATGTATCAGTTGCTTCTATTTTAGTTAGTTTTCTTAAATAATAGACAAGTTGTTCAGTTCACTGGGACAAAGCGGTGTCTTGTTTGTGCAGACTCCTGAGCTATAATTTGTCGTGCTGCCTTGCATCTGTTAAATGTGTCTCCTGTATAGCTCTGAGTGTTGGATATTCAGAGCAGTATACATTAAGGGACATTAAATTATTCAAAGTTCATACATAGTGTACAACATTTCTATTTTAAAACCCCAGATATGGGAAGGTTTGTTTTGTATTTCAGTATTTTTATAAACACTAATTCAGATTTTTCAAAATGTATCATTCACAATCAGGAGACCTATATAAGCTTAAAACTTAGGTTTTCATTGATGATTTTTATATAACTTAATTCTGCATCTAACTTATTATAGTATGTAACATACTACATAGTTTTGGCTATTTATCTCCAATAAAGGTACCAGTATACATCTTCATCTCTATTGCAGCAGATGTAATGTTTACAAAACAAATCCATTAGAAACAGAAACATCTATTTTCAATTAACTTTTGCACAACAACATTCATGTCATCACAGAAGTGTCTTAGTACCCTACTTCTAATACAACACATAAGTGTGTAATGTTGTGAGGATCTTGTCTTTCTTCCTGTTTTTGTGGAAGTCATTTAGTTTTGGAGCAATGTTTATATTCCCTGCATTGCTGTTAGGCTGAGCTGCTGCCATATTTGGCCCACCAAAATTTTGATTTCTCACAGGTGATTGCTCTTCTAGTTGGTCAGCTGTTCTTGGGTTCAGTTATGTGTCATGTGGCTGCTATTTTTAATTGCTGTGGTTCTTTTCATTGCAGCTCACTGAGTGTGTTTCTCCTTAGTGGTCTTCCTTGGGCTCACCTGTAGACGGGGATACCACCCATCAGCTTTGACTCTTAATGTCATTGCAGCACGGTAGTTTTCAAGTAAGTGCGTGTTTGTAGAAGGCGTGAGTTATTATGTGGTGGTTGAATTAAAGACGATAGTTTATTTACAAACAAAACAGATTAATATTTTGTGTTTAAAAAGTGATCTGTAGCTTCTCTCTGATGGTTAGGTGTCAGTTAATCGAGAGATTTTGTTTTTCGTATGCGAGCGCCGAAGGCGTGAATTTTTGGACTAAGACCTGTGATCGTTGGTACATTCTGTTATTTATAATAACTACATATTATTTGTATCTACAATACAGAAGTATTAAGACATCCCATATACTGGTTTTCCGACATCTAAATGACGTTATGGGTCAAAGCAGATGGATGGTATCCCAGTCTACAGTTATGCCCTTTGTGTCTGGTTTGCTACTGCCTTATATTCCCTTGTCATCTCTCTTGATTTGTGGATGGTGCACATGGTCACAATCTTTTCTTTTTTAATTGCTGATGTATTTGCTGTCCGGGAATCTATTTCTTCTTATTCTGGTGTACTTTCAGCAGAGGTTTGTTTCTTCTTTGAAGTCTTCCTTCGCACTGATCTATTAGATACAACACTTCTTCAGTTCCAAATAGCAATGTATTTGGTTGGTGTAAGCCTTACATAAAGGTGATGTTGCAGTTTCACTGTTTTGAGTTTTCTGTTGCTCTGTGCATTTTTCGTAATTTTTCCAGGATTATTTAGATCAGTTCTTTATCTTTCTTGTTAAAATAAAACCTATGTGTTCTTATATTTATCTGTCTGCAGGAACATCAGTGAAGTTCACATTATTATACTCTTTCACCATTTTGCTTTGTTTCTGGTTCATACGTCCTAATTTCTTAGTTTACACACCATCATTCCACCAAGTCATACCTATGTGGTATTCCCACCACAAAAATGTTTGCGTTTTTCAGACACCTTAAAATGTATTGGAGAAGAATTTTTTGCTTAACTTTTTGCAACATTATTTGAACCAGCAAAATTTTTTGTTGGCTTATGTACATCGTTAAAGAGCCATTTGTCTCCTGATCACGTTAAATTTTACTTACAGAACCTGAAAATAACACAGCAGCAACATCATTAATTTATGTACCTCATTGTCCCCCTTTAATTCTGTGTGATAGGTTTTCAAACAGTAATCAGAGTTCATTGCCAACATCAGCACACAATGCTGCTGAGGCTGGAAGTAAAATTTTACTCCTGGTAATAACTTTCCCTTGATTTCGTATTTGTTTGCCCTAATGTGCTTAATTTTGGCTGCATAACTTTTGCCGGACTGTCTGATGAAATACATATTTTTTATTTGCAATACAGGGGCTATTTACCTGCTTTTCAGGTTAATTGTGTAGGCGTGATTGTAGTCCTTAATGATTTTCTTTTGTTATCAGATTTATTGCTTCTGTCTGTAGTTGTCAATGTTATTGGTTGTGTGTTGTTTATATTTCAGACAGGCCAAAACAAATGTTTACAACATGGGTTTGTTGCCTGACCTGATTTTGGGCATAACTGTTGACTGGGATGCCACCCGTCTGCTTTGACCCATGACGTCATCAATGTCGGAAAACCAGTATACAGGATGTCTTAATACTTCTGTATTGCAGATACAAATAATCTTTAGTTATTATAGATAACAGACTGTAGCATTGATCACAGGTCTTAGCCCGAAAATTTGCACCTTCAGTGCGGAGAGAACCTACAGATCACTTTTTAAACACAAAATACTAATGTTTTGTTCGTAAACAAACTATCTTCTTTAACTCAACTACCACATTATCACTCAAGACTTCTACAAACACGCACACACCTCAAAGCTGCCGCACTGTGATGACGTCTCGGCTCAAAGCTGACGGGCAGTATCCCCGTCTACAGGTGCGCCTGATTTTGTTCCATGCAATGCACATATTTTTTGTGTCTTTGTAATTCATTAGTTAATGCACTTACTATTGTTTTCATATTCTTATGTTAATTTCATGTTGTACTTCCTTCCCAAAGATTTTCAGACCCACCGAAACACGATTTTGCTTAATGATCTGGATTGTTGGACACACAAATTTGACTCGGGAAGCTCAGACACAAATAAGCGAAATATTCTTCTACATTTTATTCAACTGGCATCTTTCAAAGTTCAAATGTTTGTATAGTCTATGGGACATAACTACGGGGTCATCAGTCCTTAAACTTACAAACTACTTACGAACTAGGACGGCACAAATATCCATGCCTGAGGGGGGATTCGAACCCCCTGACCGTAGTGGCCGTGCAGACCGTGACTGGAGCGCCTCAGTCTCCTCGGCCACCGCGGCCGGCCTGACATCTTTCCTTGGCATTATGTTGCAATAACATTGTGTAACACTGCACTACTACAAGCAAATTCTCACCTTAAATATTTTGTTATTACAGTCTTTTTCCCACTACTGTAGTACTCTTACGGTGCGCAACTCACTTAATGACACCTTACATGGCATATTTTAACAGACAATAGCTTACAGTTATTTCTCATAGTTTAGAAAAGTACTTGAAGAGCTGATATACTTAATTTCACACAACCACCGTAAAACAGAAAAAAAAAATCACTAAGTATGTGCATATAAATAGTATTTATTAAATATGGTACTTAGGCTGTAGCAGTTAGGTTTTCCATACCGCTGCCCGTGCATTTAATTTCAGGTGCGCCCAAGTGTTTGACGTCATCAGTAACCAATGACGACATTTCCATTTGGAGCAGATGCGCCGGGAGCATCTACGTACAGTAAGAGAGAAATGGCAGTAATCAGGGGATGACTGACTGCTAAAGAACTAGAAAAGGCAATAAATGCAGATATAGCAGTTGATAAAATATCAAAGTACATTGAGTGTAGTCCCCACAGTTTGATTCGTGTCATCACATCGTAGGGAGGCTATTAAAAACTATAGAATCGGTTTTTCAGTTTAGTCTACGTAAAAGAGTATTTTTGAGAAGGGTACTCTACTACACAAACAAGTCATTATTAGGAGAGAAATCGGCACTAACACTCAAGGAAATTGAACATTACTGAAGTAGGCCTAATGAAGCAGATGATACATGATTATCATACCTTTCCAATTACTGTAATTACCTTTTTTTATTTGTTTGTGGACGCTTTTTAAAACATTCTTAATTCGTGGAAGTTTCATTCCCGTTCCCACTTGTATTTATTTTCTTTAAAAATGTAAAAGTAGGCTACTAATGGCCCAACTTTAAAACATGCTATTTAGGGCTATAAGGGGTTCCCAACAAAAGTGGAACAAGTCTACTTTTACAAGTTTGGCAGTAAATGCTGAAACACAACATGCAGAGCCGACCCCCCCCCCCCTCCCCACCTTTGAAATCAACAATAATAAATTGATTATATTGAAGATTAGGTTGCCCATTGTCTTTATTGTATACTATTAAACAAAAGTACTACTCCTCTTGATAGTTATAATTCCTCCCTTTCAGATACACTGCATTTGCAGATGCTTTCTGCATTAAGATTGGCAAAGTGTCATGAACAGTGTTGACTACAAGTGATGTGTGAAGTTATTGAATATGAATTGAGTAGGCCTATGCCAGTGGTACTTTAGACAGTGAAAGCTGTGTGTTGTGCGTACATGGGGTTCAAGTTTTACAGTTAACGTTTTCCAAATGGTAGCATTGAAGGCTTAGTTGTACGGGAACACTTTGCAGACTGACTTTACATTGAATCCTAATAATTTATGCAAATTCTTCGCTAATTGTGAAAGACACTTGCACGGGAGCCCATTTAGATAAATCTCGAACACATGACCACACTTCAATATCTGGTGCATTTTGATATGTTGCAAGATTAATGTAAGTTCAACTAATTCTTCATGTTTCAGTTTATTTAAAAAAAAATCACAGGATGCAGACAGATTTATCTTCTACTGCTGTCACAGGATTGCCAGTACAAGTATTTTAAGACGAGGTATGTTGAGGTAAAATACCTAGAAGTGACATTTACATACAGTACACTTTAACCCTCCTGCCATCTTGGAACATATTGAAATTACACCACATATCAAAGTGTGGTCACGCGTTCGAGATTTGTCGAAACGGGTGCCCGTGCAAGCATCCCTCACAATTACCAGTATTTCAATTAAATTTTCATGTTAACGAAGTACAGTAAAAGTTTGTTGTGTAAGAACAGTGCATCAGTAGGCCTAATCGAGCAACCACTTCCTCAATCACGTTATCTGGTTATGGAATGACACTATTTCTTGAAAATGAACAGCTTGGTTATGAATTTATAAATTTCATTGTTCGTAAGTCACTGGTTTCTTGTTCTTGTTGTTGTTGTTGTTGTTGTTGTTGTTGTTGTTGTTGTTGTGGTCTTCAGTCCTGAGACTGGTTTGATGCAGCTCTCCACAATACCCTATCCTGAGCAAGCCTCTTCATCTCCGCATAAGAACGGCAACCTACATCTGTCTGAATCTGCTTACTGTATCCATCTCTTGGTCTTCCTCTGCGATTTTTACCCCATACACTTCCCTCCAACGCTAAATTCACAATTCCTTGATGTCTAAGAATGTGTCCTACCAATCTATCCCTTCTTTTAGTCAAGGTATGCCAGAAATTTCTTTTCTCCCCAATTCTGTTCAGTACCTCCTCATTAGTCACACGATCCGCCCACCTCATCTTCAGCATTCTTCTGTAGCGCCATATTTCAAAAGCCTCAATCCTCTTCCTGTCCGCACTGTTTATCGTCCATGTCTCACTCCCATACAAGGCAACACTCCATACAAATGCCTTCAGAAAGGACCTCCTTAGGCTTAAATCAATATTTGATGTTAACAAATTTCTCTTTTTCAAGAACGCTTTTCTACCCATGGCCATTCTGCATTTTATATCCTCTGTACTGCGACCATCGTTTGTTACTTTACTGCCCAAGTAACAAAAATCATCTACCTCCTTTATTGCTTCATTTCCCAATCTTATTCCTTCAGCATCACCTGATTTTCTTACACTGCACTCCATTACCCTAGTTTTGCTCTTGTTAATGTTCAGCTTATATGCACCTTTCAGCACACTGTCCATTCCATTCAATTGCTCTTCCAGGTCCTTTGCTGTATCTGACAGAATTACTATGTCGTCGGCAAAACGCAATGTTTTTAATTCTTCACCCTGAACTTCAATTTCTTCTCCAAATTTCTCCTTGCTTTCCTTTATAGCTTGCTCAATGTACAAATTGAATAACAATGGAGAAAGACTACAATCCTGTCTTACTCCCTTTCCAACCACTGCATCCCTTTCATGCCCTTCAACTCTGACAACCGCTGTCTGGTTTTTGTACAAGTTGTAAATAACCTTACGCTCCCTATATTTTACTCCTGCTTGCTTCAGAACTTTAAAGAGTTTATTCCAATCAACATTGTCAAAAGCCTTCTCCAAATCTACAAAAGCTAGAAATGTAGGTTTGCCTTTTCTTAATCTATCTTCTAGAATAAGCCGTAAAGTGAGTATTGCCTCCCGTGTTCCTACATTTCTCCTGAACCCAAACTGATCTTCCCCGAGGTCAGTTTCTACCAGCTTTTCCATCCTTCTGTATATAATTCGTGTTAATATTTTGCAACCATGACTTATTAAACTGATGGTTCTGTAGTTTTCACACCTGTCTGCACCTGCTTTCTTTTGAATAGGGATTATAACATTTTTCTTAAAGTCTGAGGGTACTTCGCCTGTCTGATACATCTTACACACCAGGTGAAACAGGTTTGTCATGGCTGGTTCTCCCAGAGACTTCTGTAGCTCTGACGGGATATCATCTACTCCAGGGGCCTTGTTTCGTCTTAGGTCTTTCAGGGCTCTGTCAAATTCTTCTCTCAGTATGGTATCTCCTATTTCATCTTCATCTACATCCTCTTCCCTTCCTACAATATTCTCTCGAAGTTCATTTCCTTTGTAGAGCTCTTCTATATACTCTTTCCACCTCTCAGCTTTTCCTTCTTTGCTGAGAACTGGTTTTCCATCAGTGTCCTTGATATTCATAGAGCTGTTTTTCTTATCTCCAAATGTTTCTTTTATTTTCCTGTAGGCTGTATATTTTCCCCCTATTTATACATTCTTCTACAGCCTTGCATTTGCCTTCTAGCCATTCCTGCTTAGCCATTTTGCACTTCCTGTGAATCTCATTTCTTAGTCGTCTGTACTCCATTTTGCCTGTTTCATTTACTGCATTTTTATATTTTCTCCTTTCATCGATTAAATTTATTATCTCCTGTGATATCCAAGGATTTTTTGTAGGTCTTGCCTTCCTACCTATTTTGTCCTCTGCTACCTTCACTATTTCATCTCTCAATTTTACCCATTCCTCCTCTACTGTTTTATTTTCCCCTGTTTCTGTCAATTGTTGCCTAAAACTCCCTCTGAAATTCTTAAGAACTTCAGGTTCCTTCAATTTATCCAGGTCCCATCTCCTTATTTTCCTACCTTTTTGTAGTTTCTTCAGTTTCAGCCTACAGTTCATAACCAACAAGTTATGGTCAGAGTGTATATCTGCCCCTGGGTATGTCTTACACTGTAAAACCTGGTTCCGAAATCTATGTCTTACCATTACAAAATCTATCTGGTATCTCCTGGTCTCTTCCACGTATACTACCTTCTTTTGTGATTCTTGAACCAGGTGTTTGTTATAACTAAATTATTTTCTGTGCAAAATTCTACCAGGCGGCTTCCTCTTTCATTCCTTTTGCCCAGACCATATTCACCTACTATCTTCCCTTCTCTTCCTTTTCCTACTACCTAATTCCAGTCTCCAATAACAATTAAGTTTTCCTCTCCCTTAATTGTCTGAATAATTTCCTTTAGCTCCTCATATTTCTTCAATTTCCTCATCATCGGCAGAGCTAGTGGGGATATAAACCTGTACTACTGTTGTCGGTGTTGGCTTCGTATCTATCTTGACAATGATAATGCGATCACTGTGCTGGTCATAGTAGTTTACCCGCTTTCCTATTTTCTTATTCATTATCAGTCCTACTCCTGTGATACCCCCAACTGATTTTGTATTTATAATCCTGTTCATCCTGCCACCGAACTTCTTATACACATAGAATCCACAGTAATATACCTTCAATTATTTTGATGAGAAGCACATATGTTTCAAATTTGATCATTCTTTGAATTACTGGATATAGCTGTTCATGTTTTTTTACTCCATGCTTGTTGAAATTGTTTATTTGATGAATTAATTATTTTAAACCAAGATTATAAATGATAGTTAAAGTGCAGTTTATGAGCCTGTGACTGGCACTTGATGTACAGATGTTGGCAACGGCGGAATGAATGATGGGAGGTGAAGGCAGCCATCCTGGAGTTACATTCAGGCGGCAACAAAGATGGTGTGTTTCATCTCCATTTTGAATTTGGCATTAGTTTTAAAATTTGTTATGGCGTTTGTTTGCAGTTTTTTTAGCAGTGTAATTGATATTTCATTTATAATCCAAACTAATTGTTTTTACCGGTTTTTACTATGTTTATGGAAGGCATGATTGTGATTGAGTTATATACCGAACAACTGACCATTAACATGTAGTATTTACGAGAATAATTAATAAACTGTACAGCAGGAACAGCATTTATTATTTATTACATGGTGAACATAAGAGCTGCATGCTCTTTCAAAACCCGCTGCCAGAGAATGAGCGGGAATAATCTGTGTCCCCCATGAAATAAATAATGCTGTTCCTGCTCTGTGGTTAATAGGTTCTTGATGTATGTGATAAATAATAGGCTGCCTTCACCTCTCGTCATTCATCGTGCTTTTGCCAATGTCTAAACACGTAGTGCCAGTCACAGACTCATAAGCTGCACTTTAAATGATAGTAAGTTCTCCAATCTAACAGCATGCAACGTCATTTACAATTTATTGCAATAAGTTTTCGCATGTATACTGTATTATTCAGAACTATCCTTTCCAGATGTTTGTTGCTAGCTACTGTTGACAGAACCAAAAATTTGAGTACTCAACATTTTCATGAATCAGTAGACAAGTGCACTGTCTGTTATGAGAGTTCTAATTAGCACAGTATGCATCCTGTCCGTCAAATGTTACATATATCACACAAGTAACACCACAATGTGAACTTAACATATGAACTTGTACTGCGCTTCACAGTGATGTGTGTCTACAAACTTTATAATGTGTATGCACATGCATTTTAGAAGTGTGGTAGGCTTCATTAGCTATCATGGCACAGCAGTTCGTGCATGGGTACAAAATGTTTGTTCACAACAGAGAAAAATTCAAATTAATGAAGTGAAACTCCAAAATGCTTTGGCATCCCTGTTAGTATTTGAAGAAACATTTTATTTTCCTGACAAAACTCAACCTTTGCTTGCTTTGTTCATCATTTTACAGATTCATTCTCTCTCTCTCTCTCTCTCTCTCTCTCTCTCTCTCTCTCTCTCTCTCTCTCTCTCTCTCTCTCTCTCTCTCTCTCATATGGATGTGTGTGTGTGTATTTTGCTCCCCACTTGGTTCCTAAGCTGCATCTCTTGCCACACAGTTCTGTAAGGCCATGTTATATCCAATCTCTACCAATGCTTTGCAACCTCCCTCTCAGCCGAAGTAGCCTTCCTTTCCACCCCAGGCTGCTTCAGTCCCCCCCCCCCCCACCCCCCGGATTATGCCTTCACCCGGAGACAGGTGTCTCGTGTAAGTTTAGGTGGTCTCATGTACCAGTTATTTTCTTTTCTCGGTTTCTCTTCTCCTAACCTTTGCTTCCACCTTTCCCTCCTTACTGTACTTTTCTAGCCTTCCTCTTCTTCTTTCATCTCCGCCTTGGTGTTTGAGACTCAGCCTTTCCCACTTCCTTCTTCTTTATTTCTTTCTTCTTTCCTTTCTTCTTCCCTGTGTGTTCCTGAAGGCCACCCACACACTCGCTGCATAACAGGTGACTGGGTAATGCACAAGTCCCAGCCCCGGGTTGGCATGTAGGGCCCGCACGTACCCCCTGGCAAAGGCCAGGCCCAGGGTGTTACCTTCCAACCGTGCCGAGTGGTCGCTCCATCCATTTCTCGAGAGGTGTGACCTGAGGTGTGGACAATCACCTAAGGCGGTTGAGCCCCTCAGTGAGGGTTTCCCATTAGGAAGGAGCGCTCCATCGGAGATGCCAGTAATCATGGGGGACAGCTTCACAATGACTTCTTCTTCTTCTTCTTCTTCTTCTTCTTCTTCTACTACTACTACTACTACTACTACTACTACTACTACTACTTTGCCCTTTACCCAGAAAAGGAAACTCAATGAATTAAAGACTAAGAAGGTTTTGCCTAATTTGTCAAAGTTCCTTGTCGGCTCAGGAACAGATGGGCATGATTTCTCATCAGTATCCTTTTGCAATACAATGGAGTGTCGATGCGGCTACAGGTCCTGTCAAAACTTGTTCTCGCCAACGTAATGGGACACTGTTGCTGGAAACCGAAGGCACCTTCCAAGTTCAGAAGTTGCTTCGCACTACACTGTTGCACACCTTTCCTGTTAAGGTTGAACTTCATCATACCCTAAACTTGTCACTGGGTATAGTGTTCTCATGATCCCTTGACAGCCTGTCCGATGAGGTACTACAGGAGTACCTTTCCGACCAGGGTGCAACAGCTGTACATCATGTGATGAAAAGAGTTAACAACAACCTAACACCGACCCAAACAGTGTTGTTCACCTTTGACAATGTTGACCTTCCTTCGAAGATAAAAGCAGGCCATGAAATCGTCTGTTTGGCCATGTGTCCCTAATCTCACCCGATGTTACCAGTGTCAGCGGTTCAATCATATCCATCAGTCATGCCCAAATGCAGCGAAATGCGTCACCTGTGGTAGGGAGGCCCATGAGGGTGACTGCCCACCTCCATCCCCTCGCTGCATCAACTGAATGGGTGACCATGCTGCTAATTCTCGCGAATGTCCTGTATATAAAGATGAGCTGGTCATCCAGGAAATCAGAGTGAAGGAAAAGTTTCCACCTCTGCTGCCCGGAAATTACTAGCAAGTAGAAAGCCTTCTGTGCTCCCAGCAGGTACCTACAGCAATGTCCTTTCCTCTCCTCGACCAACCAAGGAGATGGGTATGCAGACATGTGACTTTACCTTCAGCGACACAGTTGTCAGATCAGCCAGCCCAAAGATTGCCCGCTCAACATCCCCAATGCCTTCTGTTCCCTCCAAGTCCACATCAGTTTCACAGAAATCATGGGCGGCTAAGTCGGAAGCCCGGGGGATTTGAAAAAAGATACTGTTCGCGAAGATTTTCTGTAAACTTCAACCGCTCATTCCTCAAACTGAACTGCCTCCAAAAACACACAAGAAAAACGTTCCTCTCCTTTCCCGCCATGGTGTGACTCTTTGGTCACGCCCATCCAGCTGTAGATGACGCCGTCCATCCTCTGTCTCGCCAGGACACTCTACTGTGTGCCGATCTGCTGGCATTTCACTGGCTGAGGAAGCTGGCCCTTCCGATCAATCCAGGAAGGAGGCAGAACAGATGTCTGAACCCATGGAGCATGACTGTCCATCTATCGATAGCAGTAGCAGTGCCGCCTCGCAGCCAGGCCCTCAGCGGCCGTCGAGGTGATCCCTTCTTGCCTTCTCCCATTTTTCCTTCTCTTGCTTTCTTCATGGCACTCCTTAAGTGGAGCATCAGAGGCATTCGTTCCAACCACGATGAATTATGACTACTCCTTCAACTGCACTGCTCGCTTATAGTCAGTCTGCAAGAAACGAAGCTCCGCCTAACCGATCATGTCGATTTCCCACAATATACTGCAGTGAGTTTTGATTTGCCTCCTGTGGAAGGTATTCCTGCCCATGGAGATTCTATGCTGCTCATTTGGGAAGACGTTTATCATCATCCCATCCACTGCAAACTCCCCTACAGGCAGTTGCCGTCTGTGTCACCATCTCCACATTCACCTTCTCCCTTCGTAATATCTATACCCTGTCATCGTCTGCCGTTCTTAGGGCAGACTTACTACACCTTGTTGCTCAGCTTCCTATGCCATTTTTGTTGATTGGCGACTTCAATACCCACCACCCTCTATGGGGCTCTTTGGGCTGACCTCTTCAACCATATTAACCTTGTCTGCCTAAATACCAGCGAACCAACTTTCCTATCCAACACGACACATACCTATTCCCATTTGGAGCTTGCAATATGCGCTACTCCACTTGCGCATCGTTTCGAATGGTATGTTCTGTCTGATAGGTACTCGAGCAACCATTTCCCCTGTATAATTTCTCTACTACATCATACCACTTCTCCATGTTCCACTAGCTGCAACATCTCCAAAGCTGACTTGGGGCTCTATTCTTCCATGGCGGTTTTCCATGATCAGAACTTCCCCAGCTGTAACAGTCAGGTCAACTATCTCACACGTCATCCTCACCGCTGCCAAACATTCCATATCCCGAAATTAAACATCTCCACATAGGGTCCCAGTTCCCTGGTGGAATGCAGCATGTAGCGATGTGCTCTGCATCTGTTTCAGTACCGGCCTACTTTGGAAAATTGTATTAATTACAAAAGACTACAAGCAAAATGCCGTTGTGTCATTAAAGAAAGCAAAAGAGCTTGCTGGACTTCTTTCATGAGTTCTTTCAACACATTTACTCCTTTGTCGGTCATCTGGGGTAACCCACACCAGTTATTTGGCACTAAGGTCCTTTCCCCAATCCCCGGCCTGAACATAGCAAACAAAGTTCTCATGGAACCTGTTGATATCTGCAATGTTTTGGGCTGCCTATTCGCTGAGGTCTCAAGCTCAGCTAATCATGACCCTCCCTTCCTTTCCCGAAAACAGGCCGAGGCGGCACGAACGCCTTCTTTTAGATCTCCCAATCGAGAAAGTTACAATGCCACCTTCACCATGCAGGAGCTAGAACATTCCCTTGCCTTCTCCAGGTCCTTTGCCCCAGGGCCTGATGCCATTCATATTCAGGTGCTGAAGAACCTCTCCCCTGCAGGTAAATGCTTTCTTCTTCGCACTTATCGCGTCTGGACTGAAGATGAAGTTCCCACTCGTTGGCGTGAAGCAATTGTTGTTCCCATACCCAATCCAGGAAAGGACAGACATCTTCCTTCCAGTTATTGCCCCATTTCCCTGACTAGCTGTGTCTGTAAGGTAATGGAGTGCATGGTCAATGCTCCGCTGGTTTGGATACTCTAAACTCAACATCTCCTCACTAATGTCCAATGTGGGTTTTGAAGGCATCGCTCTTCTATTGATCACCTCGTTACCTTGTTGACATTTGTTATGAGTAACGTTTTGCGAAAGCGTCAGACGATGGCTGTTTTCTTCGATTTGGAGAAGGCTTACGACACTTGTTGGTGGGCGGGCATTCTCCGCACCATGCATATGTGCGGGGGTCTTCGCTGCCGTCCCCCTCTTTATTCATGCCTTTTTAAAAGATCGAATGTTCAGGGTACGAGTGGGCTCTGTTTTTTGCCAGGAGAATAGGGTGCCACAGGGCTCCGTTTTGAGCATGGCACTTTTTGCCATTGCGATCAACACAATTATGGGTTGCCTCCCAGCTGATGTTTCAGGCTCCCTGTTTGTGGACGACTTCACGATTATTGCAGCGCTCAGAGAACGTGTCTCCTGGAGCATCGTCTTCAGCATTGCCTTGAGAGAGTCTATTCCTGGAGTGTAGCAAACGGCTTCCGTTTCTCCCATGAGAAAACGGTCTCTATCAACTTCCTGCTACACCTCTATCTGTCTACTGTCAGATCCAAGCTGGCTTACGGGAGTTTCGTGTACTCTTCTGCAGAGCCGTTGTCTTCTACCAACGTGTCTCCACTTGAAGACACAAAGGCTTTTAACACTAATCTTCCTTCCCTCCACAGGCTTGCATATGTCTACTAGCTTGCTGATACCTTAATGCAGAAAATTATCTCAACAAATTATCATTGTTATTAATGTTTTATTTGTATTATCCATTCCATTTGCATATTTATTTGGAAGTTGTGACTAGTTTCAGCATATTTTGCCCATTTTCAAACTTCTTGTCTGTGCTTCAGCTTCAACGAAACCAACCTATTTAATTTTAAAATAAGAGCTTGATTACAAAAAGTTTGTTTTTGCTCACATATGCACATGCAGAAACTTTTTATCAACCTATAATTTTAAAATTAAATCAGTTGGTTTTCTTCAGACAAAAAGTTTGAAAATGGATAAAATGTACCGAAACTAGTCAGCTGCCAAATAAATGTGCAACTGGGATGGAGAAGAATACTAATAAAACATTAATTGGCTTTTATTTTAAAGGTTTAGGGCAATCAATTACTGAATAATGAAAACCACAAATGTGAAATTGCATGCAGGCTGAAAATATCCGCCAGTACTAAGTGATTAACAATATTTATTTTTATTAAGTATACAAGTCCACTAAACATTGGGGAATTCATTCAGTAAATATTTATTTCTAAAAGGGTACAGAACCAGAGCTAGACTATTTTGCATGGATTGACCAGTAGATATAGTCTGTTACTAATCTTCCATTTAAATGTACACCAAGATAATGTTTCAATGAATTAGGATGTCATTTTAGACAAACTTGTTATATATTCTGTTTAAATAAGAGCTGGGTCACAAAAATTAAATCTGCCTTGTAGTTTTCTGAACAATTGATGATAGCAAGTGCTTTCTGTAGGAATAAGATTCTTCTATAACTTCCACAAGTTGTGTAACTTACACAATATTACGATTTTAATTCAGTAAAATTAGCAATGAAATGTAGTTCCTTGTAAATAAATTGCCTGAAATTAGCTATGATAAAACATTGTAATGTTTTCTGAAGAGGGTTTTGAAACTGTCGCTGTATTATTTTATGGTATTATGCTAATAGTTTGTGTGGTGTGTGTTGTAACCCATAGTCTGATGTTACTATGTTTTCTGAACATAAAATACAGCACCTTCAGGCTCACATTTATTGGAGACTATCTTAACACCTGGTGTAAAACAATATGTTGTCTGGTTTTTTAACTGTTCATCAGCTGTCTGTGAGGAACAGCCGTTTTCATATTATGCATTCTTCCACCCTCACGTACCTCTTAGAAAATATCCTGTGGAGCTACTCTTTTGCAGCAAAAACAATGTGATAAAATAAAGCATGACAACTACAGAGATTCCAGAGTGCCATCAGGCCACATTTCAAATAACTAAATGATCTGAAGTGTACAGTTGAAAGAACACCAATAGTGCACCGAGACACCATTTTTCTAATGAAGTAGATCTTTTAATAATAATTTTATAAAAATTGTTATTGAGGTACAGTGTTTTGGAACTGTAATATTTTCCTGGTGCAATAAAAACTGCTTCTCAAACATTCTTCTGAACCATTTCCAAGAACTTTGTATGTCAGTGTGTATTTCCAATAATTGTTCTCCCTTAAGTTTTAAACAACACCAGTCAATGACAGTTTCAAGTATTAAATCAGATGTTGCTTTAAGGCCTTTATGTACTGGCTGCTGTAGTGACATTGTTACCCATTTGCTGTGAAATCTTCAGTACTGAAAGTAAGTGGCTTTCATTAATTGCACCTGAACTTTAATAAACAAAGGATACAGTACATAACCTTGTATGTACAAGTGTACAGTTAAATTATCTGAGAGGTTTCTTTTCAATTATCATATAAATAACCTTTATTTAAGTGTGTGGAGGTTTCTTATTAATGACATAATGCAACTAGTAACAAAGGCGCACATTGAGCTGCGACAGGCACATAAAAAAATACAGTCTTGCACACAAAACTTCAGCTTTCGTCCATTAGTCTTCCTCAGGAAAAGGACACCATTTATACAGGCACACTTCACTTCTCCATCCATTAAGTTATGAAATGAGTGCCTATCCTACCCTCAGAATACAGAGGTGGGGGTTAATTTGAGTGTTCTTGTATACCGTTTCGAAACACATTCTTTTCTATCCAGTTTGATTATTGTGGTTACAGTGCCATCTGTCATGAAATGCAAAAATTGTTCCAGACAACACTTGATGATTGTTTCCCCGTATAATCAAATCTGCAACAGTAAATGAGGTTCCAAGTTTAAAATTTCTAAGTTTCCCCCACTCCCACACAAACAGGGTGCAGTGGGGTAGGATGTCGAGTTTGCTATCATTTAATGTCATCTCTCCAAGTTGAACAAATTTTAACTATAAGTTTAGTTTTCAATATATTTCAGTGTCTTCAGATAAACTGAACACTCAGTATCTGTCTGTCATTGAATTTGTCCTTAAGCTACTCCTGATTGGAAATTTTGCACTTCCTGTCAGTTTAATTATTTAAATGTTTGCATTCCTTTTAACCAGTTTAATCTGCAGCATTTTTATATTCTTTCATAAATTAAACTGAATATCTCCTGTGAAGTCCAATGAGCCACAGAAAGGCACAAATAATAGACTACAACATTATAGCTTTCGACCTTTTAGGCCTTTGTCAGTCACACACACACACACACACACACACACACACACACACACACACACACACAAACCGCTGTCTTCACCTGCTGGGGCTGATCTGCACTACCCAGCATCCTAGGCGAAAGCAACCAGTGGTGGAGGTGAGGAGGTGGCAAGGAGAGCGAAGCTGGAGGGGGGGTGGATGTGCGGCATGGGTGGTGGGAATACACCAGTGCTGTCTGACGAACATGACGAACAGTGCAGAAGAAAGGAAAGGGAATGAAATGTGTGGCGTGTTGGGAGACGAATGTAAGGATATTGTGTGGCAGGGAGAGGAAAGGAAGGGTAGTAGTGGCTGGAATTACCGAAGGTTTAGGCCTGGGGTATTGCGGGAGCCTAGGATATATTGTAGGGAGAGTTACCATCTGCGCAATTCAAAAAAGCTGGTGTTTTTGGAGAGGATCCATGTTGCACAGGCTGTGGGTGACTCATTTCAATTACTGCTATTTCATTTACTTTACAACACTGAAACTTCAAGGTGTGATAATGAGGGAATAGGGTGTAGAGAAAGATGAGAGATGTGATACTGCAAGAAAAATTAAACAACACTAAATGACTTAAGTCTTAACTATGTCTCTTCAGTATACCTTCAGAAATACTAATGTCCTTGGGAGTCAGCCGAGAAACTATTCCACCTGAAAATGTACAAGACAGGCAACATACCTTCACACTTCAAGGAGATATTTTAATAATTCCAATTCCAAAGGAAGCAAGTGCTGGTAGGTGTGATATGCTACTAAAATTTTAAAAAAGAATGTAGCCCCTCCACGCCCACGCTAGCATGATGACCAACTTGAGAGTTCTTCCAGCACCTCTACTTTTGTTGTTTTTACTAATCTAGGAGACACGGGATGTGGGGAGTGTGATGTATGCGCATCTGGGTAGGATTATCCACTAAAACACATCCATATGATAAAAGTAGAATGAAAAAAGCATGTTTAAGAGCACAAGTAAAAAAGTGCCAAGGGAAAACCCTCTGTACCAGTATGGAAGGATAGTAAGTGCACGAGTGGCTTTATTTCTATCTGCAATAGATCATGCAAGGGCAGGTTGTTGGTTTTGTGTATCATGCATGTCTCTATACCATGTTATGGCCACATTCATTATAAAGCAGCCAGTCCGATCAGAATGGTAGCAAGATATGCTGCTAGTCGACACTACCTGCACAGGCACAGGAGGCGGCTCTTAGCATCACTAGGTTGTCCTGTTGTTAATTTAATAAGTTATAATTACAAAATACGAAAATAGATTATTTGCATATCAATGGAAAAAAGGTAGTATCTACCCTCAGGGAATATCAGTTTGGATTCTGGAAAAATGGTGCAACACGAGGCAGTATTAGCCTTATGATCTTTTTCAGAAGATAGGTTAAAAAACTAACACCTTTACACTTGTACAAAGCTTTTGACAAATTTGGCAAGAATACACTCTTTAAAATTCTTAAGGTAGCTAAGGGAGTGAGGGCTATACTGTTTGTCCACAATAACTTGACGATTCGAGAGATGGCATCTGGGAGCTGCAGGAGTGTCTCTTACACAAACAATATGGCTGCTGCGAGGAGCAGAATGGTGAGGGGAAGGCAGCATGGGCTGCTTGCTGCAGTGCTGCAACAGTTACTCTGACACTGAACAGTAATACTTTACACCATTGTAATGTTGGCAGCACTTGTAAATAAATGAATATCTTTCAACTAGTGCTGATTTTCTCCACTTTGGCAGCACTATCAAAATCGTCAAGTTGTCGTGGCCAAAATACAGGATGATATGGAAGCCAGGGTGGAGGGGAAAAGGGAAATCGAAATTCGGGGACTAGAAATTTGGCAAAACATCTGGGACCAGGCCAACACTGGAAGGAGGACACACCAGTTCCTCCCAAATGTCAGAAAGACTTAAAATGGGATACTTCCAGCCAAGTGGAGGATTGATTCACTTTCTCACCGGCCATGGCCTGTACCCGACGTATCTATGTCGGTTCAGGAAGCAGGCAACTCCAGAGTGTGGCTGTGGAGCACCGGAAGGAACTCCGGAACACGTCACTTTTGAGTGCCCTACATACGATCATCATCTCTCTCATCTCAGACTACAACTACCTAACTCAGACACATACCAACTTATCAGACATGAAGCATATTTTCAAATTCTCAATGAATTAACCAACAAAATCTCAAACCACATCAGACATGAATTTATAAACCGATGAGACATTTTTTCCAGGCATGACTGCTGCACCAGGCCGTGCTGCCGGGGTACTCCGCCGTGCCCTCGATCAGGAGGACTGAGTGCAGCCAAATCACCGATTGTGACGCTAGATATAAGTTAGATTAACTTAGACTTAAGAGAAAACGCGAAAACAACACAAGGACTGCAGTGCAAAAGGCCAGCCCAGTGCCAGGGGCACGCCATCCGGAATTGGTTCGGGGGGGCACAGGCCAACAAGTAGGTTTGTACATTACTGGCACACCTGTGAGCACTGCAGTAGGGGGGGGGGGGGGGACACAAAAAAGACACTAAACGTAGCAGTAGCGACTTCCACATGAAACACAACATGCCAACTCACCCTGCATGACACAGCACTACGGCAGACACAACAGCAAAAACAAAACATATCATGTAGCTCAGTAGAAACATTAGACGTAGCATAAAAAGCACAAAAAATGTAGTGGCATAAGAAGACCCATTTATGTATAGGTATTGGGTTATTGTATAATTAAAAGAATAAAAGAAGTTGTAATGGAAAACAAAATAGTACACAACTCTTACAGAAACCAGATGGTTGTAAGATTTGAGGGACTTGGTAGAGGAGCAATGCCTGGGAATGGAGCAAAACAGGGACATAACCTATGCTTAATGTTATTCAATTCGTGTAGTGAGCACACAACAAAGCAAAAAGTCAAACAGCAAATGACTTTAGAGAGTAGTTAAATGGAATGTGCAGTGCTTTGAAGCATGATATAAAATAATAAAATGTTAGCCTTGAATGGAAGAATGAGAAATAGTTGAGACAAGATGAAAATAAAATCTTATGATATTGCTAATGCAGAAGAATGCAGAAGTTTAAGTGGGTGGAACATATAAACTAATGAGGTACTGAACAGAACTAGAAGGAAAGAAACTTGTGGTACAAGACGAGCAAACGTCCACCAGTTTAGTATTGCAAGGCAGTAGTAGAGTGGGACAGTGTGAAGGTTCATAAGCATGTAGGTTCCAGCAGTTATTCCAAGATGAAAAGTTTTGCACAGGATGAGTAACAAGGAGAGTAGCGTCAAACCAGTCTGCACAACAAAAAATAACACATTTCACTTTGAATAATTACAGCAACATTGAACCACTAATTTCAGTTTGAGTAAAGTACATTTACATCTACACTGATACTAAACAAGCACCACTTTTATTTCTCTTCATTCACAAAACATCACAATTTTAAGTCACTTCAGGAAGATGCTGCAGCTCACCTGAAGATGGGGATACCGCCATCGGCTTTCACCCGTGACAATCACAGCATGGTAGTTTTGAGGTGTCTGTGTTTGTAGAAGGCATGAGTAATTATGTAGTGGCTGAATTAAAGATGGTAGTGTGTTTAGAAGCAGAACATGGAGTATAGATTTTGATTTTGTGTTGAAAAAGTGATGTGTAGATTAGATTAGTACTTGTTCCATAGATCATGAATATGACACTTCGTAATGTGGAATGTGTCAGGTTAAATAAAGGTATCTTTATTACTTTGTACTAAATATTACATGATACAATTTTTTTTTCAGATATACTATTTTAGATCTAAAAATTCATCTAGAGTGTAGAAGGAATTGCCATTCAGAAATTCTTTCATTTTTACATGCTAGTTGGCTATATGTCAGGCTTTTGATGCTGTTTGGTAGGTGACAAAAGACTTTTGTTGCAGCATAATTCACCCCTTTCTGTGCCAAAGCTAGATTTAACCTTGAATAGTAAAGATCATTCTTTCTCCTGATGGTCAGGTGTAGGTTAACAGATTTTTTTCTCTTACAAGTGAGTGCCAAAGGTGCGAATTTTTGGGCTGAGACCTGTGATCGATGATACTGTTAACTGTAATTTACGAGGATTAACTACAGATTATTTATTATCTACAATATAGAAGTGTTTAGATATCCTGTATACAGGATTTCCGACATGCTGATGACGTCATGGGTCAAAGCTGACTGGTGGTATCCCAGTCTTCAGTTATGCCAATGCTGCATATGTCTGAAGAAGATCAAACAGAAAAATGAAAGCAAACATATTATAGTGTAAAAGCACATAGTGAACAATATTAAGCCTGCTACCAGCATAAACTTAGTAAATTGTTTAGGAATGTGGAATTAGCATGAATCAATGTATTTACTTAATGTGTGCCAACATGTTGATAAAAACCTAAGCAACAGTCCTGAAGTAATTTCAGAAATGACAGATACAATACTAAACAGTTGACAAGGGCATTTATTACCTCATGTTATGCATCTGAGCAATCTACCACAACACTGCTAGATAAAAGAAGATAAAATAAAAGGTCGTCAGCATTTCATTCTGTTTTCTTCAACATATCTTGTTAAATAGAAAAGAGTATTGCAAATAGAAACCCCTTTCGATACGGGCACTATTTCTACCATTAGTGTTGGTTGTCAATCACATTACCAGTCTAAAGTAGTTACTACTTCAGGATTATTGTAAAATACTTTGCACACTTAATTAACATTGGAATGTCAATAATATTGTGGACAGAAGGCACATTAACAATATAAAGACAGTTTGCAACTCACCACGACATAATGATGAGCTGCGACAGACACACAAAAAGACACATATACAATATTTGGCATAACAGTAGACTGGGATACCACCCGTCTGCTTTGACCCATGACGTCAAGATGTCGGAAAACCAGTATATGGGATATCTTAATACTTCTGTATTGTAGATACAAATAATCTGTAGTTATTATAGATAACAGAATGTAGTACCACTGATCACAGGTCTTAGCTGCAAAAATTCGTGCTTTTGGCACTCACATACGGAAAAAATATCTCGGTTAACCTACACCTAACCAGCGGAGAGAATCTACACATCACTTTTTAAACACAAAATATTAATCTGTTTTGTTTGTAAACAAACTATTGTCTTTAACTCAACCACCACATAATCACTCACACCTTCTACAAACACGGACGCACCTCAAAACTACTGGGCTGCGATGACGTCACGGGTCAAAGCTGATAGGCGGTATTCCCCTATACAGGTGAGCCCAATATTTAAGCTATCGGCCGTAGACCTTCCTCAGAATGAAGAACACATACACCACGCACTCTTCACATTTACACAACCGTTATCTCCAGTTGCCGCACTTCAATTATTCAAGCTGGATGTGAGTTGTGTAAATGTGAGGTGTGAATGTTCTTCATTCTGATGAAGGCCTCTGGCTGATAGCTTAAGTATTGTATGTATGCATCTTTTCCACGAGTTTGTCCCAGCTCATTATGTTTTTGTGCTGAGTTTGGATTAGTATACCCATACTTGTCATATGGAATAGTACTGTTGGGTGGGGCTTGTGACACAAATATGAAAAGGGTTTTCATTAATGAGGAAGAAGGCCTTGAGGATGATTTAAAAAGTACAACCAGGAACATCTTTAGTAATTGTGTTGTCCTGTAATCATTTTACATATTCCATCACAAAAATATTTCATGTAATCCTGTACCTTTAAATTTCTTTGCTATTTTCATCTATTATTAGTCTCTCAATGTTTGGAGTGTGTTGCTTAGCTGTAAGTGTGATTCATTTACACTCCACTTGCTTAAATAGAAAGTTCAAATGATGCAACAATGCATTTAAATATTTAAATGAAGTTCTAATTAAACAACTAAAGCAGATTTTCATTAACCCTTCTCTATAAACGTTGCTGGTGACCACACCACAAATATAAACATTTGGTCTTTTTTTTTTTTTTAGGGCGCACAACTTCTATGGTCATTAGCGCCCAGCCAAGAACATTGATTCGCTATGATCTCAAAAAAATGGTGACTGTTAGAACATCAACAAGAGGCTAAAAACGATAGATAAAAGACAATTAAAAGGGTTAAATATCCTTGGATAGGTTGGCCAAGTTCATAAAACGCAAAACCCGAGCAGCTGCTCGTGTGTCATCAGCTAAAATTTCCTCCAGAGTAGACGGAAAGTGAAGGGCTACACGGAGATGATTAAAATTAACACAAGTCAGTAAAACATGTCGCACTGTCAGCAGTTCACCGCAGGAGCATAGCGGTGCAGGTTCAGCGGATAGCAAGTGACGGTGCCTGAAACGGCAATGACCGATCCGCAACCGAGCCAGGATGACCTCCTCCCGCCGAGAGGGGCGTGAGGATGTCCTCCAAGCGGTCGGGATCGGTTTGACAGTTCGCAATTTATTGTTGTACAGTGAAAGCCACACACTGTGCCATTGCGACACGATACTCCGGCGAAGAGCCCGTTGAACATCGTCCGATGGGACGCAAAAGGTAGCCATGCGAGGCAAAAGAGCTGCTGCCTTGGCTGCTGTGTCGGCGGCCTCATTCCCGGGCACACCCACATGGCCAGGGACCCACAGGAAAGAAACGTGACAGCTGTCATCCGCCAGCAACTGGAGGGAGCGTTGGATCCGATACACGAGAGGATGGTTCGAGAAAGGGTCCTTAAGACTCTGCAGGGCACTAAGGGAGTCCGAACAGATGGCATAGAAAGGTTGGCGGTGGCGGCAGGTATACAAAACGGCCTGGTGGAGGGCGAAAAGCTCAGCCGTGAAGGTCGAGCACCGGTCAGGGAGCTTGTATTGGAACCGGTTGTCCCCGACGACGAAGGCAGATCCGACACCGGCAGTGCTCTTGGAACCATCAGTGTAAATAAGTACGGCATTATCGAACCGCGAACGGAGTTCGACAAGCCTCGAGCGGAATACCAAATCCGGAGTGCTCTCCTTGGGGAGCGAACTAAGTTCGAGGTGAGTGTGAACCTGGGCCTGATGCCACGGTGGCAATGGGCTTTCGCTCAACCGAAGGGTGGAAGGAAGGGTAAAATCGAGCCGTTGTAGCAGGCGGCGAAACCGAACTCCAGGTGGAAGCAAGGCAATCGCAGACAACTGATATTGGCGATCGAGTGAGTCGTCAAAAAATAATCTGTAAGAGGGATGGTTGGGCATCGAGCGTAGGCGGCATGCATACCGACACAAGAGTATGTCACGTCGAGTGGTCAAGGGTAATACAGCAGCCTCGGCATACAGACTTTCAACAGGGCTGGTATAAAATGCACCGGTCGCCAGACGTAATCCACGATGGTGGATAGAGTTGAGACGGCGGAGAATCGACGGCCGCGCTGAAGAGTACACAAGGCTTCCATAGTCGAGCTTCGACTGAACAATGGCCTGGTAAAGGTGAAGCAGGACGGTACGATCCGCTCCCCATGACGTGCCACTGAGGACACGAAGAACGTTAAGGGATCGGGCACAACGGGCAGCCAGGTAGGACACGTGTGTGGACCAGCAAAGTTTCCGATCCAACATGAGTCCCAAAAATTTCGTAGTCTCCACGAAAGGGAGAGCAACAGGGCCGAGACGTAGAGAAGGTGGAAGAAATTCCTTGTATCTCCAAAAATTGATACACACAGTTTTCTCAGTGGAGAATCGGAAGCCGTTTGCGATGCTCCAGGAATATAGACGGTCAAGACAGCGTTGGAGAGAACGCTCCAAGAGACACGTCCGCTGGGCGCTACAATAAATTGCGAAATCGTCAACAAAAAGAGATCCGGAGACGTCGGCTGAAACGCAGTCCACGATCGGATTGATTGCAATGGCAAAGAGCGCCACACTCAAGACGGAGCCCTGTGGTACCCCATTCTCCTGGCAAAAGGTATCTGACAAAACAGAGCCCACCCGTACCCGGAACTTGCGATCCGCCAAAAACGCTTGAATGAAAAGAGGAAGGCGGCCCCGAAGGCCCCATGTGTGCAATGTGCGGAGAATGCCCGCTCTCCAACAGGTATCGTATGCCTTCTCCAAGTCGAAGAACACGGCTACTGTTTGACGCTTCTTTAGAAAGTTGTTCATAATGAAGGTCGACAACGTAACGAGGTGGTCAGCAGCAGAGCGGTGTCGACGAAAACCGCATTGGATATTAGTCAGGAGGCGGCGAGATTCGAGGAGCCAGACCAACCGAGCGTTAACCATGCGTTCCATCACCTTACAGACGCAGCTCGTCAGAGAAATGGGACGATAACTGGAAGGAAGGTGTTTGTCCTTCCCTGGTTTGGGGATGGGGACAACAATGGCTTCACGCCAACTTGTGGGAACATGACCTTCAGTCCATATGCGATTGTAGGTACGAAGAAGAAAGCACTTGCCCGCAGGAGAGAGGTTCTTCAGCATCTCAATATGAATGGAATCGGGCCCGGGAGCAGAAAACTGGGACAGGGCGAGAGCACGATCTAGCTCCTGCATGGTGAAGGCGACGTTATAATTTTCACGATTAAAAGAGCGGAAAGAAGGCGGCCGTGCCTCCTCTACCTGTTTGCGAGGGAGAAAGGCAGGGTGGTAATGGGCAGAGCTCGAAACCTCCGCAAAGAAACGACCCAATGCGTTTGAAACATCAGCTGGGTCCACGAGGACCGCGTTCTCCACGGTCAGGCCAGGAATCGGGGAGTGGACCTTGATGCCGGACAAACGGCGTAGGCCACCCCAGACAACCGTGGAGGGAGTAAAACGGTTAAAAGAACTAGTAAAAGCTGTCCAGCAAGCTTTCTTGCTGTCGTTTATGATACGACAGCACTGCGCTCTCATACGTTTGTAATTGATGCAATTCTCCAAAGTTGGGTGGCGGCGGAAGGTGCGTAAGGCACGGTGTCGGGCTCTAAGCGCGTCGCGGCAGGCTGCAGTCCACCAAGGGACCTGGACACGACGTGGAGAAGAGGATGTACGAGTTATGGAACGTTCAGCAGCAGTGAGAATAACCTCTGTGAGGTATTCGACCTGACTGTCACAGTTGGGAAAATTCTGATTGTGAAAAACAGCCATGGAAGAATAAAGCCCCCAGTCGGCTTTAGAAATGTTCCAACTGGTGGGACGTGGAGATGGGGAATGATGTAGGAAGTGGATGATACAAGGGAAATGGTCACTCGAGTACGTGTCAAAGTGCATACCACTCAAACCGACCGGCAAGCTGAGGAGTGCATATTGCGAGGTCTATATGGGAATAGGGGTGTGTTGTGTCAGAAAGGAAGGTCGGTGCACCGGTGTTGAGGCAGACAAGATCGAGGTGTTGGAGAAGGTCCACCAAAAGGGAGCCTCTCGGACAAGGTGCCGGAGAGCCCCATAGGGGGTGGTGGGCATTAAAGTCGCCTACCAACACGAAAGGTGAAGGGAGCTGGTCAACAAGGTTTAGCACATCTGCCCTAGTTAGGGCAGATGACGATGGCGAATATATATTACAGAGGGAGAAGGTAAATGTGGATAAGGTGATGCGGACGGCAACTGCCTGTAGGTGAGTGTGCAAGGAAATGGGATGGAAATAGACGTCGTCTCGAAGGAGCATCAGAACCCCTCCATGGGCTGGGACACCTTCCACGGGTGGCAGGTCGAACCGCACAGAGGTGTAGTGTGGAAAGTCTGCACGATCACGTGGACGCAACTTAGTTTCATGGAGGCAGACTAGAAGCGGGCAGTGCTATCGAAGGAGTAGTTTTAACTCCTCCCGATTAGAACGAATGCCGCGAATGTTCCATTGAAGGAGCGCCATGATAAAAATGAGAGAAGAAATAAGGATAAAAACCAAGTAGCGAGCGGGGTCACCTCGACGGCTGCTGAGGACCGGATTTCGAGGGAGCACTGCTATCGCTGTCTGGGGGCAAAGGGTCATGTTCCATTGGTTCGACCGACGCGCCTGCCACCTCCCCGAGTTGATTAGGAGGGGCAGTTTCCACCGCCGGTAAAGGGCCGGGCGCCCGGCAAACGGAGCGTCCCGGTGAAACAGAAGACGGCCGAGGCCGGCAACTGTTGGACGGCGCGACAGATGGGTCACGCCTCGGCGGGGAAGGAGAGGAACTCTTTCTTGTCAGCTCTTCTGGAAGAGTGATGGCGGGAAGAGGCAGTTGACGGTTGGGAAGCCTGAGAACGCAGAAAATCCTCACGGACGGGTTCCTTTTTCAAGGTCCGGGCATCTTGTTTAGGTCCCCGCGGTTTACTAGAGGTTGTTGAAGACTGTACCTTAGAAGCAGCAGGAGGAAGCGGGGACGTGGAACGGGCAATCTTCGGGCTGGCGGATCGCACAACTGTGTCGGCGAAAGTGAAATCACAAGTCTGGGTACTGGAATCCTTAGTAGGTCGAGTTGAGGTGAGGACCTTACTGTACGTACCCGCTGGGAGGACAGTGGGCTTTCGACTCGCCAACAACTTTCGAGCGGCAGATGTTGATACCTTCTCCGTGACCCGAATTTGCTGAATGATTTTTTCATCCTTATATACAGGGCAGTCGCAAGAGGAAGCCGCATGGTCGCCGTTGCAGTTAAGGCAGTGAGGGGACGGAGGTGGGCAATCCCCCTCATGGGCGTCCCTACCACAAGTGACACACTTTGCTGCATTTGGGCAATGTTCACGGGTATGGTTGTACCTGTGGCATTGAAAACAGCGCATTGGGTTAGGCACATAAGGGCAGACAGAGATGACTTCATACCCTGCTTTGACCTTCGACGGGAGGTCAACTTTGTCGAACGTCAAAAACACAGTACGAGTCGGTGTCAATTGGGTATCGACCTTTTTCATCACCCTGTGGACGGCTGTCACACCCTGATCGGACATATACGATCGGATGTCTTCATCAGACAACCCGTCAAGGGATCTCGTAAAAACTACCCCCCGTGACGAGTTGAGTGTGCGGTGCGCTTCTACCTTAACTGGAAACGTGTGCAACAACGTAGTACGTATCAGTTTTTGGGCTTGGAAGGCACTTTCCACTTCCAGCAACAATGTGCCATTGCGCTGACGTTAACAGGTTTTAACAGGGCCAGCAATTGCATCTACACCTTTCTGTATAACGAAAGGATTGACAGAATTGAAATCCTTTCCGTCGGTGCGAGAGACAACCAGAAATTTAGGTACATTAGGCAGAGTCTTTTTAGGCTGAGGCGAGTCTAACTTACGTTTCTGGGTCAACGTCACGAAAGAAGATAAGGAAGTCATCGCGGAAGTGTCCCCCGTGATTACCGGCGTCTCCGATGGCGCGCTCCTTCCTAGTGGGGGCCCTCTCCGAGGGCTTACCCGCCTTAGGTGATTGTTCACACCTCAGGTCACACCTCCCGATAACTGACGGAGGGACCAATCGGCACGTTCGGAAGGTACCAGCTCGGGTAATCACCCCTCCCTGGGCCTGGCCTTTACCAGGGGGTACGTACGTGCCCTACTTGTCTACCCGGGGCGGGGAATTACGCGTTACCCCGTCACCTGCTACGCACGATAATGCGTGGGTCGGCCTTCAGACACGCACAGGGAGGAAAGAAGAAGAGGATAGGAAATGAAGAGAAAGAAGGAAGAAATGTCTCAAACGCCGAAGCGGAGACTAATGAGGAGAAGAAGGCAAGGAGGGTACAAGGAGAGAAAGAAAACAAAGGGTAAGTAAGGAAGGAACGAAGGAAGAAAAATGACAAGAACCACCGTAGATCACGAAATATGCCCGTCTCCGGGCGAAGGCATAAACCGGGAGGGAAAGTGAAGCAGCCTGGGGCAGAAGAAAGGCTGCTCCGGCTCGGGGCCCCGTGCGCGCCACACACGTACCCACAAAAGAACTGTGGGCCCCCTGGGGGGACATTGGGTCGTATCTGACCCCTTGCCTCATAATTTCAATTTCTGAGTACGGGAATCAATAATGCACATAGTCTTATATATAATATAGTTTATTTAACATTCAATTACATATATTCAAAGTAATGAATGACTACGGCACCTAAAAGAAATGTTTGTCTTTTCGAATATAGTAAGACATTATAAAAAGAAAGAAAAAAAAGAAACACAAATGAAATAAAATAACTTAAAAACAATTATTTAAGTATTATATTCTACCCATTTCTAAACATGTACATAGATTAGAGACTAAAGAAAACTCATATCACGTAAACTTAGACTTAGGCTTAGGAATGTATATCTCACAAAATTCATGAATTGAGAAACTTATTCATCACAGATCTGGAATGTACATATCAAATATTCATACCTTACATATAACCCATCAATTATATATCTCATATCAGGAAATTTTATATCACTAATCAGGACCTTAGAGTCACATATCTGTATCACTAACATCAGATTCACCAAAACAGTTTGGGCAGCTTATTATTTTATGCTCTCCACATACACAAGCATTACACGTATTGCAGAAAAAATTGCCCTTCCTATCTTTTGAAGAGTCGCAAAACTGGCATCTTGTCCTCTTTTGTTGTTGTACGTTTGATTTTCCTGACACTTTCTTCTTTACCCAACAACTTTCCAATAGTGAGGTGAAGCTCTTTAGGAATGTATTTATTCTGCCATCGTTTTCCCATGTTTGTTTTTGTTAGACCATCGACCAGTTTTTTCAGAAAATAGTTTTGTGCGTCTTTAGGGAAAGATTCTTCAGCATGGTTCAATTTGTAAAGTACATAAGTATTTACTGCAGCAATACCTAGGACTCCATAAAAATACCTCTGAGGTCATTGCCTGGTTTTTCTTTTTGTTGTTTTATCATGGCAAAACTTGTGTAACACATCTATTCCACCCTTTGTCAGGTTATAAAATTCGACAATCTTGGGCTTTTTTGTCTGCTCATTTATTTGCCCTTTGAAATGCATTGAGGATATCGAAAGAACACATTTCCTCTTCTTTGGGGAGTATGAAACCAACACTTTGTCATCTTGGTAAGCAAATCTCGCAGAGCCGGCTGGCGCTGTCTGTCTGTTTTTCCTTGGAGTTCCCACAAATGTAAGTTTTCTTTGGAGGAGTTCATCAGTCAGCTCTAAGGATGCAAACCAATTATCAGCAGTTATGTTTCTCTTACATCCCTTTAAAGAATCGGTAAGCTGTATAACATATTTTGCTGGTAGCGGTATGTCACCTTTCTTCCTGTTATCCTGCTCTTTGCCAATATATGGTATTCCTTGGTAGATATAAAAAGTTCTGGCGTCGCATAGAGTGATTTTCAGCCCGTATTTACCTGGCTTGGATGGTATACAAGTTTTGAATGGACACTTTCCACGGAAAATAAGGAGACTCATCAACAGTTGCGTACTCTGATAGCGAGTAATTTTTTGAACAGTTATTGCTGAATAATATACCCCAAATTTCTCTAAAGAGTGCGAATTTGTCACTTTTTTATGGATGTTTCTGGTAGATTTATCATCAAATCTTATATGTGTAAGTAAGAAATAAAATCTTACGAATGACATGGTGCACCGAAAAATTGGAGGACCATAAAGAGTAGAAAATATGTCTTTGGGATTCAAGCCGGAATTTTTTAGCACTGCACTCATAAAAAGAAGTCCTATCAGGGCCTTGAGATCATCTGCATCTGTATTTCGTGTGTATCGTTGTGGGGAACTGTATCTAAGCCTTGCCTGTTCAATGGACTGATTAGTGTGACTCATGATTTTTTCTATAATTTCCATCATGATGAAATGTGAAAACAGCTTCACTTCATCTTTGATTCCTCAAACGTCGCCTTTTGGCCCGGAAAGATGTGTCACAATATTTGAACTAGGCGTTCGTGAATATGGTGAAATCAAAGGATTATCTGTCCATATAGTCTCCCCATCTCTACCAATTTCAAAATTTCTGTCATCTTGTTGCTGAGAGTATTCAACTAAAAAAATCATTTTCTTCATCCAATTCAAACTCATCATTTTCAAAATCATTATTTGTCAGTATACCATCATCAGATTCTGAGGCTATATCAGAAATTTCATCATTGAATTCCTCATCAGATTCTACTTCCTGTCGTCTACATTCAGCCCATATCTCGTCTAATGTAGTAAAATTATTTTTTGTACTACTTGCCATGATTGCAGAAAGTGGAACTCTGGAACAATAATATATAACAATATTATACATAATAATCAATATAAGACTGGAACACAATAATAAACACTGGGTCACATCCAACCTAGTGAGGAGGGACAATACTATAAACAATGGGTCGGATCCAACCCTGTATCGTGAAGTCTATCGTTATACAGCAAACAAACTAATGTGACGTGCACCTAACTCTGATGTTGGCTGGACGGAGTGTGCATCATAACTACCTGGGAGGGAACCTGGGACCACGTAGCCCTGGAGGAGGAGGAGGAGGAGGAGGAGGAGGAGGAGGAGGAAGAGGAAGAGGAAGAGACATGCCCACTCTTCTAAGTGGCAGGTCAAGACTCAAATTATACCATTCGTGCATACAACAAAAAATTGAAGAATTTCGTAAATAAAAGAAAATATTGCAAATGTCATAGTTCAATATGTTTCGTAAAGGAGATGTGGGAAAGAATGACTGAAACAAACATGTCATTTCGATGAAAATCACAGTAAGACAACAATATTTACCCTTTTTGAAGACAACAGTAACAGTTTAGAAGGCATTACGAATAATATAGACAGATTTACCCACAATGACTGGCTAGTTACAAAGAATGACCACCAAGTGTACTTAATAGAATTTAAAGAATGCCCCTCTAATAGAAAAGTATTGACATTAAAAATAATTTTGAAATTTCCAATAATGTGTGAGAAAGAAGTTTTGATTGTATTTTAGGACCAAAACCTCTATGTAACACATATTCTACATTGCAATATTTATTAAAAGCTGTATAAAATAAGAGGATAAAGAAATTACAGTTCAGGAAACCATGTGTAAAATTCAGATACTATTAAATGTATGTATGGATAAAAGTGGAGATGACGATGATTTAATATTCGGACTGAAGTTCATGAATGAACAACTGCTACTTCTCACATTCAAACAGCTGAGAATTTTAAGAAGAAGCCTACAAAGTGTAACGTTTCGGCTATGTTGCACACTCCATACAAAAAACAGTTGCCAACATATAAACACAAAATATCTGACACCTAAAATATCACATTTTCACCTTCAGTTTGAAATTCTATTAACACTATTAGTAAAACACCTTTAAGAAATAGTACGTTGATTTAAACATGACTTTGGCTGTCCTTTTACATAATTTTCAATTTTTAATACTTTCGTAAATAATAGCTGCAAACACTAAAAATGCATTACACTTAGTTTTGGAAATTGCTAAACCTATATAGATACTAATTTGTATAAAAACAACAATACTACATGTTATAACTATTGCACAACATGATTTCATATATACCTTTTGTTTAAATAAATTAGGGCAGACCATGTTTTATATATCACTGGATCCTAAATTAAATACTGATAATTTTTCATGCACTAAAATTAATAATCTGTTTGGTACTGAGAAACTATCTTTGAAATTAACAAAACTACAACCACCATATACAAATCCGTATTAATAAAAAAATTAGACCGCAAACTGAAATACATCAAAATTCCATGTCACAAGAATAGTACACCTACACAATATTAGCAAAACAAATGTGTGTGCAATTCGAAAACACAAATAATGTAAATAATTTGAGCACTGTAAACACTAGTGAAAAGGACGACTTTAAATTTGTGTGCCACATTAAATACAAATTTCATGAAACATGTACATACATTGAGATAAATAGTCAAAGCTTAAATGTAATGGTTTAATTTCTGTATTTTGGCATATTTAATGTAAAAGAATATTGTTTAATTGTGAATTACAAAACTTTGTCATCAATCTTATTATGCAGTTAGGTAGAAGGATGTTTGAGAGAAACCATGTTTTGTGAGTCTTCTAGCAGTCACAAACCTGTAAGCAGCTCTGTTGGCTTGCCGCTGCATTTTTTTTTTTTTTTTTTTTTTTTTTTTTTTTTTTTTAATAATATCAACCACATTGCTGCACAAACAGACTGTGTTTAAACTTTATTTAAAATGGAAATAAAATAGTTTCCATATCAACTGACATGTTTATGATTTACGAAAAGATCCTGTAAGGTCAAATCTTTTAGTGAATGCCGAAGACAGCTCACAACGCAATGGACTTCAGCCAGCATATAAGGTAAGTTCAACTTCACCTACAGTGGAAAGACTTTTTTGAAGAGACTGTGAACTAATAAAACTTTCTGTGGTTTAGGAAAATATTAGGGCTCAGTTTGAGTCATTCCAAAAAGGGGTGATGGGCATTAGAAGTGGTGATGTGACCAAAGGATTTTAAAAAGTATTCACTAATGTAAAATGTGTTTCCGGATGCACGGAAAATAATGTATATGATGGATGTGCAGTGAAACCACCAAAAAAGTGCAGAATTCTACTACAATACTATCCACACCTAGGATGTCAAAATTTAATGGAGGAAGACGGCAGTAATTTGAACTACTCGATTCCTGTATCGCCGCATCCTTGTGACCAGCTAAGTACTTTTCCAATCACTTTAGTAACTTTTGTAGTGACTGTGTGATAGGGGTTTTATGTGGAATGAAAAGATATTTTAAAATGGATACAGTAAGAAAGGAGGGAGATGATAGTACTCAAGTTTCGGACTTTGTAGTGGGGTAGAAGGTTCTGGTATTGCAAGTTCTTCACTGATTGCAAGAAAGCAGCAGGTCCCATTTTCTAGTGATTTACAAGAGACTGGACAACAGATTAGTAATATGGCAGCAAACACGGAAATAGAAAATAAATCAATCTTGGAACTTTTATTACAACTGAAAACCATGAAAACCGAACTATCTGACATGAAATCTCAAACTAACTCGATTAAACATGAGATTTGTAAAACAACTAACGCAATAACAAACCTAGACCACAGAATGATCCAATCAGTGAATGAAATAAAACAATGTATTTTAGACACAAAACTTAGTGCAAAACTCAATAGTGTAGAAAAAAGTGTTATGGTAGCTGCTACTTCAGAAGTTTCACAGACGAGTGACAGTGTTGTGAAAATAGATGACAATTCATGCAATGTAAATTCTCAGAGCCAGGATACTAAAATAGAGTCAACTGGAAAGATTCGCGATGTTGAAGAATGTAATAGCAAACTTAATATTGCTGATTTTTAAGTAGAAAGTGAATGTAACTGTGTTATAGATAACCCTGAAAAAGAACTCTAAAGTAATTGTACAGTAACAGAATAACCACAGTGTGTAGACAAAATGCAAGAAAAGTCACATGCTAAAACTGAGTATTCCTATATGTAATAGTGTAAGTAGATTACCAGTAGTGAGGTTACCTTGTAGGCCTAAAAAGAAATTTCGCCCTATTTATTTTATGCCACAGGACAATGATTGTTTTCATTCAGATTTAAATGACACTTTAGAAAATATGTTGCTTAAGGAAAGTCTAAGGTGTAAAGTATGTTCTTGGGCAAACCAGACCCAACTGTTTGCATTTAATTTTGGACCTAATTGCCATGTACCATTACCTGTTCTACCTGATGATATACAAAATGATTATTTTTTTGTAGTTTTAGGGCACACAACTGCTAAGGTCATTAGCGCCCAGACAAGAACAAAGATTCGCTAGATCTCAAAAAATTGGTAACTGCCAGTTAGAATTTCAAGAGAAGGCTAAAAACAAAAGATAAAAAACAATTAAAAGGGTTAAATAGCCTTTGATAAATTGGCCAAGTTGATAAAACGCAAAACTCTAGAAGCTGCTCGTGTGTCATCAGCTAAAATTTCCTCCAGAGTAGACGGAAAGTGAAGGGCTACATGGAGATGATTAAAATTAACACAAGACAGTAAAACATGTCGCACCGTCAGCAATTCACCGCAGGAGCACAGCGGTGCAGGATCGGCGGTTAGCAAATGACGGTGGCTGAAACGGCAGTGACTAATCCGCAACCGGGCCAGGATGACCTCCTCCCGCCGAGAGAGGCGTGAGGAGGTCCTCCAAGCGGTCGGGATCGGTTTTACAGTTCTCAATTTATTGTCGTACAGTGAGAACCACGCACTGTGCCAGGACGACAATACTCCGGCGAAGCGCACGTTGGACATCGTCCGATGGGACACAAAAGGTAGCCTTGCGAGGCGAAAGAGCTGCTGCCTTGGCTGCTATGTCGGCGGTCTCATTCCCGGGCACACCCACGTGGCCAGGGACCCACAGAAAAGAAACGTGACCACTGTCATCTGCTAGCAACTGGAGGGAGCATTGGATGTGATACACGAGAGGATGGTTCGAGAAAGGGTCCTTAAGACTCTGCAGGGCACTAAGGGAGTCCGAACAGATGGCATAGAAAGGTTGGCGGTGGCGGCAGGTGTACAAAACGGCCTGGTGGAGGGCAAAAAGCTCAGCCGTGAAGTTAGAGCACCGGTCAGGGAGCTTGTATTGGAAACGGTTGTCCTCGACGACGAAGGCAGATCCGACACCGGCTGTGCTCTTGGAACCATCAGTGTAAATAAATATGGCGCTATCGAACCGCGAACGGAGTTCGACAAGCCTCGTGCGGAATACCAAATCCGGAGTGCTCTCCTTGGGGAGCGAACTAAGTTCGAGGTGAGTGTGAACCGTGGCCTTATGCCACGGTGGCAATGGGCTTTCGCTCAACCGAAGGGTGGAAGGAAGGGTAAAATCGAGCCGCTGTAGTAGGCGGCGAAACCGAACTCCAGGTGGAAGCAAGGCAATCGCAGACAACTGATATTGGCGATCGAGTGAGTCGTCAAAAAATAATCGGTAAGATGGATGGTTGGGTATCGACCGCAGGCGGCATGCGTACCGAGACAAAAGTATGTCACGCCGAGTGGTCAAGGGTAATACAGCAGCCTCGGCATACAGACTTTCAACAGAGCTGGTATAAAATGCACCGGTCGCCAGACGTAATCCCCGATGGTGGATAGAGTTGAGACGGCGGAGAATCGACGGCCATGCAGAAGAGTATACAAGGCTTCCGTAGTCGAGCTTCGACTGAACGATGACCTGGTAAAGGTGAAGCAGGACGGTACGGTCCGCTCCCCATGACGTGCCACTGAGGACACAAAGAACGTTAAGGGATCGGGCACAACGGGCAGCCAGGTAGGACACGTGTGTGGACCAGCAAAGTTTCCGATCCAACATGAGTCCCAAAAATTTCGTAGTCTCCACGAAAGGGAGAGCAACAGGGCCGAGACATAGAGAAGGTGGAAGAAATTCCTTGTATCTCCAAAAATTGATACACACAGTTTTATCAGTGGAGAATCGGAAGCCGTTTGCGATGCTCCAGGAATATAGACGGTCAAGACAGCGTTGAAGAGAACGCTCCAAGAGGCACGTCCGCTGGCCGCTACAATAAATTGCGAAATCGTCAACAAAAAGAGATCCGGAGACGTCGGTTGAAAGGCAATCCACGATCGGATTGATTGCAATGGCAAAGAGCGCCACACTCAACACGGAGCCCTGTGGTACCCCATTCTCCTGGCAATAGGTATCTGACAAAACAGAACCCACCCATACCCGAAACTTGCGATCCACAAAAACTCTTGAATGAAAAGAGGAAGGCGGCCCCGAAGGCCCCATCTGTGCAATGTGCGGAGAATGCCCGCTCTCCAACAGGTATCGTATGCCTTCTCCAAGTCGAAGAACACTGCTACTGTTTGACGCTTCCTTAGAAAGTTGTTCATAATGAAGGTCGACAACGTAACGAGGTGATCAGCAGCAGAGCGGTGTCGACGAAAACCGCATTGGATATTAGTCAGGAGGCGGCGAGATTCGAGGAGCCAGACCAACTGAGCGTTAACCATGCGTTCCATCACCTTACAGACACAGCTCGTCAGAGAAATAGGACGATAGCTGGAAGGAAGATGTTTGTCCTTCCCTGGTTTGGGGATGTGGGACAACAGTGGCTTCACGCCAACTTGTGGGAACATGACCTTCAGTCCATATGCGATTGTAGGTACTGAGAAGAAAGCACTTTCCCCGCAGGAGAGAGGTTCTTCAGCATTTCAATGTGAATGGAATCGGGCCCGGGAGCAGAAGATCGGGACAGGGCGAGAGCACGGTCTAGCTCCTGCATGGTGAAGGCGACGTTATAATTTTCACGATTAGAAGAGTGGAAAGAAGGCGGCCGGGCCTCCTCTACCTGTTTGCGAGGGAGAAAGGCAGGGTGGTAATGGGCAGAGCTCGAAACCTCCGCAAAGAAACGGCCCAATGCGTTGGAAACGTCAGAGGGGTCCACGAGGACTGCGTTCTCCACGGTCAGGCCAGGAATCGGGGAGTGGACCTTGATGCCGGATAGACGGCGTAGGCCACGCCAAACAAACGTGGAGGGAGTAAAACGGTTAAAAGAACTAGTAAAAGCAGTCCAGCAAGCTTTCTTGCTGTCGTTTATGATACGACGACATTGCGCTCTCATACGTTTATAATGTATGCAATTCTCCAAAGTCGGGTGGCGGCGGAAGGTGCGTAAAGCACGGCGCCGGGCTCTAAGCGCGTCGCGGCAGGCTGCAGTCCACCAAGGGACCTGGACACGACGTGGAGAAGAGGATGTACGAGGTATGGAACGTTCGGCAGCTGTGAGAATAACCTCTGTGAGGTAGTCGACCTGACTGTCACAGGTGGGAAAATCCCGATCGTGAAAAAACAGCCATGGTAGAATAAAGCCCCCAGTCGGCTTTAGAAATGTTCTAACCGGTGGGACGAGGAGATGGGGAATGATGCAGAATGTGGATGATACAGGGGATATGGTCACTCGAGTACGTGTCAGAAAGTGCATACCACTCAAACCGACCGGCTAGCTGAGGAGTGCATATTGCGAGGTCTATATGGGAGTAAGTGTGTGTTGTGTCAGAAAGGAAGGTCGGTGCACCGGTGTTGATCCAGACAAGATCGAGGTGTTGGAGAAGGTCCACCAAAAGGGAGCCTCTCGGACAAGGTGCCGGAGAGCCCCATAAGGGGTGATGGGCATTAAAGTCACCTATCAACACGGAGGGTGAAGGGAGCTGATCAACAAGGTGTAGCACATCTGCCCTAGTAAGGGCAGATGACGATGGCGAATAAATATTACAGAGGGAAAAGGTAAATGTGGATAGGGTGATGCGGACGGCAACTGCCTGTAGGTGAGTATGCAATGAAATGGGATGGTAATAGACATCGTCTCGAAGGAGCATCAGAACCCCTCCATGGGCTGGGATACCTTCCATGGGTGGCAAGTCGAACCGCACAGAGGTGTAGTGTGGGAAGTCTGCACGATCACGCGGACGCAACTTAGTTTCCTGGAGGCAGACTAGAAGCGGGCAGTGGAATCGAAGGAGTAGTTTTAACTCCTCCCGATTAGAACGAATGCCGCGAATATTCCATTGAAGGAGCGCCATGATAAAAATGAGAGAAGAAATAAGGATAAAAACCAACTAGCAAGCGGGGTCACCTCGACGGCCACTGAGGACCCGATTTCGAGGGAGCACTGCTATCGCTGTCCAGGGGCAAAGTGTCGTGGTCCATAGGTTCGACCGACGCGCCTGCCACCTCCCTGAGTTGATTAGGAGGGGCAGTTTCCACCGTCGGTAGAGGGCCGGGTGCCCGGCAGACGGAGCGACCCGGTGAAACAGAAGACGGCCGAGGCCGGCAACTGTTGGACGGCGTGCCGGATGGGTCACGCCTCGGTGGGGAAGGAGAGGAACTCTTTCTTGTCAGCTCTTCTGGAAGAGTGACGGCGGGAAGAGGCAGTTGACGGTTGGGAAGCCTGAGAACGCAGAAAATCCTCACGGACGGGTTCCTTTTTCAAGGTCCGGGCATCTTGTTTAAGTGCTCACGGTTTACTAGAGTTTGACGAAGACTGTACCCTAGAAGCAGCAGGAGGAAGCGGGGATGTGGAACGGGCAATCTTCGGGCTGGCGGATCGCACAACTGTGTCAGCGAAAGTGAAGTTACATGTCTGGGTACTGGAATCCTTGGTAGGTCGAGTTGAGGTGAGTACCTTACTGTATGTACCCACTGGGAGGACAGTGGGCTTTCGACTCGCCAACAACTTACGAGCGGCAGATGTCGATACCTTCTCCGTAACCCGAATTTGCTGGATTACCTTCTCATCCTTGTATACAGGGCAGTCGCGAGAGGAAGCCGCATGGTCACCGTTGCAGTTTAGGCAGTGAGGGGACGGAGGTGGGCAATACCCCTCATGGGCGTCCCTACCACAAGTGACACACTTTGCTGCATTTGGGCAATGTTCACGGGTATGGTTGTACCTGTGGCACTGAAAACAGCGCGTTGGGTTAGGTACATAAGGGCGGACGGAGATGACTTCATACCCTGCTTTGACCTTCGACGGGAGGTCAACTTTGTCGAACGTCAAAAACACAGTACGAGTCGGTGTCAGCTGGTTATCGACCTTTTTCATCACCCTGTGGACGGCTGTCACACCCTGATCGGACATATACGATTGGATGTCTTCATCAGACAACCCGTCAAGGGATCTCGTAAAAACTACCCCCCGTGACGAGTTGAGTGTGCGGTGCGCTTCTACCTTAACTGGAAACGTGTGCAACAACGTAGTACGTATCAGTTTTTGGGCTTGGAAGGCACTTTCCACTTCCAGCAACAATGTGCCATTGCGCTGACGTGAACAGGTTTTAACAGGGCCAGCAATTGCATCTACACCTTTCTGTATAACGAAAGGATTGACAGAATTGAAATCCTTTCCGTCGGTGCGAGAGACAACAAGAAATTTAGGTACATTAGGCAGAGTCTTTTTGCTGAGGCGAGTCTAACTTACGTTTCTCGGTAATCTACAATCAGTTTGATTGCGATAGCGAAGAGCCACACTCAAGACGGAGCCCTGCGGTACCCCATTCTCCTGGCTAAAGGTATCTGACAAAACAGAGCCCACCCGTACCCGGAACTTGTGATCCACCAAAAATGCTTGAATTTAATGAGGGAGGCGGCCACGAAGGCCCCATGTGTGCAATGTGCGGAGAATGCCCGCTCTCCAACAGGTATCATTTGCCTTCTCCAAGTCTAAGAACACTGCTTCTGTTTGACACTTCTTGAGAAAGTTATTCATAATGAAGGTTGACAACGTAACAAGGTCATCAGCAGCAGAGCGGTGTCAACGAAAACCGCATTGGACATTTGTTAGGAGGCGGCGAGATTCGAGGAGCCAGACCAACAGAGCGGTAACCGTGCGTTTTATCACCTTACAGACGCAGCTCGTCAGAGAAATGGGGCGATAGCTGGAAGGAAGATGTTTGTTCTTCCCTGGTTTGGGGATGGGACAACAATGGCTTCACGCCAACTTGTGGGAACATGACCTTCAGTCCATATGCGATTATAGGTACTAAGAAGGAAACACTTGCCCGCAGGAGAGAGGTTCTTCAGCATCTCAATATGAATGGAATCGGGGCCAGGAGCAGAAGATCGGGACAGGGCGAGAGCACAGTCTAGCTCCTGCATGTTGAAGAAGACATAATTTTCACGATTAAAAGAGTGGAAAGAAGGCGGCCGTGCCTCCTCTACCTGTTTGCGAGGGGGAGAGGCAGGGTGGTAATGGGCAGAGCTCGAAACCTCCGCAAAGAAACAGCCCAATGCGTTGGAAACATCAGCGGGTTCCATGAGGAGTGCGTGCTCCACGGTCAGGCCAGGAATCGGGGAGTGGACCTTGATGCCGGATAAACGGCATAGGCCACCCCAAACAACCGTGGAGGGAGTAAAACGGTTAAAAGAACTAGTAAAAGCAGTCCAGCAAGCTTTTTTGCTGTCGTTTATGATACGACAACATTGCGCTCTTATGCATTTATAATTTATCCAATTCTCCAAAGTTGGGTGGCGGTGGAAGATGCGTAAAGCACGGCGCCGGGCTCTAAGCACGTTGCGGCAGGCTACAGTCCACCAAGGGACCGGGACACGACGTGGAGAAGAGGATGTACGAGGTATGGAATGTTCGGCAGCGGTGAGAATAACCTCTCTGAGGTATTCGACCTGACTGTCACAGCTGGGAAAATTCTGATTGTAAAAAACATCCATGGAAGAATAAAGCCCCCAGTCGGCTTTAGAAATGTTCCAACTGGTGGGACGAGGAGATGGGGAATGATGCAGGAAGTGGATGACACATGGAAAATGGTCACTTGAGTACTTGTCAGATAGCGCATACCACTCAAACCGACCGGCAAGCTGAGGAGTGCATATCGCAAGGTCTATGTGGGAGTAAGTATGGGTTGTGTCAGAAAGGAAGGTCGGTGCACCGGTGTTGAGGCAGACAAGATTGAGGTGGTGGAGAATGTCCACCAAAAGGGAGCCTCTCGGACAAGGTGCCGGAGAGCCCCATAGGGGGTGGTGGGCATTGAAGTCGCCTACCAACACGAAAGGTGGAGGGAGCTGGTCAACGAGGTGTAGCACATCTGCTCTAGTAAGGGCAGATGTCGATGGCGAATAGATATTACAGAGGGAAAAGGTAAATGTGGATAGAGTGATGCGGACGGCGACTGCCTGAAGGTGAGTATGCAATGTAATGGGATGGTAGTAGACGACGTCTCGAATGAAAATCAGAAGCCCTCCATGGGCTGGGGTACCTTCCACAGGTGGCAGGTCGAAACGCACAGAGGTGTAGTGGGGAAAGTCTGCACGATCACTTGGATGCAACTTAGTTTCGTGGAGGCAGACTAGAAGCGGGCAGTGCAATCGAAGGAGCAGTTTTAACTCCTCCCGACTGGAACGAATGCCATGAATATTCCATTGAAGGAGCGCCATGATAAAAAATGAGATAAGAAATGAGGATAAAACTAACAAGCAAGCGGGGTCACCTCGACGGCCACTGAGGACCGGATTTCGAGGGAGCATTGCTATCGCTGTCTATGGGCAAAGGGTCGTGGTCCATAGGTTCAACCGACGCGCCTTTCCACCTCCCTGAGTTGATTAGGAGGGGCAGTTTCCACCGCCGGTAAAGGGCCGGGTGCCCGGCAGATGGAGCGTCCCGGTTAAACAGAAGACGGCCGAGGCCGGCAACTGTTGGATGGCGTGATGGATGGGTCACGCCTCGGCGGGGAAGGAGAGGAACTCTTTTTCTTGTTGGCTCTTCTGGAAGAGTGACGGCGGGAAGAGGCAGTTGACGGTTGGGAAGCCTGAGAACGCAGAAAATCCTCATGGACGGGTTCTTTTTTCAAAGTCCGGGCATCTTGTTTAGGTGCCCGCGGTTTGCTATAAGATGACGAAGACTGTACTTTAGAAGCAGCAGGAGGAAGCGGGGATGTGGAACAGGCAATCTTCGGGCTGGTGGATCGCACAACTGTGTCAGCGAAAGTGAAGTCACAGGTCTGGGTACTGGAATCCTTAGTAGGCCGAGTGGAGGTGAGGACCTTACTGTACGTGCCCGCTGGGAGGACAGTGGGCTTTCGACTCACCAACAACTTTCGAGAGGCAGATGTTGATACCTTTTCCGTAACCCGAATTTGCTGGATGACTTTTTTATCCTTATATACAGGGCAGTCTCGAGAGGAAACCGCATGGTAACCTTTGTAGTTAAGGCAGTGAGGGGACGGAGGTGGGCAATCCCACTCATGGGCATCCCTACCACAAGTGACACATTTTGCTGCATTAGGGCAAGATTGATGGTTGTGGTTGTATTGGTGGCATTGAAAACAGCGCGTTGGGTTAGGTACATAAGGGCTGACGGTGATGACTTCATACCCTGCTTTGACCTTCGACGGGAGCTCAACTCTGTCGAACGTCAAAAACACAGTACGAGTTGGTGTCAGCTGGTTATCTACCTTTTTCATCACACTATGGATGGCTGTTACACCCTGATCGGACATATAGGATTGTATGTCTTCATCAGACAACCCGTCAAGGGATCTCGTAAAAACTACCCCCCGTGAAGAGTTGAGTGTGCGGTGCGCTTCTACCTTGACTGGAAACGTGTGGAACAACGTAGTCCGGATTAGCTTTTGGGCTTGGAATGCACTGTCTGCTTCCAGCAACAATGTGCCATTGCGCTGACGCGAACAGGTTTTAACAGGGCCAGCAATTGCGTCAACACCTTTCTGAATGACGAAAGGATTTACAGAATTGAAATCTTTACCGTCAGTGCGAGAGACAACAAGAAATTTCAGTAGATTAGGCAGAGTCTTCTTTTGCTGACACGAATCTATCTTTCGTTTCTGGGTCAACGTCACTGAAGAAGAGAAGGAAGTCATTGCGGAAGTGTCCACCGTGATTACCGGCGTCTCCGATGGCGCGCTCCTTCCTAGTGGGGGCCCTCTCTGAGGGCTTACCCGCCTTAGGTGATTGTTCACACCTCAGGTCACATATCCCAAGAACTGACTGAGGGACCAATTGGCGTGTTCGGAAGGTACCAGCTCGGGTTATCACCCCTCCCTGAGCCTGGCCTTTACCAGGGGGTACGAACGTGCCTAACTTGTCTACCTGGGGTGGGGAATTACGCATTACCCGGTCACCTGCTATGCATGATAATGCATGGGTCGGCCTTCAGACACGCACAGGGAGGAAAGAAGAAGAATAGAGGAAGTGAAGAGAAAGAAGGAAAGAAGTGTCTCAAACGTTGAGGCGGAGACTAATGAGGAGGAGAAGAACACTAGGAGAGTACAGCAAGGAGAGGAAGACAGAAACAAAGGGTAGGAAAGGAAGGATCCAAGGAATAAGAGAAACAACAACAAGAAACCACTTTAACTCGCGAAAGATGCCCGTCTCCGGGCGAAGGCATAATCCGGGAGGGAAAGTGAAGCAGCCTGGGGCAGAAGAAAGGCTGCTCCGGCTTGGGATCCCGTGCGCGCCACACACGTACCCACAAAAGAACTGTGGGCCCCCTGGGGGATAGACAAAATTAGTTGCATCAGGCTATGTACTGATGTAATACCTTAGGGGCGCAACTACTCTTAATTGTGAAGCTGTTGACACCAGCTCTGGTCCCCAGTCATGTGCTGTGTACTTCTATTGATCATTTTCACAGTGCAGAATAAATTCTATGCTTTAAGTTTTCCTTCAGTGTAAATATTTATGATTTGAAAAAACTTTTTAATTGCCACTGATAAATGAAGACAGCTGAGACATACCTTTTGATATACATTTTTGCTCTATGCCAATTGAAACTTAAAATATGTGAAGCTTAAACTTTATCTGTTTAAATTTTGAAAATATGAATAAATAATGTGTAGGTGGATGTTAATCAGTTCAAAAGAACTTTATACCAAATACTAATACTGTACCTAATATGATATACTAGTTGGGGGTTTTCAATATGAATTTTTACTTATGCCAGTGTATAGGCCAATGGACTTAAGAGCTAAAAAGTAAATATACTGCTGAAATACACTTTCAACCAAATAGTGAATTCATGTTTACAGTTAATACAGTTGCAAATAATAAGCTTTATGAAGGATTTATGAATTAAAATACTATGTGAAAATAAGAACAGAAAATGTATGCTAGGTAGATGATGGGGGTTTATTAAATGTGTTTGATAGGAATTTTGGAGTCTTATGTAATGACGTTTATGAACCACTAGCTAATGTGGAAGTCTGTGTAGTCATAAAAAGATATGACATGTTAGAAAAATGGTAAGTGCTGTTCATGAGAAATTTGTCTTAGGTTAAGAATTGTCAGTGAAAATAGTTATTAAGTTACAGAAATGGAAGTGAAAAATGCTTCATATATTGAAAAGAAAGAATTAATATGGCATAAAGAAAATGAATATGAAAATAATGAATACTTAAATGAAAGATGTTGATGTAGTATTAAGTATAGTGTACTCTCTGAACAGATGCTTTACTTGAAGTCTAAGATGTTAAAATTGCTTGATACTGCTGAGGAATATCAAAATGATAGTGTTAAGTGTACTGAAAATATTAGCTCCAAACCCTGATATAAATATTAAGTCATCTACCGAAATGTTAAAGAATTAAGTGTAAGCAAATATAAAAGTATACCTTCTGTTTGTCAACTTAAGTTGTGATTCTAGTAACATGAATAATTTTGAGGAAGTTTAAAAAAATCTAGTTACTGAACCTGAAAACTAAATATTGTTTTACTATGTGTGTAGGCCATTTGTTCAGATCAGAGTAGAAGTTTTTCTACATACCGGTATATACATTGAGCCACTTGAAGTTAATTGAAACCCTTCGCTGTATGCTTATAGTTTTGCTTATCCATGATCCATAAAGTTGATCGGTCTCAGATAGAATGATGCATTTAAAACCTAGCTACAGAAAGCTAATTGACGTCTTGTAATATTTTACCTTGTTCTTACTCTGAAACCTATAAGGAAGATACTTGTTGATAATTTTGATACCATTTATGAATATGGCACACAATTTATTAACCCCATATGCATAGTCAAAGGTATGTTTAAGTGTTGATTATTTGTTTATGCCTTGAAATGTCATTGTATACAAGAAAATGCTTACCTCAGTTATGTACTGTGATCTTTCCATTAATCACGTCCACAGAGCATCACAATTCAATTTCTTTAATTCTTTTCACTCTTGTTAATCATTTATTAGTATTTTTGTGTTGTTGGTTGAATTTTGTGTTGCACTTTGATGTGTGAAGAGGGACTTGCTAACAATTAGTACAAAAGTGACTATAAGCATGGGAGGACACACAGGCCACACAAGTGTTAACCAATGTAAAATTCAATTTCTATCCTTGAGCTTACAGCTTAATAGGAAAATCTTTAATACTGGTTTAACATGACCGTATTATCGTATATTGTACATATGACACAGCTTTGGCTGATGCAAGGTTTAATTTTTATTCTTAAAGTTTACAATTGTACAAAGGTTAGCAAATTAATTACATGATGAAACTATTGATGTTTTACAAGTTACATACTTGGAATGTTTATCATGCATACTTGCACATACTCATGATGTAAGGTCATACTGTATTTTGTACAGAAATATGAAGGCTAATGAACCATTACAGACTACCTATTACTCATTATTATTATCATCAAACTTGTATAATTTTGTATTTTTCATGTGGAACCCCTATGTTTAGTTCATGACACACTTGTTGACTTGCTCATGCATGCAAGCTTTGTGTATCAATTTGCAGTTGATTACGGGGTGTTGAATGTTGGTATGGTACTGTATCTGAAAATGATCAGGCAGACCATATGTCAATTTTGACTTTTGTGTAGTATATAATTATGAGATTTTACACTGTTAACATATACATGTACACACTTTCAGAACACTTAAGATTGTTACTCATTTTCATCCACTTCTACTGTATGATTGTCACTCATTTTCAACCACTATTGGACAACATTGAATTTTGATTTTGAGTTATTGGGGGGTAGTAACTGTTCACCATTTAACAAACATAGGGTACTCTGGACTGTGTTGTGTTTGATTGGGGCAGTTTGTTCAAAGAAGAACAAAAAAATTGTGTGCTGTTTTTTACTTCTGCGGAAATAAAGTTGCCAGTTGCATCTTTTAACTCTTGGTAAGGTAGTTACCATTAATACATACATTCCGGTTAGAAGATTGTCTATGAAAACTAAATGGTGTATCGTAATACCTTACGAACACTAAATTATTAAACAAAATATAATTAAATGCAACCAGAGTCTTTCTGCTTATGTAGCCGTTTGCGAGTCAGTTACCTGCCCTGGCCGTGGACGTAATTTAATGGCAGTGTATTATTCTGCCCTCTCTTGATTACTGCCTTGAGAGTGGGTGTAGTTTGGCAGTTAAAAAAAATTCAATTTTTCTTTAAATTTGGGAAAAATTTGACACTTTGATGGATCAGTTGCGAACTGACACTTATTACTTTAATTTCCATGCTTGATTTGAGATATGAGATTAACCATTGCCACTGCTAACTACTCGCAGGGGATGGTTTTTCAATTTTTATTAATGCTTATGTTTTTTCAATAAGTAAAATATTATGTAATACTATGATCTAATTTGTTTCTACTCTTTACTACTGCTCATTCTCAATCTCTCAAACTGTATGAGAAATATTCAATACCCACAGTACTTGAAAAAGTTTCAAAACCACGATTACATTGTCTGTCTATATAACCATTTTAACTATACCATAATTTTGAATGATAAATGTTTGATGTGCTCACTGAGAGCTTGTTTCTATCCACTGTTTTACCATTTAAATATGTCATTCATCCCACTGATATAAACAGACTGTTTTAAAATTTATTTAAAATGGAAATAAAATCGTTTCCATATCAAGTGACATGTTTATGATTTATGAAAAGATCCTGTAACGTCAAATCTTTTAGTGATTGCGGAAGACAGCTCACAACGCAATGGACTTCATCCAGCATATAAGGTAAGTTCAACTTCACCTACAGTTGAATGACATTTTTATAGAGACTGAACTAATAAAACTTTCTGTGATTTAGGAAAATATTAGGGCTCAGTTTGAGTCATTCCGAAAAGGAGTGATGGGCATTAGAAAAGCTACAAAAAGAGCTAATTGTGATGTAGCTGCAAACAGACCATGAAAGGCTTCAATATTTACGTAACTTGTGTAGTTATAAATTAATCAGTGTTTATTGTCAGTTATCGGTGCCTTAATAAGGGCGAAAGTAAAAGTATTGTGATTCTACAGTTTCTCCCGGCGTATTTGATAATCAAAATATCCACAGGTGTACTGCCGGTCTATAGTGTCCAACGGGCACAATATTTCGGCGATCATACATGTTGCCATCATCATGTGAACTGACGGACTGAGCTCCTGGAAACGCGCCGGCATGGAGATCCGCACGCTACAGATGCTCGAAGGGAACTGGGTTCTAGCCCGGTAGCGGGCGATTTAAATACCGTCGGCCCGCGGAGCGACCCCCCTGCGGTCCGCGCTTCGATTGCGCCAGCGTCTGAGATGGCATCGGTGTGAAGGCTCTGTCCGCCGTGGTCGTCACTTCGTTACGTTTGCTAGATTTACTCTTAATTAACCCAATCGCTAGTTCCCAATCGCTGGTTCCCAAGCTTTGCTAAGATTATAGCCACAGTCATGGTTTATGAGGTCGTCACTTGTGCGAATTTCAATGGCCTCTCTAACGACGCAGTCCCAGTATCTCGATGTCTGTACAAGAATCCTAGTGCCTTCATAGTCCATCGCATGATTCTCCGACAAACAATGTTCAGCGACCGCCGACTTGCTCGGATACATCAATCGTGTGTGCCTCTGGTGTTCAACGTATCGATCCTCGACGGTACGCATCGTCTGTCCAATATATGACTTTCCACACTGAGAGTTTTAAGTACCCCATTCCTCTGTGAAGGGTGGTACAGCTGTCTGCGTGTAAATACAGATCAGTGTCCGTTGTCTTCCGATATACACTATGACCCAGGGTGCCATCAGCTCTTCTCTTGACCAAGACGTCAAGGAACGGCAATTTACCCTACGTTTCAGTCTCAATAGTGAATTTGATGTTGGGGTGTATGGAGTTCAGATGTGTAAGGAAGTCAAGGAGTTTAGACCATACCATGTGGCCAGATGACGAAAGTGTCGTCCACGTAACGGAAAAAGCAAGTAGGTTTCCATTCAGATGATGCCAGGGCTTCCTCCTCGAAATTTTCCATGTACAAATTTGTGACCACAGGGGAGAGTGGGCTACCCATGGCGACTCCCTCCATTTGTTCATAGTATTCGCCATTGAAAAGAAAATACGTGGAGGTCAAGACATGCCTAAAAAGTTCAGTGGTCTTCTCGTCAAACTTCTGGCCAATCAAATCTAGTGACTCCTGAAGGGGCACCCTCATAAACAACGAAACGACGTCAAAACTCACCATGATATCTGACTCATCCAGCCTGAAGCTGTTAAGACGTTTAACAAAATCCACGGAATTACGGATGTGATGAGGGCATTTACCCACACAAGGACTTAATATTCCCGTCAAGTATTTGGCCAACAAATATGTAGGTGCTCTGATCTTACTGACTATGGGACGTAACGGCACCCCATCTTTGTGAACCTTAGGGAGTCCATAAAGTCTTGGCGGTACCGGACCTTGAGGTAGCACTTTCTTGGCGACATCCTCTGGTAAATCCGCATCCTTGAGAAGCGCCCTCGTCTTGTTTTCCACCTTCTTTGTGGGATCAACGCTGATCTTCCGATAGGAATCGTCATTTAGCACAAGTGACGACCTCATAAAGCGTGACTATGGCTATAATCTTAGCAAAGCTTGGAAACCAGCGATTGGGGTAATTAAGAGTAAATCTAGCAAACTTAACGAAGTGACGACCATGGCGGACAGAGCCTTCACACCGATGCCATCTCAGACGCTGGCGCAATCGGTTCCACTGCGCAGACCGCGGAGGGGTCGCTCCGCGGCCTGAGGGTATTTAAATCGCCCGCTACTGGGCTAGAACCCAGTTCCCTTCGAGCAGCCATAGCGTGCGGATCTCCGTGCCAGCGCGTTTCCAGGAGCTCAGTCCGTCAGTTCACCTGATGATGGCGACATGTATGATCGCCGAAATATTGTGCCCATTGGACACTATAGACCGGCAGTACACCCGTGAATATTTTGATTAGTAAAAGTATTGTTTGACCTCAACTGAAAAGTGTTGGTTCGCGTTATTATAGAGGGCGCAATATAGATTTGAAATGTCTTATCAGTGACGGATTGATCCTCTTAACTTTTACCACATTTTGCCATAGACATTTTCCCCATTTCGTTGTAATGTTTGCATTTCTGTATATTCCCAGTATTATTTCCTACACTAACAAGGCAATTAGGTATTACGAAGTTTAACGTAACGTATGTACACTATCATAAACATGACAGAGTGAGGTACAGATGTCGTCTTAACGTTCGTCTGGGGAGTGGAAGGAAGTGGGGAAGCGGGGCTGGGCGAGACCCTGAGGGTGGGATAGGGGCAGCCAAGGGGGGGGGGGGAAAGGAGGGGATGGGGGAGGGGCGCTGACACTACATGGAAGGATCACAGTTGGTAGGAGGGGTAGATATCGGGAGGAAGTTCGTTATCCGGTAAGGGAAGGGTGTGGAAGTTACCCTGGGAAAGGACACAGAGTGTATGTAGGTGAAGTTGCTCAGTTACCGCCGGCCAGTGCACACGTGTCACCAGCAGCTCTACATTGTAAGTTAACCGGCTTCTTAATAGAAGCGATTTATTTTCATTTCGTGTGTACTTTCTTTTGCAGCTCGTTATACTTTAGTGTGCTCGCGTGTTTATTTACTAAAAGTCGTGTTTAGTTGTCAGTTCAGTTGTTGATCTTTTGATTTATTAGCTCACGTATATATTTTTCAGATCCGCCGTTAATAAACAGTTTAGTGTTAGCTTCATATTTTTCGAAGCTCACTGTTCATCAAACTTCTGTCCCCTCAGACGTACGTACTTGGAAAAAAAACAAAAGTTTTTAGAATGGCTAGGAACTGTGACTGCTGCGAACGGATGGAGGCAGAGTTGGTGACACTCTGCTCGCAGCTTCAGGCAGCGTTGGCTTTGCTGGCAACGCTTGAGACTGCGGTGGGTGGGCGCTGCTGTTGTGGGCCGCTCGCGGGGGTACAGCAGACCCCCTGTGCGTCTGTTGTGCCCTCCGATCGGCCTGTGGCCTGTGGCCAGCCCGCTCACTGCCCGCGAGGAGGTAGTCGCCCAATCTGTGGAGGATTGGGAGGTCTCCTCAGCGCATGTCAGGTGGCGTAAGACTTCCCGGGGGACCGAAGTGGAGGCCTCCCCGGTTAGTCTTACCAACAGATTCGAGTCGCTGTCTGTGGCAGAGGATGTTCCTGACGCAGATGGTGTCACTTGTCCTGTACGCGCCCCCCTGCCTTCAAGATCCGGGCACTCACAGAGGGTGCGTTTGTTAGTAGTTGGGAGCTCCAACGTTAGGCGGGTGATGGAGGCCCTTAGGAAAATGGCTGCTAGTGAGGGGAAGAAATCCAATGTGCACTCCGTGTGCATACCGGGGGGAGTCATTCCAGATGTGGAACGGGTCCTTCCGGATGCCATGAAGAGCACAGGGTGCAGCCAGCTGCAGGTGGTGGCTCATGTCGGGACCAATGATGTGTGTCACTTTGGATCGGAAGAGATTCTCTCTGGTTTTGAGTGGCTATCAGAAATGGTTAAGACTGCCAGTCTTGCTTGCAAGATGAAAGCGGAGCTTACCATCTGCAGCATTGTTGACAGAACTGACTGCGGACTTTTGGTTCAGAGCCGAGTGGAGGGTCTGAATCAGAGGCTCAGACGGTTCTGCAACCGTGTGGGCTGCAGATTCTTCGACTTGTGTCAAAGGGTGGTGGGTTTTCGGGTTCCGCTAAATAGGTCAGGAGTCCACTATACTCAGGAAGCGGCTACATGGGTAGCGGAAGCTATGTAGCGTGGACAGGGCGGTTTTTTAGGTTTGAGGGCCTCGGGAATACACAAAATGGGTTTCAGTCTCAAAGGGGGCAGGTCAGACACAGGAAGAAAGCAAATCCCGAAACCATTGGTATAACAGTTGTAAATTGTCGTAGCTGTATTGGGAAAGTTCTAGAGCTCCAAGCGCTGATAGAAAGTACTGAGGCACAAATCGTTATAGGTTCTGAAAGCTGGCTGACGCCCGAGAAGTTCGGCCGAAATTTTTTCAAAGGGCCAAATGGTCTTCAGAAAGGATAGAATAAATAAGAAAGGGGGTGGCGTGTTTATTGCTGTTACTAACGGTTTAACCTGTAGCGAAACAGACAGATACTTCCTGTGAGTTGGTCTGGGTAGAGGTTATACCTGACAAGCGGAATAAATTAATAATTGGATCTTTTTATCGGCCCCCTGACTCAGACGATGCGGTTGCCGAAATGTTCAAAGAAAGCTTTAATCACATTTCAAATAGGTATCCGAAGCATACTGTTATAATCGGTGGCGACTAATTTACCCTCGATATGTTGGCATAATTACGTATTCAAAACCGGCGGCAAATATAAAACATCGTCCAAACTAGTTCTGAATGCTTTTTCTGAAGAATAACTTCGAACAGTTAGTTCATGAACCCACTAGAATAGTAAGTGGTTGCGAAAATACTCTTGATCTCCTAGCAACAAATAATCCTGAGCTAGTAAAGAGCATCAAAACAGATACAGGGATTCGCGAACATCGAGTTGTTGTAGCGAGACTAAATGTCGAAATGCCCAAATTCACCAAAAATAAACGAAAAATATATCTATTCAATAAAGCAGATAAAAATTCGCTTCACGCTTTCCTCAGTGATAGTCTCCAGTCTTTCAAAACTAAAAATGCGAGTGTAGATCAGTTGTGGCTTACTTTCAAAGACGTAATATCAGTAGCAATCGAGAGATTTATACCAAATAAATTAATAAAAGAGGGGGGCTGACCCCCGTGGTACACAAAACAGGTCAGATCACTGTTGCAGAAACAAAGAAAAACGCATGCAAAATTAAAAGAGACACAGAATCCACAAGACTGGCAATCTTTTACTGAAACTCGCAACTAGCGCGTACTTCAATGCGAGAAGCCTATAGTAGTTACCACAACGAAATCCTGTCTCGTACTCTTGCAGAAAATCCAAAGAAATTCTGATCATATGTGAAGTACACTAGCGGCAAAACACAAACAATATCTTCACTACGCGAAAGCAATGGTAATACTACCGATGACAGTACTGCTAAGGCAGAACTACTAAACACAGCTTTCCGGATTTCGTTCACTAAAGAAGACGAAGTGAACACTTCAGTATTCAATCCAAGAACAGCTGCCAGCATGCGAAACTTAGAAGATGATGTTCCTGGAGTAGTAAAACAACTTACTACACTAAACAAAAACAAATCTTCCGGGCCAGATTGTATACCAACTAGGTTCCTCTCAGAGTATGCTGATGCAATAGCTCCGGTTGTAAATTATAGCTAAGTACGATCACTCAGCGAAAGATCCGTACCGAAAGACTAGATAGTTGCCTAAGTTACTCCAATATTCAAGAAAGGCAATAGGAGTGATCCCCAAAATTACAGGCTTATCTCATTGACGTCGATTTGCAGTAGGATTTTGGAACATATACTTTGTTCGAATATTATGAACTACCTCGAAGAGAACGACCTATTAACCAGTAGTCAACACGGATTTAGAAAGTATCACTCTTGCGAAACACAGCTTGCCTTTTATTCACATGAAGTGATAAGTGCCATCGACAAGGGATCTCAAATCGATTCCATATTTCTGGATTTCAGGAAGGCTTTTGACACTGCACCCCACAAGCGGCTTCTTATGAAATTGCGTGCTTATGAAATATGTCCCAAATTGTGCGGTTGGATTCACGATTTCCTATCAGAAAGAACACAGTTCGTTGTAATTGACGGTAAGTCATCGAGTAAAACAGAAGTGATATCTGGCGTTCCACAGGGAAGCGTTATAGGTCCCCTACTCTTCCTCGTGTTTATAAACGATTTAGGAGACCATCTGAATAGCTCCCTTAGACTGTTCGCGGATGATGCTGTCGTTTATCGGTTAGTGAATTCAACAGAGGATCAATATTAACTGCAAAGCGATCTAGACAAAATTTCTGCATGGTGCGAAAATTGGCAATTGACACTAAATAAAGAAAACTGAAGTAATACACATGACCACTAAAAGAAATCTGCTGAACTTCAATTACGCGATAAATCAGTCAAACCTTAAGGTCGTAGATTCTACCAAATACCTAGGAGTTACAATTACGAACAACTTTGACTGGAGGGGACACACAGAAAATATTGTGGGGAAGGCGAACCAAAGGTTACGTTTCATCGCCAGAACACTTAAAAGATGCACCAGCTCCACCAAAGAGACTGCCTATACCACACTTGTTCGTCCTAGGGCAGCTCGTTTTGTTTTATCACGTTACGGGGGGGGGGGGGGGGGAGCGTCTCGGAAATGGTGCACGAATTGGAGTTGAAATCATTAAAAAGAAGACGTTATTCATTGCAGCGTGATCTGTTTGTGAAGTTTCAATCAACGACTTTTAGTTCTGATTGTGAAAATATTTTGCTAGCACCCACCTACTTAGGGAGACATGACCATCCCAATAAAATAAGAAATCACATCGAAAACGGAACAATTTAGGTGTTCTTTCTTCCCGCGCGCTATTAGAGTATGGAACGGTAGACAAAAGTTATGAAAGTGGTTAATGAACCCTCTGCCAGGCACTTAAATGTGATTTGCAGAGTATCTATGTAGATGTTGATGAAGGCCAAGAGGGATAGTGTGATGGAGGCGTGGCAGAGGCCCAGGACTGGTGAGAATAGGGTGTACAAGAGGGTATTGGGACTCTGGTTTTAGGGTAGTGTAAAGGAGTAGGAGATGTTCAAGGTGTTGAAGAGGAGGGAAGGGGATTAGGTCATAGAGGATCTGCGTGGGGAAAGGGGGTCAGATACGGTGTGCAAGGCGGAGGGCATGGCGTTCCAGGATCCGTAAGGATTTGTAGAAGGTAGGAGGGGCAGGCGGGGTGGAAGGAACAGAGGACGGGGCGCATGATGGATTTATAGGTGTGAAGGACAGTGAAGGGTGGAGGCCCCACGTCCGGCTGGTAAGGAGTTTAAGGAGGTTGAGGCGGGACAGAGCTTTCTCACGGAGAGATTTGAGGTACGGAGTCCAGGAAAGTTTGCAGTCAAGGGTAAGGCCAAGGTATTTGAGGGTGGGGGTGTGACGGATTGGGCGGTTGTAGAGGGTAAGATAGAAATCGTAGAGACAGAAGGAGCGGGTGGTACAACCTATGACGATTGCCTGGGATTTGTCTGGATTTACGGATAGGAGCCACCGGTTATACCACGAGGCAAGCTCTGTGAGGTGGGACTGGAGCAAAACCTGCGAGCAGGCAAGGGAGGGGACGAGGGCTAGGAAGGCAGTGTCGTCAGAATATTGAAGGAGATAGACGGGAGGTTTGGGCTGAGGCATGTTGGCAGAATAAAGGAGATAGAGGAGGGAAGGGGAGAGAGAGGACGAAGCCTCGGGGCACCCTGGTGGAGGGGTAGAACAAACGGGAGTCGGAGTTGCAGAGAGTGACATAGGAGGGGCGGCGGGTGAGGAAGGAAGCTGTGAGGCGGACGTAATTAATAGGAAGGGCATAGAACTGGATCTTGAAGAGGAATGCCATACATGGTTGTATGCTTTTTGGATGTCGAGGGATACAAAAATTGCGGAGCAACGGGAATTGAGTTGGAGGGAGAGGAGACGAGTAAGGCAAAGGAGCTGGTCATCGGCAGAGAAGGAGGGTCGGAAGCCACATTGTGAAAGGGGGAGGAACTGGTGGCGATGGACGTGCTGGTGGATACGATGAGAAAGGATGGTTTCCAGGACCTTGCTGAACACGGAAGTAAGGCTGGTGGGAAGGCAGGATGAGGTCTCGGATGGGGGCTTGTCGGGTTTGAGGAACATGAGAATACGGGAGGTCTTCCACAGGTCGGGGTAAATGCCAGTGAAAAGGATGACATTGTATAGGGTGGCAAGGACTTTGTGGAAGGAGAGGGGGCATGCGCGGAGGTGGCGGTAGTTCAGCCGGTCGTGACTGGGGGCAGTGTTTCATTTTGTGCGAAGAGTGTTGATTATGTCACGGGTAGTAATAGGAGTGTTCAATTTTGAGGGAGGAATGTGGTCCAAGTACTGGAAGCCAGGGGCGAGTGGGGGAGAGGAGATATGAATGCGCTCGTGGACATCCGGGAATAGAGAATAGTCAAAGAGGGGATCATCAGGAATGGAAAAGCCATCGGAAAGGTAGGAGGCAAAGTGTTCTGCCTTACTGGCGTTGTCAGGAAAAGGACGGTCATCATGGAGGAGCGGGTAGTGGGGGGAGGAGTGACTGCCCGTAAGGCAGTGGAAGGCACGCCATACTTTGACGAGTTGACCAGCGGGATAGAATTAAGGCAGGTGCATGTCTGGCGCCAGTCCCGGCGTTTCTTAGCAAACAAGAGGTTTCTGATGTGTCTTTGGAGTTGCCCGTGGCGTTTGAGTGTATCCCGGTCACGGGTCCCGCGGTACAGACGGTGGGATTTGCGAAGGAGAAGGACAGCCTGTGGAGGAAGGGTAGGACGGTGAGGATAAATTGCCTGGGTGGGGATGTGGGCATGGACTGCATCAGCAATGGTCTGCTGGAGGAAGGAGGAGGCACGATTAATATCGGCGGGAGTATGGATGGGGAGTGGGTGGCTTGCGGCTGAGGTGTCAATGGAGCGACAGTAGGCATCCCAGTCGGCACGAGAATAATCATGGACAAGTTTGGGAGGGGGCATAGGATGAGGAGCGTGGGCAGAGCAGGGGCGGTGGTCAAAGGTAAGTAGGACAATGGCGTGGTCACTGCCTATTAGGTCAAGGACGTCCGCCGTGATGTGCCCTAGGAGGTTGGGTGATGCCAGAATGCTGGTGTTGCTTTCGGGGCAGGTTGAGCGGGGAAGGGGAAGGTGTCGCCCTGGAGCGAGGTGGTGACGAACTGACGCCACCGCCGGAGTTCAGAGGGGTGACAGGAATGAAGGTTGATGTCAGTGGCAATCACATATGTCGGGAAGGTGCGGTCAATGTGGGAGAGGAAAGCATATGGGATAGGAGAGTGGGGGCGGATGTAAATAGTGGAAGGGTGACAGTGAGGGAGGGAAGAAAGAGGCTGACTATCAGGTGTTCGGCAGGATCATTAACATGAGGGTGGAGTCGGACAGGGTGGTGACGGAGATGGCCAATCGCCACTCCGCCTCGGGCTAGGGGTGGGAGTCCATCGTTGCAGTGGAGAAGGTAAGGATTTGTGTTGATGGGACAGAGGGGTTGGAGGAAGGTCTCGTTGAGCAGGAAGGCGTCCACGCAGTGTTGGGAAAGAGTGTGTAGGAAAAGGTTCTTGTTGGCTGGGAGTGAACGGATGTTGTGGTAGAGGAGGGTATAGGATTGGCCCACCATAATGGGGTAGAGGAGGGTGGGTTGGGGAGGGGAGAGGAGGGGAGGGGAGGGGACTGGGACGAGAGAGGTCTAAACTTGTGTCTCTAAGTGGGAGAAGGCGAAGTGGGAGTGGGCCCGGGAGAAGGTGGCAAAGGTGTCCAGATTGAACACGGACCTAGCGACCAGTGCTATCTGGTGGAGGGTGTGGGGTCGTTGGAAACGGTGGATGTTGGTGAGGACGGTGGTTACGAACCGAATAACGTCTTCGGCGGTGGGGGGGAGGAACCAAGGATTGATTGGGGGTGCAATGGAGGATCTATGGGGCAGATGGGGACGGTGAGTTCGGGCTTGGAGGGAGCAGGGGGAGGGATGGATTTGCACTTGTAAGAATAGGTGGGGGTGGGGGCCGCCACAGGTGTTGCAGCTGGTTTTTTGTGGTTTTAGGGCGCACAACTGCTAAGGTCATTAGCGCCCAGACAAGAACAGAGATTCGCTAGATCTAAAAAGATTCGTAACTGCCAGTTAGAATATCAAGAGAAGGCTAAAAACAAAAGATAAAAAACAAAAGGGTTAAATAGCCTTTGATAAATCGGCCAAGTTGATAAAACGCAAAACTCTAGAAGTTGCCCGTGTGTCATCAGCTAAAATTTCCTCCAGAGTAGATGGAAAGTGAAGGGCTACATGGAGATGATTAAAATTAACACAAGACAGTAAAACATGTCGCACCATCAGCAATTCACCGCAGGAGCACAGCAGTGTAGGATCGGCGGTTAGCAAATGACGGTGGCTGAAACATCAGTGACCGATCCGCAACCGGGCCAGGATGACCTCCTCCCGCCGAGAGGGGCGTGAGGAGGTCCTCCAAGCGGTCGGGATCGGTTTGACAGTTCGCAATTTATTGTCGTACAGTGAGAACCACGCACTGTGCCAGGACGACACGATACTCCGGCGAAAAGCCCGTTGAACATCGTCCGATGGGATGCAAAAGGTAGCCATGTGAGGCAAAAGAGCTGCTGCCTTGGCTGCTATGTCGACGGTCTCATTCCCGGGCACACCCACGTGGCCAGGGACCCACAGAAAACAAACGTGACAGCTGTCATCTGCTAGCAACTGGGGGGAGTGTTGGATCCGATACACGAGAGGATGGTTCGAGAAAGGGTCCTTAAGACTCTGCAGGGCACTAAGGGAGTCTGAACAGATGGCATAGAAAGGTTGGCGGTGGCGGCAGGTATACAAAACAGCCTGGTGGATGGCAAAAAGCTCAGCCGTGAAATTCGAGCACCGGTCAGGGAGCTTGTATTGGATACGGTTGTCCCCGGCGACGAAGGCAGATCCGACACCATCAGTGCTCTTGGAAACATCAGTGTAAATAAATATGGTATTATCGAACCGCGAACGGAGTTCGACAAGCCTCGAGCGGTATACCAAATCCGAGGTGCTCTCCTTGGGCAGCGAACTAAGTTCAAGGTGGGTATGAACCTGGGCTTGATGCCACGGTGGCAATGGGCTTCGCTCAACCGAAAGGTGGAAGGAAGGGTAAAATCGAGCTCCTGAAGCAGGTGGCGAAACCGAACTCCAGGTGGAAGCAAGGCTAGCGCTGACAACTGATATTGGCGATCGAGTGAGTCGTCAAACAATAACGGGTAAGATGGGTGGTTGGGCAATGGCCGCAGGCGGCATGATACCGACACAAGAGTATGTCATGCCGAGTGGTCAAGGGTAATATAGCAGCCTCGGCATACAGACTTTCAACAGGGCTGGTATAAAATGCACTGGTCGCCAGATGTAATTCCCGATGGTGAATAGAGTTGAGGCAGCAGAGAATCGACGGTCATGCAGAAGAGTATACAAGGCTTCCGTAGTCGAGCTTCGACTGAACAATGGCCTGGTAAAGGTGAAGCAGGATGGTGCGATCCGCTCCCCATGATGTGCCACTGAGGACACACAGAACATTAAGGGATCGGGCACAACGGGCAGCGAGGTAGGACACTTGTGTGGACCAGCAAAGTTTCCGATCCAACATTAGCCCCAAGAATTTTGTTGTCTCCATGAATGGTAGAGCAACGGGGCCGAGTCGTAGGGATGGTGGAAGACATTCCTTGTACCTCCAGAAGTTTATACACACCGTTTTCTCAGTGGAGAATCGGAAGGCGTTCGCAATGCTCCAGGAATATAGACGGTGAAGACAGCGTTGAAGACAACGCTCCAAGAGACACGATCGCTGGGCGCTGCAATAAATTGCGAAATCGTCTACAAAAAGGGATCCGGAAAAGTCGGCTGAAAGGCAATCTACGATCGGATTGATTGCAATGGCAAAGAGGGCCACACTCAAGACAGAGCCCTGCAGTACCCCATTCTCTTGGCGAAAGGTATCTGACAAAACAGAACCCACCCGTACCCGAAACTTGCGATCCGCCAAAAACTCTTGAATGAAAAGAGGAAGGCGGCCCCGAAGGCCCCATCTGTGCAATGTGCGGAGAATGCCCGCTCTCCAACAGGTATCGTATGCCTTCTCCAAGTCGAAAAACACTGCTACTGTTTGACGCTTCTTGAGAAAGTTATTCATAATGAAGGTCGAAAAGGTAACGAGGTGATCAGCAGCAGAGCAGTGCCGACGAAAACCACATTGGACATTAGTCAGGAGGCGTCGAGATTCGAGGAGCCAGACCAACTGAGCGTTAACCATGCGTTCCATCACCTTACTGACGCAGCTCGTCAGAGAAATGGGGCGATAGCTGGAAGGAAGATGTTTGTACTTCCCTGCTTTGGGGATGGGGACAACAATGGCTTCACGCCAACTTGTGGGAACATGACCTTCAGTCCATATGCGATTATAGGTAGAAGGAAACACTTGCCCGCAGGAGAGAGGTTCTTCAGCATCTCAATATGAATGCAATCTGGGCCGGGAGCAGAAGATCGGGACAGGGCGAGAGCACGGTCTAGCTCCTGCATGTTGAAGGAGACAATTTTTCACGATTAAAAGAGTGGAAAGACGGTAGCCGTGCCTCCTCCGCCTGTTTGCGAGGGAGGAAGGCAGGGTGGTAATTGGCAGAGCTCGAAACCTGCGCAAAGGAACGGCCCAGTGCGTTGGAAACATCAATGGGGTCCACAAGGACTGCGTTCTCGACAGTCAGGCCAGAAATTGGGGAGTGGACCTTGATGCCGGATAAACGGCGTAGGCCACCCCAAACAAACGTGGAGGGAGTAAAACGGTTAAAAGAACTAGTAAAAGCAGTCCAGCAAGCTTTTTTGCTGTCGTTGATAACACAACGACATTGCGCTCGCAGTCGTTTATAATTTATGCAATTCTCCAACGTTGGGTGGTGGTGAAAGGTGCGTAAAGCACGTCGCCGGGCTCAGAGCGTCGCAGCAGGCTGCAGTCCACCAGGGGACCGGGACACGACATGGAGAAGAGGATGTACGTGGTATGGAATGTTCCGCAGCTGTGAGAATAACCTCTGTGAAGTATTCGATCTGACTGTCTCAGCTGGGAAAATTCAGATTGTGAAAAACAGCCATGGAAGAATAAAGCCCCCAGTCGGCTTTAGAAATGTTCCAACTGGTGGGACGAGGACATGGGGAATGACGCAGGAAGTGGATGATACATGGGAAATGGTCACTCGAGTATGTGTCAGAAAGTGCATTCCACTCAAACCGACCGGCAAGATGAGGAGTGCATATCGCGAGGTCTATATGGGAATAGGTGTGTGTTGTGTCAGAAAGGAAGGTCGGTGCACCAGTGTGCCGGAGAGCCCCATAGGGGGTGATGGGCATTGAAGTCGCCTACCAACACGAAAGGTGGAGGGAGCTGGTGAACGAGGTGTAGCACATCTGCCATAGTAAGGGCCGATGACGATGGCAAGTAGATATTACAGAGGGAAAAGGAAAAGGTGGATAGAGTGATGGGGATGGCAATTGCCTGTAGGTGAGTATGCAATGAAATGGGATGGTGATAGACGTATCGAATGAGCATCAGAACCCCTCCATGGGCTGGGGTACCTTCCACAGGTGGCAGGTCGAAATGCACATATGTGTAGTGGGGGAAGTCTGCACGATCACTTGGACGTAACAGTTTCTTGGAGACGAACTAGAAGCGGGCAGTGCAAACGAAGGAGAAGTTTTAATTCCTCCCGATTGGAACGAAAGCCGCGAATATTCCATTGAAGGAATGATAAAAATTAAGAGAAGAAAGGAAGATAAAAAGGAACAAGCAGGTGGGGTCACCTCGACGGCCCCTGATGACCGGGCTTTGAGGGAGCACTACTGTCGCCATCTAGAGGCAGAGTCATGTTCCATAGGTTAAAACGACACATCTGCCACCTTTCCGAGTTTCAGGAGGGGCAGATTCTGCTGCCAGTAAAATGCTGGTTGCCCGGCTAACAGTAGTGCGTCCCGGCGAGACAGAAGATGATCGGGGCCGACTACTATGGACGGCGTGACGGATGGGTCACGCCTCAGCGGGAAAGGAGAGGGACTCTTTTTCTTGTTGGCTCTTCTGGAAGAGTGACGGTGAGAAGAGGCAGTTGACGGTTGAGAAACCTGAGAATGCAGAAAATCTTCACGGATGGGTTCCTTTTTCAAAGTCCGGGCATCTTGTTTAGGTGCCCGCAGTTTACTAGAGGTTGACGAAGACTGAACTTTAGAAGCAGCAGGAGGAAGTGGGGATGTGGAATGGGCAATCTTCGGGCTGACCGATCACACAACTGTGTCAGCGAAAGTGAAATTGCAGGTCTGCGTACCTGCATCCTTAGTAGGTCGAGTGGAGGTGAGGACCTTACTGTATGTGCCTGCTGGGAGGACAGTGGGCTTTCGACTCGCCAACAACTTTCGAGCGGCAGATGTTGATACCTTTTCCGTAACCCGAATTTGCTGGATGACTTTTTCATCCTTATATACAGGGCAGTCCCTAGAGGATGCCGCATGATCACCATTGCAATTAAGGCAGTGAGGGGACGGAGGTGGGCAATCCCCCTCATGGGCGTCCCTACCACAAGTGACATTTTGCTGCGTTAGGGCAAGATTGACAGGTGTGATTGTATCTGTGGCATTGGAAACAGCGTGTTGGGTTAGGTACATAAGGGCAGACGGAGATAACTTCATACCCTGCTTTGACCTTCGACGGGAGTTCAACTCTGTCGAACATCAAAAACACAGTACGAGTTGGTGTCAGCTGGTTATCTACCGTTTTCAACACCCTATGGACGGCTGTTACACCCTGATCGACATATAGATTTGTATGTCTTCGTCAGACAACCCATCAAGGGATCTCGTAAAAACAACGCCCGTGACGAGTTGAGTGTGCAATGCGCTTCTGCCTTGACAGGAAATGTGTGTAACAATGTAGTCCATATCAGTTTTTGGGCCTGGAAGGCACTGTCCGCTTCCAGCAACAATGTGCCATTGTGCTGACGCGAACAGGTTTTAACAGGGCCAGCAATTGCATCAACACCTTTCTGAATGACCAAAGGATTTACAGAAGTGAAATCTTCACCTGCTACGCAAGATAATGCGTGGGTCGGCCTTTGGACACGCACAGGGAGGAAAGAAGGAGAATAAAGGAAGTGAAGAGAAAGAAGTGTCTCAAACTCTGAAGCGGAGACTAATGAGGAGGAGAGGAAGGCTAGGAGAGTAGAGCAAGGAGAGAAAGAAGCAAAGGTTAGGAAAGGAAGAAACCAAGGAAAAAGAGAAACTGGGACTAGTAACCACCTACATTCGCAAAGGACGCCCGTCTCCGGGCAAAGGCATGAACGGGGAGGAAAAGTGAAGCAGCCTGGGGCGGAAGAAAGGCTGCTTTGGCTCAGGGCCCCGTGCACGCCACACACGTACCCACAAAAGAGCTGTGGGCCCCCTGGGGGGTTGCAGGTTGTAGGGGAGGTGAGGTTTGTGCAGTGTTTGTGGAGGTGTGAGTCTTTACAGTGGGGACACATGGAAGGATTTTTGCATAGCTGCGTCAGGTGATTATAAACGAGGCACCTGGCGCAGTGGTAGGATTGTGGGGGGAGGGGGAGGGATCGGGAGGGTTCTACCATGTGTCAGCGATCGTAGATCAGCGCACCCTCGAGGAAGAGCTGGTCAAGGGAAGATGCAGATTCGGTGAAGATTCGCATTAATCGGGTGGGGCCGGAATTAAGGATCTGCTTGGCGGACTGGATGGAGATGTCTGGGTGGGAGTTTAGTTGTTCCAATACATCGTCCTCCGTGATCAAAGGACTAAGCGGTGAGGGTCAGAGGGCGGTGGAGAGGAGGTGGTTGACGGGCAGAGGAGGCTGTATACTAGGGGATGAGGGTGGCATGGTTGCCGAAAAGAACCTTGGGGATGCGGCTGAGGATGAGGATAGGAGGGAGCAGAGGCGGTGACGGTTGCATAGGTAGGAGGGGCCGGGAGGGAAATGGAATCCAGCAGGATTTCAATCGGAGGGCGATGGTGGGGTGGAAGGTGGTGCGGGGGTGACTGCAGCGTATCTGCCACCGAGGCTCTGCGGTGCGTTACGCGAGCGGGGATTACCTGTGCGTTGTAGGGGGTGGTGAGGGGGAGGTAGACAGGAGGGGGAGGGGGACCTCACGTGATGGGAAAGAGGAAAGGATGACATGGAGCGGGAGGATAGTTTGGGGAAGGCTTGAGGGGCTCCAAGTGATTTTTGTCGAGGCGAGGGAGGGGGTGGTAGTGAGGATGTTAGGTGTGGTATGGACGGGGGGCAGCGTTATTGTGGAAATAGAGGGTGACGAAAGTTGAAGATGGGTTGGCGGTGGAGGGGGGGGGGCGAGGAATGGAGGGCGCTGAGGCTGAGGCTTCAGTTGTTGGGCAGTGACCGCTGGTCGGCAGCGGGTGGCGGTGCAGCTGGGGCCAGGCATGGGGCGGCCGCGGCGGCGGCAGGCTGTCCGAACTTGCTGCAAGGCCCTATAATCGAGAAAAGTACGATAAATAAATCGCCTTTTGTCGATCGCCTAGGGATCTTTGGATCCTAGGCCGGTGATGTTAGACATCTCCCACCATTAGCTATTTAAATTATTTCAAATGTTCTAAGGGCGTGAATCACTGGCGGCCCATAACTGCACAGTTCTGCCATCTGTTGGTCGTATCGTTAAGCAGGACTGCGTGAGAGAGGTGTGGTGAACGGAAGCGCTGCCTGTTGCCACGCATCGATACTCCATGATCGAACAATTGACGCGAGTGCTCCACAGGAAGGAGTGCGAATGAGTTGATTAGTTCACACAGGGTTCCCATCTGTACCGGTTTCTCCGGGAGAGTCCCGGATTTTAGTGTAATATCCAGGTGTCCCCAAGATTTCGCTAGGAACAGCTAAATGTCCCGGATTTTCGTCATATATCGTGTGGTCTTTTACTTTTTGGTACTAAAACAAAAGTGTGTCACAATACATCGCTTTGTTGACCTTAAGTTTTGGTGTGCTGGTACAACCTTACTTTCAAACGAAAAATCTGGACGCCAGAGGTAACCTATCGTAAGTAACATTTCGCTGACTTTACAGGAGAGCAAAAAGAAGCTGCTGCGACTCGGATTTTGCTACCTGTAGTATAAGTCCAACATCCAATCATGAAAAGCCCTAAGTTTTATATCTTTTCTAGTTAGTCTCTACATGTACTTCGTTTGTAGAAATATTTTATGAAATGTTACGGGAGAAACAGCACTTACGATATTTTACCTCAGATAAATATATTTGTGAAGCCTTCTTTATTTACACATACGATATTGTCAAGGTGCTTATTACATTAGGTTTGCTGTTCATTTGCATGCCTTTTTATGTTTATAAACGTTCCTTTTTATGTTTATAAATATTTATATTACACAGGATTATTCTACGAAATACGAACAGGAATATGAGAATTATTGGTACTGAAATTAAGAAATAAAGGCATTCATACTTATTGAATACAGGTGGATTTATTAAGAGTTACAATTTGATCCTTTCACAAAGGCAGGCACATATACTAGTCACTCAGCAAAGTTTAAGTAAATTGAACAAAATAAATACCAACCATAGTAGCTTACTCTAGAAAGTAACAAAGGTTAAACCACTTTAAAAACTGAGACAATGACAAACATTTCTGTCCAAATTCAGCATATATTCATTAACAAATTGAGGACAAAATTCTAAATGTATAAAATGAATTCCCTTGTACAATTAATTGATGACAACGTCATCATGTTCATATCCTTCTGAGTCCTTTTCAGTTTGTGTTAACATAATCTGTGGTATATTTTGGTAGAAATAGTGAAAAGATTCAGGCACCCACCTAAGCAGCTTTTGTAAATCTTTATCTTCTCTGTAGTTATAGGTCTGAGAGTATTTCGTATAGCAGGAAGCTCTTCCGGCCATACTACCCCTCTTGTTCGCCGTTGCACATCAATCTCCTGAAATTCACCATCAAATGCTGTTTTATAGAACACAGAACCTGAATTCTCTGCTCGTACTTGTAGATGCACAACTCGGCTAACCAAAAATTTTCCAGACGATAAACTTTTGGTTGTCCGTTTAACTAAAGGTGATGATGATCCTTTGAAAAGATTTTCAGTCTTTGAAATCTGCCATTTACATGTCGTGTACTTCAATGAGTTCTTTGAATCTGCACTGGCGAACAAACTGTTGCCAATTCCAAGGCGTAGCAATTATCTCATTTGGGCTCAGTTTGCTTTTGGCACGTTCAATAACAGCAAGTACACCATATACCTCCACATGAGTGTGTCCCTTCAATAAGAAATTATGGTTTATCATTTTAACATTAGGAAGACACCTAAGATCCAAAAATATGACATAATCATGGGGAAGTTACTATCCATATCGTAAGTTCCTCAGTTTGGGTTTTTGGCAGGTTAGCTAGGGCCCACGTTAGCAAACAAGATGACACTTCTTTAGGTCCACGACCTGCAACTGTTTCATCCCACATGCAACAATAGGATTTCTGCTCTGAAGCATCAAGGATTGTCAGATTATACGTCCTGAGCTTTCTTAGATAAAACACACTGGAATTAGAAAGGTGAGGTATCGGCAAACATTTCTGAAGATCGAACATGACAAGCTTTACTTTTCATCCAGGTTGTTTTGAGCGATTTTTGTCGAAGGTCTTGTTTCTATATCTTATATCTGCTTCTGACAAGTGGGCATCGTAATCTGATTTAATTTGGACTGCTTCTTCAGCTTTTATATCATTTTTGGGTTTCACCTGAAACTCATCACAGTCATCACACGTATCAGTCGCAGGTTCCTTGAATCCTAAATTAAACTCAATTTTAAATATGTCACGGTAAAGCCACTGCTTTGCAATTAACTCTTGCTTCATTTCATTTTCCTTGTAGTGCTCTACATACAAAGAATACATTTTTGATATATTGAGATGGCCTCCAAGATACAATCTACTTGTTTTCTCTCTGCTGTAGTGACTCTCGATTGTGGGGAACATCCTGATGTGGTTTCTGATACCGTCCCTTATTTCTTCATCCAACATGTTTGGTGGAACTTTCTTTCCTCTCTGGTTCAATAAGTCCACCATTAATTTTTTTGGACAAAGCTGTCGTGACATACATTTCGGAAATACTCAAAGTATTTAAGAAAAATGTTTTGCAAACCTGTAGTCTCTTCCCGCGAACTTCAAAGAAGTAATGAAATGTCACATTACGCCTAAACTCACTCTCTTGAACTACTCTTCTACTAACATTTTTGCAATTACGTGTGAGGCAACATATAATCTCTAAAAATCATTATTAATCCCTTCTCTTTCGACGACATTACTAACTTCGACTGGTGGTAAAGCATCCAAATCATTTGTCTCCTAAATCGCGGAACGTACATTTAGATGTTTGTTACATCCCAGTATGATGAATAATATCTTAAAATTTATATTAGCTACGCATAATGATTTAATGTTGTAAGCTGATGAAGTAATGAGACTGTAGAATAGAATATTAGTTGTTGAAGTACTAGAAATACTTGTACTGCTTACTGTACTAACTTCAGCGCTAATTCCACGATCCTTTTACTTCTTCCACTAATAGTATCCATTGTAATCTTCGATTCCGTCATAAAATGCTCCTCCAAACATCACAAACTATAGCACACTTCCATTCGCACGTGATTTACAATGTGTATAACAATACGGATGTAACAGAACACTTAGAGGTAAACCATCATAACAGCCAATACGATAAAGAGCGTGGCGGTCTATATGCAGGTCAATTGTCGTATGGTCATTTACCATTGTTTACCACTGGTTTCAGGTTGCAAATACGATAGTATCGCATTGCATAATTTCTTCTATGTAAAATATATGCATACAGTATTCTACCCCTAAGAAGGTATGACTTAAACTAGCCATATACGATAAAAACCTCAAAATCGTCATTTTTGCACTTACGATAGGTTACCTCTGACGTCCAGAAATCTTATCTTTATCTCTGTTGAAGTTCGATATATTGTACAGTCATCTATTTTTCCTTCAACTGTAAAAAACGTTTACGAGTCAATAGGTGCAAGAAAAACGTTCAGCTGACACAAGGCAAAGAACTTCAGCAAAAAACAGTGGCACATACTTGTTTACGAAGTTTGAGTTGTTCATCGTACGATCCCAGTTTGGTATTTTGAGTGCTTGTAGCAGTGGCAGTAGTTAATTATATTCTAGTTTTAATCTAATGTCGATCCAGCTATTCACGCGTGGGATGTGTAAATATGTGTATTTACTAATGTATCATAATGTGCAAATACATTTTCTTACTAGAAATCTACCGATAATAAAAAACGTTATTTCACTCTTGAGATGTATACATAGGGATACGTAGTAATGTATCATAACCTACAAATACTTTTGTATTACAAGAAATCTACCGAGAAAGAAGAACTTACTTCACTCGCGAGATAAGTAAATATAGGTATTTACTAAAGTATCATAATGTACAAATCCGTTTTATTACTGGAAATCTACCGATAAAAAAGGAATTACTTTATTAATGATGGAAGTATTCGTCTTGAAATACTCTACCAGTTGCATATTCACTTTCTTAATTAAGACACTAATGAAATACGTTCTCCAAAATTGGCATGCCAATACTGACGTAATAGACATTCGATATATATCGATTTCGGCCGCACATGTTCCAATATAAGCTTTCTGGAAAATTACCAAGTGTTTACAATAATAAATGTTATCTAGACAGATGAAAGAAATTGTTTAAAGTTAGAGACAGAGAAGGCACTAAAAATGATAAAAACAACTTTTGCTAGCCTCTGTAATGTGGGTTTCCACAATTTTGTACCTAAGAAAGATAAACTACTAAAACAGTTGCACAGCACTGGAAAGTACCCCTCAAATCCATTTGATCCTGTTCCATCAATTTCAACAGAAAATGTGTTTAGCTGGTGTTTATATTTAATTTGTAATTGCTATAATGCTTTTGACCTGCCATAAATAGTGTTTTTTTTTTTTTTTTTTTTTTTTTTTTTGTGGTTTTAGGGCGCACAACTTCTATGGTCATTAGCGCCCAGCTAAGAACATTGATTCGCTATGAACTCAAAAAAATGGTGACTGTCAGAACATCAACAAGAGGCTAAAAACGAAAGATAAAAGACAATTAAAAGGGTTAAATATCCTTGGATAAGTTGGCCAAGTTGATAAAACGCAAAACCCGAGCAGCTGCTCGTGTGTCATCAGTTAAAATTTCCTCCAGAGTAGACGGAAAGTGAAGGGCTACACGGAGATGATTAAAATTAACACAAGTCAGTAATACATGTCGCACTGTCAACAGTTCACCGCAGGAGCATAGCGGTGCAGGTTCGGCGGATAGCAAGTGACGGTGGCTGAAACGGCAATGACCGATCCGCAACCGAGCCAGGATGACCTCCTCCCGCCGAGAGGGGCGTGAGGATGTCTTCCAAGCGGTCGGGATCGGTTTGACAGTTCGCAATTTATTGCTGTACAGTGAAAGCCACACACTGTGCCATTGCGACACGATACTCCGGCGAAGAGCCCGTTGAACATCGTCCGATGGGACGCAAAAGGTAGCCATGCGAGGTAAAAGAGCTGCTGCCTTGGCTGCTGTGTCGGCGGCCTCATTCCCGGGCACACCCACATGGCCAGGGACCCACAGGAAAGAAACGTGACAGCTGTCATCCGCCAGCAACTGGAGGGAGCGTTGGATCCGATACACGAGAGGATGGTTCGAGAAAGGGTCCTTAAGACTCTGCAGGGCACTAAGGGAGTCAGAACATATGGCATAGAAAGGTTGGCGGTGGCGGCAGGTATACAAAACGGCCTGGTGGAGGGCGAAAAGCTCAGCCGTGAAGGTCGAGCACCGGTCAGGGAGCTTGTATTGGAACCGGTTGTCCCCGACGACGAAGGCAGATCCGACACCGGCAGCGCTCTTGGAACCATCAGTGTAAATAAATACGGCATTATCGAACCGCGAACGGAGTTCGACAAGCCTCGAGCGGTATACCAAATCCGGAGTGCTCTCCTTGGGGAGCGAACTAAGTTCGAGGTGTGTGTGAACCTGGGCCTGATGCCACGGTGGCAATGGGCTTTCGCTCAACCGAAGGGTGGAAGGAAGGGTAAAATCGAGCCGCTGTAGCAGGCGGCGAAACCGAACTCCCGGTGGAAGCAAGGCAATCGCAGACAACTGATATTGGCGATCGAGTGAGTCGTCAAAAAATAATCTGTAAGAGGGATGGTTGGGCATCGACCGTAGGCGGCATGCATACCGACACAAGAGTATGTCACGTTGAGTGGTCAAGGGTAATACAGCAGCCTCGGCATACAGACTTTCAACAGGGCTGGTATAAAATGCACCGGTCGCCAAACGTAATCCACGATGGTGGATAGAGTTGAGACGGCGGAGAATCGACGGCCGTGCTGAAGAGTACACAAGGCTTCCATAGTCGAGCTTCGACTGAACAATGGCCTGGTAAAGGTGAAGCAGGACGGTACGATCCGCTCCCCATGACGTGCCACTGAGGACACGAAGAACGTTAAGGGACCGGGCACAACGGGCAGCCAGGTAGGACATGTGTGTGGACCAGCAAAGTTTCCGATCCAACATGAGTCCCAAGAATTTCGTAGTCTCCACGAAAGGGAGAGCAACAGGGCCGAGACGTAGAGAAGGTGGAAGAAATTCCTTGTATCTCCAAAAATTGATACACACAGTTTTCTCAGTGGAGAATCGGAAGCCGTTTGCGATGCTCCAGGAATATAGACGGTCAAGACAGCGTTGGAGAGAACGCTCCAAGAGACACGTCCGCTGGGCGCTACAATAAATTGCGAAATCGTCAACAAAAAGAGATCCGGAGACGTCGGCTGAAAGGCAGTCCACGATCGGATTGATTGCAATGGCAAAGAGCGCCACACTCAAGACTGAGCCCTGTGGTACCCCATTCTCCTGGCAAAAGGTATCTGACAAAACAGAGCCCACCCGTACCCGGAACTTGCGATCCGCCAAAAACGCTTGAATGAAAAGAGGAAGGCGGCCCCGAAGGCCCCATCTGTGCAATGTGCGGAGAATGCCCGCTCTCCAACAGGTATCGTATGCCTTCTCCAAGTCGAAGAACACGGCTACTGTTTGACGCTTCTTCAGAAAGTTGTTCATAATGAAGGTCGACAACGTAACGAGGTGGTCTGCAGCAGAGCGGTGTCGACGAAAACCGCATTGGATATTAGTCAGGAGGCGGCGAGATTCGAGGAGCCAGACCAACCGAGCGTTAACCATGCGTTCCATCACCTTACAGACGCAGCTCGTCAGAGAAATAGGACGATAACTGGAAGGAAGGTGTTTGTCCTTCCCTGGTTTGGGGATGGGGACAACAATGGCTTCACGCCAACTTGTGGGAACATGACCTTCAGTCCATATGCGATTGTAGGTACTAAGAAGAAAGCACTTGCCCGCTGGAGAGAGGTTCTTCAGCATTTCAATGTGAATGGAATCGGGCCCGGGAGCAGAAGACCGGGACAGGGCGAGAGCACGATCTAGCTCCTGCATGGTGAAGGCGACGTTATAATTTTCGCGATTAAAAGAGCGGAAAGAAGGCGGCCGTGCCTCCTCTACCTGTTTGCGAGGGAGAAAGGCAGGGTGGTAATGGGCAGAGCTCGAAACCTCCGCAAAGAAACGACCCAATGCGTTTGAAACATCAGCTGGGTCCACGAGGACCGCGTTCTCCACGGTCAGGCCAGGAATCGGGGAGTGGACCTTGATGCCGGACAAACGGCGTAGGCCACCCCAGACAACCGTGGAGGGAGTAAAACGGTTAAAAGAACTAGTAAAAGCTGTCCAGCAAGCTTTCTTGCTGTCGTTTATGATACGACGGCAATGCGCTCTCATACGTTTGTAATTTATGCAATTCTCCAAAGTTGGGTGGCGGCGGAAGGTGCGTAAAGCACGGCGCCGGGCTCTAAGCGCGTCGCGGCAGGCTGCAGTCCACCAAGGGACCTGGACACGACGTGGAGAAGAGGATGTACGAGGTATGGAACGTTCAGCAGCAGTGAGGATAACCTCTGTGAGGTATTCGACCTGACTGTCACAGTTGGGAAAATTCTGATTGTGAAAAACAGCCATGGAAGAATAAAGCCCCCAGTCGGCTTTAGAAATGTTCCAACTGGTGGGACGTGGAGATGGGGAATGATGTAGGAAGTGGATGATACAAGGGAAATGGTCACTCGAGTACGTGTCAGAAAGTGCATACCACTCAAACCGACCGGCAAGCTGAGGAGTGCATATTGCGAGGTCTATATGGGAATAAGTGTGTGTTGTGTCAGAAAGGAAGGTCGGTGTACCGGTGTTGAGGCAGACAAGATCGAGGTGGTGGAGAATGTCCACCAAAAGGGAGCCTCTCGGACAAGGTGCCGGAGAGCCCCATAGGGGGTGGTGGGCATTAAAGTCGCCTACCAACACGAAAGGTGAAGGGAGCTGGTCAATAAGGTTTAGCAAATCTGCCCTAGTAAGGGCAGATGACGATGGCGAATATATATTACAGAGGGAGAAGGTAAATGTGGATAAGGTGATGCGGACGGCAACTGCCTGTAGGTGAGTGTGCAAGGAAATGGGATGGAAATAGACGTCGTCTCGAAGCAGCATCAGAACCCCTCCATGGGCTGGGACACCTTCCACGGGTGGCAGGTCGAACCGCACAGAGGTGTAGTGTGGAAAGTCTGCACGATCACGTGGACGCAACTTAGTTTCCTGGAGGCAGACTAGAAGCGGGCAGTGCAATCGAAGGAGTAATTTTAACTCCTCCCGATTAGAACGAATGCCGCGAATGTTCCATTGAAGGAGCGCCATGATAAAAATGAGAGAAGAAATAAGGATAAAAACCAAGTAGCGAGCGGGGTCACCTCGACGGCCGCTGAGGACCGGTTTTCGAGGGAGCACTGCTATCGCTGTCCAGGGGCAAAGGGTCGTGGTCCATAGGTTCGACCGACGCGCCTGCCACCTCCCTGAGTTGATCAGGAGGGGCAGTTTCCACCGCCGGTAAAGGGCCGGGCGCCCGGCAAACGGAGCGTCCCGGTGAAACAGAAGACGGCCGAGGCCGGCAACTGTTGGACGGCGCGACAGATGGGTCACGCCTCGGCGGGGAAGGAGAGGAACTCTTTTTCTTGTCAGCTCTTCTGGAAGAGTGACGGCGGGAAGAGGCAGTTGACGGTTGGGAAGCCTGAGAACGCAGAAAATCCTCGCGGACGGGTTCCTTTTTCAAGGTCCGGGCATCTTGTTTAGGTGCCCGCGGTTTACTAGATGTTGACGAAGACTGTACCTTAGAAGCAGCAGGAGGAAGCGGGGACGTGGAACGGGCAATCTTCGGGCTGGCGGATCGCACAACTGTGTCAGCGAAAGTGAAATCACATGTCTGGGTACTGGAATCTTTGGTAGGTCGAGGTGAGGTGAGTACCTTACTGTATGTACCCGCTGGGAGGACAGTGGGCTTTCGACTCGCCAACAACTTACGAGCGGCAGATGTTGATACCTTCTCCGTAACCCGGATTTGCTGGATTACCTTCTCATCCTTGTATACAGGACAGTCGCGAGAGGAAGCCGCATGGTCACCGTTGCAGTTTAGGCAGTGAGGGGACGGAGGTGGGCAATCCCCCTCATGGGCGTCCCTACCACAAGTGACACACTTTGCTGCATTTGGGCAATGTTCACGGGTATGATTGTACCTGTGGCATTGAAAACAGCGCGTTGGGTTAGGCACATAAGGTCGGACAGAGATGACTTCATACCCTGCTTTGACCTTCGACGGGAGGTCAACTCTGTCGAACGTCAAAAACACAGTACGAGTCGGTGTCAATTGGGTATCGACCTTTTTCATCACCCTGTGGACGGCTGTCACACCCTGATCGGACATATACGATTGGATGTCTTCATCAGACAACCCGTCAAGGGATCTCGTAAAAACTACCCCCCTTGACGAGTTGAGTGTGCGGTGTGCTTCTACCTTAACGGGAAACGTGTGCAACAACGTAGTACGTATAAGTTTTTGGGCTTGGAAGGCACTGTCCACTTCCAGCAACAATGTGCCATTGCGCTGACGTGAACAGGTTTTAACAGGGCCAGCAATTGCATCTACACCTTTCTGTATAACGAAAGGATTGACAGAATTGAAATCCTTTCCGTCGGTGCGAGAGACAACCAGAAATTTAGGCACATTAGGCAGAGTCTTTTTAGGCTGAGGCGAGTCTAACTTACGTTTGTGGGTCAACGTCACGAAAGAAGATAAGGAGGAAGTCATCGCGGAAGTGTCCCCCGTGATTACCGGCGTCTCCGATGGCGCGCTCCTTCCTAGTGGGGGCCCTCTCCGAGGGCTTACCCGCCTTAGGTGATTGTTCACACCTCAGGTCACACCTCCCGAGAACTGACGGAGGGACCAATCGGCACGTTCGGAAGGTACCAGCTCGGGTAATCACCCCTCCCTGGGCCTGGCCTTTACCAGGGGGTACGTACGTGCCCTACTTGTCTACCCGGGGCGGGGAATTACGCGTTACCCCGTCACCTGCTACGCACGATAATGCGTGGGTCGGCCTTCAGACACGCACAGGGAGGAAAGAAGAGGAGGATAGGAAATGAAGAGAAAGAAGGAAGAAGTGTCTCAAACGCCGAAGCGGAGACTAATGAGGAGAAGAAAGCTAGGAGAGTACAAGGAGAGAAAGATAGAAAACAAAGGGTAAGGAAGGAAGGAACGAAGGAAGAAAAACCACAACAAGAACCACAGTAGCTCACGAAATATGCCCGTCTCCGGGCGAAGGCATAAACCGGGAGGGACAGTGAAGCAGCCTGGGGCAGAAGAAAGGCTGCTCCGGCTCGGGGCCCCGTGCGCGCCACACACGTACCCACAAAAGAACTGTGGGCCCCCTGGGGGGCCATAAATAGTGTGGTATATTTTGTGAAACTATATCATAATTATGCTTATATGCATGTTATATCCTTTTGCAATCTCTAACACTTAAAGTATTAAAGTCCTGAAGAAATTAAATACTACTCAAAAGTACTACTAATTTACCTATGAACCTTTATAATCAACTTTAAAGACATGTGTAAAATTTGTGTTTACATTTGAATTTAAGTTCTGTATGATCTGTTAATAATCTGCCATCAGTGGTACAGAACTTTATGTGAAAATAGGAACTTTGTATTAGGTTCACTTTTATTGTCTCCTACAATTTTCTACACTGCTCACTGAAAGGTACTAAAAGCAAACCAAATCCAACTTAAGAGAAAAAATATATGAAATGTGTCTTAATATCCACATGAAATTGTGCACGCTATACAACTACAATCTGCAACCTATAGTATGGTAGATTACATTGAAATGTATAGTTATTAAGTAAAAATGAACGAACAGCCTATAGGGTTCTGAATTTTATTCATTTTTCCAAAGTTTTTTTCTGGAATTATTTTGAAAATGTCCTGAATTTTAATAAAATTTTTAAAAAAAATATGAGAACCCTAAGTGCACACAAATGAAATGATTTGACCCATCGCTACAGTTGCGAAATTTCAGTTAAATAGATCAGGAAAGGATTCCATTATCCCTGATGGTCACAGCGCCGACCACTGCATGTTCGTAACTACCTTCTCAATACCTTAATTTAATATTACTTCAATAGCTCGGAACCCATAGTCCGTGCCTTCCAAAAATAGAATGTTCGAGAGTAGAGTTACGATGAAACTCCACGCACAATCTGCAGACTATATATAACATGTTAGCACAAAAGTAGCAGGGTGTAGAGAATTCTCTTCACAAACAGTAATAAGACATGCCACCTACGTCAGTGGGCAAGCAGCAATGAACATAAGTAAGGGATTCGCAGCACAAGGTGGCAATGTGTTTAAACATACCTCTGAAAACTGGTAATTTTTGATAACAAAGGCTTGTGGTGGATGCCTTAGTGTTACTTAGAAGGGCCAATAGATGGCAGGACGACGCGCTGCAAGTGCCACCTGCAACTACGGGAAGAACCAATAGATGTCTCTGCGGTCATGCTACCGCCATCCTTGACAAGACCTCGGTGCCCACTTCTTTTATCGATTTATTTACCTCTTGACGAAACGACACAAAGATTTGTCACAAAAACATCGCCCCTTGTTCTATTAATTATAATTAAATGTCAGTTAATAACATATAGTGCTGGAAAAAGACTTCAGAGCAGTGTTGCCAGATGTAGGGAATTTTCCCAATGCGTAGGTACTTTTAAGCATTAAAATCATGTAGGGAATTTTCATTCAAAAGTCGCCAACGCGTAGGTACTTTGGTAAAATTTTACAGTCGTCGACACAGGCCTAACGGGTAATGTTAGCAACAAAACAGTTAGCACTCAGGAATGAAACGGACCAATTTTAGCAAAGTTTGAAGTAGCCCATGATATTATAGACGGCATAGTTTTTTTGTGTTCATAGTAAACATTGTTAATTCGAAAATCTAGATTCAGACATTAAAATTGGTTTCCATGAACGAAACACGTTTTATTACCTTGCCTAGGTTGTTATTTATTTTCGACAGGACGCTATACTAGTAAGTACTTGTAAATGATTAGATGCTGACAAGAAAACGCTAAAACATTTGCAACAGCCAACGTTATAATGAACAAAGCGCTAGATATTCGTTGTCAACATAGCATTACTCTTTGAAAATCGAATCATGTAGAGTGACGGACTTCCTTTTTTGTGCTGACTGAACTAAATAGTTCCTACTGTTCCTTCTTATGGTTGATAGTGTCTCGATGTATTCTTGTGCGGTCAATAAATCAGTTATCGTGTAACAGTGCACTCGGAATTAGCGGCATATTTGGGGCAGTAATTAATGCTGTTCCTCTCTATGGTTGACAGGTTCTTGATGTACCCTTGTACGATCGATAAATCAGTAATCATCTTGTTACAGAGCACTTTGAATTCACGGCATAATCTACACTTGACTCCATCAGTAACGATCAGTCAGTGGAAAAACATATCTAGCAAGTGAAGCCTGATGCCAAATATTTATTTTAAAAGTGTTTCAAAATTGAACATGTCACAATCAACTGATTAACATCTGCTGGCCGGACTCCTGGATTCAGCCCCTCACAGATCAAAATCCTGGCTATGTCCCTGATGTAGGGACATTAATGAGGTGGTAGAGAGAAAGTAGGAAGAATGTAGGTACATTTTCGTGTCCCTTGCTGCACCGCCGCAGCCGCCAACGCCGCCGCCGCCGCCACCGCCATCTCCGTCACCACCCTGTCCGACTCCACCCTCATGTTAATGACCCTGCCGAACACCTGATCCTCAGCCTCTTTCTTCCCTCCCTCACTGTCACCCTTGCCACTATTTACATCCGCTCCCACTCTCCTATCCCGTACTCTTTCCTCTCTCACATCGACTGAACCTTCCCGACCTATGTGATTGCCGCCGACCTCAACCTTCATACCCATCACCACGTTGAACTGCGGCGGTGGCGTCAGTTTGTCACCACCTCACTCCGGGGAGACATCTGTCCCATTCCCCGCCCAACCCGCCCCGAAAGCAACATCACACCCAATGTCATTCTGGCATCTCCCTACCTCCTTGGGCGCATCTCGGCGGACGTCTTAGACCTAATAGGCAGTGACCACACCCCTGTCCTACTTACCTTTGACCACCGCTCCCGCCCTGCCCGCGCACCTCATCCTGTATCCCGTTCCAAACTTGTCCACGATTATTCCCAAGCCGACTGGGATGCCTACCATTGCTCCATTGACACCTCAGTCGCAAGCCACCCACTCCCCTCCATACTCCCACCGATATTGATCATGCCGCCTCCTTCCTACAGCAGACCATTGCTGATGTGGTCCATGCCCACATCCCCAACTGGGCGATTTATCCTCACGGACCTACATTTCCTCCACAGGCCGTCCTCCTCCACGAATCATGCCATCTGTACTGCTCCTTCCTCCAGACCCATGACAGGGATACACGCCACCGGCAACTCCAAAGACACATCAGAAACCTATTGTCTGTGAAGAAACGCAGGGACTGACTCCAGTCATACACCAGCCTTAATTCTCTCCTCCCAGGCAACTCCTCCAAGTACTGGCATGCCTTCCTCTGCCTTACTGGCAGTCACTCCTCCCCCACTACCCGCTCCTCCATGATGAACGTCCTTTTCCTGACAATGCCAGTAAGGCAGAACACTTTGCCTCCTACCTTTCCGACGTCTTTTCCATTCCTGATGATCCCCTCTTTGACTACTCTATTCCCAGATGTCCATGAGTACACCGATACCTCCTCTCCTCCGCTTGCCCCTGGCTTCCAGTACTTGGACCACATCCCTCCCTCAGAATTGAACACTCCTATTACTAACCGTGACATAATCGACACTCTTCACACAAAACGAAAGACCGCCCCCGGACATGACCGGCTGACCTACCGCCACCTCCGCGCATGCCCCCTCTCCTTCCACGAAGTTCTTGCCACCCTATACAATGTCATCCTTTTCACTGGCTTTTACCCCAACCTGTGGAAGACCTCCCGTATTCTCATGTTCCTCAACCCGACAAGCCCCCATCCCAGACTTCATCCTACCGTCCCACCAGTCTTACCTCCATGTTCAGCAAGATCCTGGAAACCATCCTTTCTCATCGTATCCACCAGCACGTCCACCGCCACCAGTTTCTCCCCTTTTCCAATGTGGTTTCCGACCCCCCTCTGCCGACGACCAGCTCCTTCACCTGACATCTCCTCTCCCTCCAACTCAATTCCCGTCACTCCGCAATTTTTGTATCCCTCGACATCCAAAAATCCTATAACCGTGTATGGCATTCCAGTCTCCTCTTCAAGATCCTTCCTATTAATTACATCCGCATCATAGCTTCCTTCCTCACCTGCCGCCCCTCCTATGTCACTGTCTGCAACTCCAACTCCCGTTTGTTCTACCCCTCCACCGAGGTGCCCCGAGGCTCAGTCCTCTCTCCCCTTCCCTCCTCTATCTCCTTTATTCTGCTGACATGCCTCAACCCAAACCTCCCGTCTATCACCTTTAATATGCTGATGACACCACCTTCCTAGCCCTCGCCCTCTCCCTTGCCCGCTCCCAAGTTTTGCTCCAGTCCCACCTCACCGAGTTGACCTCGTGGTGTAACCGGTGGCTCCTATCTGCAAATCCAGACAAATCCCAGGCAATCATCATAGGTTGTACCACCCGCTCCTTCTGTCTCCACGATTTCTATCTTACCCTCCACAACCACCCAATTCGTCATACCCCCACTCTCAAATACCTTGGCCTTACCCTTGACCGCAAACTTTCCTGGACCACGTACCTCAAATCCTTCCGTGAGAAAGCTCTGTCCCGCCTCAAACTCCTTAGCGGCCGGACGTGGGGCCTCCACCCTTCACTGTCCTTCACACCTATAAATCCATCATGCACCCTGTCCTCTATTCCTTCCACTCGACCTGGATATCAGCCCCTCCTACCTTCTACAAATCCTCACAGATCCTGGAACGCCACGCCCTCTGCCTCGCATACCGTATCCGACTCCCTTCCTCCACGCGGATCCTTTATGACCTAATCCCCTTCCGTCCTTCCTACAACACCTCGATCATCTCTGACTCCTTTACACTACCCGAAAAATAGAGTCCCAAAAGCCTCTGGTATCCCTTTTCTCACCAATCCCTGGCCTGGTCCAGGCCTCCATGACACTATCTCTCCGGCCTTCACCTACATACACTTCGTGTCCTTTCCCAGGGCAACTTCCGAACCCTTCCCTTACCAGATAACGAACTTCGTCCTGATATCTACCCCTCCTACCAACTCTGATCCCTTCCATGTAGCGTCAGCACTGCTCCCCCTCCCCCATCCCCTCCTTTCCCCCCGCTTGGCTGCACCTATCCCGCCTCTGGGGTCTCGCCCATTCCCCTTCCCTCTTCCTCCCCTCCCTGCCCATCTCCCAGGCTTCCCCCAATCCCTCTCTCATCCCTTCCCCCTGGCCCCCCTGCCCCGCTCTGCGGAGGCGTCTCGACATTTTAATTAGTGCTCCAGAGTGTTCGTGAATAGTGATGTTTTGATGTGTTTTAACCTCACTGACAACGTCGGACAAATTTTTTACCGTGTGCACTGTCCACCTGTCTTCATTTTGTGCGTTGTGTCCATCAATGGACTTAATTGTCACTGTGTCTCTAAACAGTTTTATGGATATAATGTGTGTATTTTATCTCCGCCTTCTTGTCTTTGTTCTCCAAATATTTTGTCTGTAAGTTTGTCTTTTTACTGTTCTCCAATTTTCACCTTATTATTTTAATTCTGCAAATTTTATTCTTTGTTTCATGTTTCATTTGAACATGTCATATTATGTATCTCTCAGGGCTGAAGAGCAGCCACCGAAGCTGCTGCCAGCCTGCTGACTGAATTTACAAATAGCATTAAAACATCAATAAAGGAAGGGAAAAAACGTGGAGTTTAATCGTGCTGCTACTCCCAAGACTTGGATTATAGTATCTGAGCCATTGACGTAATATAAAATTAATGTTTTGCGGAGGAAGTTACGAACATGCAGTGGTCGGCGCTGTGACTGCCATCAGGGATAATTTAATCCTTTCCTGATCTATTTAACTGAAATTTCGCAACTGTAGCGATGGGTCGAATCATTTCATTTGTGTGAACGTAGAATTCCCATATTGTTTTTGTTAAAATTCTGGACATTTTCAAAATTATTCCCAAAAAATTCAGGACACTACAGGATTTTCGTTAATTTTTACTTAGTAACTATACATTTGAGAGTAATCTACCATACTATTGGTTGCACGTTGTAGTGGTATGACGTACACAATTTTATGTGGATATTATGACAAATTTCATATATTTTTCACTTAAGTTGCAGTTGGTTTGCTTTAGTACCTTTCAGTGAGAAGCGTAAAAAATTGAAGACAATGAAAGTGAACCTAATACATAGTTCCTATTTTCACATAATGTTCTGTACTACTGATAGCAGGTTATGAATAGATCATACAGAACTTAAATTCAAATATAAACACACATTTCTTTAAAGTTGATTATAAAGGTTCATAGGTAAATGAGTAGTACTTTTGAGTAGTATTTAATTTCTTCAGGACTTTAAGTGTTAGAGATTGCAAAAGGATATAACATGCATATAAGCATAATTATGATATAGTTTCACAAAATATACCACACTATTTATGGCAGGTCAAAAGCATTATAGCAATTACAAATTAAATATAAACACCAGCTAAACACATTTTCTGTTGAAATTGATGGAACAGGATCAAATGGATTTGAGGGGTACTTTCCAGTGCTGTGCAACGGTTTTAGTAGTTTATCTTTCTTAGGTACTAAATTGTGGAAACCCACATTACAGAGGCTAGCAAAAGTTGTTTTTATCATTTTTAGTGCCTTCTCTGTCTCTAACTTTAAACAATTTCTTTCATCTGTCTAGATAACATTTATTATTGTAAACACTTGGTAATTTCCCAGAAAGCTTATATTGGAACATGGGCGGCCGAAATCGAGGTATATCGAATGTCTATTACGTCAGTATTGGCATGCCAATTTTGGAGAACGTATTTCCTTAGTGTCTTAAGAAAGTGAATATGCAACTGGTAGAGTACTTCAAGACGAATACTTCCATCATTAATAAAGTAATTCCTTTTTTATCGGTAGATTTCTAGTAAGAAAATGTATTTGTACATTATGATACTTTAGTAAATACACATATTTACACATCCCGCGTGTGAATAGCCGGATCGACATTAGATTAAAACTAGAATATAATTAACTACTGCCACTGCTACAAGCACTCAAAATACCAAACTGCGATCGTACGATGAACAACTCAAACTTCGTAAACAAGTATGTGCCACTGTTTTTGGCTGAAGTTCTTTGCCTTGTGTCAGCCGAACATTTTTCTTGCACCTATCAACTCGTAAACTTTTTTTACAGTTGAAGGAAAAATCGATGACTGTACAATATATCGAACTTGAACAGCGATAAAGTTAAGAATTTTAGTATCAAAGTAACGTTGTACCAGCATACCAAAACTTGAGGTCAACAAAGCGATGTATTGTGACTTTTATTATAGTACGAAATAATAAAAGACCATGCGATAAATGACGAAAATCCGGGACATTCAGCTGTCCCCAGAGAAGTCTTGGGACACCTGGATATTATACTAAAAGCCGGGACTGTCCCGGAGAAACCGGTACGGATGGGAACCCTGTGTGAACTACTCAACTCATTCGCACTGCCGGCCACGGTGGCCGAGGAGACTAAGGCGCTCCAGTCACGGTCTGCACGGCCACTACGGTCGGGGGTTCGAATCCCCCTCGGGCATGGATATTTGTGCCGTCTATAGTATAAGGTAGTTGATAAGTAGTTTGTAAGTTTAGGGACTGATGACCCCGTAGTTAAGTCCCATAAGCTTAAACATTTCATTCGCACTCCTTCCTGTGGAGCGCTCGCTTAAAGTGTTCGATCATGAAGTATTGAAGCGTGGCAACAGGAAGCGCTTCCGTTCACCACGCCTCTCTCACGCAGTCTTGCTTAACAATACGACCAACAGATGACAGAACTGTGCAGTTATGGGCCACCAGTGATTCACGTTCTTAGAGCATTTGAAATAATTTAAATAGCTAATGGTGGGAGGTGTCTAAGGGAAGATAAACAGAGAAGGTGTGGGTTACAAGGTCGGACATACGTTTAATTTCGCTCGTAATTTCCGCACGATGTTCTCAATTGTATTAATCTATTTTTCTTTTTACTGGCACATCTTGTTCGTTCTTCTTAGTGACTGAAAACTCCATATTCGCCATATTGTTAGAATTTACTGTACAAGCGAATAAATACATTAACCATATCCAGATAATCTATAAAACTACCTTAAATTATTCGTGAATTTTCCAGTCGATTTTATTTTTGTCGGGAATAATAATACTTCAAATGAAAGAAATAAACTTTCACGTTTAGAAATTGCTATTATTTCAGGTAAGTCCCTTCGCTAGTTTCTGTATCTGTTAGTTGTTACACAATGACTAGTTTCTCGCGATCGCGGATAAGTAGTGAAATTTGGGGTTTCTTCGCCGATTTAGGAGATGGAAAAGCCAAGTGAAACTACTGTTCTAAGTGTATTTCATATAGAGGATCAAAGACTTTGAATCTGGCGCGTCATGTAAGCTTCCAAGAGTGTGTCTGGCGGAGGTTTAGCCAGAGGTGGTCAGCAGCAGTCAGCACTCAGACGGCCGCACGATCAGCGGACGCTGTCCACGCGTTGTTCTGAACCTCTGTCCAGCAAGAGGAACCGGAGACAGGTGTCGCACTTTCGGAGACTGTGGTGAGGGATTATTTGCCGTTTAGTATAGTTGAAAGCACGAATTTTCAAAAGTTCGTAAGTAAGCTGAATGGTGCTTACACAATGCCAACAACATAGACAATTATCAACAAACATGTGCATCAGCAATACAGTATGACATAAGAAATAGTGAAAAGCAAAATATATTCTGCAGAAGCGGCTGCTTTGACAATGGATGGATGGACGACTGTAAAAAATGACAGCTATTTATCAGTGACAGCACACTCGGTTGAAGACTGAGCTGGCGTCTTGCCTATTTCAAGGAGACCACCTGGGCATAGGATTTTAGAATTTTTTAATGGTTATGTCACGTGAAGTTCAGAACTTTAATAACAATCAGCCAAAGTCATTCGTCGCAACTCTCAAAATTTCTCCAAAAAGTCGACTTTGAAATTTTGCACGCATACATAAGTACGATAATTAAAACAGTTCCATTAACTCCCGGTGTAGCTCTGATGGTATCTTTCCCGCCCAGTACGGTCGGTTGTTCGAATTCCGCTGCGACGCATATTTTTTCTTTCGTTGTTTTCGAATTCAGTTATATAAAACATTTTGGGATATCTAATTCCACATGTTGTGTCAGGTTTTGTTTATGTGTATGTAGACTAGCTGAACACCTTGTCACGTAAAACGATGGTTGAGTAGGTTAGATGCTTGGAAAATCATCAGTAGTTATAGAGATGACTTTACAAAAACAGCATCGTAACTCTTCATAAACTGAACAATCAAACACTACCGTCGTCAACTATTAGTGAAGCCAATACTGTAAAAAATGTAACATGTTTTTTCATTGAAAACATTATTTTATGAATTACTAGCTTATATGCCCGTGCTTCACAATGGTTGTTATAGAGAGACCTGTGTATGTCATGGTTTTTTAGGGTTCCGGACCTGGGCTAGCAAAAAAGGAATTCTTGTAGGATTCCTCTGTCGAACTCCGTTCTCATAGACAAGACGTCAAATTTAAGTATAATTCATAGTCGAAAACGATGATTGGCCATAAAATCTTTCATACAAAAAGTGAAATGGGCACTTCCGCCCCTACGTGCCCCCAGACTGCTTCCAAAACACACTCTCACAGGGGCAATTGTTAAGGGGCATATGGTGACAAATCCGAATCAAAATTCCTTTTATTTCCTAAACGCCAGTGGCCGGGCCTTCTATGTGTTCACTGGTTCAGTGAACCCCCAGAAAAAAGCTAGTCGTGAAAAAAGTAAATAAATTAAATACAGTAAAATTGGTTTCTAAACTATAATTCTTCGTTTCGTTATTCTAACAGATCATTTTATATGCACAGTCAAATTATCTTCGTCGTATGAGAAAAGTTTTACGTCTCGGAGATAGCACATACACGAGTCGTGCCGCAACCGCTTAATACAGGCGGCAGTGGCCACGTCGTTCCAATGTGCATGCACGGCTTAGGTTCAAATTCTCTTCTGAACCCCTGGAGGCAGCATATGGTGGTCCCTACGGCAGGGAGGGGTGAGGGGAAACGCCGCTATTAACATTGGCGCTGGATCTGGTTGAGACACCAGCTCCCGGCTATTCGAGGTCTGGCGATTACGCACGAATGGCCCTAAGGCGAAGACAAAGACAATAATAATGCAGTCACTACTCTTCACCTAGTAAGAATAGCCGTGAGGTTAGCGGCATCGCGTTGCGCCGTTGGAGGTCTACTTGTCCAAATTGTAGAAAATAAAATAAGAGAAGTATTTGGTTTGTCTTTGGTGCTCGAAACCATATATACTAAATGAAGTGCCGATTGAGGATTTAATGTTAAACGTTTAACAAAGTCTTTAGAATTTCAAAGAGAATTTGCTTCTCTGGTGCTATTACGTTAGGTAATATTTGTTTGGAGTATTTTCTTACTTTCAGACAAATCATTTTACAGTAAATTTAACGTATCCTATTTTTCTCTGTTTAGTCACCATTGCTAGTGACTGGTCTCGTCTTCAGTATCGATAAAAGAATTTTCATATAATTGCTACACGTCCTCCATGTTTGAAGAAAATTGTTATTTTTTGGTGTAAAAGCTATATTACTATAATAGACTACCAAACTATATAATACAAAAATACAGTTTATTTTAAAACTAAAACTACAGAGTTACTATATGCTATTGAATACTTCATATGAGTACTATATTCTAAATTACTTAAAAGTTCGCTTTCCGGATACTGGACGATTGTATTCATTTTTTGTAAATGTTGGGAAAAACTGCTATCAACTGAAACTGCTTTTCACAAGAGACTCATCATTTGCGATGTAAATATATTTCCTATTAAAGAGAGATGACTTGATGTAATTAATTGGAGTCCTTAATAATTCTCTTTCTCATTTGTCACCCGTTTTCTTTGTTAGCTGCTGTCTTTCAAAAGAAATCTGTGCTTATTGGAAAGAATTGCTTTCGTGCACATACTTTAAGACTAATTACAATATTAAGGCCGTAAATTCACCGAAATGAAACTTTTTAGATTTGCTTAATTTATATTTTGGTAAACAAATTGCAGAGAAAAACAGTTGTGAGTCAACAAACAAGCCACGTCACATTCCGCACTGACTGGTTACTCTCACAAGGGGCACCTTTGAATTTGAACGCTCGGAACCACACGAAGCCATGCTTAGAATAACAAGCGATCAAAAACAAAACAGCGGTGTGCGTCAGTAGTGTGGTACAGCTGCAAAAAGAAAAAGTTCAAAAGTTTGTAAATCTAAGGGACTTTACTACGGTGGTCATCAGTCCCTACGCTTACAAACTAATTACACTAATTTAAAGTAACGTATGCTAAGGACAACATCCATTGCCGAGGAAGGACTCTAACCCCCGACGGCGAACGGCCGCGTACACAGCATCTGGGCGCCTTAGCATGCACAGCTATTATGCCGCGGCGTAGAGCTGCAGTACGTATTTGTCTTAATTATTTTGTCAAGTAGGCTCAACCACATAGATCGTGTATAAAACACTAAAATATGACGCGTTTCAAGGGTCAAGCCCTCATCATCAGATTCATCAGATAAAATATACAAGAAACTTTAAAACCCGAAATCTAAAACGTAATAAAAGAAAATGTGGTTACTTCCCTTGTAACCGTGTTTCCGCAGAAAGCTCCTCAGCATACTGGGCTTCAAGATTGAAAACAGACCCCAGCACTGGCGGCGCATAACACTAGTGAAACGCACGGAGTCAACAACACGACTGGGGCGCACGTCTGCAAATGAAAAACAAAGACCTCTAAATACCAAAGATCATCCACAAGGTAGTGGGTACATTCAGGTGAGGCGAAATCGTTTGCACATTAGGACAGAGGTTGAAATTTAAAATAAACGACTATTGTTATAATAGGTCTACAAAGTTTTAAAAAAGCTGTATGTATTGCCTTGAAATTGTTCATTTAATGAAACGTCGCTTTTTACGTTATGTATCGTAATCTCCAACTGTTCTAGCAGATCTAACTTTCTTCCCTTACCTGTTTATGTAAAATCTTAAGGTCATCTTCAGTCTGCTTTAATGGGTGGCCAGTTTCGCGGATAAGTGTAGCTACAGTGGACTTGTCAAAATTATGTTCCTTGTACCTAACTTTAAACGATCTACCGGTCTGACCAATGTAGTTGGCATCTTATAAACCCCTGCTTTGTCATATTTATCAGTCTTTTGGTTTAAGTTATTTCGTAATTTATGATGTAACGTATTATTAGTTTTAAAAGCAGCTTCTACTTTAAAAGGTTTTAGTATGTTGGCCACTTTCTGAGACAGATTACCAAAATATGGAACAATTATCGTCTTGATATTATCAGTGCCATTTATATATGATTTCACACGTTGTTTCTTTCGTATTAGGTTATTCACTACGTTTTCTTGGTAACCATTAGCCTCAGCAAGCTGTCTTATAATATTAAATTCAGTGGTTCTGTCTTTTTCGTTCATTGGCACTTTGAAGGCTCTATCGACTAAACAGCGTAGGGCAGAAAGTTTTTGGCCATTAGGGTGATAAGAGCTGTTATGTATTAGGATGTCGGTAGTTGTAGGTTTCCTATATACTTTAAATAAGTGTCTGCCATCCTGCTTCGTAATGTTAAGGTCAAGGAACTGAAGTGTGACATCCTTATGTTGTTCAACGGTAAATTCGATTTTCTCATATAGGCTGTTAAATTTATTAACATGCACCGCCAGTGCTGGGGTCTGTTTTCGATCTTGACGAAGCACAGTTTGCTGAGGCGCTTTCTGCGGACACACGGTTACAAGGGAAGTAACCACGTTTTCTTTTATTACGTTTTAGATTTTATTTGTCTCGGGTTTTAAAGATTCTTGTATATTTTATCTGACGATGAGGGCTAGACCCTTGAAACGCGTCATATTTTAGTGTTTTACACACGATCTATGTGGTTGAGCCTACTTGACAAAATAATTAAGCATACAACCGCGACCTCACATCCATTATGGATATAATTAAAACGTATTTGTCCCTTGGAGTGTTCGCAAGCCAGTTACTGTGTAAACTGTGTGCAGTACAATGATATCACGAAGAGAATTAATCCTAGGCGTCTGGTCCATGTAATGGGGTCGAAGTTGCGGCGTTATGAGTATGGAAATCACCATCAGGGCCGAGGACATGGAGTTTGCGGGTATTTTATATAACATAATAAATAAGAAATATAATGGCGATGACAAAGGAATACACGATGTTGCACTGGACAGATATACGGAATCTGAAGGACAGGAGGAACTTGAATCTGAAGGTGGCACTTCAAGCAGTACACGGCATTCATCTTCAGAGCAACAGGAAAAGTTAAGCCACGTTGAGTACGGACCAAAAAAAATGTTCAAATGTTTGTAGAACTTATGGGACTTAACTACGGGGTCATCAGTCCCTAAGCTTACTAACTACTTATGAAATAGCTAAGACTAAGGACGGCACAAATATCCATGCCCGAGGGGGGCATTCGAACCCCCGACCGTAGTGGCCGTGCAGACCGTGACTAGAGCGCCTCAGTCCCCTCGGCCACCGCGGCCGGCAAGTACGGACCCTTGCCACTCAAAAAGATGAGGTCCAGTGTATTAAAAGATATTGATGGCAGCGTACTAGATAACATTTAAGAGGACTGTTAGGTCTATATACAATCGTGGTTTCAATTCCTATAGGAAACTAATGAACCAGTACATCAAAAGTAAATGAAATTGTATATTAATTCTAAATTATGTACCTATAAAACGGGGAGCAGGTGTTCCTTTCAAAGGAAACAAACTTCATCGAAATCCCACGCCTTCGCTTTGAGGATTAATATTAGCACTGCTGTATATGTGTGTTTTGCGCTGTTATAAGTACTTTAAGCAGAGAGTTTTTAGCGCTGCTGATTGAATATGTAGTAATACATTGATGCCATTAAACTACATGTAACTTCCATACTATGGCATTGATATCTTGTTAAAATGTTACTTGATGTAGAACTTTAACGTTTTGCACGGAAAAAATGTTTATGATTGCCAATTATTCCAAGCACGGTTTCGTGCTGTTCCGAGCGTTCGAGGTCAAAGGCTTCGCTCGTCAGTGGTGTAGGACGAACAACATTTGATCGTGTTTTTAAGGGAGATGAGCAAACTTTGACCAAGATTCTAAAGGATAATAAGGGAGATTTACTCACAGAAATTTCAACTGCGGAACTGTACGTATTTTCTTTGAATCAATTACAATTGCGATGTAAACATAAAAACATATATACTTTGCTTACTAGTACTCATATATTATATTTTGGGGTATCTCTACAACCTGAGAGAATTTGGTAAAAGTGCAATGGCTTTAATAAGACTTATTTACAGAGTAAATTCAAGAAAAGTATCCCAGAAACTGTTCAAAAAGCTGGACTCACTAATTGCTTCGCCACAGTAGCCTATATTTATTCCTTTATTAATCTCCTTTGCCAGCTAAGCTGTCAGTATACACATCAATACTAGAAATAGAAACAATCTACAGAAGACTCGAAATCACTTATCTTGGTCAAAAACGGGTCCATTATTCAGAAATTCGTATTTTCAGTAAACTGCCAGTAGGCACTAAGAGCTTGTTTCAGACAAAACACAGCTTAAAAAAATGTTTAAGACATTTTTTTTCAGCTCAGTCTACACAGTAATGACTCGCTAAATAGAAACTGTGGAGTTTAAGTGTAAATGCCTGTTGGATTACTATATTTACTTAATTCCATTAATGAAGTAAGTAAGCACTTTAATGTATTATCAGTATATTGATAGTGCACACTTATGTTTCCGTATGACTTAGTATCCGTTCTGTAGATAAGAAAGGTTTTAATTTTTCGGCTTTCTTGTATATACTGACAGCTTCTTAACTAAAGATCACTGCAATATGTGTTGTGATGTGTATGTCTATTGAAAAACAACTAAGGAAACTTGTCAATAATCCACTTTCGAGTCATTACGTCTGTATGTTGTAGAGTTGGCTTCGGTTTCATGGTTTCGAAACCAGGTTTCGATACACGCAACAGTTTCAGTGATACAAAACCGGCATGTTTCACGGTTTCGAAACCATGCGGTTTCATTTCGTTCTGTTTCGGATCACATTCGCGGTCGATTGTCGATACATTGAAACCGTTTCTTTCTGTCGGTTTCACGGTTTCGTGTTGGTTTCATGATTTCATGGCGGTTTCACAACAGCGATGTTTCAAACCACTAATGCAGAAAGGCGGAACAGACTAATGGTATCGAAATGTGGTGTTTCATTTTACTGAAGCTCCACAAAGATAGACATATAACTTACTAGTATATAAACCATTTAGAGAGTGTCAAACACTCGTGAGTCTGCAGCTTATGATTACTGAAATCGAGATTCGTTTCCAAGAGACTGCTGTATTCCGAAATGTCTTAATGTCTGCTTTATAAATGTAAATGAACAATAAAACAACGTTCACTATTTGTATAACCAGTTAAATTCTAGGTTTATCTACCATATTAAAAACACATGAGTGAAACTACGTTTTTTAAAATAAGATACAACATGAAGCCTGAAATTACATTTTTTATACAAACAAGGGTAGATCGCATATTTAATCTCGTGTTAGAAAGTTAGTTTCTTAGAGAGAAAACGAAGTTACCTACAGTCATTATAATTTTTCGACACTCATGTTAAAGGAATTGCGGCGGTGGTGTAACGGTCAAGACGTACAAGTGGTGAACTTGTCTGTTATTTTATTATTTTTGTAATTCCATAGCATTATTTGTGATTATTTAGTGTGCCCTTTATTCCCTATAATTTATTTAGTATGTATAGAAAGTAGCATTTATGATCCATCACTGTAATATGCGTACCGTATTGCGGTTTGTGAGTTCCTAACGGGGTAAACATTTACCTACCATACCAGCGGCCTCGTGTGACTATGTTGGCAACAACAACACGGGAAAAAATCTTTATCAACATGTTTCGTACAGACAAAGAAGTAAACATATAGTCTGTGGTTGACAGGTGCTTGTATGTACCCTTGTCCACATAATAAAAAATATTGCCCTCCTAGAACGAAGATTTCATGACAAAACATACATTGCTTCACGGTTTCATGGTTCGAAACAGTGTTTCGTAACCACAGATGGTACGGTTTCATTTGTTTCGAAACCGTCAGATGTTTCAGTTTTCCCATCTCTAGTATGTTGCTTTGGTACTATGCGAGCGGACCCTTGAGTTGGCAGCATTCACCAAGAAACAAAAACACTTCCCTCAGAGCCTCATTCATTCCAAAGGCCGAAAAAGCACAGGGAATGGTATCGATTTTTATAAGAAAACTTTTCGAGATATGTCGACGAGAGAATTTCAGTTATTGATAGAACGTCACGGTTTTAGGTTATATATAACGGCGATTACTGACAAAATACAGGAGAAACAGGCGGACAATAAGGCAGACGGGAGCCTTAAAAATCATACTGACGTGTTTTACGGCCCACTTTAGATTTGTAGTTTTATAAGTTTTTGCAAACATTTTGGATCAAAATAATAATGTAAATAATAAAAAAATATTTAATAAGAGTGTCTGTAACCCTTTTAGGGAAAAAAAATTGGTAGTGGCGGGATCCGAACCACCGACCTTTAGAGTCATAGTTCAACGTCTTGCCCACTACACTACAGATATCAATCAAAACATGAGTCCTTTAATCTCATACTATTCACGGCCGTTGTTAACTGATGCTAATATGGCATTTGTAGACACTAGGTTATCATTTATCGTCCGAAGAACGATGTGTTTTGATAATTCTTCAGTGCGCCATTGCTTTGAAATGACAACGTGTAAGTTACAATAAGAAAATCATCAAATACGCAATGCAAGATGACGTATGCTAGAGAGAGTTCTGAGCGAGGAATGTCACGTGACATCTCCGAACGGCTGGTTTTCGTTAATTCAATGGAGCGCATCAAATCTCAGTTATTTTTGCTAATATGTCTCAAACTATACGAGATATGAAAAAATCATAAGGGAGCTAAGTTGTAGAGAATTTTCTCCTCTACCAATTAGGTTATTCAATTTTCGTGTCAGATGAACGGTTCGTTTGCAATTAAATTATATTACAAACGGCTTTTTTTGTTTTACTACCGTATTTTTTGGCCGAAAAATTTAAAAAATGGAGGTTCTGGTCTCTGGTGGCCTACAATCATGTCTGTAAAATTTGGTGCTGATCGGTTGAACGGTTCGTCTTAAAAAGAGGGAACACGTTATGGACAGACAGACAGACATACATCCCAAAATCGCCATTATTTTTGCAAATATCTTTGAAACGCTACGAGATATGAAAAAAACATAAGAGACAAAGTTGTAGAGAATTTTCTCTCCTACAAATTCGGTTATTCAGTTATCGTGTCAAAGGAATAGTTAAGACGTTATTTTCATTTAAATTTCGTGCAGTCAAAAGACGATCGCAAAGGCCCACTTTTAGTGTTACTACCGTAACCTAAATTTGGCCAACAATTGCTGAAATACGGGAGAACCCGTTTAATACGGAAGACGTGGTCGCCTTACAGTGATGTGACCAGTGTGTGTGTGTGTGGAGCGCTGTACGTAACTCGTGGTATCGATCGGCATGCACTGACGTCATGCATTACGTGGCGCCCGAGAGGACAGGCGGCCAGCCGACGGCAGGAGGTAGCGGCCTCGTCTCCGCGCGCTCACACTCTTTTCTCCTTGTGTGTTGCGTCATGCTTTTTCTAATTCAACAAAATATATTTCTCTTCCGTAAGGAGACATTACCATATCGACCATTAAGATTTTAGAATTAACTGAATTTTCCGTCGGCGGTTGACAGAACATGACAATATCATCGGAAAGAAGTATTCCTGATGTTCTGCAAAAATTTTAATTTGTTTACTATCCGGCTTTCTGTTTCTTAGGCCATCGTTTGTTAACAATGTTCAAAGATGCCGCGACTTAGTAAGCCTGTATTATCACAGATAGAAACTGACATGTTCTTTTTTCCCTCGTTCAATTTGGGAGTGGAATAGGAAAGGAAATGCCTAGTAGTGGTACAGTGTACCCTCCGCCACGCACCTTACGGTGTATTGCGGAGTATGTATGTAGATGTAGATGTAGACATGTTCAGAAGAAAGTGTAACATTTTTATGGAAACTGTTAAATTTTGTGCACTAAGTTCCATTTACTAAAAAATAAAATGATTAGGTTTGCATGTAGAGGGTCAATGCTTGAATATTTTGTTTAAACAGGGGGGAGGTGGGATGGTTGTTACAGTATGTAATATTACCAAAATTCTAACAATGGCCGCGGTGGAGTAGCCGAGCGGTCTAAAGCACCTCGCTGCGGAGCGCGCGGTTGCTCGCCGTATACCTAGGTTTATGTAGTTTGTAAGCTACGGACTGATGACCACGCAGTTTGGTCCGATAGATTTACAGACATTTGAACATTTGATTTGTAACAATGGAAACATTTAACATACTGATGAATGCTAAAGTTGATTGCTAAAACTTATTGTAGTAGAGGGGGAAAAGGAATCTGGATTTGATCATTTAACACTGATCTAGCGTCCTGCACCATATGTTTATTGATTTCCAATGTATCCGATAGTCTGAACTTTCTGCTCTATTTGAGGGACTATAAGATTTCACAGTCTACATGTTCCGATAATCTAATAACTATAGTCATGTTGAACTGATCGGTATACACTTTTGAACCATGTCTGCATGTGATCTTATACGTATCACTCTGTACTAAAGGTTGACTTTTGTCTTTACTATTGAATAAATATTTTGAAATTTATGAAATGCAAGTGTGTAATTTCGAGAGTATAACTTTTTAGCAAGGTGATCTGAAATTTTCCATAAATATGAGATGACACAGCAGTTTTCTGACAACTGACTTGTTCCTGTTAACTATAACACAAGAGTGGGTCATTTTGCTAATTTTCTTGTTATGTAGTATATCCACAATCAGAGCAGGGCTACAGCCATTATTGGGTGCTATAAATTTGATGGTTTTTTAGTTATATTTTAAATGCAGACTCAGATAGCGGAACTGATATGAGGCGATGCAACATTGAATGGAAAGCTGCATGTTCATGGCTAGCAGGGATAACTATCAGGTACTATGTGTTTTCTGTAAATACTAAATAAGTGTTTCTTTGAGCTGGTATTAGTAATAAGCTCCAATAAATTCATAGAAGATCTCCTAGTTGCATTGAGAATTTAATTTTCTTACGCTGGTAATTTAAATGTTGTAATCATGTACCCAGCTGTGCAATGGTAGCAGTCCATAAACACAGCACCTCATCTACTTACCTGAATCCATATCTAAATTTGCAAGTCAGTGGCTCTCTCTCTCTCTCTGTATGGAAACCTGCTCAAAATTATCCGTAAAGATTTCAGATAGATTGCGACTAAATGGTGAACGCATAGGTAGGCCATCAGACGGACTGTAATATTTGTTTTGGACCTGGAAGTAAACGTCTTTTACTCACAGTTTAGTAGCAATAATTATGTCATCTCATTGTACAGGGTTTACTTTAGATTTATGCAAAAGATAAATACGTAAGTTAAACTTTCTTCAGTATTAACATTGATAAAAGCCGCGGCGGAGCGGCCGAGCGCATTGAGGCGCTGCGCTACGATGCGCAAGGCCGTTCCCCGTCGGAGGTTCGAATCCCCCCTCGGGCATGGATGTTTGTGCCGTCTTTAGTATAAGCTCATTCATAAGTAGTTTGTAAGTTTAGGCACTGATGGCCCGGTAGTTAAGTCCCATAAGCTCTACAAACATTTGAACATTTGGACATTGGTAAACAAACTAGTGCCATAAAATGACAATAGTTGAGCACTTGTTGGGACCTGTACGTTTTTAATTCTGTTTACAAGATCTGTGGATTTTTTTACTCCAAACTTAGCCATAAACATACAGCTTTCCATTCAATGGTGCATGCGTCACCGCAGTTCCATTATCTGAGTCCTGTTTTGCGACATATTACATAACAAGAAAATGGGAAAGATTACACCACTTTGTATTCTAGCCAACAAGAACATGTCAGTAGTCAGAAAAACTGGCTTGTCGTCCCACATTTATGCAAAATTTCATCTCACCTTGCTAAAAAGTTAAACTATCGAAAACAAAGACCTTCATGTTATAACACCAACAGCAATTCAAAATATTTATTCATTAGTAAACACAAACCTTTAACCCCTACCCCAGAGAGATGTATATAACATCACATGCAACATTGTGGAAAAGTGTATATTATTCAGTCTGGCAGGGCTGTAGCTATTAGATTATCAGAACATGAAAGAAGCTGGATGTTAAAAAAGAAATTATTCAACCTTTGCGAAACATCTGCTCACAGAAAACTACACTTCCGATGTAGACTGTGAAATCTTACATTCTCTCAAGAAAAGTAGAACGATGACACTATTGTAAATACTGGAAATCAATCAACATATGGTGCAGGACACTAATTCAGTATTGAATGATCAAGTCTAGTACGCTTTTCCCCCTTTACTACACTAAGTTTCACTTATCAACTTCAACATTTATCAGTTTCTTAAATTCAGGTAGTCAGTTTCCAAATCGCTGGTGTTCTCCCTCCTGACAGAATGACTGAAACTTGACAACAACGCAGAATAAATTTTGCAACTCTTACCGACGAGTTACTTCCTGGTTGGCACAGAATTCTGCTCATAAATACACTTGATGTTTCGTGTAATTTGCATTAAGTAGTCTGACTAGTTTTTCGCTCATAGTGTGACATAACGCTAGCAATTAATTCTTCTTGTTCTAGAAATTTAATTCCATGTGTAAATTGCAAACTGATCGGGTTTCTTACGTAGTGATGTATCAATTCTAGCGACCAATAGAGCAGTAAGGGCTAGTTTCGATAGCCAAATGTTCAAATGTTTGTAAATCTATCGGACCAAACTCAAAAATGTTTCAAATGTTTGTATAGCTTATGGGACTTAACTACGTGGTCATCAGTCCCTAAACTTACAAACTACTTACGAACTAGCTAACACTAAGGACGGCACAAATATCCATGCCCGAGGGGGGATTCGAACCCCCGACCGTAGTGGCCGTGCAGACCGTGACTGTAGCGCCTCAGTCCCCTCGGCCACTGCGGCCGGCCGGACCAAACTGCGTGGTCATCAGTCCGTAGCTTACAAACTACTTAAACCTAGGTAAACTAACCTAAGGACAAACACTCACACCTATGCCCCAGGGAGGACTCGAACCTCCACGGCGAGCAACCGCGCGCTCCGCAGCGAGACGCTTTAGACCGCTCGGCTACTCCACCGTGGCTTTCGATAGCCTTCCGATAACTTCGTGGTTTCGTGGTCGCTTCTGTAGCAGAATTTGTTTTGGTCCATGGTGCCGGTTTGGATGGAGTTAAAGGTATTAGCTCTTTCTATGACATTAGCCACAATATAGAGATATTTAAGAATACTTCTGACTCAAAAGACTTCTAGTTTTTTCCCATTCTCTATCACAATATCTGCAACAGGCTGACAATGCTCAGGTAGTTTACCAAACCCATGTCTGTAGAAAACAATTGGTACTCATTGGAATATGTCAACAAACCATGTTTCCAGTGCATTTTCGTACGGAAACAAAATTTCTTGACGGTTGCTCTATTGCCGCGCGGGAGTAGCCGAACTGTCTGGAGCGCCACGTTTCGTATCGCGCGGCCTCCCGCGTCGGAGGTTCGAATCTTCTCTTGGGCATGGATGTGTGTGTTGTCCTTAGGTTAGTTTAACTTAGTTTAAGTAGTTTGTAAGACTAGGGACTGATGACCAACGTAGTTTGGTCCCATAGGGTTACAAACATCTGAATCTGTTCCTCTATTAGGTGCTCAAAAACCAAATATCTACAGCAGAAAGGTTCTTTTTTTTTTGTGGTTTTAGGGCGCACAACTTCTATGGTCATTAGCGCCCAGCCAAGAACATAGATTCGCTATGATCTCAAAAAAAATGGTGACTGTCAGAACATCAACAAGAGGCTAAAAACGAAAGATAAAAGACAATTAAAAGCGTTAAATATCCTTGGATAGGTTGATAAAACGCAAAACTCGAGCAGCTGCTCGTGTGTCATCAGCTAAAATGTCCTCCAGAGTAGACGGAAAGTGAAGGGCTACACGTAGATGATTAAAATTAACACAAGTCAGTAAAACATGTCGCACTATCAGCAGTTCACCGCAGGAGCATAGCGGTGCAGGTTCGGCGGACAGCAAGTGACGGTGGCTGAAACGGCAATGACCGATCCGCAACCGGGCCAGGATGACCTCCTCCCGCCGAGAGGGGCGTGAGGAGGTCCTCCAAGCGGTCGGGATCGGTTTGACAGTTCGCAATTTATTGTTGTACAGTGAAAGCCACACACTGTGCCATTGCGACACGATACTTCGGCGAAGAGCCCGTTGAACATCGTCCGATGGGACGCAAAAGGTAGCCATGCGAGGCAAAAGAGCTGCTGTCTTGGCTGCTATGTCGGCGGCCTCATTCCCGGGCACACCCACATGGCCAGGGACCCACAGGAAAGAAACGTGACAGCTGTCATCTGCTAGCAACTGGAGGGAGCGTTGGATCCGATACACGAGAGGATGGTTCGAGAAAGGGTCCGTAAGACTCTGCAGGGCACTAAGGGAGTCAGAACATATGGCATAGAAAGGTTGGCGGTGGCGGCAGGTATACAAAACGGCCTGGTGGAGGGCGAAAAGCTCAGCCGTGAAGTTCAAGCACCGGTCAGGGAGGTTGTATTAGAAACGGTTGTCCCCGACGACGAAGGCAGATCCGACACCGGCAGTGCTCTTGGAACCATCAGTGAAAATAAATACGGCATTATCGAACCGCGACTGGAGTTCGACAAGCCTCGAGCGGTATACCAAATCCGGAGTGCTCTCCTTGGGGAGCGAACTAAGTTCGAGGTGTGTGTGAACCTGGGCCTGATGCCACGGTGGCAATGGGCTTTCGCTCAACCGAAAGGTGGAAGGAAGGGTAAAATCTAGCCGCTGTAGCAAGCGGCGAAACCGAACTCCAGGTGGAAGCAAGGCAATCGCAGACAACTGATATTGGCGATCGAGTGAGTCGTCAAAAAATAATCGGTAAGATGGATGGTTGGGCATCGACCGCAGGCGGCATGCGTACCGACACAAGAGTATGTCACGTCGAGTGGTCAAGGGTAATACAGCAGCCTCGGCATACCGACTTTCAACAGGGCTGGTATAAAATGCACCGGTCGCCAGACGTAATCCCCGATGGTGAATAGAGTTGAGACGGCGGAGAATCGACGGCCGTGCTGAAGAGTATACAAGGCTTCCGTAGTCGAGCTTCGACTGAACAATGACCTGGTAAAGGTGAAGCAGGACGGTACGATCCGCTCCCCATGACGTGCCACTGAGGACACGAAGAACGTTAAGGGATCGGGCACAACGGGCAGCCAGGTAGGACACGTGTGTGGACCAGCAAAGTTTCCGATCCAACATGAGTCCCAAGAATTTCGTAGTCTCCACGAAAGGGAGAGCAACAGGGCCGAGGTGTAGAGAAGGTGGAAGAAATTCCTTGTATCTCCAGAAATTTATACACACAGTTTTCTCAGTGGAGAATCGGAAGCCGTTTGCGATGCTCCAGGAATATAGACGGTCAAGACAGCGTTGAAGAGAACGCTCCAAGAGACACGTCCGCTGGGCGCTACAATAGATTGCGAAATCGTCAACAAAAAGAGATCCGGAGACGTCGGCTGAAAGGCAATCTACGATCGGATTGATTGCAATGGCAAAGAGCGCCACACTCAAGACGGAGCCCTGTGGTACCCCATTCTCCTGGCAATAGGTATCTGACAAAACAGAGCCCACCCGTACCCGGAACTTGGGATCCGCCAAAAACGCTTGAATGAAAAGAGGAATGCGGCCCCGGAAGCCACATGTGTGCAATGTGCGGAGAATGCCCGCTCTCCAACAGGTATCGTATGCCTTCTCCAAGTCGAAGAACACTGCTACTGTTTGACGCTTCTTTAGAAAGTTGTTCATAATGAAGGTCGACTACGTAACGAGGTGATCAGCAGCAGAGCGGTGTCGACGAAAACCGCATTGGATATTAGTCAGGAGGCGGCGAGATTCGAGGAGCCAGACCAACCGAGCGTTAACCATGCGTTCCATCACCTTACAGACGCAGCTCGTCAGAGAAATGGGGCGATAACTTGAAGGAAGATGTTTGTCCTTCCCTGGTTTGGGGATGGGGACAACAATGGCTTCACGCCAACTTGTGGGAACATGACCTTCAGTCCATATGCGATTGTAGGTACTAAGAAGAAAACACTTGCCCGCAGGAGAGAGGTTCTGCAGTATTGCAATATGAATGGAATCGGGCCCGGGAGCAGAAGATCGGGACTGGGCGAGAGCACGGTCTAGCTCCTGCATGGTGAAGGCGACGTTATAATTTTCACGATTAAAAGAGTGGAAAGAAGGCGACCGTGCCTCCTCTACCTGTTTGAGAGGGAGAAAGGCAGGGTGGTAATGGGCAGAGCTCGAAACCTCCGCAAAGAAACGGCCCAATGCGTTGGAAACGTCAGAGGGGTCCACGAGGACTGCGTTCTCCACGGTCAGGCCAGAAATCGGGGAGTGGACCTTGATGCCGGATAAACGGCGTAGGCCACGCCAAACAAACGTGGAGGGAGTAAAACGGTTAAAAGAACTAGTAAAAGCAGTCCAGCAAGCTTTCTTGCTGTCGTTTATGATACGACGACATTGCGCTCTCATACGTTTATAATGTATGCAATTCTCCAAAGTCGGGTGGCGGCGGAAGGTGCGTAAAGCGCGGCGCCGGGCTCTAAGCGGCAGGCTGCAGTCCACCAAGGGACCTGGACACGTCGTGGAGAAGAGGATGTACGAGGTATGGAACGTTCAGCAGCGGTGAGAATAACCTCTGTGAGGTAGTCGACCTGACTGTCACAGGTGGGAAAATTCTGATCGTGAAAAACAGCCATGGAAGAATAAAGCCCCCAGTCGGCGTTAGAAATGTTCCAACTGGTGGGACGAGGAGATGGGGAATGCTGCAGAAAGTGGATGATACAAGGGAAATGGTCACTCGAGTACGTGTCAGAAAGTGCATACCACTCAAACCGACCGGCAAGCTGAGGAGTGCATATTGCGAGGTCTATATGGGAATAAGTGTGTGTTGTGTCTGAAAGGAAGGTCGGTGCACCGGTGTTGAGGCAGACAAGATCGAGGTGTTGGAGAAGGTCCACCAAAAGGGAGCCTCTCGGACAAGGTGCCGGAGAGCCCCATAGGGGGTGGTGGGCATTAAAGTCGCCTACCAACACGAAAGGTGAAGGCAGCTGGTCAAAAAGGTGTAGCACATCTGCCTTAGTAAGGACAGATGACGATGGCGAATAGATATTACAGAGGGAGAAGGTAAATGTGGATAAAGTGATGCGGACGGCAACTGCCTGTAGGTGAGTGTGCAAGGAAATGGGATGGAAATAGACATCGTCTCGAAGGAGCATCAGAACCCCTCCATGGGCTGGGACACCTTCCACGGGTGGCAGGTCGAACCGCACAGAGGTGTAGTGTGGAAAGTCTGCACGATCACGTGGACGCAACTTAGTTTCCTGGAGGCAGACTAGAAGCGGGCAGTGCAATCGAAGGAGTAGTTTTAACTCCTCCCGATTAGAACGAATGCCGCGAATATTCCATTGAAGGAGCGCCATGATAGAAATGAGAGAAGAAATAAGGATAAAAACCAACTAGCAAGCGGGGTCACCTCGACGGCCGCTGAGGACCGGATTTAGAGGGAGCACTGCTATCGCTGTCCAGGGGCAAAGGGTCGTGGTCCATAGGTTCGACCGACGCGCCCGCCACCTCCCTGAGTTGATCAGGAGGGGCAGTTTCCACCGCCGGTAGAGGGCCGGGTGCCCGACAGACGGAGCGACCCGGTGAAACAGAAGACGGCCGAGGCCGGCAACTGTTTGACGGCGTGACGGATGGGTCACGCCTCGGCGGGGAAGGAGAGGAACTCTTTTTCTTGTCAGCTCTTCTGGAAGAGTGACGACGGGAAGAGGCAGTTGACGGTTGGGAAGCCTGAGAACGCAGAAAATCCTCACGGACGGGTTCCTTTTTCGAGGTCCGGGCATCTTGTTTAGGTGCCCGCGGTTTACTAGAGGTTGACGAAGACTGTACCTTAGAAGCAGCAGGAGGAAGCGGGGACGTGGAACGGGCAATCTTCGGGCTGGCGGATCGCACAACTGTGTCAGCGAAAGTGAAGTCACAAGTCTGGGTACTGGAATCCTTGGTAGGTCGAGTTGAGGTGAGTACCTTACTGTATGTACCCGCTCGGAGGACAGTGGGCTTTCGACTCGCCAACAACTTTCGAGCGGCAGATGTCGATACCTTCTCGGTAACACGAATTTGCTGGATTACCTTCTCATCCTTGTATACAGGGCAGTCGCGAGAGGAAGCCTCATGGTCACTGTTGGAGTTTAGGCAGTGAGGGGACGGAGGTGGGCAATCCCCCTCATGGGCGTCCCCTACCACAAGTGACACACTTTGCTGCATTTGGGCAATGTTCACGGGTATGGTTGTACCTGTGGCATTGAAAACAGCGCGTTGGGTTAGGCACATAAGGGCGGACGGAGATGACTTCATACCCTGCTTTGACCTTCGACGGGAGGTCAACTCTGTCGAACGTCAAAAACACAGTACGAGTCGGTGTCAGTTGGTTATCGACCTTTTTCATTACCCTATGGACGGCTGTCACACCCTGGTCAGACATATAGGATTGGATGTCTTCATCAGACAACCCGTCAAGGGATCTCGTGAAGACTACCCCCCGTGACGTGTTGAGTGTGCGATGTGCTTCCACCTTGACAGGAAACGTGTGTAACAGTGTAGTCCGGAGTAGTTTCTGAGCTTGGAAGGACCTTTCACTTCCAGCAACAATATGCCATTGCGCTGACGTGAACAGGTTTTAACAGGGCCAGCAATTGCATCTACACCTTTCTGTATAACGAAAGGATTGACAGAATTGAAATCCTTTCCGTCGGTGCGAGAGACAACAAGAAATTTAGGTACATTAGGCAGAGTCTTTTTTTGCTGAGGCGAATCTAACTTACGTTTCTGGGTCAACGTCACTAAAGAAGAGAAGGAAGTCATCGTGGAAGTGTCCCCCGTGATTACCGGCGTCTCCGATGGCGCGCTCCTTCCTAGTGGGGGCCCTCTCCGAGGGCTTACCCGCCTTAGGTGATTGTTCACACCTCAGGTCACACCTCCCGAGAACTGACGGAGGGACCAATCGGCACGTTCGGAAGGTACCAGCTCGGGTAATCACCCCTCCCTGGGCCTGGCCTTTACCAGGGGGTACGTACGTGCCCTACTTGTCTACCCGGGGCGGGGAATTACGCGTTACCCCGTCACCTGCTACGCATGATATGCGTGGGTCGGCCTTCAGACACGCACAGGGAGGAAAGAAGAAGAATAGAGGAAGTGAAGAGAAAGAAGGAAAGAAGTGTCTCAAACGCCGAGGCGGAGACTAATGAGGAGGAGAAGAAGGCTAGGAGAGGACAAGGAGAGAAAGACAGAAACGAAGGGCAAGAGAGGAAGGAACGAAGGAAGAAAAACGACAACAAGAACCACCGTAGCTCACGAAATAAACCGGGAGGGAAAGTGAAGCAACCTGGGGCAGAAGAAAGGCTGCTCCTGCTCGGGGCCCCGTGCGCGCCACACACGTACCCACAAAAGAACTGTGGGCCCCCTGGGGGGACAGCAGAAAGTGTTATCGTTCATTAGTAATTTCTGATGCAGCTGTATGAGGTGTTTCTTCTCTCTCTCTCTCTCTCTCTCTCTCTCTCTTTTCCAATAGTGCGACCAAATGGTATCTCAGTTTTTTGCACCAATTGACACACCCCTTGTGTGGAGTTCGTAGTGCAAACACGATTTCTAAGGCACTGCATGCAACGTATTATATTCACCTCTACTTTGATAGAGTAAATAAATCATGTTAGTGCTCAATCATCAATTTATTCGTAATAAGTTAGTGTAGTGGCATAATTACGCGTCAGTTGTAACTATTTAATGAGTATCGGAATCCTAGAAGCGCAACCTGATGACGTTTGAGAATAATGCAGTAACAGTCACCACTTTATTGGCCCGCTTTAGGTTACGGTAGTAACACTAAAAGTGGGCCTTTGCGATCGTCTTTTGACAGCTCTAAATTTAAATGAAAATAACGGTTTAACTATTCATCTGACACGGAAATTGAATAAACGAATTTGTAGAGGAGAAAATTCTCTACAACTTAGCTCCCTTATGTTTTTTTTCATAGCTCGTATTGTTTGAGACATATTTGCAAATATATCAGAGATTTGACACCCTCCATTGAATTAAAGAAAACCAACCGTTCGGAGATGTCACGTGACATTCCTCGCGTATTTGATGATTTTCTTACTGTAACTTACACGTTGTCATTTCAAAGCAACGGCACGCTGAGAAATTAACACACACACACATCGTTCTTATAACGATAAATGATAATAACACAATCCGCCTGTTGCCCTTCGTCCATGGCTCGCAAGATGTCATGTGAGAAAAGGGCAAGCTGAGTTTCACATGAACGATGTTTCCTAAACCCGTACTGATTCATGGAAAGAAGCTTTTCCGTTTCAAGGAAATTTACTATATTCGAACTGAGAATATGCTCCAAAATTCTACATGAAACCGATGTCAACGATATTGGCCTGTAATTGTATGGGTCAGTTCTCTTTCCTTTCATATACTCGGGAGTCACCTGTGCTTTTTTCCAATCACTAGGATCTTTGCGCTGAATTAAAGATTCGCTATAAATGCAAGCTAAGTAGGGGGCCAACGCCGCAGAATAGTCTTTGTAAAACCGAACTGGTATTCCATCCGGACCAGCAGACTTTTTCGTATTTAGCTCTCTCAGGTGCTTCTCTACACCGGAAATACCTATTGCTATGTCCCCCATTTCGGAATTAGTACGTTGATCAAATGATGGTATATTTGTGCGGTCCTCCTGCGTGAAAGATTTCTTAAAGGTTAAATTTAGAACTTCAGCTTTCCGTTTGCTTTCTTCTATTACTGCCCCGGAATGATCAACGAGTGACTGGACAGTGGGCTTTGACCCGCTTATCGATTTTACATAGGACCAGAATTTTTTCGGGTTCTCGGAAAGATCTTTTGCTAAGGTATGGCTGTGATAATTATTGTATGCTTCACGCATCGATCTTTTTATAGACGCACGAATCTCTACTAACTTTTGCCTGTCATCATTTGCGTGTTCTTTTTTGAATCGAGAGTGCAACAGCCTTTGCTTTCTCAGCAGCTTTCTAACATTATTATTATACCACGGTGGATCTTTTCCATCCTTAATCGTCTTTACTGGCACATATTTCTCTAACCCTTTATTAACAATGCACTTAAATTTAGTCCACAATTCCTCTACATCTATAGTCCCGGAATTAAACGATGCCCATTCATTTTCTAAGTGCGATCGTAACATTTGCTTGTCGGCTCTTCCCAACAAAAACACGCTCCTAGCCTTCTTGACTGGTTTATGAACTTTGGTCACCATCGACGCTATGACGATATCATGATCACTAATTCCTGTCTCTACACAGACATCGTTAATAAGGTCGGCCTGTTTGTGGCTATAAGGTCTAGAATATTTCCATTGCGCGTGGGTTGCCGGTTTAACTGCTCAAGACAGTTTTCGGAGAATGTGTCCAAAAGTAGCTCGCAAGACTGCTTGTCTGTACCGCCTGAAATGTAACTAGCGAGGTCCCAATCTATACTATTAAGGTTGAAGTCACCTCCGACTAATATTACATGGCCCGGATACCTATGCACTACCTGGTGTAGACTATCCTTGAATGATTCTAAAACTGCTACAGCTTGGCAGTATCAAGGAAATAATTTTTGGAAGAGATTTGTTAACACTAAAATATGAAATGAATGTTAGGAATAATTTTTGAAAGATTTTGTTTCTGTATAACACCCAGTCATTTATAGGAGGACCTACAGTTTAACTTGTATTCCGAACCATGGTGCTACTCAGTATTTTTCACATCAGTAACACTGCCAGAGGGGAAAGAAGTGAAAGTGACAGATAAAAATCCTAGAACCTAGCGGGGATCGAACCCGCGACCTTTGGATTTACAGTCTGGCACTCTACCACTGTGCTGCCGAGGCACATGGATAGCTACTGAAAATTATAATTAATTGAATGATGATGGAAATAATGTTGTGGCACAACTTGATTAAAAGATAGGACAGGCAAATACGACAGGTCGTTAGGCATCAAGGGATTGTCAATATGTTAATAAATACAATTATCTCTCTCTCTCTCTCTCTCTCTCTCTCTGTGTGTGTGTGGGAGCGGGGGGGGGGGGGTGAGGGAGGGCTTTGAATTCTGTAAGCAGGTTTAAAAACCTTTTGCCAATCTGCAGCAAGCTCAATTACATTCTGAGCAAGGAGCCATCTTTCATGGTTGCATGTGGCAGAAAAGAAACTGTTTCTGCTGCAAAAGCTGAAAAGCTGTACAGCCCAGAATCAGTATGCCTATTACGCAAAAGTGCCATGAGCATTTAAGCAATCTTATCCACTGATAATGTAATTTCTACAAATGCCATATTAACATCAGTTAACAACGGCCATCAATAGTATAAGATTAAAGAGCTCCTGTTTTGCTTTATAGCCGTAGCGTAGTGGGCGAGGTGCTGGACTGTGCCGCGAAAGGTCGGTGGTTCGAAACCCGCCACTATCTAATTTTTTTTCCTAAAAGGGTTTCAGACACTCTTATTAATTAATTATTATTTAGATTATTATTTTGGTCCGAAATGTTTGCAAAAACTTATAAAACTACATATCTTAAGTGGACCGTAAAACACGTCAGTGCGATTTTTTTTTGTTACTTTTAGTTAGGGCGTGTACTACATCGACAGCGACTCCTGGACCTCAACTAGTGAATGTAAGTGTCACATAGCATATGAATGGATGTAGTTCATCTGTTATCGAACCTTTTTGAAAATGATAAATCTTTCTAGCCAAATAGACCTTTCTTGAAATAAGAGAATCATTTTCCTACTTGTTTTGCCTAAAATCAATCATCAAACACAGAAAAACCGTTTTGAGATACGAAATCCAATACATAACTGTAATGTAAGTACTAGAACGTCATGTAAGGAAGTGCCGTGGATCAATAGACGGCCGAGCGTAAACAGTTGTGATCTTTCCGCAACCACGAGCTCTAAATTTCTTCAAAAGTGTTTCTCGAAAATAAAGTTGCCTTGCCTCCAGCGATTCCCTTTTGAGTTTTCGAAGCATTTCAGTTACACTTGCGCACCGATCTAATCTACCAGTTAAAAACCAAGTCGCCCGCCTCTGAACTGCCTCTAGGTCTCACTTTAAACCGATCTGGTGGGGATCCAAAACATTTAACCAATACTCAAGGGTTTTATATGCGGTCTCCTTTACAGACGAATCACACCTTCCAAAAATGCTTGCAACAAAAGGGTGTCGACCACCCACCTTTCCCCATGCTCCTTTCATTTCATATCGCTGTGCACCATTATTTATTTGTTTATTTAGCCTGATCAGATTAGGGACATCAGGCCCTCTCTTACATCGGACCAGGGTTTTACACATACAGTATTTCTTTACATGTGAGTTACCTATAACATAACAATGATTTTTCCAGATAAACAATTAATAACATAATTTATACAAGTTGATTACATGTAAAAGAATGTAAATAAAAGGCATTGACTTAACTCTAATAGGATTAATACTAGTAGTACCACTGAGACACCTTCTGCTGCTGTTGGTATAATAATAGAAGTAACAACATTGATATTAGCAGATACAAGATGTACTTTTGAATATATCGAGACTGGTTAAGGCATGGCGAATTCTGACAGAAGGAAGTTAAGAAAGCTGTACCTGGCGAGAGCAATGGCAGTTGAAGAATATCTGGGAGGAGGAATGTATGTGACGTACCTGGACCGTAGGGTATTAAAGACTGGCGTAATTATTGCTTTAGTAGATAATCCATTAACTGTCGTTTGAAGCTGGCAGTGTTATTCAGTTCACTGATATACGGAGATAGATTGTTCCAGAGCCTGGTTCCTGCTACTGAAAAGGATTTTGAGAAACCGGCTGAGTGATGGATAGGGACAGAAAGGGTTTTGCTCTGACAGGAACGAGTAATTCTGTTATGTTGATCAGATAAGAGTGTTAAGGTCGAGGAAAGATATGAGGGACAGTGTACGTTGATAAGAGAGTAGAGGAAACAGAGTGTATGAAAATCTCTGCGCTTGTCAGCACGGAGCCAGGATAGTTGCTTATAAGATGGTGAAATGTGATCAAAGTGACGGATGTTACATATATATCGAACGCAGGCATTCATGATTAGTTCCAGACGTCGTGAGCTTTCCCAAGAAACACCTTGCAAGATAACATCACTGTAATCAATAATTGGAATTACAAGTGTTTGTATAAGTTTCTTTTTCAGACCGAGAGGGAAAAACTTCTTATATCTCTGTAGGGCATGAAGAGATGCTGATGCCTTCCTACACACGGCGGCTGTGTGCTCAGCCCAATTTAGTTTGTCGTCTATTATCACTTCCAGACTTTTTGCCGAGGGCGAAAGTACATAGGTGTGTCATTTAATATTAATGATGGTTGAGATTCACGGTATTTGTGGTTAATGGGCCTAGGATGACCTACCAGAAACGCTTGTGTTTTCCTTGGATTGAGCTTTAATCCTATATTCTGTGCCCACTTTGATAGTGCACATAGATCAGAATTAAAATTCTCGATTGCTGTCTTCAGGTTTTTTGGTTTTGTGCCGGCCGCGGTGGCCGAGGGGACTAAGGCGCTCCAGTCACGGCCTGCACGGCCACTACGGTCGGGGGTTTGAATCCCCCCTCGGGCATGGATATTTGTGCCGTCCTAGTTCGTAAGTAGTTCATAAGTAGTTTGTAAGTTTAGGGACTGATGACCCCGTAGTTAAGTCCCATAGACTATACAAACATTTGAATTTTTTTTTGTTTTTTTGTTTTTTTGTTTTTTTTGTTTTTTTTGTTTTGCACTTAAATACAACTGGAGGTCATCGGCAAGGTGTTTAATTGAGGCGTCTATGTCAAGGAGCACACTAGTAATGCTGTATTCGAACATTACGGGGTTGTTTGTCGTACTCATTCGCAACACCGTACTTTTCTTTTCTTTTAAATTTAGCGCTGTTTTCCATTCCTCACACCACCCGCAAATTCGGTCCAACTAATCCTGCATCCTACGAATGTCATTCAACGACACCTTCCTGTTCAGCTACATCTACATGGGATACTCTGGAAATCACATTTAAGTGCCTGGCAGATGGTTCATGGAATCACCGTTATACTATTTATCTCCCATTCCATTCTCGAATAGCGCGCGGGAAGAAAGAACACCCGAATCTCTCCGTTCGAGCTCTGATTTCTCGTATTTTATTCTGATGATCATTTCTACCTATATAAGTAGGAGTCAACAATATACTTTCGCATTCGGACGAGAATGTTGGCGATTGGAGTTTCGTAAGTAGCCCACGCCGCAGCGATAAGCGTCGTTGTTGAAATGATTCCCATGCCAGATCCTATCATTTCCGTAACGCTGTGCCCCCCTGTATCGTGACAATACGAAACAGCATCATCAACAAACAGCCGCAGATAGCAACTCATTCTGTCCATCAGATCCTTTATATAGATAGAAAATAAATTTACTAGTTGAGGTCCAGGAGTGTGTGTAGGTGTACTACATTCTCTAACAAAACGCAATAAAAATGAAGTCACCACTTCTTTAACGTCATCAATTTGCGCTTCGTGTTATCCAATACTCGTTAAATAGTTACTACTGACGCGTAATTATGCCTCTATGCTAACTTCTTAAGTATAAATTAATGATTTAGCACTAACATGATTTACATACTTGATTAAAGTAGAGATGAATATAATCGGTTGTATGTGGTGCCTTAGAAATTGTGACTGCACTACGAACTCCACACAAGAGGTGTGTCAATTGGTTCAAATGTTTGTACAATCTATGGGACTTAACTACGGGGTCATCAGTCCCTAAACTTACAAACTACTTATGAACTACTTACGAACTAGGACGGCACAAATATCCATGCCCGAGGGGGGATTCGAACCCCCGACCGTAGTAGCCGTGCAGACCGTGACTGGAGCGCCTCAGTCCAAATGTTCAAATGTTTGTAATTCTATCGGACCAAACTGCGTGGTCATCAGTCCGTAGCTTACAAAATACTTAAACTAAACTAACCTAAGGACAACACACACACCCATGTCCCAGGGAGGACTCGAACCTCCACGGCGAGCAACCGCGCGCTCCGCAGCGAGACGCTTTAGACCGCTCGGCTACTCCACAGCGGCGCCTCAGTCCCATCGGCTTGATATTTGGCGCAAACAACTGAGATACCATTCAGTGATTACTACCTTGGAGCACTGCTGACGAAACCCTAATCTCTGATGAACACTCGTCATCGAGGACAACGTACTGGGTTCTATTACGTAAGTAGTCTTCGAGCCACATATTTGAGTACCTACTCCATATGCTCGTACCTTCGTTAGCAGTATGTAGTGCAGTACCGTGTTAAACGCCTTTAGAAAATAGAGAAATATGCAGTTTGCCTGTTGTCCTCCATTCGCAGCTCGCAAGGTGTCATGTGAGAAAAGGGCATGCTGAGTGTCTCACGATCGATGCTTTCTTAAGCCGTGCTGGTACATGGACAGAAGCTATTTCGTCTCAAGGAAATTTAGTATATTAGAACTGTTAATATGTTCACGAATTCTACAGCAAAGTGAAGTTACTGATATACGTCTGTAATTTTGTAGTCCGTTCTTTTGCGTTTCTTAGACACGGGAGTTACCTGCGCCCTTTTTACGTCGCTTGTAGCGGCAATAATTGATCTGACACCTGTGCCAGACACCTCTTGTCTTATATAGGTCGCGCGGGAGTAGCCGAGCGGTCTGGAGAGCCACGTTGCGGATCGCGCGGCCTCCCGCATCGAAGGTCCGAATCCTCCCTCGGGCATTAATGTTTGTGTTGTGTGTAGTATAAGTTAGTTCATAAGTAGTTTGCGAGTTTAGGGACCGATGACGTCGCAGTTATGTCCCGTAAGCTTTACAAACATTTGAACATTTTTTCTTATACAGGTATTGCCTACTGCAGTGTTTATTCATCTCTGTGTTACCATACATCTGGCTATACGAGTTCGTTTGGCTCTTCATTGTATAACAAATCGCACTGACGTGTTTTACGGCCCACTTTAGATTTGTAGTTTTATAAGTTTTTGAAAACATTTTGGACCTAAATAATAATTAATTAATTAATAAGAGTGTCTGAAACCCTTTTAGGGGAAAAAATGTAGGTAGTGGCGGGCTTCAAACCACCTATCTCTAGCGTCACATTCCAGCACCTTGCCCACTACGCTACGGCTATAAATCAAACCAGTAGTTCTTTAATCTCATACTATTCATGGCCCTTGTTAACTGATGCTAATACGGTATTTGTAGACATTAGATTATCATTTATAGTACGAAGAACGATATGTTTTTGTTAATTCCTCAGTGTACCGTTGATTTGAAATGACAACGTATAAGTTACAATAAGAAAATCATCAAATACGCGAGGAATGTCACGTGACATCTCCGAAAGACTGGTTTTCGTTAATTCAATGGAGGGTGTTTTAAATCTCCGTTATTTTTGCAAATATGTCTCAAACGATACGAGATATGAATAAAACATAAGGGAGCTAAGTTGTAGAGAATTTTCTCCTCTGCCGATTAGGTTATTCAATTTTCCTGTCAGATGAGCGGTTCGTTTGCAATTACAGTTATATTACAAACGGCTTTTTTTGGTTTTACTACCGTATTTTTTGTCCGAAAAATTTGAAAATGGGAGGTTCTGGTCTCTGGCGGCCTACAATCATGTCTGTAAAATTTGGTGCTGATCGGTTGAACGGTTAGTCTTAAAAACAGCGAACACGTTACGGACACAGACAGACGTACAGACATTCCAAAATCGCCGTTATTTTTGCAAATATCTTTGAAACGCTACCAGATATGAAAAAACGTAAGAGAGCAAATTTGTAGAGAATTTTCTCCTCTACAAATTAAGTTATTCAGTTTTCGTGTCAGATGAATAGTTAAGCCGTTATTTTCATTTAAATTTCGAGCTGTCAAAAGACGATCGCAAAGGCCCACTTTTAGTGTTACTACCGTAACCTAAAGTGGGCCAAAAGGTAAATTTAGTGCTTAGTTTACTTTTTGTAAGTATCAGAATTTTAGTGTTTTGCTGTTCTGCTGTTGAATACAGCTGCTAATTACAGTGGATGACTTCAATTCCGGCGACCTTTCCGACGGGAATAGTACCTGGTTTCCTCACTATGCGTCAAGAGATCTATTCATGTATGTCCCCAAATGCCTTTTGAAACCCCTAATTATAATATCTTGTTAACTTTTACATATATAAAACTGCATTCCAAGAGGTAAGTCTTATAACCTGTTACGTTCAAAAACAGGTTCCGAACAAGAAACCAGTGTGACTAATAACATGCTCATGGCGATATTAGAAGACCGTATCCGTAGCAGTCGTTCATAATTGCAATATGAACTGCAGCAACCCCTTCTACTTGCGACAAATGTCACGTGACTTGATTTAGTCTTCTAGTTTATTTCTAACAGTGAGATCGTAGGTTCTTTTCTGGTTTTTTTAATGTGTGTACTCGTGTTTATAGTGCAGGTTTATTTTATTTTTTACAATATTTATAAGTAACTCGTCTGTAGAAGACAACCATAAAAGTTAAAACTCTCGACACTGAGGAAGGCTTCATAGTGAAAGTATAATATCCTTTTTTGAAAACTTTCTTCAAATACTCAAGTCTAATCCAGTTTTGGATTACAACATAGAGTATATAGTAATTGAAAATATAGAGTCGAAGGAATTAATGAGATTTAGAACTACGTACTTAGGCGAATATGCATTTTTTCTTCGGTTTATAAAAACGTAAACTAACTCTGCGTCGAAAACTACCTCGAGACATAGAAAGTATCTTCACAGCAAACTAAGCAATATCACAAATCTGATTGACTTTTTCATTTAATTTCCATAAAACGAATTTCATGTTTGAGAAAATATTGTCAGTTTACTTTAATATTGTTCTCTTTCCCATTTTTAAAATAGTCACTCATTAAAAAATTTCAATCCTAATAGTGACTTCCACTTCATATTGCATATAAATTTTTAATTACTGGTAACTGCTTTATTACAGTGACTACACAACAGTTAATACCAACATAAAACTGGGGCCTAATTTTTTTCCGGAAATTTTGTGGGCAGAATTACAAAAAGGTCTGGTATCACCAAACAACACTAGATCATCTGTTACCGATACCTCACACCTCACTATGTCTTGAGCCCACTACTTCCATCTCCACAAGCTCTAAAGATAGCTTCTTGTCTTTGAGTGTGATGGCTGTTCTACTAAAATACATGACCGTCTATAGATCTAAAGTGCTGCAAATTGCTAACAAATTCTTTGAAAATTATACTATTTTGCTTGAAATGTCGTAACTTTCCAAACGTGGATCAGTTTTAAAATTCATTAAAAAGCAATTTTAAAATACATTGTAAAAAAGAAACATGAAGAAAAAGACTCGTTTGCTCATCGTTCCACCATTATTTGTAACTACACCTCAGACAACTGATGCGGGAAAGAAAATAGTACAGGTTATAAATATCAGTTGTAATCGATAGGAGTGTAAGTACTGCTACTATATCTACACTCCCATCAAATACATACTTCGCAATTCACCGTAAGGTGCGTGGCGGAGGGTACACTGTACCACTACTAGGCATTTCCTTTCCTATTCCTACCAAAAACAAATACAATATTTTACCCTCTGAGCTTCCCAGTGTCTTGAAAACCAAACTAAAGAATGTTGGCCGGCCGCGGTGGCCGAGAGGACTGAGGCGCTTCAGTCACGGTCTGCACGGCCACTACGGCCGGGGGTTCGAATCCCCCCTCGGGCATGGATATTTGTGCCGTCCTTAGGATTAGCTAGTTCATAAGTAGTTTGTAAGTTTAGGGACTGATGACCCCGTAGTTAAGTCCCATAGACTATACAAACATTTGAACATTTGAAGAATGTCGAACAAATCAAACATTAACTGAAATATCTATCATTCACTGCCCGCGCAACGAAAGAGAGCCAGTGTGTGTGTGTGTGTGTGTGTGTGTGTGTGTGTGTGTGTGTGCGTGCTTGTAGCAGACAAAAACGCAGTGCAGCTCACACATTTTACGTTGCCGTCTGTGTGTAAATGTGATGTTACCGGTTTCCGCGCTGACCTTGTAAGTTCGGATTTTGCATATTTTTGCGTAAGCTTGTTGCTGTGTCGTAATGTGTTTTGTGTGCCCTGCAGACTGCAGTACGTGAAGCACGTACGCGACAGTGTGTCACGGTCGAGTCTGGTAGCCCGGAAGGCGCACAGCACACTACCCCACCGTATTGTACAAGGGGTTACGACATGCAATGGGGCATGTCAAATAAACGACAAAAAAAGAGGTCATGACATACCAACGTTTCTATCTGCTTTTTCCGTCATTTGACACTTCTATTATTGTATTTATCATACAATCTGGATTTCAGCCTCAGGACATTGCCAAGTGATATAATGTCATAAAATCATCAAACTTGAGTAAAACGCAAGTCATCGCCTACAACCGATTTCAACCTTGCTTGGTTTTGTGTGTGTGGTACTGTTATAATGTAAACTGCTGTAGATATTAAACTTCCGGCAACGTTCTTCAGTGTGTATATTGAGCAAGCTGTGAAGGAAAGCAAGAAGAGATCTGAATGGGAGTTAAAGTTCAGAGAGAAGAAATAAAAATTTCGCGAATTTCCGATGATATTTTCATTCTGTCAGAAACAGGAAACGACCTGGAAGAGCAAGTTAATGGTATAGCGATTGTCTTGAAACAATGAACATTAACCGGATCAAAAGAAGGGTAATGCAATGTACTCGAATAAATCAAGTGATGGTGTGGTAATTAGAGTAGAAAACAGGACAATAAAGATGGTAGATAAGTTTTGTTACTTTCGCAGTCAAATAACTTACAATTTCCACTGTACAAATGTTATAAAATGCAGAACTGCAATGGCAATGGTAAAAAACGTTTCTGAAAAAGGGAAATTTGTTAACAAAGAATATTAATTTTAGTGTTAGGAAGACTTTCCTGGAGGCATATGTGTTGAGTGTAGCCTTGTACGGTAGAGAAACAATGACGATAAAATTTATCTCTTAATATTTAATAGTTCAGACAGGAAGAGGATAGAAGCTTTTTAATTTTGGTACTACAGACAAATACTGAGGATAAGATGGGTACATCACGTAACAAATGAGAAGGAAGGAAGCTTGGAGTTTAACGTCCCGTCGACAGCGTGGTCATTACAGACGGAGCTTACGCTCGGAGTGTTTGGGTAAGGAAGTGGAAGGAAATCGGCCGTGCCCTTTCAGAGGAACTATCCCAGCATTTGCCCGGAGTGATCTAGAGAAATCACGGAAAACCTAAATCTGGATGGCTGGAGGTGGATTTGAACCACCATCCTTCCGAATGCGAGTCCAGTGTGTTACCACTGCGCCACCTCACTCGGTCGTAACAAATGAGGCGGTATTGAACAGAATTAGAGAGGGAAGAAATTTATGCCATGCCTCGATTAAGAGAACGGATCGATTCGTAGGACACATTCTGAGTCATAAAGGAATTGTCATCTTAGTATTGGAGGGAAGCGTGTGCGGCAAAAGTCGCAGAGGGAGACCAAGAACCGAATGCCGTAAGCAGGTACCGATATATGTGTGTTGCAGGAGTTAAGTGGATATGTAGAGGGTTACAGGTCCATGACTTAAAAATTCACCTAATGTGCCGTCCTCTTAATACGCAAGGAATTTCGTGAACGGGTGACTAACGTGTAAGCCTCGTGTAGTGATTGATTCACATATTCTTTGGAGGGACGAATGGATGCTTGGTTGACAGAGAGAAATGAATGGAAGCTTGGTTGGCAGATGGGCTTTATCACCCCATAAACTATGAGGTCATTAAGTAACATATATTCCAGCCAAATAGCAAGTTCAAAGTTACGAATTCATTGAAGATGGACACACGCGCTAATGGGTGAAGGAATCGGCTATGTCCTCATAAAATAAAAGATTTCACTAATCGCCATAAGATATTAAGGGATATCACGAAAAGTCAGAATTTTGAGTGGCCAGAGAAGGATTTGAACCACCGTCCGGCACATTACTTTCCAAGGGTCTTCTGTGTCAGGGCGACTACATGACGTTCACATTCCGATGCGAAGTATCCTTAGAGGCTCATTGAAAGATCGTCTGTCGCAAAATCGAGAATGTAAATTCATCCCACTGGATGATGGGCTTAGATATAATTTTCTTTCCACAATTTTGATAAAAAGCGAAACTAAACCGTAGTAGACAACTGCATGTTTGGTGTTCCGTTAGAGAATTTTTGCAGGCGAATAGGCCAATACAGGACTTCGAAACAAGAAATATTTCCAATACATCTGTCAAATGAAATGATCCACACTAGCTGAGAAATTCTTTTATTTAATAGTAACAACTGGTTTCCCGTCAATTGATTCTCAGCCGAGACCGTCACAGAGTAGGTGAACTCCTACAATTTGCCACCCGATAATGTTGGTTCTGGAATCTGCAGCTGAGACCTTCACAGAGTAGGTAAAGAAATTTGTTGAGGCTCACAACTCGGTTCGCAACAAACGGCCTTGATAAACACCGATCGACACAATGGCAGCAAATTGCGAGTTATGCTTCAACTCCACATGTGGGACCAGCAGTAGTCACTAATTCCGCCAGCCGCCGGTTCGAATTGAGGATGACCTCACAAACCAAGCAATAGGCGTTATTGGTGCCGGCGAGTACCCCGTACCACAGACAAATATATAGAGACGGGAAACCTCCGTAAGAGCCCGGTCCTGCGGGGGGGTGCGGGTAGGGAGGGTTTCCGGCAGGTCCGTAAGATGTCCCATGATAGTGCTGCGGTCAGAAGCAGCCCTTTATTTATTTATTTATTTAGCCTGATCAGATTAGGGCCATCAGGCCCTCTCTTACATCGGACCAGGGTTTTACACATACAGTATTTCTTTACATGTGAGTTACCTATAACATAATAATGATTTTTACAGATGAACAGTTAATAACATTATTTATACAGGTTGATTACATGTAAAAGGATGTAAATAAAAGGTAATAACTTAACTCTACATATGTAATAACTTAACTCTAAATAGGATTAATACTAACAGTACCACTGAGACACCTTCTGCTGCTGCTGCTGGTGTAATAATAGAAGTAATAACATTTATATTAGCAGATACAATATTTACTTTTGAATATATCGAGACTGGTTAACGCATGGCGAATTTTGACAGAAACTGTACCTGGCGAGAGCAATGGCAGTTGAAGAATATCTGGGAGGAGGAATGGATGTGACGTACCTGGACCGTAGGGTAAAAAAAGACTGGCGTCATTATTGCTTTAGCAGATAATCCATTAACTGTCGTTTGAAGCTGGCAGTGTTATTCAGTTCTCTGATATACTGAGGTAGATTGTTCCAGAGCCTGGTTCCTGCTACTGAAAAGGATTTTGAGAAACCGGCTGAGTGATGGATAGGGACAGAAAGGGTTTTGCTCTGACATGAACGAGTAGTTCTTTTATGTTGATCAGATAAGAGTGTTAAGGTCGAGGAAAGATATGAGGGACAGTGTACGTTGATAAGAGAGTAGAGGAAACAGAGTGTATGAAAATCTCTGCGCTTGTCAGCACGGAGCCAGGATAGTTGCTTATAAGATGGTGAAATATGATCAAAGAGACGGATGTTGCATATATATCGAACGCAGGCATTCATGATTAGTTCCAGACGTCGTGAGCTTTCCCAAGAGAGACCTTGCAAGATAACATCACCGTAATCAATAATTGGAATTACAAGCGTTTGTATAAGTTTCTTTTTAAGATCGAGAGGAAAAAACTTCTTATATCTCTGTAGGGCATGAAGAGATGCTGATGCCTTCCTACACACGGCGGCTGTGTGCTCAGCCCAATTTAGTTTGTCGTCTATTATCACTCCCAGGCTTTTTGCCGAGGACGAAAAATAGATAGGTGTGTCATTTAATATTAATGGTGGTTGAGATTCGCGGTATTTGTGGTTAATGAGTCTAGGATGACCTACCAGAATCGCTTGTGTTTTACTTGGATTGAGCTTTAATCCTATATTCTGTGCCCACTTTGATAGTGCACATAGGTCAGAATTAAAATTCTCGATTGCTGCCTTCAGGTTTTTTGGTTTTGCGCTTAAATACAACTGGAGGTCATCTGGCCTTTAAACTGGCCAGAGCAGTCGGCAGGTAGTGGCTGTCCCCACTACCACCTCCCCTCAAACGCCAGCAAGCCGGACACAGCCGTGGCCTCGTGGCAGGCGGCACGAGCTCTCCCCTTAGCCTCCCCTCCACGCTACCCTGTTACGTGCGAGAGGCACCCTAAGCCAGGGAACCGCTTGACACCTGCTAGCATCTTACGGAACTACGAGGGGAGCGTAGGACAGTGGTTTAGGAGGGGCTTCTCCTCTGTATATGTTACTCTGTGCCCGTACGCTCGACAGACGCAGTCAAAGCCTCCTCCACATCTCAGATGACTCTCCCCGACCTCCATACAAGGGCCATCTTTAACATAGAACGCTCGAACCACACAAAACCATACTTCCAATAACACACAGTCATAAACAGGACAGTGGTGCGCGTCATTTCCATGCAAAACGTTGCATTCTACCTCCAGTAACATTTTAACATAAAGAAACAAAGTAACAAGATATAAATACTACAGGAAGGAAATTACACATAATTTAATAGCGTCAGTGTATCATTGCATATTCAATCAGCAGCGGCAAAATCTATCTTCTTAAAGTATTTATTAGAACGTAAAACACCCATATAAAGCAGTACCATACACCTAAAAGTGCCAATATTAGTCCTCAAAGTGCAGGTACGGGATTTCAATGAAGTGGTTGAAACAAAGTGGGAGAGAACAATGTGCACACCTCATTAATTCAACGTTATCATATTCGAAATTACTTTTGCATTCACGCAGTCCAAAATCAAAAGTGACACTAATTACATTTTCAAATGATGTACTGCTTGAAGAGCCACCTTCAGGTTCAGGTTCCACCTGTCCAAATTCCGTATATCCATACAGCGCAAAGACGTGTATTTCTGTGTCGTCGTCATTACTTTTCCGAATTATTACGTAATATAACATATGCGTGAACTCCATATCCTCGGCCCCGATGTCACTTCCACATTCAGCGAGTCGCAACTTTGTAGGTTTAATTCTCTTCATTATATCAATGGACTGTACGAAGTTTACAGAGTAACTCGCTTGCGAACGATTCGCCGTTCGCCGTCGCCGTCGCCTCGGGCACGGGCGTGTGCGTTGTCCTTAGGTCAGTTTACATTAGAGTAAGGAGTTTGTAAGCTACGGACAAATAACCACACAGATGTGTCCGACAGATTTACAAAAATTTTAATTTGGAGACATATAGGAGTACGTTCTACAGCAATACTACCCGCGCAACTGGAGCTCTGAGTAGTGAAGCTTCACTGTGCAACCGTCTAGTGGTGCTAGCAGACAAGTGCGGAGTTTTGCATAGAAATAATGCACACAACGCTTATTTATGATTGCTTGTTGTTTTACGCATGGTTTTGTGCGTTCCCGAGCATTCGAGGTCAAATGTGTCCCTTGTTAGTGCACGCTGTAATTCCTACCCGCCCTGTATACTATCTCCCTAAGAGGCTCCATGACGTGTCTCATATTGGAACTCCGGATATCCACTGACACCTCACCTGTCTGCATGTCTCCTCGAGCGTTGCTACACTAGAAGCCACTTGTCCACTCAATGGGTGAACGGGAAAGACCAGACAGCCAGCTTTCACATTAGTGCTTTGGCTCGAGCAACGCAAATGTGATACGACCCGACATTTGTCCTGTTGTGTGGGCCTTGCACTTCATGGATTGAGGGGCTTTGAATTCTCCCTCGGACATGCGTGTGTGGGTCGTCCTTTGAGAGGTTAGTTTAAACAGTTAGTATATCTATGGAGCGATGAGATCGTGGGAGAAACAAGCGGCTCTTGGGGTGTCAAGTGACGCCCCCGATGCTCCGCCGCTGTTACATCTCGAGGCAGCAGCTTGAAGACGACACAAAATGTTCAAGTGTTTGTAAACTTTCTGAAGTAAGAGTGATGTCAAGTGTGCCACAGGGGAGTGCCGTGGGTCCGTTGTTATTCACAATATAGATTAATCACCTTGTGGATAACATCGGAAGCTCACTGAGGCTTTTGGAGATGATGCTGTAGTATATAGAGAGGTTGTAACAATGGAACATTGTATTGAAATGCACGAAGATCTGCATCGAATTGACGCGTTGTGCAGGGAATGGCAATAGATTCTCAATGTACACAAGTGTAGTGTGCTGCGAATGCATAGAAAGAAAGATCCATTATCATTTAGCTACAATATAGCAGGTCAGCAACTGGAAGCAGTTAATTCCATAAATTATCTGGGTGTAGACATTAGGTAAACGGAACGACCATATTAAATCAATCGTCGGTAAAGCAGACGTCAGACTTAGATTCATTGGAAGAATCCTAAGGTAATGCAGTCCGAAAACAGAGGAAGTGGGTTACAGTACACTTGTTCGCCCACTTAGTGCTGTCTGAGCACCTGAGACAAGACACGCCGGAGTCTGGAAGCGAGGATCCTCGTAAAAATCTTGAAGTCGCAGTTCAGCATGGTTACTGGCCGATAATGTTCCACTCTTTGTCCCCTGGACTTCTTCAGGGCTGGAATTATCAGGACTTCGACAAATGCAGGTGGGAGTGGGACGTCAGATATCATCAGTTCTTCATACATTTCTATCCAGCGAGTAGCCATTATGTCTTGAAAGGCGAGCTAGAACTCCAGCGGGAGGCCATCTGGGCCTAGGGATTTGTTTGTTGTTCCCCTATGAAGAGCGTTATCTAGATCATCAGCCGTAATCGTACCTGTAAGGGTCTGTGCAGCCTCCCCATCAAGAGTACCAGGCATGGAATGAAGCACTTCTTCCGTTGCTATAGAATCCAGATCCACTTCCGCGTACAACTGTCGATAGTGGTCCACGAAAACAGTGGCGATGTCAGTCGACGACCTTCTGGGGTATCAATGACGTGCACCAGCCCTCTCCTACACCGCTGCTTCTCTCGAATAATGTGGTGCATGGAAGGAGGTTCTCCATCAACTCGGTCTTGACATCTCGCACGTGTCACTGTTCCTTCAAGTCGGCGGTGCATAAGTGAAGTAATCTTCACCTTAATCTGCTGAATTTCAATCTGTCGTTCAGGAGGCGGTGCTTTTTTAGCAAGTTCACGGAGTGCCGTAAAGTAAAATTCCATAGTACGTCGATGCCAACTCATTTTGTCACGTCCGTACTGTATCAACGTGAGACGCAAAGCGGGCTTAGCACATTCGAGCCACCATCGAAGTGTTGAAGGATATGCCGTAAGACGGTTCTGGCAGTTGTTCCACGTCGCGTCTACATGCTGTCTGCAATCTGGATCCTTAAAATGTGCAACATTTAACTTCCAAGTACCTCGACTACGCCACACCCTCTGCCAGTGAAGAGAAGCAGTACAGATGTAGGCGATGTGGTCAGAAAAGGCTGTAGGCCACAGATCGGCATCAAGTTCAAATGTTCAAATGTTTGTATAGCTTATGGGACTTAACTACGGGGTCATCAGTCCCTAAACTTACAAACTGCTTATGAACTAGCTAATCCTAAGGACGACAAAAATATCCATGCCCGAGGGGGGATTCGAACCCCCGACCGTAGTGGCCGCGCAGACCGTGACTGTAGCGCCTCAGTCTCCTCGGCCACTGCGGCCGGCTCGGCATCAAGTATTGCCATTGTGAGTCTGTGGGAGACACAGACTCGGTCTAGACGGCTAGCAGAATGGTTGGTGAAATAAGTGTATCCAGGTCGATCACCATGCGCATGCTCCCATGTGTCTGTGAGGTCCAGTACTTGAATGAGCAAGTTAAGTTTTTGACACGTGGTAAAATGAGGAATTTGGTCCTTTATGGTGAACACACAGTTGAAGTCTCATCCAAGAATAATGTGATCGTATTGACCTTCAAACAACGGAGCTATCTCTTCTAAGTTGAAGTGCGAGCGTTCCTGTCGTTTGTCCGTGCCGGAGGGAGCATAAACGTTGATGATCCGGAACGTCACAGCAAGGCCCCTGCCAGATGGTAAGTAAGAGACGTCTTCAACCACAATACCTTCTCTTAAAGTATGGCCGTCTCACTACCGTTGCAAGCAGATGGCGTTAGATAAGTATTATAACCATAAATATCTGGAAATGACTCCAGGAGAACTTCTTGGAAAAGGGCGATATCGAGATCTGACGCCCGCAGCATGTCACGGAATAACTGAAACTTTATCAGCGTTTGGATTGTGTTAATGTTGATAGATCCAATTCTGTAAGCCTACCCTTATATTTACAAGGATGCTCATTGAAACACAACGAGCAGGTAGCACTTTCTCCCCCAAACCCTCAGTCGATTAACCAGACATTTGGTTTAGTAGCAACATCTGCTACTACTTTAGCTGTGGATGATTTATCTTCAACATCTTCATGCCATGCAACGTTGATTGGACGCTGGTCGTCAATCGAAGCCCCCGGTGAGTCAATATGAATTGATGTTTCGTCGGTGTACGACTGGTGAATGACTGCTCGTCATCATCCTTAGAAGCAGTTGTAGACATATGCAGTGTCGATTCCGCTCCCGACTAGGGACGAGCATGAAGTTCCACTGTTGGGTCTTCTGATAGTAGGTCTTAGGATTCATCACCGCAAGTATCAGACGGAGCAAGCCGACGTTTCTTTTTCCACACGTATACTTCAGTATCTGACGAAGTCTGGGTATTTTGACTGTCTGGCCGAAGGCGGCAGTAGGTACGGCCATAGAGGCGGCATCTGTTCCCTCCTTCGGATACACTTAATTATCCTTCCTCACGTGACGTTCAGGAGCCGGCACAGGTATAGCCTTCATCCTGCCCTCGCTGCCTTGAAGTACCACCGTGTCGACACGGTTTCATCAAGTGGTGTCGGCGCAAGCTCTTGGCTGGGTTCATTTTGAAGAACCTGTACAATGGTAGCGTCGTCAATGCAGATGGGATCTGCTCAACACCAGGTGGTAACTGCGTTATTCTGCGCTGCCTACAGCTAGAACGAACGTGTCCTTCTTGGCCACAACCGGAGCACGTCTTCGGCTGGCTACCATAAATTATGATGGCACGGCAGCCGCCAATATGTAGATAAGATGGCACGTGTTTGGTCATTTCAATGCGGATCTGCCGCACCCCATTGAGTACCGGATATGTGGTAAATTGAGCCCAATTTCGGCCATGTGGCTAATAACGTTCCCATACAGACGCAGTGCAGAAACAACAAAGTCTGAAGGTACTCCAAACGGAAGTTGAAACACTGATTGTTCGTAGTCCAAGACGTGCGTGTTCGGTAGTCACTTCACCGATATGTCCATATAAGTGACGGAATTTGAATCCATTTCTAGGTCTGTTTAGAATCTTCTGACAGACGGCGTCGCTGGTAAGCTTCACATACACTACACTGCTCACTATATAGAAGTGGATGCCGACAAGATCGTTACAATCAATCTTCACTTCTTCTCTAATAAATTGTTCGATTTCAAGTGCCTTTGGTCGTGCACATTCTTCCGAGAAACCGATTTTCAACGTTTATTTTCTCCAGGAGTGGATCATCCTTTTTCTAAGTAAATACCGCAAGCGAAGACGACTGTGTCACGTAAACAGACGCGAGCAGCAGACTCGGCGGCGGGACGTAAACAGTTCAAATTCAAATGTTTGTACAGCTTATGAGACTTAACTACGGGGTCATCAGTCCTTAAACTTACAAACTACTTATGAACTACGTACGAACTAGGACGGCACAAATATCCATGCCCGAGGGGGAATTCGAACCCCCGACCGTAGTGGCCGTGCGACGTAAACAGTCCGTCCGCACTGCTGCACTGCCTGACGCAGACTGAACCATTAGGCCACCGAGACTAACGGTAGACAGCTAACGCACAGATTGTCTTAAGACACGTCTACCTCCATCACATAAGTTTCAACGCTACTTTGTGTTCCCTTATAGATACATATCAAACTGCCAAGGCTCTCCAAGTGTTTCAGTGAGGTGAACGTTAGCGCTCCGATACGTGTTTTGTTTTTAGGTTTTGGATACCCATGTTAGTGGATTGATGTTTGTTGACGACGACATGCCAACCATCGAGGACCCTGCACCGGACTTTGTAATGGATGAACCTGCAGTGCAGTAACCCAGTGACATCAATAAAAAAGGAATGAAAACAGTGACTATACCTGACACGAACCTACATACAATGGGAATAACAGAAGAGGAACCTAAATGTAGGATCTGTGATGACGGTGATGAAACTGCATCACATCTAATCTTCGAATGCATTGCATTGGAGAGTAAAAGGCACAGAACATTTGGGACAACCAGACCCGAAGAAATTGTGTCTAATAAAGAACTGGTAAAGGGACTCCTTGCACTGTTCAAGGGCATTGGTTGGCTTCACTAGATATACAGGGAGCGATACCGCACAATAAACTAACTTAGTTTCGATAAGGGCAGTGGCGGGTTGGACCAAGACTGTTTTGGCGTCCCTGAGAAAGTCAAATCAAATCAAAATACCTGACACTAAGGAAATCATCGAGAAGAGAAACATGCGGACCGCCAATGTGGAAGAAAACAGGCGCTAGAAGAAATACGGTGTATTCAACAACTCCTAATGGATTATACTGATTACGAGAGCGAAATCATGACGAGTGACGACGACGTATTCTCGTCGCGCCGGCCGCGGTAGCCGAGGTGACTGAGGCGCTCCAGTCACGGTCAGCACGGCCACTACGGTCGGGGGTTCGAATCCCCCCTCGGGCATGGGTATTTGTGCCGTCCTAGTTCGTAAGTAGTTCATAAGTAGTTTGTAAGTTTAGGGACTGATGACCCCGTAGTTAAGTCCCATAAGCTTAACAAACATTTTTTTTTTATTCTCGTCGCAAGTCGGCAATCGAGTCACAACAGTTAAAGAAGGAGGAATTGCAATGGCCAAAGTCGACGACGAAGGTTTCCAAACTGTCCGACATGGGAAGAAAACAAGCCAGAAGGCCGCTCGCGCCCGACACCGGCTGTTACATCAGCCACTGGAAACTTCTAACCGATTCGATGCGCTTGCTGGGAACTCGCCCACAGAACCAGAAGTTTCTGACCAAGAATAACCACCTGCTACCACTCCGCGGAAGACGCAACTACCGCCTACTGTAATTTACAACTGCACGAACCAGGTTAAAATGAGCAGGGATCTCAAAGAAGTGATCTCTGGCAATTTACGCGCTGTCTACACAGGTGATTGCGTGAAATTCTATGGAAGACTACAAGAAAGTTTTCAAATTTTGTCAGGGTAATAGCCTACCATTTCATTCATTTCAAGATACCACCAGCAGGGCACTGAAGGTAGTGGTAAGAGATCTACCACAATCGGTCAATGCTGACGAAGTCCGTGACGATCTACTCCAACAAGGATTTGCCATGAACGATGTCCACCAATTCAAGAGGAAAAAACAAGGCACACTCCACCATCTTCCAGTATACGCAGTTACTCTTCCTGAAGGAGACAAATCTGATACAATTTATGGTGTATGATATATACTGAATACAAAGCTTCGTGTGGAAGACTACCGCTCCCACAACGAACCTTCTCAGTGCGAACGATGTCAGCAATGGACTCACACGACAAACTATTGCTTGTTACCTGCCCGCTGTGTGAAATGTGGTGAATTGCACCGTAGCAACGATTGCAAACAACCCCAAGGTTCCCCTCTAAAATGTACAGGATTTGATGGGTCACATACCGCATGGTGGCAGTGGTGGCGCTAGACGAAAACTGGGCGCCGGCGAACGTGTCTTTGCGAGGCCCCTTTTATTTTTTCAGTAAGGAAAAAAATGTTAAATAAAATGAGCTGAATTATGTGCCAATAATCATATACTAAAATTTTATTGGTATGATATGCAAGTATTATTGTAATGACAAAAATTATAATAAACAAACACAAATATAAATAGAGAAACTTTTCGGCTTTTTAAGATCACATCATCATTAATACTAGCCGCTATTTCGGCTTCAATTGATAGTACTGACAATGCAGATAGTCTTTCTTGGCTCATTGTGTTTCTCAAGTAAGTCTTAATCAATTTAAAATTTGAGAAGCTTCTCTCGGCCGAAGCTGTACTGACTGGAACTGTGAGCATGATTCGAATTGCTACATAAAAATTGGAAATATATAAATGCAGTAAATGAAACATGCAAAATAGAGTACAGACGATTAGAAATGAGATTGACAGGAAGTGTAAAACAGCTAAGTTGGAGTGGCTAAAAGGGAAATGCAAGTCTGTAGAAGAATGTATAAATAGGGGAAAATACATAGCGCCTATAGGAAAATAAAAGAAACATTTCGAGACAAGAAAAGCAGCTGTATGAATATAAAGAACGCAGATGGAAACCCAGTTCTCTATAGAGGAAATGAACTTAGAGACAATATTGTAGGAAGGGAAGAGGATGTAGATGAAGAAGAAATAGGAGATACTGTACTGGGAGAAGAATTTGACAGAGCACTGAAAGACCTAAGTGGAAACAAGGCCCCTGGAGTGGACGACATTCCCTCAGAACAACTGAGGTCTCTGGGAGAGCCAGCCATGACAAAACTATTTCACCTGGTCCGTAAGATATGATACAGGGGAAATCCCCTCAGACTTTAAGACAAATGTAGTAATCCCCATTCCAAAGAAAGCAGGTGCAGACGGGTATGAAAATTACAGAACCATCAGTTTAATAAGTCATGGATACAAATTTTTAACATGAATTATTTACAGAAGGATGGAAAAGCTGGTAGAAGCCGACCTTGGCGAAGATCAGTTTGGATTCAGGAGAAATGTAGGACCACGGGAGGCAATCCTCACTTTACGCCTTATCTTACAAGGAGAGCACATGGGTATCGGATGTTAGAATTTTTTGATATTTATGGTACGTGAAGTCCAGAACTCAAATAACAATCAGCCAAAACCATTCGAAGAAAGTCTCAAAATTTCTCTAGAAAATCAACTTCTAAGTTTTTCAAGTATACGTAAGTACCAATAATTAAAACAAATTGTGCCACCTGCTGGTGTAGGTTAGGTGGTAGCGTTCTGGCCTTACAGATGTAGGGTCGGTGGTTCGAATCCTGATCTGATTTATATTTTCATTTTTTTCGTTATGTTCGAATATCTACACAATTTAATATCTAATTGTAATTTTTAGGAAAAATTCACGTATTTTTGTTTATTCGCAATTTCTATACTTTATAAAATACTGATGGTTTCAATCATAAAACATACGTTACATTTTTTAAAGTATCGGCTTCACTATTAGTTGACGACGGTAGTCTTTGATTGTTAAGTTTGTGAAGAAATACGACGCTGTTTTTGGAAAGTCTTCTCCATAGCACTAATGGCTTTCCAAGCAGCTAACCTACTCAACCATCGGTTTAGACAACAGCAAGGTGTTCAGCTGGTCTAAACACACACAAAAACTGACACAACACATGGAATTAATGATCCCTAAATGTTTTAGGTAACTGAATTCGAAAACGACGCAAAACTAGCTCTCGCAAACTTAATAATCAAGAACTACCGCCGTCAACTAACAGTGAAGCAAATACTGTAAAAAAGAAACGTATGTTTTCTGATTGAAAACATCATTATTTTATAAAGTATAGAAAATTAGGAATGAACAAAAATATGTGAATTTTTCATAAAAATTACCATTAGATGTTAAAATTGTGAAGGTATTCCAACACAAGGAAAAAAATAAAAATATAAATCAGTTACAGCAGTATTCGAACCACCGATCCTATGGTTGTAGGGCCTGAACGTTACCACTTTTTTCCTTGAGGTAGATCTATGCTTTGCGGTCGTTGGTTCAACTCGTTCCTGGTTGTTCGTTGAATATTTGGCTCAGCTCTTATTACAGAGGGCGTTGAGCCCCCTGACCGGGCGCAGATTAGGCAACCCTCTTAATTATTGGTACTTACGTATACTTGAAAAACTTCAAAATCGATTTCCTCGAGAATTTTTGAGAGTTGCGTCGAATGGCTTTGACTGATTGTTATTTAAGTTCTATAATTCACGTGCCGTAAATATGAAAAAATTCTAAAATCCGACACCCATGTGGTCTCCTTGTTAGAAGATAGACTAAGGAAAGGCAAATCAACATTTCTGGCTTTTGTAGATTTGGAGAAAGCTTTTGACAATGTCGATTGGAGTACACTCTTACAAATTCTGAAATCAGAAGGAGTAAAATATAGGGAACGGAAGGTTATTTACGACTTATTCAAAAACGAGACAGCAGCTATCAGAGTTGAAGGGCATGAAAGGGATGCAGAGGTTGTGGTGGTGTAAGAAAAGGTTGTAGCCTTTCCCCAATGTTATTCAATTTTTACATTTAGCAAGCTATAAAGGAAAGCAAGGAGAACTATGGGGAAAGAATTAAAGTTCAGGGCGAAGAAATAAAAAGCTTGCGTTTTGCTGATTCTGTCAGAGACAGCAAAGGATCTGGATGAGAAATTGAACGGAATGGACCGTGTGTTGAAAGGAGCATATAAGATGAACATTAACAAGAGCAAAACAAAGGTAATGGATTGCAGTCTTAGAAAATCAGGCGATGCTGAAGGAATTAAATTAGGTAACGAATCAATAAAGGTGGTAAATGAGGTTTGTTACTTGGGCAGTAAAATAACATATGATGGCCACCGTACAGAGGATATAAAAAGCAGAATGGTAATGGGATGAAAAGCTTTTTTGAAAAGGAGAAATTTGTTAACATCGAATATTAATTTAAACATAAGGAAGTCCTTTCTGAAAGCATTTGTGTGGAGTGTTGCCTTGTACGGGAGTGAAACATGGACGATAAACAGTGCGGACAGGAAGAGGGTAGAGGCTTTTGAAATGTAGTGTTACAGAAGAATGCTCAGTTTAGATAACACAAGGTATTTAACTGAAAATTTCATCACTGCTGCACTCATAGGGAAATAAACACGGACAACTAAATAGCTGCAAACCGTAAATGGCCGAGCGCATTAAGGCGTCATACCATGGTGCGCAAGGTCGCTCCCGCCGGGGGTTGAATCCCACCCTTGGCTACGGATGTTGTGGTCGTCCTTAGGTTACGCTAGTGTAATTTGGATATAGATCGTCGCTACTTAATCTAGCAGCTGAAAAGCTTCGTTAAACATCTAATTAAATAAATTAACAATGTTTTACGAGGCCCCCACAGGCGCGAGGCCGTCGGTGGTCGCCGACGCCTAGCGCCGCCACTGCATGATGCTGGAATGGATGCAGTGAATTTCAGAAGGCTCTGAAGAAGTACAGACCATCTCCAAAGAGTGTAAAAAAGACATTGAAGAATTCTAATGAAGTGAAACTGGTGATAGCCGACACAGCTAGGAAAGGAACACAATCACCACCATCGGAGATCCAACGACGAGACACGGCTACGACACAAGACAAACATTCTTACGTTTCAACTCTACAGGTTGTCAGAAGAGACAGGGAGAAGACGGTGAGGGTGCCAAGTGAGAAGGATGCTGTCGCAGTTCTGACTGAAGTGACCACAGCCCTGAAATCCTTAGCAGTCAGACCTTCTTGCACAAACTGATCACCGCAGGGAAGAAGATGCTGGGGGTCTCGGACAGGTTGAACAAAATTGTCATGCTGGTCGAAATTAAAAGGGTCAGATTAAATGGAAACTAACCTACGTGATCTGCGCATATTCATCTGGAATGCTACTGGGGTGCGGAACAAGAAGTTAGAACTGCCAGATTTTATAGCGAGGAATAAAGTGGACATTGCCTTGCTGTTGGAAACGCACTTACGGCTACAACAACCTTTCAAACTCAGAAATATTGCGGGATATAGCGCCGACAGACAGCGACAAAGTTGCGGAACCGCCATCTTTCTTAGACGTACGATTCCACATCGGGAAGTAGAACTACTCCGCCCACAAGAACTGGAGGCCACGGCAATAGCTGTTCGAATGGGCCTGGAAGAGGTGACATTTGGCTCGGCGTATCTACGACCTACAGCACAACTTATCGACGACGACTTGCGAACAATCCTAACCCGTAGTCGACTAACTTTTATACGTGGAGATTGGAATGCTAAGCATTCCACCTGGAAATCGCGACTGACTAACCAAAAAGGACTTCAACTCCACCGTCTAGAACAGGAATTAGATCTGGAAGTATGGGGTCCAGTGGATCCGACGCATACTCCCTCACCACGCCATCACAGCCCTGATGTCTTAGACATTGCTGTAACACAAGGCCTTAGAGTTGGCCCACGTCTGGTACCTATCAATGACATGACGTCTCGGCACGACCCTGTTCTAGCGACACTTCCGGGGTCCCGCCAACTGCCGGCGCTCAGGCTTCACCATGAGACAAACTGGACGCAATTCAAACGGTATTTAAATAATAATGTGGTCCACACATTGAACGTTCGAACACCCAATCATATTGATGCTGCCATCGGTCACCTTACCAGAAAACTGAAGACGGCTAACGAAAATGCATCCTTTACAGTGGTAGATGATCGCCCAAACTACGAACTATTGACTCCATTGTTGGAAGAGATTCGCCTCCAGCAGAATAGATATCGCAAACTATGGCAACGGTCCAGAAGTTCGGCATATCGCCGCAGGATGCACCGAGCAGAGCGACAACTTCGGCATCGACTACTGGAATGGCGCACAGAAAGGTGGGAGGACAGGATGTCCCTCCCCCCCCCCCCCCCTCCTTCGCACCTGAGAGGAATGGCAATTGGTGAAAGCAATTCGGGCGGAACCCGTATCAGATCGGCCTCTTAAAACACCGCAAGGGCTCACCGATGATCCTCTAACCACGGTCAAGACATTTGTGACAACTTTTAAAGAACAGACTACGGTGTTACAAGGACCACTTAACATCGAGCAGAGGGAAGATGAAATAAGCCTTACGCCATCCGGTCTATCGCTTCCAAACTCTTGGCACAACAGTCCCGTTACCTTGGCACCACTTTAAAAGGTGTCTCGATCGTTAGTTACATGACTCCCTTCAGTAACTACATCAACAGTGGTATCTTACTACGCTCTCCAACAGCAGAATAGCACCCCAGCAAAACGGGAAATCCGCCCTTATACCTCAGGCACAGGTGATATACAAATATCAAATTAATAAACACTGCCCAGAGAAATATTTGGTCTCGATATCTATTAAAGATATTACACTGAAGTAGAGGCTTTTAATTAAAATTTAGGTCGCATGCACCGTAAATATTGCGAAAACGAAAAGTGCGCTTGATGTACGGTTTTCACAGAATGGACTGGTAGACAAGGATTCGTATTAGTAGCCAATAAACAGATTGTAAAAATACCTAGAAAGTGTATTTTTATGCAAACAAACAGTTTTTAAAATGGAACAATGGTTGTTTCTATCATGAACTGGAATTTTTGACACCAGCTGTGTACAAAGAATTTTCAATGACATTTTTATCACGTTTAGTTTGGCAGCTACAACCATTCAAAGTTTTGGGTGAGGAGGCTACGCCAGCGTAGCTCACTGGCTGGTGGTCATGAGGCAGTGGGCCGTGCCCCAGGGCCTAACCGCTCAGCCAGTTAGCTACGCTATCGCAGTCTCCGCCCCGAAACTTTGAACATGATAAAAATGTCATTCATAATTCTTTGTACACAGCTGATGTCAAAAATTCCACTGGATGATAGAAACAATCATTGTTCCATTTAAAAAAACTTAGTTTACATAAAAAATACACTTTCTAAGTAATATTACAATCTGTTTGTTGGCTAAAAATACGAGCCCCTGACTACCAATCCATTCTGTGAAAACCGCACATCAATCACGCGCGTGTCTGTGTATGCCGATTGTGGTGTCGCACAAGTCTAAAGTGCGCGCCACGTACTTTCGCCGCGCGCCGCCATGCTCGCACGGCGCGGCGTTCTTACGACGTCAGCCACGAGCGCCCTCTGCTGCAACTCCGCTCGTGGCCACCACTGCTGCATCGGCCACATGGGAATCAGATAGGCACCAGTTAAGACTTGGCTATCGGATAGGCACTAGGAATCATCAGTAGGCAGGCCTCTATCTAAACTATGTATTAACCTTCTACTAGTCTGCTGCTCTCCAAATTAAGTATTGTACCATCTCTATGAAATATACATCTTGTTCTAATCTAGCTTAGTGTTTCTAGTTTCTGCTGTCCCACTGGCTGGTCACCTCCGTACCTGCACACACGTGCATCCTATTTCCCTGTGTCGGTCTCTCTCTACTCGGCCACCGTCACCAAGGTCAACCGGCGGAAACGAGACACAAAACCGATGACGGGTAATGATTCTTTCTCCAGTGCGGAGGCACTCCTACGCCCTACTCTTATGGGAATCAGTTTCCTAAACTACGAGTTTCAGTAATTGTGGGCTGGGTAAAGTTGAGAATTAGTATCTGACGCAGGCATACTTAAGTAATTCGTGCGTGTATGATGATCGCTGTGTCTCCAGTACTGTATGGATCAGCGCAACTGCCTTCCAGGCAGGAGGCGCGCGTTCGAATGTCGACTGGGTACACATTTTCAACTTTACCCATTCGCAGTTAATGTCCTACAATCCGTGTATATGAACATATGCAACTGATTCAGTAATGCTGGACGAATTGTTACGTGTTTGTTGGTAGTTTATAACTGTCGGCATGGTTACTGCACTACTGGCCGTTAAAATTGCTACTCCAAGAAGAAATGCAGATGATAAATGCGTATTCATTGGACAAATATGTTATGCTATAACTGACAAATTCAAATGTTCAAATGTTTGTATAGCTTATGGGACTTAACTACGGGGTCATCAGTCCCCAAACTTACAAACTACTTATGAACTAGCTAAGACTAAGGACGGCACAAATATCCATGCCCGAGGGGGGGATTCGAACCCCCGACCGTAGTGGCCGTGCAGACCGTGACTGGAGCGCCTCAGTCCCCTCGGCCACCGCGGCCGGCTATAACTGACTTTTGATGACATTTTCTCGCAATTTGGGTGCATACATCCTGAGAAATCAGTACCCAGAACAACCACCTCTAGCCGTAATAACAACGGCCTTGATACGCCTGGATGGCATGTACAGATACAGATGCCCATACAGCTTCAACACGATACCACAGTTCATCAAGAGTAGTGACTGGCGTATTGTGACGAGCCAGTTGCTCGGGCACCATTGACATTGACCAGACGTTTTCACTTGGTAAGAGATCTGGAGACTGCTGGCCAGGGCAGCAGTCGGACATTTTCCGTATCCACAAAGAGCCGTACAGGACCTGCAACATGCGGTCGTGCTTTATTCTGCTGAAATATAGGGTTTCGCAGGGATAGAGTGAAGGGTAGCGCCACGGGTGGTAACACATCTGAAATGTAACGGCCACTGTTCAAAGTGCCGTCGATGCGAACAAGAGGTGACCGAGACGTGTAACCAGAGGCACCCCATACCATCACGCCGGGTGATACGCCAGTATGGCGATGACGAATACATGCTTCCAATGTACGTTCACCCCGATGTCGCCAAACACGGATGCGACCATTATGATGCTGTAAAAAGAACCTGGATTCATCCGAAAAAATGACGTTTTGCCATTCGTGAACCCAGGTTCGTCATTGCGTACACCATCGCAGACCCTTCTGTCTGTGATGCAGCGTCAAGGGTAACCGCAGACATGGTCTCCGAGCTGATAGTCCATGCTGCTGCAAACGTCGTCGAACTGTTCGTGCAGTTGGTTGTCGTCTTGCAAACGTCCACATCTGTTGACCCAGAGATCGAGATGTGGCTGCACGATCCGTTACAGCCATGCGGATAAGATACTTGTCATCTCAACTGCTAGTAATACGAGGCCGATGGGATCCAGCACGACGTTCCGTATTTCCCTCGTGAACCCACCGATTCCATATCCTGCTAACAGTCATTGGATCGCGGCCAACCCCAAGCAGCAATGTCGCGATACGATAAACCGCAATCGCGATAGGCTACAATACGACCTTTATCAAAGTCGTAAACGTGATGGTACGCATTTCTCCTCCTTACACGAGGAATCACAACAACGTTTCACCAGGCAACGCCGGTCAACTGCTGTCTGTGTATGAGAAATCGGTTGGAAACTTTCCACGTGTCAGCACGTTGTAGGTGTCGCACCGGCGCCAACCTTGTGTGAATGCTCTGAAAAGCTAATCATTTGCATATCACAGTATCTTCTTCCTGTCGGTTAAATTTCGCGTCTGCAGCAAGTCATCTTCGTGATGTAGCAATTTTAATGGCCAGGAGTGTAAAAATCAATAATCGCTCTCCCATTTTCTATAAAAAAAACCTGTTACTTAGAGCAATGGATATCTTACGAATAAATATAATTTGTCTGAGAAAAGAGAAGTTTTGTTTTTCTAAACCAAAAATTTTAGCATTCCCTCTATAGTTGATATGCCTATTCCTTTAACGGCCGGCCGCGGTGGCCGAGCGGTCTGCGGCGTACCAGTCACGGTCTGCACGGCCGCTGCGGCCGGGGGTTCGAATCCCCCCTCGGGCATGGATGTTTGTACCGTCTTTAGCCTTTAGTATAAATAGTTGGTAAGTTTAGGGACTGATGACCCCGTAGTTAAGTCCCATAAGCTCTACAAACATTTGAACATTTGATTTGGTTCTTTAACCATTATCACTATATTAATAATAAAAGAGAGAGAGAGAGAGAGAGAGAGAGAGAGAGAGAGAGAGAGAGAGAGAGAGAGAGAGAGAGAGAGAGAGAAGGCACCAGCGGAATGCAAAGAATGACTTTTGCTTACAGGGTTACGTACAATCTTAATTATGAACATAGATGATCCATCTACAGGTTTGATAATGTAGGAATACGTAACATAAACCGACGTATATTTTATTTGCATTCACTTATAAACTTGAATGTTTTACATATTTCGATGGAAATTTTGGGTTTCAGCTGCTCTCAGCTGCTGTAATCATACAACGTGTACAAATGAAAATTTTTGAAGGGGGGCTGGAAGCTGAACCCGTAACGTCATGCTTAGAAGACAGTTGCGCTAAGGCTCTAAGCCACCCAAGGCAAATGAGTTTTGTATGCTTGTAAGGACTACCCAAGCACGTGCCGTGCCCGACGCAAGTTCTCATAATCCTTGTACTTACGCCACTGCTCACAGCAGACCCTGTGTTCCGGCGCTCCAGGCATGCTCACGCACTGAAAAATCAAAGTCTTCAAATTTTTGTTATACTATGGGACCAAACTACTTTGGTCAAACGGACCATATCCATACAAACTGCTTCAAATGACTGATGACAACACACACAAACCCATTCTCGAGGGGGACTCGAACCTCGGACGCGAGCGACCGTGCCTTCTAAAAGATGACGCACCAGACCGCACGACCATTTCCGTGCGGCGCGCTCATGAAGCAACAAACCTCGAAAATATACATGAAATATAATTACAGTTCCTGAGAGTAACCTTTCGTAACAGCGAGACCAACAGACAAGCAGAAAGACGATGAAACTATCAACTTTCCGTTTTTGTGGTTGAGGTATGGAGGCCTAAAAAAATGTACAAATGTTTGTAAATCTATGGCAACAAACTGCAGTGGTCATCGGTCCCTAGACTCACAACCTAATTAAACTGACTTCCGCTAAGGGCAACACACACACAAACACAAACACAAACACACACACACACACACACACACACACACACACACACACACACACGTGTCCGAAGAAGGACTCGAACCTCCGACGGGGAGCAGCCGTACACTCGACAACAAGGAACCTTAAAGCGCACGGCCATTTCCTCACGTCTGGGGTCCTAAACATCAAAGAAACCAGTTATAACAAAGATCAGGTAAATACTGAACGATACCAATTGTTCATAACTAAAAGCCGCGGGGAAATGGCCGAGCACTCTAAGGCGCCTTGCTGCGGACCGCGCGGTTGTTCATCGTCGGAGTTTCGGGTGTGTGTGTGTGTGTGTGTGTGTGTGTGTGTGTGTGGTTTAAGTAGTTCTTAAGCCTGGGGCCAGAAAATCACAGTAGTTAAGCGCCATAGATATACAAACATTCGGACATAAATTAAGTATCGGTTTATTCAGTCGGTTTTGCCCATCCCTATTACACAGTCTACAGTTATTTTCATATCCTAAACACAGATGTGCCCCCCCCCCCAACACACACACATACACACAACACACACAAGAAACATTAGGTCCTGAATTACTAGTTTATTACCTAACTAGCTAGAAACCCGGCTTCCACGGGTATTTATTTATTTATTCCTGCCATCCTTCATGTATCTATTCATTTGTATAAAGGCTGTATGTCTGTAAAATCTCTTGGGGATACAATTACTCATATAGAAGTAATAGGTTAAAACTTGGTGCGTAATGGGGCGGTTTTCCATGAACGTTACTGTTTATGTCCTCATATCTAATGAACTACGTGTCGTACTGTGGTACAATTTAGAAGGTCCACTCAACTATATGCGTGTATACTGTTTGTAAAATTTCCTGCGGTTACAACTGGTAGTGTAGAAATTATAAATTGTAACGTCATACCGAATGCTGTAGTTTTAGTCTATAAACAGCGAATTCTTACGGTTTATGTGCTCATATATCATGAACTACGTGTCGTACTGCGATACAATTCAGAAGGTACATTCAACTATATGTGTGTATACTGTCTGTAAACTTTATTGCGGCTACAATTTGTAGAGTTCAAATTATAAATTGTAACGTAATACCGAGAGCCGTACTTTTACTCCATAAACAGCGGAAAATTAGTAAGCGAGAAACTTTTTTCCTTTCATCATTTTACTATGGTTGCCAGCGAGAAAAAGTTTAATAAGGTTTGAAATTATGATTAAAGTTTGTAGCAAGTCGCTAAGTACTGTCATTCTCATACAGTGTATTTCGAAACCTCGCCGCATTATATGGCATTTTTTGCGATTGCTATTGGTTATGACGTAATATCTTTTGAACCATGTGCCGTACGTGATTCTTAACCATGCAGCAATTGTTACCTCACGGTAAGAAATGTGTGTACCAAATTTGGTTACTTTAGGAGAAAATGAGCAGCATTGTCGCTAAATGCAGCAATTTTCACGCATCTCATTGTTTATGACGTCATCTCTCGTGAACTATGTATCATACGTGATTCTTACACTTACGGCGACCGTCCTCATGGAATGCAGCTTACGTGTACAAAATTTCATAAAGATTGGAAGAAAACTGTAGATTTGTATGCAACACGTACAAATATACGGACACTCTGCTTTATATCTTAGATAAACATGGTTGTGCCATTTAATATTAAAATTGAATAACTTTAATTTCACATTTTTAAATTGTTGTATAGAGCACCCCCCCCCCCTTCTCAGTCTGGCCAAAAGTACTCATTTTCACCCCCCCCCCCCACGCACACAGAAATTTTAATGACGCAGTTTTGCGTCATGAATTCCCCAACCCCCTGTGGGCACCTCTGCCTAATCATATAGAAATTACTAGCTGAAAACCCGGCGTTGCCCGGGTATTTATTTATTTATTCGAGCCTTGAGTTAGTACTTTTCCTATCCACTATCTCTCTCTGTTCACCCCTTTTTTTCAAAAAATGTTCAAATGTTTGTTAAGCTTATGGGACTTAACTACGGGGTCATCAGTCCCTAAACTTACGAACTACTTATCAACTACCTTATACTAAGGACGGCACAAATATCCATGCCCGAGGGGGGATTCGAACCCCCGACCGTAGTGGGCGTGCAGACCGTGACTGGAGCGCCTCAGTCACCTCGGCCACCGCGGCCGCCCCACCCCCTTTTTTTTTCTAAAAACATGTTACATTTACCAGAGAATATATAAGAAATAAGAAATCACATGAAAAATGCACTCGTTTCGAAGAATCAAATCACAAAATCCAACAACAATGATTGTAATAATATCACAGATCGATCACTTGATGTAATGCGCGAAACGACAAATTATTTTTTTTACTGATTCATTTATTTATTATTTTATTTCCTTATTTGTATGCTTATCCTTACAGAGAAAGAGCTAAAGACATTGTAGCACCCATACACCAAACATATGCTTTGTGGCTATAGAGTCGCAAACGTCATCGCTGGCCTTCAGTCCGAATTTTTTTTATAATTTGACGACTTTCAACCACCATATCTTCCACCCCCTTATAGCTATCGGCATGAAAGTGCTCTGGTGTACAACCGGAAACTTCGGACAACAATTACACACAGCCCATTCGTTTGCGTTCTGTAGGTTTCGCTTTAAAGCGAAATATTAACTCGCACACACACACGTAGAATATTATATACACCGATAACTTTCCATCCTAATATACTCCACCCTTTTATCATTATAAACCCTCAAGCAACAATGCAACCAATAAAATCATTTTCAAAGAGTAAATATAATTTTAAAAGATTAATTATTGTTCCGCATTTCGAGTTATATTCTACAAATTACTAAATATCTATCAGATCGCTATAAAACAGTGCCTAAAACATTCCTCAGGTATAAATTAGTAACTGTACAAATATTTAAGTCTCTGCGTCTTGTCGATCGAATGTGATAAGCATAAACCGAACAGATATTCACATTAATATATATATATATATATATATATATATATATATATATATATATATACGATAGCCATATATATATACGATAGCCATAAAACCGTACCTAAAGCTCTTTATGTCTTATGGTTCAGACGTGATAAACGTACACCGAACAGACATTCACATTTATAGATATAGATTATTCAGTTTAAGTAGTATCGAGTTTAAAAAGACACGGTTTGTGTTGTAACGAATAAACGCGAAGTGGGCGATGCTGAAGCTACACAAGGTACGAAGACTAGAAAGGTATGCCAGTTTGCAGGCCGCGATGGCCGAGGGGACTGAGGCGCTTCAGTCACGGTCTGCACGGCCACTACGGTCGGGGGTTCGAATCCCCCCTCGGGCATGGATATTTGTGCCGTCCTTAGTTGTAGGTAGTTCATAGGTAGTTTGTAAATTTAGGGACTGATGACCCCGTAGTTAAGTCCCTTAAGCTTAACAAACATTTGAACATTGTATGCCAGTTTGTGCTTCTTCACTGTCATTGGTTAGCGCTGTATTACGTCACTCGGCAGCAAGCCGCTGTATTATAAGTCCGCCGTGGACATATTTTCTCTGTCTTTTCCTTTCTCAGTCAACAAAAACAACGCTTTTAAGCGATGAAACACGCTTGTGATTAATATATGTGTATACTAACATACAAAGGACTAAAAATAAGAGCTTCAAACATTATTAACAACTAGCTAACCCGTCCCGTCCCGCGACTTAGCACGGGTAATATTTAAACGTCTTTAACTCGAGAACCACTGAACGTATCGCGATGAGGGTTTTTTTTTTCTTTAATTGTAGACCTCATAAAGATCTAAAATAGAGTCCGGGAGAGCACATGTCAACTTTTATAGATGTCCCACAATCACTATTTATGTAGTCTGAAGCCACCCGGCGCCTGCGTCTTAGGAGAGAAAAATGGTACATATGCTTCACTCGTAAAAGTTAGACATATGCGCTCCCGGACGTTTTTCTTAGACCTTTGTGAGATCTACAATTTAAAAGAAACCTCATCACGATACGTTCAGTAGTTCTCGAGTTACAGAAGGTTAAAGAGACAGACAGAGAGAACATGTGCTTCTGTTTTATATAATATCATGAATTCATCCCTTTAGAGTACGAATTTCGAAATTTTACTATGCCTATAACCGTAACGCTAGTTCATGCAATAAGTTGACGAAGTTTTATCGCAATCGACTGAATGACATTGTCAGGCATAGCATACGGAGGAACAGAGGACTTCATTTTTATATATTAGATAAAGAAAACTTTCGTTACAACGCAAACTTAGCATCCGATTTTCGCATTAATGCCTTTGTTTTACTCATTTAATGACTATGAACATTGAACTGCATACTATTTTCATACATACAATTTTATCAATCGGCTTCACAAAAATGTTCTGTATAAATTCTGGCATTTTTGACATTTATCTCGTCTTGTCGTTTGCAGCGAGAGATCCACAAGCGCTGAAATTCCTCATCTTTTGGAAACCGATGGTACAAAATACCTTCCGTCTTGCGTCCACTGTTATTGCACTCCGCAACAGTACAACACGAAGTATTCTTACTCATAACTACAGAAGGAATATATGGAAAAATTGATCCCTAATACAAGAAAGCTTCCTTCTATCCGAACACTTAACAGGTCACGAAACGAGCGAGCGCAAAATACAACTTCCTGCTTGCACGTTTCATACGCGCTCGGCGCTTGCTGCCAGGTGACGTCACAGAAGCAAAGCGCGCGAGTAAAATTTACACCCCCCTGGAAGCTACAGCCGGCAGTGGCTGTTATTTATAACTCGAGACACTACGCCGTGTGCGCTCGCGTGGAACAGCTGACCGTGGCTGGACGATATTGAAAGAAGCAGTGCGCATGCGCCCCGCGGCGACGCTGGTGGCGCTCCGGGCGCGTGGCAGCACTGTCGGCGCCACCGGGCCAGGCGAGCAGCTTCAGCGAGGAGGTGCGCCAGGCTAACCGCTACCGCCCGCCACCTCCCGCTACCTCCTGCTGCCCTGGCACCGCGATCACTCACCGGGCACTTGTTTCCTCGATGACGGACGGCCCATCAATATCGACAGGCGCTCATTTGCATTGCTTTTCAGAGGAGAACAGTCACATTTCATGTATATCGACTGGAAACCATTTGCATCTGAAATATTCCATCTCGCCGCGCGGGAGTATCCGAGCGGTTTGGAGCGCCACGTTGTGGGGTCGCGCGGCCTCCCGCGTCGGGGGGTTCGATTTCCCTCGGGCATGGATGTTTTTTTGTGTTTCAGTATAATTTCATAAGTAGTTTGTGAGTTTAGGGACTGATGACGCCGCAATTAAGTCCCATAAGTTTTACAAACATTTTGAACATAAAGTAAGTGCCGTATTATATCTTCTATATCTGTAAACGTGAATGTCTGTTCGGTGTACGTTTATCACGTCTGAACCACAAGACATAAAGAGCTAAAAATTTGTACAGTTACTAATTTCTACCCGGGGAAGGCTTTAGGCACGGTTTTATGGCGATCGAATAGCTATTTAACTATATATATTAATGTGAATGTCTGTTGGGTGTAGGCTTATCACGTCCGAACGACAAGACGCAGAGACTTGAATATTTGTACACTTACTAATTTATACCTCAGGAAGGTTTTAGGCACGGTTTTATAGCGATCTGATAGATATTTAGTAATTTGAAGAATATAACGCGAAATGCGGAACAATAATTACTTTTTGAAAATTATATTTACTCTTTGAAAATGGTAGTATTGGTTGCATTGTTGCTTGAGGGTTGATGATGATAAAAGGGTGGAGTATATTGGGATGGAAAGTTATTATCGGTGTATATAAAATTCTACGTGTGTGTGTGTGTGTGTGTGTGTGTGTGTGTGTTGATATTTCGCTCTGCAGCGAAAACTACAGAACGCAAACGAATGATCTGTGTGTCATGTTGTCCGAAGTATACCGTTGTACATCTAGCAGTTTCATGCCGATAGCTATTAGGGGGTGGAAGATATGGTGGTTGAAAGTCGTCATATTATTAAAAAATTCGGACTGAAGGCCAGCGATGACGTTTGTGACTCTATAGCAAGGAGGTTACATACAGCGAAACGTGATGCCACAGACCGTATCTTTGGCCTATGCGTGCTCAGTGTCTTCAGCTCTTTCTATGTAAGGATAAGTATACGAATAAGGAAATACAAGAATAAATAAAGCAGTAAAAAAGAAATTTCTATTAATACATCTCTTTAAAAATAATAGATTTGACGTTTCGCGCATTACATCAAGTGATCGATCTGTGATATTATTACAATCATTATTGTTGAATTTCGTGATTGGATTTTTCGAAACGAGTGCATTTTTATGTGTGATTTGATCTGCACTACTTACTTTCCTGATAAACGATAAGTGCAAAGACTTCTGCAATGTGATAGGAATATTTTTCACTTCCTTCAAACCAATCTCATAGCACACTACTGAAAGATAGCTTATCTATCATAACCAACCAATAAGCGAGCGGAGCCGTGGGTTTACGCTGGTATGAAACACTTTTTTTTTTTTTTTTTTTTTTTTTTTTTTTTTTTTTTTTTTTACATAAAACGTTTTCGGCAATAAGTACAGCAATACTGGAGTTATTTTACGACATAGTCAGCAAAGGGATCGAGACACTTGTCGTATCGTGTCATTCATTCAATTAGCTCTTCTTCGTCTCTGTCAAAACTCTGGCCGGAGGACATAATTTCTTGATGAGCAAGAAAAGATTAATATCGCTGGGACCTCCATCAGGAATATATGGTGGATGATCAAACAACTCAAGTCGAACTTTTGCAGTGCAGCTAGCAGTAGTGCGCCGAGCCGTATGGGGAGGAGCATTGTCATACAGTAAGAGAAAACTTGTAGTAATCATTTCATGACTCTTTTTCTGATTGGCAAAACGCCACGGTGCTTCCATTCATACGTTCTACGACACAGGAATATAAGGGTTGGTTCCACTGTATGACATTTGCTCAGTTCTTTAGATGACTATGTCATGTAATTACGTCGTATTTATTAAAACATAACAATTTAAAAAAATAAGGAAACTTAATTTCTGGGTGCGTCTTTTAGATTTCTGCTTTTCAGTGATGATACTGCAACTCTAAAAACATCTATATAGAATGCTTCTGCCTTGTTCGATATTAGATATTCTCATACCTTATTAAAATTTCTTTAGAAATGAAAAGCGTTTATTTACCACAAGAGAACTCCGAAAATCGGGTGTATAGTGAGTGATCTACTTACTGCCAAATTCTGTGAAAGACACAACACTCTACAATTGAAAAGTTTAATATCTTTGCCATGCCTCTTGCGTCATTGCTGAATAAATAAAATAAAATTCGTTCGATCTTCGGCGGATGGTCTTGAGTTTTATCTTTAGTAAATGTTAATAAAGCAGCGATAGGAAGCGGTCAGGTTATCTCTTAAATGAAGCGTACCAAAGCAGTAGTTCAACCATGCGACCAGACGCAAGCGCAGAAAGCATAAGAAGAGGAAGAAGATATACATATCTCGTATTTATGAAGAATATAAATGTTACTGGTTTATTTTTTTATTTTTTTTTATTTTCTTTCTGTTTTTCGTGTTTCTGGTAACACAATGTGCACCCTGAAACGCTAAACAAGTAGAGATCTACTTCTTTGTCTTCACACGAAACGTTCTGATGAAATCGTTAATCTTCAGCGAAGCGTTACTGTGTACCTATCAGATTTTAAAGAAAGACCACAATATCTCTGAGCTTATCTAATTACTAGGAAGGAACGACAAGGAAGGTAGAGACATTAAAATTCTCTGACATTTAACATTCACAGCTACATTGACTTAACCAAGAGTGATGATGTCATGGTTTGCTTGCTTTTGTCTTTTATTCGATTAGGTTCAGAGTTATGCTTGTTTAACGACGATTTTTTTTTTTACCTATGATTATCCACTAACGCAGTATCCGTGATTTCGTTAGCAGCCAACGAGACGATCCACTAGCTGTATTTGCATTTACAGATTACACATCATACAATTAAAAGATAACCAACAACGAATTAATATAGTCGGATGCGCACAGCCGTAGCATTCTTTTCTAGCAGCCGTTCACGGCATTTTCGAACCTCCCCCCCCCCCCCCCGCCCATGTATCTTCGTTGTGGATAAAATCCAAAAGCCTGAATTTTCCGTGTCCAAGAGAACCTACTATAACTAGCTATATTTCCAACCTATACTAGTCTACACCTTATAGTTTACGAAATATTGGCAGTCGAAAATCGCTACTTCTGTTACTCACGGATCATCAAAATTCTAAGGTACATCTAGAAGGAATACAAACGTCTAATTTCGTATTTAAATTGTGTTTAGCCTGTAATGGCAAAAATCAGAAAATAGTAGTCCCCTTTTCGAAAGCATTTTTGTTTGGCGGAAGAGTATCATCCAACTTTACATGCAATCGACGTCTTCGTAACGGGACTGTGGTTAAATACTGGAGTTGCGCTTATTCCACCTTAAATTGTAGGTGCAATCAGTGCACTGATGGTTTCTTACTTCACAGTCAACTGTACATAGTAATTGACTGAAAAGTTGGGCGGATTACATGTAATGGATAACGACCTCAGAGTACGAAAGCTGGATAGTCTGCAATGGCTTCATGTAATCTACCTAGGCGCATTTGCCGTCCATAATTATCAAAGATTGTTACATCAGAGCCCTGAGGAATACTTTGCTTACATAAAGACTACAAAATCTAAGGAATATTACATCTTCTATATCTATAAATGTGAATGTCTGTTCGGTGTACGTTTATCACATCTGAACCACAAGACATAAAGAGCTAAAAATTTGTACAGTTACTAATGTCTACCCGGGGAAGGCTTTAGGCACGGTTTTATGGCGATCGGATATCAATGTGAATATCTGTTCGGTGTACGCTTACCACGTTCCAACGACAAGACGCAAACACTTAAATATTTGTACAATTACTAATTTATACCTGAGGAAGGTTTTAGGCACGGATTTATAGCGATCTGTTAGATATTTAGTAATTTCAAAAATATAACGCGAAATGCGGAACAATAATTTCTCTTTGAAAATTATATTTACTCTTTGAAAATGGTTTTATTGGTTGCATTGTTGCTTGAGGGCTGATAATGATAAAAGGGTGGAGTATATTGGGATGGAAAGTTATCGGTGTATATAAAATTCTACGTGTGTATGTCAACATTTTCGCTCTGCAGCGAAAACTACAGCACGCAAACGAATGGTCTGTGTGTATTTGTTGTCCGAGGTCTCCCGTTGTACACCATAGCAGTTTCATGCCGATAGCTATAAGGGGGTGGAAGATATGGTAGTTGAAAGTCGTCAAATGATTAAAAAATTCGGACTGAAGGCCAGCGATGACATTTGCGACTCTTTAACAAATAGGTTACATACAGCGAAACGTGATGCCACAGACCATATCTTTGGTCTATGCGTGCAACAATGTCTCCAGCTCTTTCTCTGTAAGTATAAGCATACGGATAAGGAAATATAAGAATAAATAAATAAAGCAGTAAAAAAGAAATTTGTAATACATCTCTTTAAAAAAATCGATTTGACGTTTCGCGCATTATCTATCATAATCAACCAACACGCGAGTGGGGCCGCGGGTTTAAGCTAGATTAATAATAAACAACTCAAGTATATTATCTAACTAAACATAATAATACGAGAATAATTTATAATAACATAAGAAAAAAATACAGTACAGGTTCGATAGTTCGGGGAGACTAGGACCACCTCTAAATATTGAAAACTCGACCTATCGAAGCTTATGTCGAAAAAAGGAATATATCGATGTTGAAAAGAATATATGTGTGTAATTGGAACTTTGTAATCTGGGGGCACTGGTGTGCCCACCAAGACAAGCGCATGCTGTACCATACTTTTCTCGAAGCCGATCAAGGCACTACCTAACTCCCTGTACCTTCGTTGTGGATACAGCTAAGAACCCTCCAAAACTTTCGGTGACCAAGAAAATATTATGTAACTAGCTATATTCCCAAAATTATATTGTCTTATATCTCACAGTTAACAAAATACTTATTGTCGAAAATCGTTATATCATCAAAATTCTTAGGTTCCTTTAGCGTACAAAAAAACTTAAAATTTGGTATGTTATTAGTGTTCAACCTGTAATGGAAGGAAAAAATTCAAACAATCCTAAATATCTGACCCGTATTCGTTCGTTCAGAATGCTTGGCGGAATAGTAAAAGCTAATTTTTGTTTCATATTGTAATGTGGTGGTAATGGTCTTGCGGGATAGCGCTGGACTCGCATGTGAGAGTTTCTATATTCAATAGATGGTGTGGTAAAATATCTTTCTTTTCTTAACTTTCATTTTATTCTAGCTTACATCTCTCTAAGATATGGGGAGTCATCATAAATGGCATGAACATTTAGTTAGAGGATGAAGAATCAAGTGAAGATAGAGCAATTTATTTTAGAACACATGGCGATTTCCGAGTGTGTGGTGACTTAACACGGCATTTAATTGTTAATAATAAAATATTAACTTACAAGCAAACCATTGTAGTTAGTTTCTCAGATGGGTTAAGTCCCTGAACCAAGTACATTGACAGAAATCAACACTTCTGAAACTGAGAAGCGATTATAGACTTTTTCATTGGTAAGACATAGCTCAAATTGCTGCAAATGGAAGCAGCACCAATGACATCTAAATTCTAGTTTGTCAGAAGTAGTTATTTGTTATGAATTTGTTATTATTTTAAAGGATGTGGTTACGCAGGAATACATGTTTCCGAACAGGAACCTAAGAGTACAGCACAAATTGCACCTAGTGAGACCAGCAGCAATAAAATCTGTAACCTATACCCCAGATTGCGCAGTCTGGGCCTATATTCTAGTTGTCAAAGGTAGGTTACCTCACTGTTTTCTTGTTTGGCCCACTTTAGGTTACGGTAATAACACTAAAAGTCAGCCTTTGCGATCGCCTTTTGGCAGCTCGAAATTTAAATGAAAATAATGGCTTAACCGTACATCTGACACGAATATTGAATATACCAACTTGTAGAGGAGAAAATTCTCTACAACTTCGTTGTTATTTTTTCGTAACTCTAAACGTTACAGAGATATTTGTAAAAACAACGGTGATCTGACACCGTCTCTTGAGTTTACGTAAACCAGGCGTTAGGAAATTTCACGTGAATTCCTCGCTCAGAACTCTCTCTGTCATACGCCATCTTGCTCCTTGTATTTTATGATTTTCTTGTTATAACTTACGCGTTGTCATTTCAAAGCAATGGCGTACTGAAGAATTAACAAAAGCACGTCGTTCATAGTACGATAAATTATAATCTAGTGTCTAAAAAGTCATTTTAGCTGTTAGCAACTGCCAGCAATAGTACTAGAGTGAATGGCCATCGTTGTAGTTGTTCGCCATGGGGTGGTGGGTAGTACGTTACGTGGTGATGCATGTGATCGATGGTTCGAAACCCGCAACTACCACTCTTTTTTCGCCTTCGCCCCTAAAAGGGTTTCCGGCACCCTTGTTAATGAAACGTTTAGAGTTGTGCACATGTAAGAGTGCTCCCTCTAAAATGTGCGTTTGTTCTATTTCGTAAACATGCCGTGAAATACGTAAAACGAATTGAGCACTGGTCTTATGAAGCATTTGCACAAAAACCTGGAGGATTCTGTGATAATTAATATGCTAAACAACTTGCAGATATTGTTAGTTTCATATATAAATGGAGTCCTAGATTTCTGTGGCATCTGTCGTTCCTAAATGAAACGGAAGGGAAGCGTATACATTGCAAAAACACTACCTGTTTCATTCCTAAGCAATTTTTCACTATTAATGGAATTGAAATTCATTACTACTAAAATGTTTGTCTTTGGCATGGTTTAAATGGACGCTTTTAACGTACGTTGCATTACCTTCCCTGTAGTTCAGATATGACTGTACCCGTTACTTTGTTCTCCACTAAAATAAAGAGCAAACATTGTTCCAAACCGTGACTACGTTTTCTTTTACAACTAAAATAACAAACGGAAAACGTGTGGTAATACCGAATTCCACAAGGCTTTTGTACTTAATATATATGGAAAGTTATTATTATTACATCATTTACAACTGTCATTCTGAAAGTATCTCCCCAGTTTGTGTACATTTAACGGTTACTCACTGGGCAATTATGAAATTTCAGTACAGTTATTGCCGCCGTAGCTCGGAATTAATTTGCCGAGTGAGTTTACACGCTTACACACACACACACACTCTCTCTGAATAAATGTCAATATCAAGAACAGTGCCGGCCGCGGTGGCCGAGGGGACTGAGGCGCTCCAGACACGGTCTGCACGGCCACTACGCTCGGGGGTTCGAAACCCCACTCGGGCATGGATGTTTGTGCTGTCTTTAGTATAAGGTAGTTCATAAGTACTTTGAAGGTATAGGGACTGATAACCCCGCAGTTAAGTCCCTTAAACTTAACAAACATTTGAGCTCTTTTTTTTTTTTTTTTTACAGAAGGCAAGATGGTGTATATAAAATGGAGTTTCGGGCAAGGTTTCGGGCGAGGGATGTCACGTGACTGATTCCCGAACGCCAAATGTTGCGCACCTCCATAAAACCAACCAGACATGTACACTATGGTGGTTATTATTGTATGAATATTTTACTGTTTTAGTTTTGACCAGCCATCCATTTTATACCTGACTATCCACCAGCACATGATTTTCTATATAACTACGAGGCGCGTCCAGAAGGTAAGTTCCGTTTCAATTTATCTCCGCTGCAGCGCTGCGATTGCAGTTCCGCACATGCGCTGTAGACGACGTGTATCAAGGAGAAGAACGTGCGCCATTTGGAGATCGCTGTCAGCTACGAACGCTTTGTTGTGCTTGTTTGAAATGTCGGCGTTGATTGAAAATCTCGCCGCCTGTGAAAAGAAGTCGGTGATTCGGTTTCTGAATTCGAGGAAAGTGAAACCAAGTGAAATTTATAGGCAAATTTGTGATGTTTACGGACCAAATGCGATGAGTGATTCGATGGTGAGAAGATGGGTCCGACAGTTCAATGGCGGGCGTAGTGATGTGCACGATGAGGACCGAAGTGGGCGTCCACCTTAGGTTACAGAAGACTGATGACAAGATCTGTTCTTACATCTCAAGTCTTTCCTTGGCGGCCATCACTTCACCAATGACGACGAGCTGAAAGAAACTTTCTCCAACTGGTTGAAGACACAGGCGGCAGATTTCTATGAAGAAGATATACAAAACCTGGTGCCACGCTATGACAAATGCCTACAAAATTTCGGCAGTTATGTGGAAAAGTAGTATTAGAGTTGTAGAATTTTGTGCAATAAAAATTTCTTCTGTATCTGTGTACAATTTCATTTTATTACCAAACGGAACTTACTTTCTAGACGCACCTCGTATTATCCAGTACACCTACCAGATTTTATGTGGAGCACTATAATAAGCATTTTAATATCAATGACATCAGATGATAACACCAAGGTCTGTCGAATCCGGTCGTCTTGAATAAATGAAATAAATATTGCGATCTTGGCATCTATCCTATTTATACAATAAGATAGTTCTCTAAGATGAGTAATTTAAGCGATATTGCAAATGTGAGAAAGATATTAAAATAATACATTAAAGAGGTAAAAATTCAAAAAGTATATTTGACAAAAAGCTAAATTCAAAAATCAAATAATTTTGGCTGTTTCATAAAATACGGCCAGAAAGATTATTGCGTGTAGGTGCAATAGAGATTATCGCAATAGTAGAGTCATAATCGTATCTTTCATCAATTTTTATTATTCATTATCATATTATTATTTGTGTCCTAAATGTTTGCAAAACATCATAAAACTTCAGGAAAGTCTAAAGTGAGCCGTAAAACACATCAGTGCGCGCGCGCGCGCGTGTGTGTGTGTGTGTGTGTGTTTTTTTTTTTTTTTTTTTTTTTTTGTTTTTTTTTTTTTTTTTTTTTTTTTTTTTACAAATATGTAATGATTTTAAATGGTGTGGTTGGTTATGAATCAACAAAGAGTACAGCTTACATTGTTGCGATTGAAACAAGTAGCAATGATAATTACATACAATTTGTCATAAGCACCTTTTTACTTTGTTTTAAAAGTGCTCCCGCGCTCCGATCACTGTAGCTGTAGCGGATAGGCGACCTTGCTTTTTTACTTCAGCCTTACATCACGCTGACGAGTGACGACAGGTTCGCATAAACTTGGATGAGAAGATGGCTACCCCAGAATACTGGAAAAAGATTACATATAAAAAAACGTGATAGTGTAACATCGTACCATATCTTAATATCAGTGAGCATTCGGATGAGCACAACAGATGTTCTCAACATTAAGCTGGTATTGTCACGTCATCTCGAGCCAAAAATATACTGTTTGCACAGTCTATCTTGGCCATTTTGTGATGTGTGTATGTTGGCTAACTTTCTGTGGGTTCTAAATATTCACGCTCGTTGACAACTGTAGTTACGTATTAAAATAGCAGTTAGTAACCGATGTGAATAGATTGTTGATGTGTATCCGGTTTTGTGCGTACTGACTGTTAATACTATTTTCAAAACTAAGCAAAGGTGCTGTTCTTAGCCCTTCTAGCGACTCGCCGTCACATTTCGTGTTACTTCTGCTACGAATTAATTCTTTTGATGTTTGTTCTTTTACAGCTAAGTTGGCTGATATGGGAAAAGGAGGTGGGGCTTGTTTCAGTGAACAACGCCGATAGTGGTATATAAGATTAATCCCAGCAGAAGGTTGATAACATTTGCAGAGCGCAGTGATCAGTCCAGAGATATTTCTACTTTATTGTCTAAACTTCGGGTCGAAGTGTCGAAACCACAGACCATGGACCAAAGATAACAAAGACAACGCATGACGTAGTTGTACCAGCATCTAAGTCACGTGACACAGGGCAGTAAGCCGTTTTCGTCATTACGAATTATGTGAAGTGGAGCTTGCAGCTCTGCGTTTTCTCATTCACAAACGACTTAAACTAATTAAAACTAACTTACGCTAAGGATTACGTACACACCCTCGCCCGAGGAAGAACTCGAACCTCCGACGGCAAGCAACCGCGCGCTCCATAGCAAGGCGCCTTTGAGCGCTCGGCCATTCCACTACATCTTTATTTCTATAATAAATACAATTACTTTCTAATCACACTATAGTCTAATGACATAAAAAATATATAAATCAGGCAGTTGCACGTCGACATAACACAACAATAACTTATTTCGCATTATGTAACCAATCATAATCACGTAAGGATGAAGTACGCTCACATATGCAGTGTGTATTTTAATATTAGTTGATGTATCTCAAGATTCGTAAGTCGCAATATTTATTATAGAAATAATGTTGTATAATATTGTATTATACTAATATAGTCGCTATAGATGTTGGTAGATAACTAATTAGATACGTACGGTAATTATGACAAGTGTTGAATAGGTGGTTTCATTAACACTAACTAAAATAACCGATTGCTTTCCTATGAAATCTCACCGCTTTTTATTGGGGAAAGGTATTCTAGCGAGTCTTAAATTTTTACATTTTATGTATTTTATGGAATTTCTTTTCTCCTCGATTCACGGGGAGGGCAACCGATCATGGGTTATACGCCAAAATTTTTGAAAGTAGAGAGCGTCTGCTAACGCGTAATTCTCCCAAAATGTATTCCGTTGGTACAGTCTATGTGTATTTTCACATATTCGGGGATAACCTCATAAAGGGCTAGAAATTATTCGAAAACAACAGAGAGATAGTTCATAAAGAACATGGTACGCACAGAAAATGTGTCATGAGTGTGAAGCCGTTTACTACCGGAAAATCGAAAACCAAATTTGTTTTTTAGCAGAGAGAAGCAAAAACTTGGCGTTATTTTCATATGCTGTAAGTCGCAATTACTATTTTTTTTCATGTCTTTGCGATCAATTTTCACCCCATTTGTGTAGTGTTGCATACATTTAACAAATGTAGGTACAGTGATAACAACAAGACCAAAACAATGCTTTGATTCCACAGTGTCAAGTATCTTATTTTATTTCCAACTAGCAACATATCGCATTTGCAAAATTTGTGTGGGAATTGGGTATATGTCCCACACGCCTTCCATTTCATTTACATCTACATCTACATGGGATACTCTGAATATCAAGTGCCTGGCAGAGGGTTCATCGAACCACCATTATACTATTTATCTCCCAATTCATTCTCGAATAGCGTGCGGGAAGTAAGAACACCTGAATCTCTCCGTTCGAGCTCTGAGTTCTCGTATTTTATTCTGATGATCATTTATAACTATGTAAGTGGGAGTCAACAATATATTTTCGCATTCGGAGGAGAATGTTGGCGATTGGAGTTTCGTAAGTAGCCCACGCCGCACCGATAAGCACCGTTGTTGTAATGATTCCCATCCCAGACCCTGTATCATTTCGGTAACGCTGTCTCCCCTGTATTGTGACAATACGAAACGAACTGCCCTTCTTTGGAGTCTTTCGATGTCCTTTTCGTCATACCCACGCGATAAGGATCCTACACTGGGCAGCAATATTCCAAAAAAGAACGGACAAGCGTAGTTTCTTTAGTAGTTCTGTTGCATCTTTTAAGGATTCTGCCAATAAAACGCAGTCTCTGGTTCGCCTTTCCCACGATATTATCTACGTGTTCTTTACAATTTAATTCTGAAGTAATAGTAATTCCTAGGTATTTTGTGGAGTTTACGGCCTTCACTTTTGATTGATTTATCTTGTAAACAAAGTTTAACCGATTTATTTTCGTGTGGACGACTTCACACTTCATTATTTAGAGTCAATTGTCAATTTTTACACCATAGTGATACCTTATTTAGATCGTTCTGCAGTTGGTTTTGATCTTCATATTATTTTACTAGGCGGTAAGTGACGGGGTCATCTGCAAAAAACCTAAGAGAGCTACTTAGATTTTCCCCTAAATCGCTTATGTACATAAGGAACAGCAGAGTACTAATAACACTACCCTGTGGAACGCCAGATATCATCTCTGTTTTATTCGATGCCTTACCATCGATTACTACGAACTGTGTCCTCTCTGATAGGAAATCCCCTATCCAGTCGCAAATTTGGGGCCACATACCATAACCATGCATTTTGATTAAAAGCTGTTTGTGAGGTACGGTGTCAAAAGCCTTCTGGATATCAAGAAATACGGAATCGATTTGTGAACCCTTGTCGATAGCACCCATCACTTCGTGTGAGTAAAAAGCTAGTTGTGTTTCGCATGAACGATATTTTCTAAATCCGTTTTGACCTTGGGTCAATAGATCATTCAGTTCGAGATAATTCATAATATTTGAATACAGGATATGTTCCAAAAAGTTGCTGCAAATAGTCGTCAATGAAATAGGCCTGTAGTTTAGTGGGTTACTCCTGCTGCCTTTCTTGAATATAGGTGTAACCTGTGCAACTTTCCAAGCTTTTGGTACAGATCCTTCTTTGAGAGAGCGGTTGTATATGGCTGTTAAGGAGCTATCGCTTCAGCATAATCACATAGAAATCTAATGGGTATACAGTCCGGACCAGAAGACTTGTTCTTGTTAAGTGATCTTAGTTGCTTCGCTACTCCGATGATATCTACTTCTACGTTACTCATTACGGCCTCTGCTCGTAATTCGAAATCTGGAATATTGATTTCATCTTCTTTGGTGAATGAGTTTCTAAAAGCTATGTTTAGTAACTCTGCTTTAGTAGCGCTGTCATAGGCAGGATCGCCATTACTATCACGTAGTGAGGGTATTGTTTGTGTTTTGCCCCAAGTATATTTAACATATGACCGAAATATTAAACTACCTGTCCATCATTTCCCACTGCTCTGCGCCAATATCTTACCTCCTCTTTGTTCTTTTGGGCTTCTATCTGTATTTGTTAGCTGAAAACCCGTCATTGCTCGGGTATTTATTTAGTGCGACATTTAGTGCGTGCAAGTAATCCTCCCTCCTCTCACTGTACATCTCCTCCTCCATCATCTCTCTCTTCCTACTCCATCTCTCTCTGCCTACTATCCATCAATTTAAATTACATTCCTAACACTGTGGCCATGTACTATATGCCACATAGATGTGAGACTGATACCAGCGACTGCAGCAACGGCTCGTAAGCTGGCATGAGGACCGTGGTGTACTGCAGCTAAAAGAAACACCTCCGTCTCCTCAGTTCTTGCAGTTCTTCGTCTGTTACTGCGGCGCATTACCAAGAAGCCTGTTTCCCGAAGTCGTTGTTTGATTTTAAGAACGTAATGCCTGCTGGATCTCTTCGCCTACGATATCTCACTACATATGCCAGGGCTACTTCAGTGGCGTCGTGTCGGCACTCGCCGAGCATCAGCAACATGTCAACGTAATCGTTGTTTGTGTATGCCATCTTCTTGCTTTTGTGTCCCTGCCTCGTCGCCGCTTTTGTGTCCCAGCCCCGTCGTAGGTGTCGGTGGCCGAGTGGAATGAGACCGACACAGGAATAAAGGTAGCACGCTGGTGCAGGTACGGAGGGGAGCAGCCAGAAACTAGAAACACTACAGTAAATTAGAACGAGATATATATTGCACAGAATTTATACAATACTTAACTTTTATACAATTCAATACTGCAGAGTGCTGATACATAGTTGAGGCCTACCTAGTGCCTAACTGATAGCCAAGTCTTCACTGGTGCCTATCTGATTCCGAAGGTCCTAACTGGTTGCTATCTCAGTCCCAAGTGAACGATGTCGTTCACTGGTGGCCACGAGCGGAGTTGCCGCAGAGGGCGCTCGTGGCTGTCGTCGCAAGAACGCCGCGCCGTGCGTGCATGGCGGCGCGCGGCGAAAGTAGGTGGCGCGCACTTTGTACTTGTGCGACACCACACTTGCGATGTCAGTAACTGTGGTATATTGAACCCCGGTTGTTTGTGTGGCTCCAACTGTCGGGTATACGGCCGTGTGCGGCGACAGTCGGCAGTCTAACAGCACATCGAGGAAGCTTCTCGCTCCGTGACACCGGCGACGTTACAACTCGGCGTGCACCACATGTAGAAGGCACACTGCGTTATGTGCAGCGTTTGTGGTATCTGCCCCTTAAACTTAGAGGGGTTGTAGCTCCCAAACTAAACGTGGGAAGAACGTAACTTAAATTGACGTATGCACACCTGATCTTACTAGTTTCAGAGCATGTTAGAAACAACTATTGTTCCATTTAAAAAATTTTATATTTTTGCTTTAACTCTTTGGAAAATAACACAATAAATTGCTATTGAATAGCCATCTTCAGCGCAACTTGCACAATCGACAAACATTATGATTTTACTGATCTAGTCACTAGGCATAGCTACAAGCAGATACAAATGATTTTAACCAGAGTGCAAAATCACTCCAAATGATTTTAACCAGAGTGCAAAATCACTCCAAATGATTTTAACCAGAGTGCAAAATCACTCCAAATGATTTTAACCAGAGTGCAAAATCACTCAAATTATGGTAACCAGTGCGCACTCTGGTTAACAGCATTTGTATCTGCTTGTGGCTATGCCTTGTGGCTGGATCAGAAAAATTAGTAATGTTGCTAGTCGATTGTGCAAGTTGCACTGAAGATGGCTACTCAGTAGCCGAAATCGATCTGTAATAATAAATAAACAAATTTACTACTAATGCTGAACTTTCCTTGGATACAATAAACTACGTTCATATCTCCGCAGTGTAACGTTTCGTATGATGACCTACCGCAATAAACGTTTCCGTCGCCTATTATTTCGTAACTTCCATAGGCAAATACATTTAGTGAAACACCATTTGTATCTGTCCTACTTCATGGTGATCGACATACCGGTTTCGAAGACTAGAGGACGGTAATCTCCAAATTGTACCGTACGAAATCTTAGACAGTGGCCTTCCTGTTGTTGTGAAGGATAGGTGTGTAAATAGGAAATAGGAAAAATAATACGGATTTGTGTCGGATTCTATTGTAAAGTACTCTCGGCCGTGCACTGTACGAATTATTATGTAGGCAGCACTGTTTCTTTTGTTTAGAAGGTAAAGTGTGAAAATTTTATCGCAAATCCAGCGCAGTTATAAAGTATATTGCAGCGCATAAATTACGAATATAATCCAATACAGTTACGAATTTTCTTTCGATTCTTCAGCGATTCCTTTAGGGTTTAAATTTTATTTTTCGAAACTGCCCCTGTATTAAAGCGAAAAAAAAAAGACCATAATATTCAAATCCGTTAAGCCATTTCTCAGTTTTACCTAAACTAACGTACACCAAATGATATCTAAATATATAAATACCCCTAAGAATATTTTTCGCTTTATGTCAGGATAAATACTACGCAAACAAAAAACGAATAATTAAAACTTGATCATTTCGACAGTCACAATAAGTCTGTTATTTCGGTTATGTGGGAAGAAAGAAGCATCAGCAGTGAGATTCAATCCAGAAACTTAACGATTACGAAACTAATAATGGATAGCATTCATCTGGAGATTATAAAAACACTTGACAAATCTTTCTCTCGATAATATGGAGCTTTTTTCTACTTCTTACTAATTAATAAACATTTTGATTATATAAGCTGTTCATGTTATTTTGTCCACCATCTGTAAGGACAGATGCGTAAAACTTTAAAATTCGTTTTTCTCCTAAATTGTTGAGAGAGAGAGAGAGAGATAAATTGTTGAGAGTTGCGTCTCCCTCTTTAGACACGTTGAATCCTATCCGTGCCCTACATACCCTATCAATATGAATCAAATGCATGACAATTATTTGCGCGGGAATGGCTGTGTGGGTTGGAGCGTGACGTTGCGGATCCTGCGGCCGCCCACATTGGAGGTTAGAGTCCTTCTTTGGACATGGGTTCGTGTGCTGTCCTTAGTATCAGTCAGTTTAATTAATTTGTAAGCCTAGGGACCGATCACCTGAGTCGTTCGGCCACATACAGTTACAAACATGTTAACATTCTTTTGATGGTCCCCTTGTTAGCGCACATTCCTTTCTAGTGTTGAGGTATCTGTTATACTTAGCCACTCTCAGAAGGAGTCTGAAGCTTCTGTTTATTGAGTAACTTGTATGACTGGAAAGGTAACAGTGCATTTTGAATCAGCCGCGTGGAATGGCAGCGTGGTCTTAGGCGTCATGCTACTGACTGGATGGAGGTTCGAGTCAGGCAAGGATATCTCTCTCTCTCTCTCTCTCTCTCTCTCTCTCTCTCTCTGTGTGTGTGTGTGTGTGTGTGTGTGTTCTCCTTAGTGTAATATTAAGTAGTTTAGGGACTGATGACCTTAGCAGTTTGCTGCAATAGGTTTCTCCTTAGTGTAATATTAAGTAGTTTAGGGACTGATGACCTTAGCAGTTTGCTGCAATAGGTTTACAAACATCTGAATATTTTGGAATTAGTTGAGACGCAATATGCACGTATGCTGTAAAATAAGCATTTTTTTTCAGCACCCCGTATGTGTCAACGAGGGAGTGTGTAAGTCGGAGGATCCTTTGATTTGACAATCAACCGTCCAGATCACAGCGTGTACAGTCTGGGGTTTCAAAAATTTCTCGATATTGTGCACTAAGTGGAAAACTTTGCCCAGATTACATCAAGGCACAGTCGTCTAAGATCAACGAGTTAAAGGAACAAAAACTGTTTCATTTTAACGTTATTTCCCGATGCAAGCAAATGGAAGTGCATGTGTCATAACCGTTAATGGCGTTAAAGTGATGAGGACTGTAGCCAAAATGGCATGCTGCCATTCACACCGAACGGGAAAAACCGGCGCGGCCTCGAATTTCCTGACCGATGAGGTTGGACCAGCTAGACCAGAACCGATCAAGGTCAAATAATCTTACCGAAGTCCTAGAAGCACAAAAATGCGTATATTTAGATGTTATAAAGTATATTGCCGGTAACTACATTGTTTATTAATTTATGTATGACATCATTCAAATGTTCAAATGTCTGTAAATCTATCGGACCAAACTGCGTGGTCATCAGTCCGTAGCTTACAAACTACTTAAACCTAGGTAAACTAACCTACGGACAAACACACACACCCATGCCCCAGGGAGGACTCGAACCTCCACGGCGAGCAACCGCCCGCTCCGCAGCGAGGTGCTTTAGACCGCTCAGCTACTCCACCGCGGCTATGACATCATCCACACACGTGGTAGCTAAGCATGTAGCAGTATTAGGACCACTAAATTTTGTTTTGTTTTCATGATATTTGATGAGAATTAATTAGTACTACGGACAAGTAAGTACCACTGTTATCATTTGGTGATAGGTCTTCCGATATATCCAGAGAAGAAAATGTTTAGATTCCTCTCTGATAATTTTTCACCCAAATTAGTAACATCTTGAATGTAAATAAAATTTTGTATGCGAATGGAAATACGCAATGGAGTAGGCATATGAATTTTCGAACTGGTCTGTCGGTGTGGAATCGATTATGAAACTCGCAATTCACGCACCTAGGTACTATATGAATCTGAAGAGTTTGCAATGTGTCGGGTTCAGGTTATACAGATGCACTGATGCCCATTAACTGATATGAGTCACCAGTCTCCATTCACTAAGCTCGTTTCAAAGCTGCATAGTGAATATGATTACGCGTAACAGAGGCACTGTCGTGAGAGCCACTCACAGATGGGCTACTAGTAAATACGAGGTATGTCCACAAAGTAAGTTCCGTTTGGTTATATAAAACAAACGTGTGCAGATAAAGAAAAAATATTTATTGCACTACTTTTCTACATAGCTGCCGAAATTTTCTCGGCACTTGTCATAGCGTGACACAAGTTTTTGTATGCCTTCTTCACAGAAGGTTGCCGCTTGTATATTCAACAATGTGATATCGTATTCTTTCAGCTCGTCATCATCGTTGAAGTGTTGACCACCAGGGAGAGATTTTAGGTGTAAGAAGAGATGAAAGTCACTAGGAAGGAGGTCTCAGCTGTACGGAGGATGATCAAACACGTCCCAGTGAAATTTCGGTAAGAGTTGTTTGGTCACACTCGCCGTGTGAGGTCGGGCGTTATCGTGGGAAAATACAACACCTTTTGACAATAATCCTCGTCGCTTGTTCTGTATTGTGCGACGCAGTTTCTTAATGGACTCGCAGTAACCATGTGCATTGATTCTACATCTACATGGGATACTCTGCAATTCACATTTAAGTGCCTGGCCTCGTAAGAAATCTATCAGAAAAATGCCTTTTCTGTCCAAAAAAAAACAAAAAACGGTGCACATGACTTTTCGAGGTGTCAAGATTTGCTTAGGCTTAACCTTCGTTGGGATTAAGTGTGCCTCCATTCCATTGATTGCCGTTTTGTCAGGAGTGTCGTACAATACCCAAGCTTCATCCCCCGTGACTATCCGAGAAAGAAAACCATAGCCTTCTTCATTGCAGCGAGTCAAAAATTGAAGTGTCTGCCCATCCGTTGTTTTTTGTGTTGCTCAGTAACAATTTTGGGTACTCAACGTGAGCAAAGTTTTTGAAATTTCAGTTTTTCAGTAAAAACTTCATGAATTAGTGACCGTGAGATTTGCGGGACTTCCATAGCAAGGGTACTAAACTTCGTTCTCCATCGTGCACTTGATCACGTCCTTCATTGAACAGTCTAACCCTTCTTCTAACCAATGAATCATTCATAGCATTTTTGAAGAATTGTAACAGCTGCGTCAGTACGAACGCAACCTCCAACATGGAGGTCGAGATGTTTTAAGTATTTTAATTGGTTTTAAGCATTGATAATGACCGCACAGTGGTCGAAATCTACATTTGCAAACAAATAAATATATATTTTTTACGACTGATTGCTGAAAGAATTACCACAAGTGATATCTGAGCCGCGGTGGAGTAGCCGAGCGGTCTAAAGCGTCTCGCTGCGGAGCGCGCGGTTGCTCGCCGTGGAGCTTCGAGTCCTCCCCGGGGCATGGGTGTGTGTGTTTGTCCTTAGGTTAGTTTACCTAGGTTTAAGTAGTTTGTAAGCTACGGACTGATGACCACGCAGTTTGGTCCGATAGATTTAAAAACATTTGAACATTTTGATATCTGATCACCGAGCGAGGTGGCGTAGTGGTAACACACTGGACTCGCGTTCGGGAGGATGGTGGTTCAAATCCACCTCCGGCCATCCTGATTTAGGTCTTTCGTGATTGCTCTGAAACCACTCCAGGCAAATGCCGAGATGGCTCCTTCTAAAAGGGCACGGCCGATTTCCTTCCCAATCCTTACCCAGAACTCCGAGCGTTACTATTGAAATTCACTTAAATTGGGATTAACTTGATAAGACGGAGCGAGGTGACGCAGTGGTAACACACTAGACTCATATTCTGGAAGAGCTTCACACAAGCTCTCCTGCGAACCATGCAAGACTAGCACTCCTGGAAGAAAGGATATGGTGGAGACATGGCTTAGCCACAGCCTAAGGGATGTTTCCAGAATGAAAACACCATTCTGGAAACATCCCTTAGGCTGTGGCTAAGCCATGTCTCCACCATATCCTTTCTTCCAGGAGTGCTAGTCTTGCATGGTTCGCAGGAGAGCTTGAGTGAAGTTTGGAAAGTAGGAGGCGAGGTACTGGCAAAAGTAAAGTTGTGAGGCGGCATCGTGAGTCGTGTCGGGATAGCACAGTCGATAGTGCGCTTGCCCGCGAAAGGCAAAGGTCCCAGTTCGAGTCCCGGTTCAGGCACACAATTTTAATCTGCCAGGAAGTTTCAAGTAATGATATGTTTCTTCAACAGATGGCAGCAGTGGCAAGGAAGTAACTTCAACATTGCGGGCGTGCCTTTGACTTAGAAGCGCGAAATCAGATAATTAAGTGGTACTGGAAGTTTGAGAATGTAGCTGCGTTTCGAAGACAGTGCAGAAGTGAGAATGGTACAGAACCACCGTCAAGGTTAACAATTACACGTCTACGAGACAATTTCGAAATTCGTGGAACAGTGTGTGATGTGCATAAAGGTCGATCAGGGCGACCTCGAGCAGCTACAAGTGATGGTTCCACAACTGCGGTCTTGGAACTGTTTCAGTGTACGCCTCAAAAATCTTCAAGGCAAGCGGCATGTGAGAATAACGTAAGTGCTAGTAATGTGCCACGCATTCCAGGGCTGATGCAACAGCTAAGTGGACAACGATTCAGATCGAAGTTTAGAATTTTGTGTATGGGTTCAGGAGATGGTGAGACGTGAACCGGGATTTATAGGTAGCATAATTTGGTCAGATGAAGCCCAATTCAAACTCAATGGAACTGTCAATAGGCACAACTGTGTGTACTGGGCTGAAGTTAATCCTCACATTACAGTTGATAAGGCTGTGAATTTGCCTGGTGTACATATGTGGTGTGGTTTGTCTGCAAGGGACCTCATTGGGCCTTTCCGCTTTGAAGGTACTGTTACTGGAGAAACGTATTTATGCATGGCAGTGAATCAGCGACTGTTACAATACAATTAAATTTATAAGGGGCAGCCCTCAGTCGCAAAGTACGAAAATAATCGTTACCAGGTTTCAATGCCGCTATGGGCACCTTCTTCAGACGAAGATGAATATGTTAAACCTACATGTCAAAATTTAAAATACAAAAAATATATCTGACATAATCAGATAGACATACCTAAAAAGTAAATAGTTGTAGACCGGCGGAGCAGTCACGAGGGGCTGCAATGTCTCCGCTGCCAACGTCGACAGATAACTGACCGCGCATATGTACAATAGCGTTTTTGTGTCCCTACTTCGTCGCCGCTTTTGTGTCCCAGCCTCGTCGTAGGTGTCGGTGGCCGAGTGGAACGAGACCGACACAGTAACAAAGACAGCACGCCGGTGCAGGTACGGAGGGGAGCAGCCAGAAACTATAAACACTAGAGTAAATTAGAAAGAGATATATATTGCACAGAATGTAACAATACTTAACTTTTACATAGTACTGCAGAATGTTGATACATAGTTGTTAGAGGCCTGCCTAGTGCCTGTACGATAGCAAAGTCTTCAATCGTGCCTATCTGATTACGAAGGTCCTAACTCGTTGCTATCTCAGTCCGAAGTGGCCGATGTCCTTCAGTGGTGGCCACGAGCGGCGTTGTCGCAGAGGGCGCTCGTGGCTGTCGTCGTGAGAACGCCGCGCCGTGCGTGCATGGCGGCGCGCGGCGAAAGTAAGTGGCGCGCACTTTGTACTTGTGCGACACCACAAGCGTGTATGTTAGCCAATCACTTGCTAAAGCCATACCAGAAAAAAAACTCTCGTCAATATGAACCCACATCCTCCCAAATTACGAGTACAATTCAAGGTACATAAAATTAACCACCCGATAAGACCAATTTCCAACAGCCAGAATAGTGCTTATCACGACATTGCCAAATTTCTACACGATCATATGAAAAAATCTTTTGTTTTTTCAAGACGTTTTTCTGTGTCTAAGTGCTGCTGTGGTGCAAAAAATAGAAAATGAAACTTGTGGTTCCTTTACTAGACTTTTTTCTTTAGACAAAAATCTTTACACAAATGTGCCTGTATCTGAGACCCTCAAAATCATAGAAGAGAATTTACGTTTTTTAAAAAAAGATATTTCTGACGAAGAGATTACTGATTTTATGAATTTGATCACAATAGTAGTAACATATAACTATTTCGAATTGGATGGGCAATTATTTCAGCAAAAAGAAGGTTTGGCCATGGGTAATCCTTTAGCCGGGATTATGGCTGATATTTTCATAAATTCCCTAGAAGTAAATATGTTTCAGAGGTTCTCAGCCACAGACTTAGGCATTCTAACCTATTGTAGATATGTTGACGACATTATAGTTGTCTATGACAGCCCACCTAATAGTATCGACTGGATTTTTAATTTGTTTAACGATCTTCATGGAAACTTCACCTTCACGTGTGAACGTGAAAATGACAAGCGTCAATTAAACTATCTAGACCTCACACTGACACTAATCGACGATAAAATTTTATTTAATATCTTCCGTAAAATGACGCAAACAGACCAAATTGTTCCAGCCTCTTCTACACATCCAACTTCTCATAAAAACGCCTTCTTTTTCTCAGCTGTCCACAGAGCACTGTCAGTCCCTTTGTCTAAAGAAAATTCCAATAAAGAAATTAATCTCATTAAAACAGTAGCCATCAACAATGGTTATGAGGCTCGGTTGGTTGATAAAATGCTCAAAAAAGCCCTACTCTTGGCTCTGTCACAAGTACGTCAGATGATACAAAAAGTTGGCCTTTTCGATCCCTTTCCTAGGTCCTGTGTCCTATCGGATTAAAAACTGCTTCGACAAAAATACAAATGCAATATCGCCTTTTCCACTAATAACAATTTGAAAAAGAATGACATTCATAATCTGAAGTCTATCTCTGACCCCTTGCAAAACTCCGGTGTCTATAAGCTCTCATGTGCTACCTGTTCTGCATATTACATCGGACAAAGGGACGATCCTTTTCGGTTCGTTGCAAAGAGCACTTTTTGAGGAAGAACGGGTCTTGTCCCCCTAATTCCTCGTTTGTAGATCACTTGCTAATTGCAGGACATGTACCCGAAAAAATTAAAAATGTAGATAGGATAGGATGTTTTGGGCGCACAAGAAAATGAGGACATTTTGCATATGGAGAAGAAGGGGCGTAAACTTGACATCTGGGTAGAGTTGGAAATTTTTAAACACTTGTCCTTGCATAACGGGCTGTTATTGAATGAACAGGTGCAACTTCGTGGTAGAGGTTTTTTTAAAGGCATCAAGCCACTACTTTAGATAGTCAATTTAAGTGTCACTGACCTACTCTTGCAGATTCCGTGATACCTTTTCTTTCACATTAATATGTGTTATTATTTATGTTTGGTTAATGCATTTCGTTAAAATATTGTTCAGATGTATCACGCATGTTTCTATATGTATAATGTGTAGAATGTTTGACCTCTATCGCTTTGCTACGCAAGCTACTTGCCACATTGTATCATAACTTTGGCACTAGATGCCGATAAGCTAACATACGCGATATTGTACATATGCGCGGTCAGTTATCTGTCGACGTTGGCAGCGGAGACATTGCAGCCCCTCGTGACTGCTCCGCCTGTCTACAACTATTTACTTTTTAGGTATGACTACCTGATTATGTCAGATATATTTTTTGTATTTTAAATTTTGACATATAGGTTTAACATATTCATCTTCGTCTAAAGAAGGTGCCCTGGTAACGATTATTTTCGTACTTTGCGACTGAGGGCTGCCCCTTATAAATTTAATTGTACCTAACAATGCTTGCTGACTCCATATTCCCTGCCATTCATGCATTATACGGTAATGATGAGTTATTTCCTACAAGATGGCGCCCCACCGCACTATCATAGGGACGTACGAGCATACCTGGATCACAATGTGCCAGGCCATTGGATAGGACGCAGGGCACTTATCGAGTTTCCAAATGTTCAAATGTTTGTACAACTTATGGGACTTAAACTACGGGGTCATCAGTCCCTAAGCTTACAAACTACTTATGAACTAGCTAAGACTAAAGACGGCACAAATATCCATGCCCGAGGGGGGATTCGAATCCCCGACCGTAGTGGCCGTGCTGACCGTGACTGGAGCGCCTCAGTCACCTCGGCCACCGCGGCCGGCTATCGAGTTTCCGGCACGCTCTCAGACCTCACGCCGCTGGATTTCTTCTTATGGGGCACAGTAGAAGGTGAGGTGTACAAACGTAAGCCACGTAACCTGAACACACTTTGGAATGAGATCCAAGCGATGTGCGCAGAAATCTCATTGGACACTTTGGAACGATGTACGGAATTAGTGGTGACTCGTACTCGGAAATGTATTGATGCTAAAGGCCACCAGTTTGAACATTAATCACATTTTCAAAGTACATTTATTCTTGAAATTGGACTTTAAGCTTTCCATTTCCAGAAATTTAACATTGTAGAACGGGAAATAAATTTTCTATGACGCTTCAAAGTGTGTATACATTTTTTGATGCACCCTGAGACCGTTATATGCACCGGGATTCAAACCACCACCCACAGCAAAAGCGGGGCATTATAAAGACGTTGGCGGACAGAGCAAGGAACATCTGCGAACCGGAATTACTCGACGCGGAATTGAAACACCTGAGTAATACTTTACTTAAGAATGGCTATTCGTCTACAGAGATAAGGAGAGCTTTGAGAGCGACACGTAGAGTTGAAAACGATGAAAGGGTTCCTGTGAAATCTAAAGTCTTCCTACCTTTTATTAAGGACGTCACCGACCGCATCGGTATAATTTTGACGAAACGGAATGTTGCCGTCATTTACAAACCTACTCGGAAGATATAGGATCACCTGAAATCGGCAAAGGATGCTCGCAAACCGCTGGAAAAAGCAGGAATTTATAGGATGCCGTGTAGCTGTGGGGACGTATACGTGGGTACCACAAAAAGAACAGTCAAAAAACGACTATATGAGCACAAGGGGAACTGTAGAAGGGGAGAGATTGACAGATCAGCTGTTGCTGAACATGTTTTTCAACCAGGGGACCACCTTATTCAATTTGATAAGACTCAAGTTTTAGCAGCCACAAATGGATACCACGAAAGACTGTATAGAGAGGCAATAGAAATTGTAAAACACCCCAATAATTTCAATAGGATGGAGGAGGGCGTGCAACTAAATGATATCTCAATTCCGGTTTTGAAGAAGAAATGGAACAGTCTTCCACCATGGGACGACATTAACGGACGGAGGCAATCGGCAACTACGAATTGCGCGCGCGCACGTTAAAAACATCTGACGTCACACCATTCCGCGCGAGCCCTTGTAAACGAAATTTGGCTTCAGTCAGTAGCGAGCCAGGGTGTGAATCGGACATCCAAAAGTGCCACGATCCCCCTTGAGAATGTCCTCCGCAGTCAGGGACGAAACGTTGCGTTTTAATAGTAAATCCACTAGACCACGGCATAACAGCCCGGAAATTTTTAGCAATTTTGACCATTCCGGCCGTGAAAGTTTACATTTTACAATACTGGTGGTTTTGGTGCGTCGAAGGATTAAGTGCGAGAGGCGCTGGAATGGATTACCCGATATGGAACTACTGTGGGCTGACGTATCATACTGACCAAGTACGGTGCTGTGATAATTGGTAGGGATTTTATGGAAGGAAGTGTGGCCCCTTTGCGATAAATAGATACGCTCACGCGAGACATACGGCGAAAGGCGGCAGTTAACTGTGAACGACTACTTATAATCGCCCACGCGTGTGCCAGTGACAGTCTACAGTTGACCTCAGACGTGAAACAAGTTTCTTTTGTCAATGCAAATCTAACCTTTATGGTATAGTTCTTGGCCCAAATTTTAGCGATGCAAAGGATGGCGGCGCACAGACAATGGCAGTTTTGGATACTTCGTTAGCGTTGGTCTTGTCTCGACATTCGATACAACACACTAATTATTCCTCGTCGGGACGGTGGCCTTGGACTTTCCAACGTACGTTCTTGGTCGGCTGCCCTTAATCTCATTAAGATGGTTATGTTTGGAAACTCCACCGAACCTGATTCACAGGAATCCTGATCGACGAACTTGCACCTGTCTCTGGAAAGCCGCTATACGAGTAGCGCACATTATTTGTAGCTCCCTCTCACACATTAAAATTTTTTTTCAGGGATTCTGCCAGAACTGGTACGTTACGCAATGTTAATTGCATAATAATGAGGGTTCACAGCAGGAATATGGTGCAGAGTCGGCACTCTACGATCGCCAGGCCAATTTCTAGCGTTCTGTGCACCGCGGCCTCGAGCGATCGGCTACCTTGTCAATGAGGAATACATGACGCGATTCCGTTTACATACCATTAATAAGAGAGATCCTCCGCCTTGCCCTCAGTGTCACAAGTTTGACACTCTACTGGTATTTGAACCTTCTGCAGAGTTGTCACTTTTTGTAAAGAAAATAATCACTTTTCTTCTTCGTACAGTTCCCAATATTATTGTACTGCATTCAATACTGTTCCTGGATGCAACCTTTTCTCCACTCACGAAGAGAAGGAAAGTGAATTGAATCAAACGACTATCAGTTCGTTCATAATCCCTGCGGACACGCTACCGGATACGAAATTGAAAATTATTTAACATATTCGCCATCCAACTGAATGCCAGTGCTGCTGACGCCGGCTGGATGCTGATTCATTGGGCTCACCAGCATCGCCGTTCCTGAAGATGGCGAATAGTTGTATCGTCGAAATACTGAATCATGTTTATATTAGCATCCGGTTTTTCTCGACTTCAAAAAGGCGTTCGACGCGGTGCCACACTGCAGACTGCTAACGAAGATACGAGCTTATGGAATAGGTTCACAGATTTCTGACTGGCTGGAAGACTTCCTAAGTAATAGAACGCAGTACGTTGTTCTCGACGGCGAGTGTTCATCAGAGACGAGTGTATCGTCAGGCGTGCCCCAGGGGAGTGTGGTAGGACCGCTATTATTTTCTATATAAATGATCTGATGGACAGAGTAAGTTGTAATATGCGGCTGTTTGCTGATGATGCTGTGGTGTATGGGAGGGTGTCGTCTGTAACTGACTGTAATAGCCTACAGGATGACTTCGACAAAATTTCTAGTTGGTGCGAAGATTGGCAGCTAGCTCTCAATGTAGAAAAATGTAAGGTGATGCGCATGAGTAGAAAAAACAATCCCATAATGTTCGAATACAGCATTAGTAGTGAGCTTCTTGATGCTGTCGCGTCGTTCAAATATCTAGGCGTAACATTGCAGAGCGATACGAAATGGAACGAGCATGTAAGGACAGTTGTGAGTAGGGCGGACGGCCGACTTCGGTTTATTGGGAGAATTTTGGGAAGATGTACTTCACCTGTAAAGGAGACCGCGTATAAGACGCTTGTACGACCACGTCTTGAGTATTGCTCAAGTGTTTGGGACCCGCAGCAGATCAGTTTAAAGGAAGACATAGAGGCGGTTCAGAGGCGAACAGCTAGATTTGTTACCGGTAGGTTCGACCAATGCGTGAGTGTCACGGAAATTCTCCGGTAACTCAATTGGAGATCGCTGGAAGAAAGACTACGTTCTTTTCGTGAATTTCTGTTGAGTAAATTTAGAGGGCCGGAATTTGAAGCTGAGTGTAGTACGATCGTGCTGCCGCCTACTTACATTTCGCGTAAAGATCACAAAGACAAGATAAGAGAAATTAGGGCTCGTACGGAGGCATATAGTCATTCTTTTTTTCCTCGTTCCATTTGGGAGTGGAATAGGAAAGGAAATACCTAGTAGTGGTACAGTGTACCCTCCGCCACGCACCTTACGGTGAACTGCGGAGTATGCATGTAGATGTAACAAAAGTGTAGAATTACGAAGATTTAGTACACCGGAAAAGCCAACGGAGACCTAACAATTTCGTACGAGGTAAGACCCTTATTGTCTTATGGGTGTTCCTCCTAGAACTTTTCACTGTAAAAATGCACAATTCGAGGCAGAAACAGTACCATGTCAGTATTTCTTGGATAGTCGTGCAGTCTTGGATCCTCCATGCAGCGGGAGTGTGCCGGGTATGGGGAGAATACTTAAATGTGACTGTTTGGCTCCGCAAACTACTAGTGTAAAATAGAAAAGAAATGAAATTTTGTTCGATAAGACGTACGTAGAATACGTACGTCGGAACTTGTGGCGCAATGGAGTGGCCGAGAGCTCTAAGGCGCCTTGCTGCGGAGCGTGGGGTTCCTCGCCGTAGGAGGTTCAAATCTTCCCTCGAGAATGGGTATATGTGTTATCCTCAGCATAATTTGAAATAGTTCGTAAGCCTAGGAACTCATAATAGCATTAGTTCAGTCCCTTAGATTTACAATCATTTGAACATTTTTCGGGAACTTGGCTTCAGCGATGTGTGCGATTGATGTTTTTATTTGTTCCGCCGGGAAGGTGTTCTTATTTAAATTAACGATATTTCAGATAATATCTTCGCAAGAGAAGGAGCTTTATTTATTTATAGTTTTTTCTGTTTTTATTTTTTTTTAAGAATTGCAAGTAAGAGTATTGCAAATTCAGTAGATTTTACAGAAATCCAAACAATGTCTTCTGTGGACAAATTTTGTGAGAAATTCTCCAAATAGATTAAGAGAATAAGTCTTGTTAACGATACCTCTCGCAAAAAACCGCAAATCCTAGTTAGCGTTCTAGTCCGCCACAAATTTTGATGCTAGTAACAGATTTGTACAATTTATGCTTTGTCGTATTTGCTTTTGCGAATAAATTTCTTGTCAGATTATTGTGGTTTCGCCATGGTCGAGTAGCCGAGCGTTCTAATGCACTTTGATGCGGAGCGCGCGGTTGTTCGCCGTCGGGGGTTCGAGTCATCCCTCGGGCATGGCTGTTTGTGTAGTTTTTAGCATAAGTTCAAAATGTTCAAATGTTTGTAGAACTTATGGGACTTAACTACGGGGTCATCAGTCCCTAAGCTTACAAACTACTTATGAACTAGCTAAGACTAAGGACGGCACAAATATCCATGCCCTAGGGGGGGATTCGAACCCCCGACCGCAGTGGCCGTGGAGACCGTGACTGGAGCGCCTCAGTCCCCTCGGCTACCGCGGCCGGCTAGCATAAGTTACTTTACGTTAGTTTAAGTAGTATGTAAGCCTAGGGACTGATGCCCAACGTTGTTAAGTCCCATAGATTTACAAATATTTCATTGAACGTGGCTTCAGTAAACAGCTGGTTTAATCCTAAACAGAATGGCACAGGAGCGGTTCCAGGTAACGAGGGTCGCAAGCAGCGGTCTTTTTGTAGAAGCGGAATAGACACGGCACACTCACGGCCAGGTCTTTTTTTGCTTCGTGACATAGACAAACAACCACAATGAATAATTAATGAGCTGATGTCATTTCGTTGTTAGTGATCAATGACGCTACAGGAGAGTTGTAAGGACAAACTGACCCTCAGTGGAAGTACATCGGAAACACTTCAAAGAATTAAGAGAAATATGCTTAACTCTGAAAGCATGTTAAAGACCGTACACGCAACAGAAGAAAAACAAATAGGGACGGAAGCCTTGGCCAGCTTGGGTCGAATCGCGGATGTCACGGCGAGATAAAAAAAAGAGTTCAATAACTTTTTGCGGGAGCTGCGAGACGAAGATTATCTTTTTTACATAGTTAGCATTACAGACATGCCTTACCTCACTGCTAATGGCTTCTGTAACTTTTTGTAGCTCTCCATTCTTCTCAATCTATTTTTTATAGTCCCGATGTTGCGTGTTACACAGCGCGTCACCAGCTTATTAAGCGAGACTGAATGTCGAAATTCCCAAATGCACCAAAAATAAACGAAAAATACATCTATTCAATAAAGCAGATAAAAATTCGATTCACGCTTTCCTGAGTGATAGTCTCCAGTCTTTCGAAACCAAAAATGCGAGTGTTGATCAGTTGTGGCTTACTTTCAAAGACATAATATCAGTAAGAATCGAGAGATTTATACCAAATAAATTAATAAAAGAGGGGACTGACCCTCCCCGTGGTACACAAAGTAGGTCAGATCACTGTTTCAGAAGCAAAGAATAACGCATGCAAAATTTAAACAGACACAGAATCCCAAAGACTGGCAATCTTTTATAGAAACTCGCGATCTAGCGCGGACTTCAATGCGAGAAGCTTATAATAGTTTCCACAACGAACCCCTGTCTCGTAATTTTGCAGAAGATCCAAAGATATTCTGGCCATATGTGAAGTACACTAGCGGCAAAACACAAACAATACCTTCACTACGCTATAGCAATGGTAATACTACCGATGGCAGTACTGCTAAGGCAGAATTACTAAACACAGCTTTCCGATATTTTTTCACCAAAGAAGACGATGTAAACACTCCGAAATTCGAACCCAGAACAGCTGCCAGCATGCGAAAGCTAGAAGTGAATGTTCCTGGAGTAGTAAAACAACTTAAGTCACCAAACAAAAACAAATCTTCCGGGCCAGATTGCATACCAACTAGACTCCTCTCACAGTATGCTGATGCAATAGCTGCATACTTAGCTATCATATGCAACCGACCACTCAGCGAAAGATCCGTACCCAAATACTGGAAAGTTGCCCAGGTCACTCCATTATTCAAGAAAGGCAATACGAGCGGTCCGCACAATTACAGGCCCATCTCATTGACGTCGATTTACAGTAGGATTTTGGAACATACACTTTGTTCGAACATTATGATCTACCTCGAAGGGAACGACCTATTAACCAATAGTCAACACGGATTTAGAAAGTATCGCTCTTGCGAAACACAGCTTTCCCTATATTCACATGAAGTGTTAAGTCACATCGACAAGGGATCTCAAATCGATTCCATATTTCAGGATTTCCGGAAGGCTTTTGACACTGTACCTCACAAGCGGCTTCTAATGAAATTGCGTGCTTATGGAATATCGCTCCAATTATGCGATTGGACTCACGATTTCCTATCAGAAAGGACACAGTTCGTAGTAATTGACGGCAAGTCATCGAGTAAAACAGAAGTGATATCTGACGTCCCCCAACGAAGCGTTATAGGTCCCCTACTCTTTATAAACGGTTTAGGAGACAATCTGAATAGCTCCCTTAGACTGTTCGCGGATGATGCTGTCGTTTATCGTTAGTGAAGTCAACAGAGGATCAAAAGCAACTGCAAAGCGATCTAGACAAAATTTCTACATGGTACGAAAATTGGCAATTGACACTAACTAAAGAAAAGTGTGAAGTAATACACATGACCACTAAAAGAAATCCGCTGAACTTCAATTACGCGATAAATCAGTAAAACCTTAAGGTCGTAAATTCTACCAAATACCTAGGAGTTAAAATGACGAACAACTTAGACTGGGGAGAACACATGGAATATATTATGGGGAAGGCGAACCAAAGGTTACGTTTCATTGGCAGAACGCTTTGAAGATGCACCAGCTCCACCAAAGAGACTGCCTACATCACACTTGTGCGTCCTCTCCTGGAGTACTGTTGCCCCTTGTGGGACCCTCACCAGGTAGGACTAGTGGAGGACATTGAGAAGTTCAGAGAAGGGCAGCACGTTTTGTTTTATCGCGTTACGGGGGGGGGGGGGGGGGGAAGGCGTCACGGAAATGTTGGCCGATTTGAGGAGGAAATCATTAAAAGAACGGCGTTATTCGTTGCGGCGAGGTCTATTTGCGAAATTTCATTCACCGACTTTTACTTCTGAATGCGAAAATGATTTTCTGGCACCCACCTACATATGGAGACATGACCATCCCAATAAAATAAGAGAAATCAGATCGAAAACGGAACGATTTAGGTGTTATTTCTTGCCGCGCGCTATTAGAGAATGGATCGGTAGAGAAAGGTTATTTAAGTGGTTAATGAACCCTCTGCCAGGCACTTCAGAGTGATTTGCAGAGTATCTATGTAGATGTAGATGGAACACACCACCGAAAACTGCTGCTAAAACAGCAGCCATGTTTACACTACGAAGACTTTGTCAAACAGCAGTCCAAGCAGTTAAATTTTTCACTTCACGAAAGTCGGGAAACAGAAGACGAGCGATTTCTTTGATCATATCTAAGATGAGGCTTTAGATTTCATCAAAGACAGGACGATTTCAGAAAAAGTGTCCGTTACACTACACCAATATTTCTTTGTCCAGTAAGTTGAGAGTGTAATACCAGCCTTAGGGAATGGCATGGGATGGTGTGGCGGAGAGGGCGTATGTGTGTTGTTTGTGCACCGTAGTCCTCCTGTGCCATCTGCAGTTATCTTAGCTGAAGCCATTTGTGGTCGGTGCTTGATGAATAGGAACTTCGATTTCGGCAGTGCTGCAGGAATTCGGCTTCACATGTTCAACTGTGTCAGAGATGTATCGTGGATGGTTGAACGAGGGTACCAACCAACAACCCACCGTCAACACCCTCGACTGCCGTAAAAGGCGAAATCTGAGAAGTAAAACTACGGAATCGTCACTCGCAAATTTTTCTGAAATTTGGTATTTTATAATACATGAAAAACTAAGGGACACATTATTTACTTGTTATTTATTTATTCTGCAGTGATAAAACATATTTAAGAGGTGAAACAGCCCCACCAGAATAGGGGCCAAAGTGGAAAAATTTCGATAACTCAGAGATTAATAAAGCGATTTTCGTGATTTTTGTTGTGAATGTATCTTTTGATAAGACGAAAATCGGGCTAGGTATACTGAAGGGGGAGTGAAAATGAGGGGGCAACTATACCTCCTACAAAAATTAGTTTTAGTTTTGATTTAATCGAAGTAGAATGTATTAAAACATCAAAACGAAGACTAATTAGGAACCCGTATTTTTAGACATAAATATTTGAGGGGTAAACAACTCTTCTGTGTTGCACTCGTTTGATACTGGCCATTAAACACCTTGTGAATCTATATTTTTGAAATATTTCATTTCTTTAATTTCCAGGTATTTAAAGTTTTCTGTCCCAACTTCGTCGCCGCTTTTGTGTCCCAGCCTCGTCGTAGGTGTCGGTGGCCGAGTGGAATGAGCCCGACACAGGAACAAAAATAGCACGCTGGTGCAGGTACGGAGGGGAGCAGCAGAAACTATAAACACTAGAGTAAATTAGAAAGAGATATATATATTGCACAGAATGTAACAATACTTAACTTTTACATAGTACTGCAGAATGTTGATACATAGTTGTTAGAGGCCTGCCTAGTGCCTGTACAATGGCAAAGTCTTCACTGGTGCCTATCTGATTACGAAGGTCCTAACTGGTTGCTATCTCAGTCCCAAGTGGACGTCCTTCAGTGGTGGCCACGAGCGGAGTTGTCGCAGAGGGCGCTCGTGGCTGTCGTCGTGAGAACGCCGCGCCGTGCGTGCATGGCGGCGCGCGGCGAAAGTAGGTGGCGCGCACTTTGTACTTGTGCGACACCACATAAAGTCGCTGAATCCGAAACTAAAATCAGATTCTCAATATTAAATATGGCTGATCCAGTATATGACACGTTGTCATTTCAAAACAATGGCGCACTGAAGAATTAACAAAAACACGTTGTTCTTCGTACCAACTATGATAATCTGGTGTCTAAAAATTCCATATTAGCATCAGTTAACAATTGCCATCAATAGTACGAGATTTAATGACGTATTTTGCAATTGTTCGCCGTAGTGTAGTGGTCAGCGCGTTGGATCGTGTCATTAATAGTTCAAGAATGAAAGTCGCATACTCCAGTTGTTATTCGTGGTGGACTGTAATGCTCATGGTCAGTAGTTCGGAACCCGCCACTGCCAAAAATATACTCTTTTTTTCCTAAAAGAGTTTCGGGAACTCTTATTTTAATTAAATAGAGCTATGTTCTTAATATTTAGAGTTGTGCATATGTAAGAATGCTCCCTCTAAAATGCGTGTTTGTTCTATTTGGTGAACATGCCGTGAAATACGTAACAACGAACTGAACCATATGCCCGTTAACTAGAAGGATACTGTAATAATGAATATTCTGAACAACGTGATGATACTGGTACTTTTGTATATAAATGAAGTCCTAGATTTCTATGGCAAGTGTAGTTCCTTAATGAAACGGGAGGAAAGTGTATACATTGCAACAAATTACATTGTTTATTTTTTCTAAGCAATTATTCACTATTTATGAAATATATTGAAAGTCATTAATTAGAATCAATGAATCTACTAAAACGTTTCTTTGACATGGTTGCTATAGACGCTTTTAACGTAGATGGTATTACCTTTCCTGTAGTTCAGATATGACTCCGTACTTGTTACTTTGTTCTGCGCTAAAATAAAAATAAAATATTCTATTTCAAACAGTGATTACGTTTTCTTTTACAGCTAAAATCACAAACTGAGTAAGTGTGGTAATACTGAATTCCACATAAAGCTAGTACTTTATATAACGTACTAGCTTTTAAGTTAGTACTATCATTACGTCATTTACAACAGTCATTGTGAGAGAATCTTCTCAGTTTATGTAAATGTTTACAATTCGTTGGTATGTATTTCATGGCATGTTCTCGAAACAAAACAAATGCACTTTTCAGAGAAAGCGCTGTTACCTTCGAACAACTCGGAATCTTGAAGAATGTAGTTTTGTTCAGTTAACAGGAGTGTGCGAAAATCTTTTAGAAAGCAAGAGGGGAAAAATGTCAGTGCTGGTTGTATATATATTCTTCAGGGAGATCGATGCCTTGCGGTTGTTTTTTCATGTTTTTTCATATTCGTTTTGGGTTGTTCATTAAGAATTTTACTCAGTTTTTTATTACAGATGGCGTTGAACCAACACCGCCTGAAGAGAAGGCCTGTGCACTGCCGTGCCACGTCACGTCAACCCCCCTGCGGATACAGGGGTAACAATAGGCCCGCGGTATTCCTACCTGTCGTAAGAGGCGACTAAAAGGAGTCCTCATACGTTTCCGCCGTATATCTTTGGTCCCCTATGTGGGTTTGATCTTCCATTTATCAAAATTTTGCTGGAGAGCGAACTATTTGGGGAAGGACACCTTACGTGGTGCAATGAGTATTCATTGTACAATTCCATCTTATGCACCCATTATGGAACGGCCTCATGGCTGAGGCTTTTATGTAGCCGTCGGACAGGTTATTTCATCTCAGTGCAAGCCATGCCTGTTGTGCACTGACACCCTTGCACCCCAGTCATAATGGTTTACACTGCGCCAGAAAGCCAGCACGGTAGCCAGCCCGTTGTGGTGGGGTCGTCATGTACCCTCTTGGCTGTAGCCCCCTAACAACACAGGGATCGCTCTACCGATGACAGAGCTGAATACTCCTCATGCAAGCCAAGAAGTAGATGCTTGTCTTTGTGGGGCATCAGGACTCCCGGCAACGGTCATCCCGCCAGGTGACGTTGCTGTGACTGGGTGGCGCCCATGAGGAGAGCCCCTGATCGGAGTGGGTGGCATCGGGGCGGATCACCCGCAATGAAGAGACAAAAATCGGGTGATGTTGGCGAACATACAACCGCCGTCTCCAAGAAAGGAAAGTTCAATGCCTCTATGTACGACCCCCAAACGTTCCCCTCCCTGACCGCACCTTGGGAGGGACGTCTGGGCGCAAAACAGACTGAAGAATATGCTCCGAGATATCTCGTTTGCAGCAGGACTGATGGGGACTCATTTTTAGCGACCAAGCCTCAGTTCTTTGTGGACCATCTGGAGAACAGGTTTGGGGAAGTGGAGTCACTATCTAAAATGCGCAACGGTTCTGTTCTCATCCACACAGCATTCCCTGCCCAGTCATGGGCGCTACTCGCTTGTGACAAGATGGGTGACGTTGCGGTGACCATTACTCCCCACAAGTCCCTGAATATGGTTCAGGGTGTAATTTTCCATAGGGATTTGTTGCTCCAGACGGACGACGAGCTACGGGCAAACCTTGAACGATGAGTAGTTCATTTTATCCGGCGCGTCCATAGGGGCCCAAAGGATAATAGTGTCGCTACTGGTGCCTTCATCTTGGCCTTTGAGGGTGATACATTGCCCAAAAAGGTCAAGGTGATGATCTACCGTTATGATGTGCGGCCTTATATTCCTCCCCCTATGAGGTGCTTTCAATGCTGGAATTTCGGCCACATGTCTTCCCGTTGCACGTCTAGTGCTACATGTAGGGACTGCGGGCGTCCAGCACATCCGGGCGCCCCATATACACCACCTCCCATCTGCGGCATCTGTGGTCAGAACCATCCTCCCTGCTCGTCGGAATTTGCAGCACTTCAACGGGAGCGGAGTACAGAGTATAAAACCCTGGACCGTATATTGTATAATGAGGGGAAGAAAAAATTTGACCGTCTGCACCGTTACTATGAACAACTAGTTTGCAGCAGTAACGTCGTCGCCACTCAACTTGGCGGCGGTGGTATTTCCTACTTCTTCTGTTTCTGTGGGTTCCCAGGGCCGCGAACCTAAGCCTGCCCCCAAAATGGTTGGGGGTCATTCTTCTACAGCTCCCAAGGCGAAAGCCTTGGGGTCAGGTACCACCTCTCCGCCGGAGAAAGATGAACCTTCTCCGGCTTCCCTCACACGGAAGGGGTCCCTTGGGACACTCCCTTCCGCCCGCCAGTGTCGATATCGACACTAACCAGCAGCAGGTGCGCTCGCAGACTGCTGGTTGCAGGGCTTCACGGTCCTCCTCAGTCCCTGTGGCTGAATCTGAGAAGCACCTACCACCGGCGAAGCCCTCGAGGGAAAGGAGGGATAAACCAAGGCCAAAGAAAAGCACAACACAGGAGACCACGGTGGATTCCGTGCCATCACTCCCCTCCGCCTCCACCTCTACTTCTGAGGAAGAGGTGCAGATTCTTGTGTCACCCAAGGACCTCACTCTCAGGGATGCACTTGACAAAACGGACAATCCAGATAACAAACCTACACCGGTGGATGCAAGTGATGCTGAGTTATAGCCCACTGACTCGTCTGATTCATGTCTTCCCAGTACTCAACCAATGTCATCCTCCAGTGGAACTGCGGCGGTTTCTTCCTCCACCTGGCTAAGCTAGGGCAGCTTCAGGGGCTTTTACTGCAATCGTAGCATATATAACAGGGTCTCAGGTCGAGTGTGTGTGTATGTCCTCACCTCTGTGTATAGTGAACCTGTGACCCTTCATACACCATTAGAAGCAGTGGCTGTCAGGGTGAGGACCACACAGGAGTTAACTGTCTGCAGTATCTACTTGCCGCCAGATATTGACGTATCTCTGAACGTTTTGGCTGCACTCGTAGCTCAACTACCCCCACCTTTCTTACTGTTGGGCGAGTTTAATGCCCACAGTCCCTTGTGGGGTGGTTCTAAAATCTCTGGTCATGGCAGGGTTGTCGAGGATTTACTAACTCAACTCGATCTCTGCCTCTAAAATAGAGGTGCCCCCACACATTTTAGTGTGGCACATAGCACATTTTCGGCCATTGATCTATCCATCTGCAGCCCCAGCCTTCCATCACCTGTTCACTGGAGAGCCGATTACGACTTGTACGGCAGTGACCATTTCCCCGTTTGTCACTCTCACAATGCGAGTCCCCAGCACGCCCACCCAGGTGGGTTCTGCACAAGGCTAACTGGGAAGACTTTGCTTCTGCTGCCATCTTTGGCCCTCCCCACTCGAGAACATCGATGTGGTGGTCGAGAGCGCCACACATTATTTCTGCTGCGGACGCTACTGTCCCGCGTACATCAGGGTGCCCACGGCGTACGACAGTGCCGTGGTGGTAGCCGGAGGTCGCTGAGGCCATTAAAGACCGCAGGTGGGCCTTACAGCAATACAAATAGCACCCCTCTCAGGAGCACCTCATCAATTTTAAACGGCTTCTCGCTCGTGCTCGCTAGCTTATAAGAAGACGGAAACAGGAGTGCTGGGAGAGGTACGTTTCCGCTGTTGGGACAGGTACCTCAGCCTCGCAGGTCTGGAGTAAAATCAGGTGGCTACAGGGATTACAGATGCCAGTGGGAATCCCTGGGATCTCCACAAATGGAGTTATGTGTACGGACCCGGCCACACTTGCAGAGATGTTTGCCGAGCATTATGCTCGTGCCTTTGCCTCTGCCAATTATCCACTGGCCTTCCGTACAATGAAGGAGAGGGTAGAACGCCAGTCTCTCTCCTTTACTACCCGTCACTCTGAATCTTACAACACTCCTTTTACTTAATGGGAGCTCCTCAGTGCTCTTCAACAGTGTCCTGACACGGCGCCTGGGCCTGATAGCGTCCATAGCCAAATGCTGAGGCATCTCTCAGCAGATAGTCTGCGTAATCTACTTGCGGTCTATAACCGCATTTGGTGTGATGGTGTTTTCCCGTCACAGTGACGGGAGAGTATCATCATCCCAGTGCTTAAACCCGACAAACATCCTCTTTCCTTGGATAGCTATCGGCCCATTAACCTGACTAACGTTCCATGCAAACTGTTGGAGCGGATGGTCAGTCGGCCATTGTGTTGGATTCTTGAGACTCGGGGATTATTGGCTCCATGCCAGGATGGTTTTCGCCAGGGTCGATATACCACCGACAACGTGGTGTACCTCGAGTCTGCAATCCGCACAGCCTTTTCTCGGCACCACCACCTTGTTGCCATCTTCTTTGATATGCACAAAGCATATGATACAACCTGGCGACGACACATCCGCAAAACTTTACAGTACCTTTCATGTCCAAATTGGTGCCTCCCTGAGCACCCCTCATATCCAGGAAAATGGGGTTCCTCAAGGCTCGGTTTTAAGCGTTCCATTATTTTTAGTTGCCATCAACGGTTTAGCGAAGGCAGTTGGATCGTCGGTCTCCCCTTCTCTTTACGCTGATGACTTTTGTATCTCTTTTAGTTCCTGCAGCACCCAAGTTGCCGAGCGTAGGTCGCAAGGTGCTATTCGGAAGGCGCAGACCTGGGCACTTACTCATGGCTTCTAGTTTTCTGCCACCAAGACCAGAGTGATGCACTTCTGTCGGCGTCGGACAATTCACCCTCACCCTGAACTTTATCTTAACGACGAACTCCTGACCGTAGTAGACAGCAATCGGTTTTTAGGACTGGTCTTTGACGCCCGACTGATGTGGCTCCCCCACATTCGTCAGCTGAAATGGGAGTGCTGGCGCCGTCTCAACCTTCTCCGCCACCTATGTCATACGACTTGGGGTGCTGACTGCTCGACGCTGTTTCGGCTTTACATGGCACTGGTGCAGTCCCGTCTCGATTTTGGGTGCATTGCCTATGGGTCTGCGGATCCTTCAGCACTGCATCTACTGGACCCCATTCACAACTGTGGGGTTCGCATCACTACGAGCGCTTTCCGCACCAGCCCAGTGAACAGCTTACTAGTGGAGGCTGGGATCCCACCTTTGGGGATCCGCCACCAACACCTGCTCGCGACTTATGCAGCCAGCGTATATTGCTCCCCACTCCACCCGAACCGTCGTCTTCTCTTTTCGGATGTGATAGTCCCCCGCCATCAGCGACGCCTCAGATCAGGTCATACGATTGCCTTTCGTGGAGCTTGAGTCTTTGCCCCTTCCATCTCCACATCGGGTCCATGTGCGTACACCTCCGAGGTGCTTGCCAAGGTCGTCTACTCGGCTGGACTTGGCCCATGGGACCAAAGACTCAGCTCCACAGGAGGCGCTCCATCGTCAGTTTTCGGTTGTCATAGCGGAGTTTCCTGGTTATGACCTGATCTACACCGATGGTTCGCTGGTTGATGGCTGCGTGGGATTTGCCTACACTCACGGTGACCGTGTGGAACAGCACTTTCTGCCGAATGGCTGCAGTGTTTACACTGCAGAGCTGGTGGCCATTCACAGAGCTCTCGTGCGTATCCGGTCCTTCTCAGGCGAGTCTTTTCTTATTTGCAGCGACTCCCTGAGCAGCCTTAGAGCTCTGGACCAGTTTTACCCACGGTCTACCCTGGTGTTGGCCATACAGGAGACACTTTATGCCGTTACACAGTCCGGGCGATCGGTGGTGTTCATCTGGTCTCCGGGTCATGTTAGTATCACAGGCAAGGAACGTGTTGACCGGCTTGCCAAACAAGCTATCGGTGCATCCAGTCTAGAGATGGGCCTCCCGGCTTCTGATCTCCGTTCATTGTTGCGCCAGCGAGTACATCGGCTTTGGGATACTGAGTGGTGTAGCCTGAGCACGGCTAATAAGCTCCAGGTGGTAAAGAAAACTACAGCCGCATGGCGTTCCTCAATGCGTGGTTCACGACGGGACTCAGTGGTTTTGTGTTGCCTCCACATTGGGCATACGTGGCTCACCCATGGACATCTCCTCGTGGGAAAGAGCTGCCCCAATGTCAGTGTGGCTCCCGTCTGACAATAGTCCACATCCTGTTGGACTGCCCCGTTTTAGCTGCCTTGCGGTGGAATTTTAACCTCCCTGACGTTTTATCAGACGTTTTAGGTGACGATGCTACAATGGCAGATTCCGTTTTACGTTTTATTCGAGCAGGGTTTTTTTATCATTGTCTCTAACTGGAAATTTCTTTGTATTGCCGAGTGGTTGACTTTTCCTTTTTTATTCTCATGGTCGGTCAACAACAGATATCGGCTTGTTCGTTGCAAGGTGTCTTAGTGTGATCGTCTCTTTTCGTTTTGTACCTTGTCGTTTTTTTTATGTTTTATGGACTCAGTGGGACTCCTCTCCCACTTTGCAACCTTAACCTCTGGCTGTATTTCTTTCACGTCCTCGATTTTACTTTTGACGCTTAGAGACGGAATGGGGGACTGATGACCATAGTAGTTTTGTCCCCCTTAAACAAACAAACAACAACAACTCCCAGGCCCCCAGACCTCAGTCCGTACGATTATTGGCTTTGGGGCTACCTGAAGCCGCAAGTGTATCGTGATCGACCGACATCTCTAGGGATGCTGAAAGACAACATCCGACGCCAATGCCTTACCATAACTCTGGACATGATTTACAGTGATGTTCACAACATTATTCCTCGACTACAGCTACTGTTGAGGAATGATGGTGAACATATTGAGCATTTCCTGTAAAGAACATCATCTATGCTTTGTCTTAATTTTTTATGCTAATTCTTGCTTTTCTGATCAGATGAAGCGTTATCTGTCGGACATTTTTGAACTTTTTTTTGTTCTAATGAAACCCCATGTCATTTCAAGCATGTGTGTCAATTTTTACCTCAGTGTCTACATTTTTCCGTGATTTATTAAGTTTTCAAATTTATACTGGCTTTTTGATCACTGTAGAGTGTCAAAAAAATTATATTTTCCAAAGAAACGTAAAGGAGCCCAAAATTAGACCTCTTATGGGGCTCTGAAATTCATTAATACTTTTCTGAACAGAGCTCCTTCCTCTCTCTGTTTACCTAAGCCACTCCTGCACCTTTCTGGTTGCTCTTGTCCCCCTCTATGTCCACCTCTCTCTTGTCATCTTTTCCTTTTACCTAACTATCCAATCCTCGACACTATCTCTCTCGGGAACTCACACCTCCCTACCACCTTTAGGTCAGTATCATACTACTCCTCTTCGTACTCTCGCTGTATATTTTCGCTTCCCCCTTATCTATGACAAATTAAAAAAATATCTGTAATCTTTCATGGTAATGGGTCAAACAATGTCGAAGGTTATTGCCCGATACCATCTGCCATGCAGCCTGCCAACATGTCATTCCTATCAATAATTATGATTATATTCAAATCATGATTTTTGCAATTTGGCCATATTTTTTACAAGTGTCCGAATTTTATCCTGGAAAATGATCCAAAACAAAGATGGAATAATGCATATTCAGTGTTTGAATCGTGAATTATGGGGTTCAATTGATACAAGAATACCATAGAAAAAGGCTGGTAGGACACATTCTTAGATACCAAAGAATCGTAAATTTAGCATTGGAGGGAAGTGTGTGGAATAAAAATCTCAGAGGGAGACAAGGAGATGAATACAGCAAACACATTAAAATGAATGTCTGTTCCCGTTCTTATGAGGAGATGTACAGGATTGCGCAGGATACAGTAGGGTGGAGAGCTGCATCAAACAAGTCTCCGGACTGAAGAGAAAAACAAGACACACACACACCATTCAGGATCTAAAGTTTCTGGACACCAACAAAATATACGTTTTTCATGTTATGTTCACTGCGCTGCCACTTACTGTCAGGTATTCCATATCAGCGACAGCATTAGTCATTAGACATCATGAGAGAGCAGAACAGGGTGCTCCACGAAACTCACGGACTTGGAACATAGTCAGGTGATTGGTGTTACTAGTATCATAAGACTGTACGCGAGATCTCCACACTACTAAACATCCCTAGTTCCACTGTTCCTGATGTGATGGTGAAGTGGAAACGTGAAGGGACACGTACAGCACGAAAGCGTACTGGCTGACATCTACGTTTGACTGACATAGACCACTAACAGTTGAAGCGGACCGTACAGTGTAATCTATCCAGACCATTACCAGGAATTCCAAACTGCATCAGTATGCATTCCAAGTGCTGTGACAGGCGGGAGAAGAGAAAACTGGGATTTCGTGGCTACAATCATAGGTCCAGCTAGACATAAACCCCTTGTAAGAGACCTATGAGGCTCCTTGCATGTAGTTCGTGCTAGTTTGGTTGAAAATCCTGAATGTAGACGTAGCATTGATTTTTACACTTTTAAAATGTTTGCCAGTAGGCAAGAACCTAGGAGAACAGTAGTCTAGTGGGGATGTGATTAAAATAGATTTGCATGTCCCTGAAATTTCTGGAAGTAACGCTCTGTTAGGCAAACTGGGTAGAGCAATTTTTATGGAGGGTTTGTACGACGATCGAATTAAGCAATAGTTTGATGAAGAGGAGAAACCATCTACATCTACATCGGATACTCTGTAAATCACATTTAAGTGCCTGGCAGAGGGTTTATCGAACCACCATTATACTATTTATCTCCCATTCCATTCTCGAATAGCGCGCGGGAAGAAAGAACACCTGAATCTCTCCGTTCGAGCTCTGATTTCTCGTATTTTATTCTGATGATCATTTCTACCTATGTAAGTGGGAGTCAACAATATATTTTCGCATTCGGAGGAGAATGTTGGCGATTGGAGTTTCGCAAGTAGCCCACGCCGCAGCGATACTGCCGTTGTTCTAATGATTCCCATCCCAGATCCTGTATCGTTTCCGTAACGCTGTCTCCCCTGTATCGTAACAATACAAAACGAGCTGCCCTTCTTTGGACTCTTTCGATGTCCTCCGTCAAACCCACCTGATAAGGATCCCACACTGGGCCGCAATACTACAAAAATGGACGGACAAGCGTAGTGTATGCAGTTTCTTTTGTAGTTCTGTTGCATGTTTTGAGGGTTCTGCCAATAAAACGCACTCTCTGGTTCGCCTTTCCCACGATATTATCTACGTGTTCTTTTCAATTTAAGTCTGAAATAATAGTAATTCCTAGCTATTTTGTGGAGTTTACGGCCTTCACTTTTGATTGATTTATCTTGTAAACAAAGTTTAGCGGATTTCTTTTCGTACTCATGTGGACGACTTCACACTTCTCATTATTTAGAGTCAATTGCTAATTTCTACACCATACTGATAACTTATTCAGATCGTTCTGCAGTTGGATTTGATCTTCAGATGATTTTACCATAATGCTCTCTGAATCCATCGATATAGCAGATGCTGAAGAGAGTGCCATAACATCCGGAAAGGGAAAGCCTATGGGTAGCAATGCAAGTACTAGAGGGACAGTTAAGATAATAGCGTTAAAGTAAAGGAGGTCATACTGCAAAGACAACCGAACAGATAAGCGAATAATGACACTAGGAGCAGTGCGAAAACAAAAGTGTAAAGAAATGTTGAATAAGAGAACTGGTGTGAGAGCTGATAGGACGAAACCAGTCTGGTGCACGCAGTGCTCTCTACCCGGACTCGCTGCACCTTGTAAAGATGAGAACCCAGAAAGTGCTTTACCTGTTTTCCGCAAGGACATTAAGCTAAACACTGTCCGGAAAGGCCGCGGTTACAGAAAACGCATCTGTTTCAGGGAAACTAAAGACAGGTGTAGTGATACAGTTCTGTTACGTCTCACCAGATATCATACTAACCGTATACTGCACGAATGAAAACGATATGTTAAAATAATCATAAGTTAATGAAATGCAGCAACCAGTTGCTTGTGGTTATTTATTTTTAACTTTAACGACCGGTTTCTGGCGCTTGAGTGCCCTTCTTCTGGTCTCTATACAGACAAACAAATGCAATGGTATACAGTAAAGGCTATAGAACGTACAAAAGTCGGTTGCAGAAATTTGAAGCAGTTTCGAACCAAATAGATTCTAATAAAGATAAGTTCATATAATGGGATAAAATTAACACTTACTTTTTGTACTGTTGCTTAATGAATGTACATGCTAGTAGGACAATCAACTCTAATTGCAGAGATGTTGGAATGAATAACAATCAGCTGCTAACAAAGTATCTATGGATGAGGCTTATAGTAAAAGAGTACGATAAATAAGGAAAAAAAAAAGGCTATGGGAAAACAGTAATACTCAAAGTAGTTGAAAAGAAAAGCATAAAGAGAGGAGCAGGTGACTGATAAATCAGTCGCTTAGCAGATTAAAATTCAGTAGTCTAAGAAGTACAATGGTAAATCAATACAAATGCAAAGAAAAATCCTGTAAAATTCTTGATAGATAGTGGTGCTCAAGTCAGTTTAATAAGCAAAAATATTTGTTGGGGAACAAATAAATGTGATACAAGATAAAGTATTAGGATGCCCGGGATAAAATAATCGTGGAAGTACAAGTTAATAAGCAATCGAACGTCGCACATGATTTTCAGGTAATCGGGGCAAAGGTAGATTTGTGGTTTGGTGGCTTCTTAGGTCGAGATTTTATGATTCGGAGTACTGTTGTCGTAGAATACGCAAAGAAGAATGTCTGGATGCGTGGGGTCTGTGTGAGGTTGTAAACGGCAAAATAAAGACCGCTCCAGCAGGAAGTGTCACACTTCAGAAGTACCTCAAGTTCATGCGGCTGGTACCGGAAACCACGGTGGCATCCGTGAACAAGAAAAGTGCACAAGCGGACGTGGTGATAGCCAGTGCGAAAGGGAGTGACAGATGGAACGCGGTAGCGCCTATCCAAGGGCAGCAGAGGTCGCAAGGCGGGGAATGTGACGTTGGCCGCCGAAAGAACCGGAGGGCCGAACGACAGACAAAAAAAAAAGTTCAAATGTTTGTATAGCTTATGGGACTTAACTACGAGGTCATCAGTTCCTAAACTTACAAACTACTTACGAACTAGCTAATACTAAGGACGGCACAAATATCCGTGCCCGAGGGGGGATTCGAACCCCCGACCGTAGTGGCCGTGCAGACCGTGACTGGCGCGCTTCAGTTCCCTCGGCCACCGCGGCCGGCGAACGAGAGACAAGCGAACCAGTCAGAGGCCTGTGCGAGTGTACTACATGCCGTGAGAAAAAATCAACACACCAAATGCTGTTCTATCGAGGAAAACAGGTGGGAACGAGTCTGAAAGAAACAGATGTCTGAACGGAGATTTGCAGGTAGAAAACAAAACCAAAAAGGAGGAACAGATAAAAATAGGCTCCAGGAAACAAATAATTCTTTCGGAGCAAGGTAGATGTAGTAGGTGTATCAGAAGCCTTATCGTAAAACAAGAAATACAGACAGGTGTACATGTATTTGAAGTATTAGGTTAGGTAACTGGAGGTAAGTGTTTAATCAGTTTGTTAAATACAAACGAAAGTGAAGTGGTTATTGACCATCCAATATTACAATCAAAATGAGTATTACCAGTAGAGACAATGCCTATAAGACATAGTGATAAAAAAGTAATTCCAGAATCAGTAGACTAAGATAGTCTTAGAGGAAGTCTTTTAAACGAGAAGGAAAGAAAGGCAGCCGGCCGCGGTGGCCGAGGGGACTGAGGCGCTCCAGTCACGGTCTGCACGGCCACTAAGGTCGGGGGTTCGAACCCCCCCCCCCCCCCCGGGCATGGATATTTGTGCCGTCCTTAGTATTAGTTAGTTCATAAGTAGTTTGTAAGTTTAGGGACTGATGACCCTTTAGTTAAGTCCCATAAGCTATACAAACATTTGAATTTTAAAGAAAAGCAACTGTTGAGCTATGTTGTGCAAATAATGATAACAGTGGGTTTTATAAAATCACATGAAATGACTGCAGCAAACTGTATATAGATCAAACAGGCAGGGCAATTGAAATTAGTGACTGAACATGAACGTAACAGGAGATTACAGAAGGCAGACTCCACCTTTGCTGATCACGTTCTGAAAGGAGGACACAGTTACCAGGTTCACACAGAAGTGCTTCACATAACCAACAAAGGCAGGAAACAATCTGTTAGCACTGAAAATAAACATTTAGCCAAAAATCCCCAGCTAGTGCTAAATGACCAAGTACAGTTGAGCACATCCCCACTGTTAAGCTTCACATATTGTAACCAAAACAGCTACCTAGCACAGACTATCTTAATATCACACATACAGCCCCCATTCCTACCTTGTTTACTTTTAGACTTAAAGATCAAAACGCCGGCCGCTGTGGCCGAGCGTTCTGTGGCACTCCAGTCATAGTCTGCACGGCCACTACGGTCGGGGGTTCGAATCCCCCTCGGGCATGGATATTTGTGCCGTCCTTAGTATTAGCTAGTTCATAAGTAGTCTGTAAGCTTAGGGACTGATGACCCCGTAGTTAAGTCCCATAAGCTCTACAAACATTTTTAAGATCAAAACAATACCTATAATAAACTGTACAGTAACATGAAATATAATTTAAATATGTGAACCTTGTCACATGCTGTAAAATAAGTGAATTGTAAACTCAGTGTAGAAAACGTATTTAATGTAAAACTTAAGTGATGATTTCAACATAGGGCGCAATCACAATAATGTTTACATAGTTTCATTAATATTTGTAATGTAATATGTTTGACCTTGTTCACTTGCCAATTACACTAAAAAAGTTCAGGCGTCCACTGATAACGCAAACATAAATCTACATGGCAACAGATGACTTTGTAATTCCAACAAATGTCATATGCGAAGTCCGAGTATTCTCTGTGTTGTATCTTTGTTTGCCATCTTTGAGAACCTAAGCAATAGCATCTTTGTCGACGCCTGTCAACAGTTTACCTGACGATGGCCTAATAAGCCGAAAACTAGTTTGTAAAGAAACAAAAAATTAATAGAACAGAAACAGTTTGTATTCAACATTAAATATAATGATATATTTTATTTCGAAGAAGATAATTTCACACATACAGAAGTGTTAAGACATTATATTCGATTGTTTCCAGAAGCTGACGGCCATATAATTAATCAAAGACGAGACAGGATACCCCAAGCACAGATGATATCATAGCACAGTGTGACAGTGTATGTAATTTTCCTCTAATTCTAATTCCAAAAGAATTGTAAGCAAGTGGAAAACAAAAGTGGAGGGTAGCAGCTGATTACAGGAAATTAAATGAAATATTGATCAATTTTATCTGTTATTACCATAGTAGAGGTCTTAGACGGATTGGGCAAAACAAAGTATTTTTCAACGCTGGATTTAGAAAAGGGATATTGTCAGGTACTATTCTATGAAAAGAATAGAGAACTTACACAGTCAGTACGCCATTTGGGCACTATGAATATAAATGAATGCCGATGAGATTAAAAACAGCACATACTACATTTTAAAAATTAATGAAGTCCGTGTTAACAGTGTTACTAGGGGGAAAGGGTTTTATATACTCAGATGTTGTGAAAGAGTTTGGATCTACTCTCGAAGAACGCAACAACAGACCGGAAGAAGTGTTCCGGCGTCTTTGTCACAATCATCTAAAAATAGTAGTAGATAAATGTGAATTTTTGAAGAAAGAAGTTACCTTTTTAGGGCACACATTAACTGAGCAAGGATTGAAACCTGACCCAAAGAAAGTAAAAGCAATAGAAGAGTACCCTCAACCAACGACTACAAGACAATAAAAAGCCTTTTTGCGATTAACCGGGCACTTTCGACGATTCATCAGTAACTTTAGCAAAATTGCTTAACCATTCTGTGAATAATGAAGGAATGGTGTACCGTACAGTTGGAATATTGAGCAGGAAATCTCATTTCAACAATTCAAAGAGAAGTTGTTAAAGCCTCCAATCGTACATTACCCAGATTTTGAAAGACAAATCATTGTCACAAGACACGCTAGCCGAAACTCAATTGGAGCTGTACTAGCCGGGTAGAATAACTAAGGACTTACCGTTGGCTTATACGTCTGGATCCCTAAGTAAATGTGATCAGTCATACAGTAAAATTGAACGAGAGATGTTAGCTACGTGCTGGGCGATAAAATATTTCAGGCCCTATCTGCTTGGTAGGTTTACCGTCTGTACAGATCATAAATCATTAACGTTGATCAGCAGCATATCTGATCCGTCATCACGATCAATGAAATTTCCACTGAAGGTAGAGGAAAACCATTATGAAATAGCATATAATAGTGGGAAACAAAGAGGCCGATGCTCTGAAGAATGCAGGATGTTGGTGATGTCGAAACGGTGGAAAAGATAAAAACGAATGAGAAGTACACGATCAAAACAGTTGAGTGACGACCTTAACCCCTCAACAGGAGACGAAGATAGCTGTTCCGCTGGTAAACAACCTAACAGCTGAGCTGGATGTGAAGGAAACATTAGCCATATTAAAATACTATCACGATTCGCCAATAGGAGGGTACCAAGGAACAGGTCGCACTTACGAGAGACTCGAAAAATATTATACATGTTCAGGTATGAAAGACGACAATGCAAATTGTATACGTTGTTGCGAAATTTGTCAGAAAAATAACCTGACGAGAAACTAAATAAAGATGCGATTATCAATAACAACCACACCGCAACGTATTTCCGAAACGTCTGACAGATATCGTTTGCCCATTACATCAAACAAATCAGGGCAACAAATACATTTTAACATTTCAAGATGTGATAACTAAATTCGCTGCTGCGGAACCTACTGTAGGACAATATACGGAAACAATACGAAGGGTATTTGTAGAAAAGATAGTACTGAATTTTGGAATACACCGAATAGTGTTTAGCGATATGGGGAGTAACTTTGTTAGTGATACAATGGAAAGGGTATGCCGACTACTACGTGTTGACAAAATTCAGACTACAGCATACCACCCACAAACGAACGGGGCACCTGAAAGAACTCATGTAACTGAGACATTATGTAAATCATTCACAAACCGATTGGGCTGCTTGGATCCCATATGTTGTATTAGTGTACAATAAAACTCTTCATAGTTCGACAGGATATACCCCTCTTGAATCATTCAGCTGAAAGCTGTTCAATTATCCAGACATTTTTTCGAGTAGATCCTAAAATTTCAATGCAGTTATGATGACTATGTTACAGAGTTAAGAAGAGAATGCAGTGTTTGCTTGAGGACCTAAATAGGTAGTGGGAATGAAAAGTCAATGTTCTAATGCACGTGGAAGGACGAAAATACATACCGCTAAATGCTAATATAGTGAAAGAATTTTCTAATTCCAGGGACGAGGAAAATTAATTACCTCTTTACAGGAGCAACCATAAAAATATTGCTCACCGTTATAGCAGTAGAAACCATAAAACAGCACCCTGAGCTACAACTGAGCCACTTTGCCTCCTCACTAGGTTTTTGTTATGATGACCTAGTATATACCGTGTAATCTACAAAAACTAAGTAGCAAGTTTGAACAAACAGAAATACTGGTAAAAAGGGCAGTAAACTTCTGTCAGAAACGATTTTCATTAATCAATATGTGTGTAACAGTGCGCGCTACTGTGTTCCACGTACTAACGTGGCAGATTCAAGAAATTGAGAAGGCACAGGCTTTAAATGGGCAACTAGGAAGACATGAAAGGAAGGTGAAAAGAGGAATTTTAAATTTTGTAGGTGAATTTAGAAGATACTGTTCGGGACTCTTGATGTAGTTGATGCCTCATATTTTAAAGAGAAAATCCATGTTTTGAAAGAACAGCAGTGAGAGCTATTACGGTTAAGTAAACAACAAGTTACTGTCGGGAAGGCAATATTGACAAGTATTAACCAAGCTATTAGCTCGATAGATAGAAATGTAAAGCTGTTAACTGATGGAGTGAAAAGGCTGGGTCAGCATATATTAGAATTTGAAGATAGCACTGATCGAGGACTGCAGAGAGATGTTATTCTAATAACAATGAACGACTGATCCAGTCATCACCAATATTTAACGAATTAGAGCGCGCATGCGATTTACTCATTACCGCAATAGTAGATACACAAAAGAGGATCCTGGAGCCCCATTTTATTAATCACATACAGGTTGTAAAGTATTTGTAACTCATCAAAGACGATCTAAAGGATAAACAATTTGAAATAGCACTAACTAAGGGTAATGCTTACCAATTATTAAAAATAATTGCCGGCCGCGGTGGCCGAGGTGACTGAGGCGCTCCAGTCACGGTCAGCACAGCCACTACGGTCGGGGTTCGAATCCCCCCTCGGGCATGGATATTTGTGTCGTCTTAGTTCGTAAGTAGTTCATAAGTAGTTTGTAAGTTTAGGGACTGATAACCCCGTCGTTAAGTCCCATAAGCTTAACAAACATTTGAACATTTTTTTGAAATAATTAACCTTGATGTTTTCATTGCTGGCAAAATATTAAGCTAAGTATTAAATATTCCCTTTGTGGATAGTAACTCGTTTAATTTATACAAAATCTGGTCATTACCATTTGAGAAAGATGATGTTCATATGTTCTAAAAACTCGTCAAGTTTCTCACGTTCGTTATTTGGCCACACAGACGTGAGAAACGTGGCGAGTTCTTAGAACATCTGAACAGCATCAACACTAGCATCCAGTTCACCATGGAGGTAGAAAAATAGAGTACATTGCCCTTCCTCGACGTTCACGTCCGTCGCAAACGGAATGGATGCCTTGGTCACAGCGTCTATAGAAAACCTTCTCACACTGATCTGTACTTGCACGCCACCCGGCAGAGAAGCACACTGTATTGCCAACTTCGGCACATCGTGCAAAAACAATATCAGACGCCGATGACCTGCCCCATGAGTTGAAACATCTACGCAAGGTCTTCAGGAATAATGGCTACAATGATCGTGAAATAAGTGATCCGATCTCAGGAAGGAAACACAATAAGACCACTGACGAGGAAGGAAGAAAGGAACTTGCTTTTTTGCCGTTCAGTAGTTCTGTGTCGGGCAAAATAAGGCGCCTGTTGAAGAGACACAAGATCAAATCAGTCTTCAGGCCCATGACGAAAATCCGGCAGTTACTGAGACCAGTTAAAGACGCAGTAGGTCTCAGAACACCTGGTTTACAAGATACCTTGCGAGTGTGGCCAGTGTAATGTCAGACAAACAGTACGAACTGTTGTACAACGAACGAAGGAACATGAAAGATTTTATCGTTTACAGCACCGAGACAAATCGCCTTTAGCTGAGCATGCTTTAGTAAACGGTCATCGCATCAAATTCGATGAAACTGCCGTCGTGGATAGCACGAACGGCTTCTGGGACAATATTATTAAAGAAGCCAACGAAATTAAAACATCTGATAACATCCTTTACAAAGACGGCGGCGTGCAGCTCAGCGCGGCGTGGGATCCAGCGATCGCGCAGTTAAAACGGGCGCATCCAACACCGACCCAAAGCATGCGATGGCGCAGAGCATCAGGACGTCACAGCCGGCAGCTAGTGTATATAAGCACGTACCTGCAGCCACTAGGCAGTCAATACCACTTGACAGTGGCCAAGGAGTGCTTGGCCGAAAGCTCGTGGAGTTTTAACTAGCTGACGCGGACGGGAACTCGAGAACTTTTTATTCACTATGCAATGGAAACTACTATTGTCGCTGATAGCACACGTTGACATACCTACCTTACCTCCGAGCGGATGGAGTCTCCAATCCCACGTAACGGGCGAGCGCACAATCGAGGAAAACAGTCATTTGTGAGCGTTCGGTCTAACGTAACGGTGTCACTATGTACGACTGTGGTGGTGTTATCCTAACGTCAATGCACAGTGTTACTGAAACTTCCTGGCAGATTAAAATTGTGTGCCGGAAACGGGACCCTAATCTGGGACGTTTGCCTTTCGCGGCCATGGGCTCTACCACTGAGCTATCCCGACACGACTCACGGTCCGTCCTCACAACTTGCCCACGAAAGGCAAAGGTCCCAGGTTCGAATCCCGGTTCCGGATGGATGGATGGATGCTTAGGGTTTAACATCCCGGCGACAGCTTGGCCATTAGAGACGGAGCGAACGCTCGGAGTTTTTGGGTTAGGACGAGGAAGGAAATCGGCTGTGCATATGCCTGGAGTCATTTAGGGAAATCACGGAAAACCTAAATCTGGATGGCTGGAGGTGGATTTGAACCACCACCCTCCCGAATGCGAGTCCAGTGCGTTACCACTGCGCCACCTCGCTCGGTCCCGGTTCCGGCAGACAATTTTAATCAGTCAGGAAGTTTCGTATCAGTACACACTCCACTGCAGACTGAAAGTTTCATTCACAGTATTACTGTTTCGTTTTTGAAGCATTACCTGCGACCAGCTTTGTGAAAGAAGTGGCATCACCTTCTGCGCAACCCACCCATTATTTTGCACGACAATGGAGATGAAGGAACCACTTCGTGGCATTCACTTTAGAGCTGTTCCAGAGACTCGACAGGCAGCAGACCGCTCCATTCGCACCATCAACGGAACAGGCCCTGCTAACGGAATACTACGCCATCCAAATAGCTCAAATGTTCAAATGTCTGTGAAGCTTATGGGACTTAACTACGGGGTCATCAGTCCCTAAACTTAAGAACTACCTTATAATAAGGACGGCACAAATATCCATGCCCGAAGGGGGATTCGAACCCCCTACTGTAGTGGCCGTGCAGACCGTGACTTGAGCGACTCAGTGCCCTCGGCCACCGCGGCCGGCTCCAAATAGCTGCCAATAGTTTGCTTATTTTTTTTAGAGCCCTGCACCATAGCTTGCGTTCTGTCACCTTGTCCGAGCTCACTCTCAGCAGGGGTTCTAGTCCTGTGCACCTAACGTGACCACCTCCAATCTCCCACGAAAATAGGGAGGCACAAGAACTGGCGACGAAATTGCTTTTTGAACCCGCCAGCCTTAACCCCACTCACCTCCTGCATTGCGCTCGTTTCGAATGTTGCTTCAGCCGAGCATATTGTGTCTTGTTCATATAGTCATGATAAACACTACTAACCCCGAGTCAAACGCTTCCGCTGCGCCAACTGCCGTCGCCTTTACAATAGACTGAACGCCTTTGTTCAGTTTCAGAAGCAGCAACTGGCGGCCCTTCTGCTGCGGTACGACAGCTGCTTGAAGCACAGCGTTCAGTCGCCCACAAAGCTGCAACCGCACCTCAGTCTGCGCCTGCAACATCCGTTCTGCCGCCTTTTCGTCTATTCGATAACAAGATTGACGACGATTGCACAACGCACAACGTGCCAGTTACTGTCAAACTTTCATTTCTTTTGAGTACGAAGTCATTCGCGACATAGATGCGTAAAATACTCTCGGTGTTCTTGCCGCGTCAAATATGGCTAGGAGCCCAAGCTTTCGACTATATCCTCCATAGTCGTCGTCAGGGGTAAAACTGACTGCCGTGAACTGGAGGCTTCCTCCTATATAACCAGGAGACGGCTTCTAATTGGCTGGCTTACGTCACAGCGGTAATGGCACGTACTTGGGTGGTGCCATCTAACCACCTAGAATTTTCTAGCGCACTCTATTCCGCGTTGTTAGCAGCGCCATCTCTCGCAGCAGGCGGTAATCTGCGGGAAGTACTCTGAAGGTTCTGGGAGCCAACCTCTGTTCCTTCTCCTTCTCCAGTGCTCGCTTCCATGCATTGCTGAGTGCATACCCGGAGTCTCTACTGATATTATTATCGCATAATCTGATTTCAATCGCCAGTAGTTGGAAGCGTGAGCTACTACTCTCGTTTCTTAAAACAAAATCCGATGTTTATTTAACAGGCTGTGCTCATTTCTTTTGTCCATCCTTTCCGCCTGGTAGCAGGCATCGCCATTGCGATTGTCTCCGTAACTCTGCTGTGCTTCCAGGTCTGCCGCCGTCCCTGCTGCCCGTCGCCGTCGTCGTTCCAGTGCCAGGGGGATCTGCTGCCCGCCGCTGCCGCTGCCGCTGTCACCACCCTGCCCTGCCTGGAGGCGCCGCCGCCAGGAGGCCCTGCCGGACCTGCTCGCCGCCCCGCTGCCCCAGTCCAGCCCGGGGATCGTCTCGCCGCCGCCGCCGCCCCCACCGCCCGGAGGTTCTGCCCCGGGGGTCCCGCTGACCGCCGGACCGGTTCGCCGAACCGTCGCCGCCGCTACGGAGCCGCCCCGATCCCCTCGGGTCGGTGCTCGCCGTCTACCCGCCGCCGCTGCCGCCGCCGGCGTCGTCTCCGCCGCCGCCCTCCAGCCAGCTGCTGGTGGTCTCCCGCCGCTCCACCGCGGCCCGAGGCTTCCGCCAGTTCCAGCCGGCCACCTGCAGTGGTCGCCACCTTTCGCTTGAACTGTCCACTTTTTCTTTCTCTTCGACTTCTTTCCCTCTTTGTCCGTCGCGATGTCCGACACCCCAGTCACCACCACCACCACCGTTTTATATACCACCCCCCCGTCGCCCCCACCGTTACGACTTGGATATCCACGCACGCCCGCCCTTCCCACGACATCCCCCTCTCCGTGCTCCTCTCCACCACAGCCGCCTCACACGTCTCTGCTCCACCCCCAGCTACCGTGTATCTTCCCCTCACCTCCCCTGCAGACTTCTCCCCAATCTCAATAACACGGATCACCCATGCTGGGCCACGGTGGCCGACACCCCGCAGTCGCCGTCTTTTACCGCCGCACCGCAACAGGGCACCGCCCCCCGCCACATCCCCATACCCCGTCCCGTCTTTCTCCTCCTCCACTGGCGCCCATAAAAAGACCACCAAACGTGGAAGCGCGGACCCCGACCCTTCCGCCTCCAAGAAGGCTCCTCCTCCCCCTCCTCCTCCACCTCCACAGCCTGCCGACATCATGGACACTGCACCCATCCACCCCCCACAACCGGATCTGTACACCTACCTCCTCTCCCGTCCTGATCCCCGCTTCCTTGACAATCGTACCCTCTCCCTGGAACTCTGGAAGTACTTCCCTGCCGCTCCTATCGTCCAACTCATCCCCCGTAGGGACTCTGTCCTTATCAAATCTCCCAGCCCAACTTTCCATACTGACACGCTTCAGCGCCTCCCTGCCATCCACCTCGGCCCCCACGCAACCCTCAGCCCGTACTAAACATCCTCCTCCCCCCATCAACCTCTCCCTCCCCGCCGTCCGCCCAACCTCACCGCCGTGATAACCAAACTTAGTCCGGTTATCACGGAGGAGGAGGTGTTGGGCCAACTCAACGCCCAACCAGACATCTCCATTCGCTCTGCCAAGCAGATCCATAATGCCACCGTACCCACCTACCTGATGCGGATTTTCACTGAATCCGCATTCTCCATCGATCGCCTCCTCCTCGAGGGGGTCCTCATCTATGACCGCCGCCACAAGGTAGAACCCTCCCGCTCCCCACCCCAATCGTACCGCTGTGCCAGGTGTCTCGTTTATAACGATCACCTGACACAGCACTGCCGCAACCCACCCACCTGTCCCCACTGCAAGTCCAATCACCTCCACAAACACTGTCCCAACCTCGCCTCCCCTCCTGTCTGCAACACCTGTGGTGGCCCCCATCACACCTACTCCTATAAATGTAAATCCATCCCCACCCCCACCATTCCCGAACTTACCGTCCCTGTTCGTCCTGTCGATCCCCCTCTCCATCCCAACAACTCCCTCTGCCCCCCTCCAACCATAGAGGACGTCATCTGATTTGTCACAACCGTCCTCCAGAACATCCATCTCTTCCAGCGTCCCCATACCCTCCAGCAGATCGCCCTTGCCGCCCGTTCTGTCTTTCACCTCAAAACCGTCGCCACCCTCTCCCGTGCACAATCCCACTTCACCTTCTCCCGGCAAGTTACCCTAGTCTAGACACACCGTACCCTCTTTTCCCATCGCCCCCTCTCCCTCCTCTCGCCCTTCCCTTTTGACCCCTATGGCAAGCCCTACCTATACCTTCCTCTATCATAATGTCCGCTCTTTTCCTGCCAATAAACACCTCCTTATGCGCACCCTTTCCCACCACTGCGTGGATGCCTTCCTCCTGAACGAGACCTTCCTCCAACCCCGCCGTCCTATCAGCACCGCTCCCTACGTTCTCCACCATACCGATGGCCCCCCACCCCTCGCCCGAGGCGGAGTGGCGATCGGCCACCTCTGCCACCACCCCGTCCAGCTCCAACCTCTCCTTAATGACCCCACCGAACACCTGATCCTCAGCCTCTTCCTCCCATCCCTTACTGTCACCCTCGCTACCATCTATATCCGCAGAACTGCTACCCTCCACTATGCCTTCCTCTCCCACATAGACCGCTCCTTCACGACCTATGTGATTGCCGCCGACCTTAACCTTTCTTCCCGTCCGCCCGCTGAACTCCGGCGGTGGCATCAGTTCATCACCACCTCGCTCCAGGACGACGTCCTTCCTCTTCCCCGCCCGCCCCGCCCTGAAAGCAACACCACGCCCGACGTCATCCTGGCGTCTCCCAACCTCCTTCGGCGCATCACGCTGGATGTCCTCGACCTTATAGGCAGTGACCACGCCCCTGTCCTACTTACCCTTGACCACCGCCCCCACCCTGCCCATGCTCCCCATCCTATGCCCCCTCCCAAACTCGTTCATGATTATTCCCGTGCCGACTGGGATTCCTACCGTTGCTCCATTGACACCTCGGTCGCAAGCCACCCACTTCCCCTCCGCACTCCTGACGATATTGATCATGCCTCCTCCTTCCTCCAGCAGACCGTTGCTGACGCGGTCTGTGACCACATCCCCACCCGGGAGATTTATCCTCACCATCCTACCCTTCCTCCACAGAACGTCCTTCTCCTTCGCAAATCCCGTCGTCTGTACTGCTCCTTCCTCCAGACCCCTGACCGGGACACACTCCAATGCCACCGGCAAATCCAACGCCACATCCGAAACCTCTTGTCCGCGAAAAAACGCCGGGACTGGCGCCAGACGTACACCCGTCTCAATTCCAAGCTCCCTGTCAACTCCTCCAAGTACTGGCATGCCTTCCGCCGCCTTACTGGCAGTCACTCCTCCCCCCACTACCCGCTTCTCCATGATGACCGTCCTTTTCCTGACAACGCCAGTAAGGCTGAACACTTTGCCTCCTACCTCTCCGAACTCTTCTCCATTCCTGATGATCCTCTCTTTGACTATTCTCTCTTCCTGGACGTCCATGAGCGAACCAATACCTCCACTCCTCCGCTCGCCCCTGGCTTCCAGTATTTGGACCACAACTCCACCTCAGAACTGAACAAACCCATTACCGCCTGTGACATAATCGACACTCTTCGGACTAAATGCAACACTGCCCCCGGTCACGGCTGACCTACCGCCAACTCCGAGCCTGCCCCCCTTCCTTCCACGAAGATCTTGCAACCTTATATTATGTCATCTTTCTCACTGGCTTTTACCCCGACCTGTGGATGACCTCCCGTATTCTCATGTTCCTCAAACCTGATAAGCCCCATCCCAGACCTCATCCTACCATCCCATCAGTCTTACGTCCATGTTCAGCAAGGTCCTGGAAACCATCCTCTCCCATCGTATCCATCAGTACCTCCATCGCCACCAGTTCCTCCCTCTTTCCCAATGTGGCTTCCGACCCTCCTTCTCTGCCGATGACCAGCTCCTTCGCCTAACTCATCTCCTATCTGTCCAACTCAACTCCCGTCACTCCGCAATGTTTGTCTCCCTTGATATCCAAAAAGCCTACGACCGTGTATGGCATTCTGGTCTCCTCTTCAAGCTCCAGTTCTACGCCTTTCCTATTAATTACGTCCGCCTCATTGCTTCCTTTCTCAACCACCGGCCCTCCTATGTTACTGTCTGCAACTCCGACTCCCGTCTGTTCTACCCCTCTGCCGGGGTGCCCCAAGGCTCCGTACTCTCTCCTCTCCTTTATCTCATCTACTCCGCCGACATGCCCCAACCCGAGCCTCCCGTCTATCTTCTACAATATGCTGAGGACACCGCCTTCCTAGCCCTCGCCCCCTCCCTTGCCCACTCCGAGTTTTTGCTTCAGTCCTACCTCACCGAGTTCGCCTCATGGTGTAACCGGTGGCTCCTCTCCGTCAATCCTGACAAATACCAGGCAATTATAATAGCTCGTACCACCCCTTCCTTCTTTCTCCATGATTTCTACCTTACCCTCCACAACCGCCCCATCCGCCACACCCCACCCTGAAGTACCTTGGCCTAACCCTCGACTGTAACCTTTCCTGGACCCCCACCTCGGCACTGTCCGACAGAAAGCCCTTTCCCACCTTAACCTCCTCAAACTCCTCACTGGCCGGACGTGGAGTCTCAGCCCCTCCACCATCCTCTACACCTACCGGCCCCTCATGCGTCCTGTCCTCTGCAGCTTCCATCCCGCCTGGAGCTCCGTTCCCACATCCTACTATAAAACCCTTAAAGTCCTCCAGCGCCACACCCTCCGCCTCGCCTACCGCATTCGGCACCCTTCCCCCACGCGGATCCTGTATGACCTGATCCCGTTTCCCCACCTCCTCGAATATCTCCAGCATATCCGTATCCTCTATACCACCCGTAAAATAGACTCCCACAACCCTCTGGTCCACCCCATCCTTACCAGCCCTGGGCCTCTGCCACGCCTCTACCGCGTTATACCCCCTTCCCTTCATCTCCACACCCTCCATGTCCTCTCCCGGGGTAATTTCCGCCGCCTCCCCCTCCCTGATGACGTCCTCCGTTCCGACATATACCCGTCCTACCAGCTCTGATCCCCACCCATAGATAAAGTGCCCCCTTCCCCCACTCCCCTTCCACTCACCCGCTTGGCTACCTCCTCCCTGCCCTGTAGTCCATACGGCTCCTCCCTGCCGCCCCCTTTCCCCGCCGTTTTTCCTCTCCCACACGCTTCGCTCCCCCCCCCCTTCTCGGGGTCCTGGACCGACAGATTTAACAGTGCTACGTCAAGTGTTGTGTGCTGTGCTCCAGTGAAGTGTCTGTTTCTTAACTGCGTCCACCGCAACCAGACAAGTGTCGCATCGTGTATTTTAATTAGTGTCTCCGTGTACTCGCCGTCCTGTGTTATTGTCGTCATACATGTGCTTTTTAGGTCACCGTGGCTCCTCATTTTTAACTGACTTAATCTGGATCTGATCGTCTGTCAACTGTTTGTACTTCGAATTGTCACCATGTCTATGTCTTTGTTCCTCTGTTGTTTTTTCGCCTGTCTTGTATTTTAATTTTCATCTCATCCATGTATTTTATTCTCTCGGCTGAAGAGCAGCCTCTGGAGCTGCTGCCAGCCTACTGGTGAAATAGCTGGTGTGGAAACACAATAAAGGAAAAAAAAATTCTTTTGTCCACTGGTGGTGTCGAACTATACCGTTTGATATCTGAGTTTTTCGCCACTCAACGAACGCAGCAGTTAGTATTCGCGCAGTTACAGATGCTTTGGACAAACATTTTTCTGACACAGTGCCGATTACAGCAACACCGAGGCCTGACAACTGGCTGTGCCTACGTCACATCGGGAGGCGGCGGACGCAGGCTGACTGGCCAGCCGCTACGAGGCGCTGGGCGTGTCCCAGCGGTCAGCCAGTCAACTCTTGGTGTGACGTAGAGATGGGCAGTTGTGAGGCCTTGTCTTCTAGTCGGTGTTGGTTACAGCCGTTAGGTACAAGTTTTGGCCCACTTTAGGTTACGGTAGTAACACTAAAAGTAGGCCTTAGAAAATTCTCTACAACTTTGCTCTCTTATGTTTTTTTTTCATATCTCGTAGCGTTTCAAATATATTTGCAAAAATAACGGCGATTTTGGGATGTATTTCTGTCTGTGTGTCTGTCCGTAACGTGTTCCCTGTTTTTAAGACGAACCGTTCAACCGATCAGCACCAAATTTTACAGACGTGATTGTAGGCCGCCAGAGACCAGAACCTCCCTTTTTCAAATTTTTCGGACAAAAAATACGGTAGTAAAACAAAAAAAGCCGTTTGTAGTATAATTGTAATTGCAAACGATCCGTTCATCTGACACGAAAATTGAATAACCTAATTGGAAGAGGAGAAAATTCTCTACAACTTAGCTCCCTTTTTTTCATATCTCGTATCGTTTGAGACCTATTTGCAAAAATAACGAAGATTTGACACTCTCCATTGAATTAACGAAAACCAGCCGTTCGGAGATGTCTCGTGACATTCCTCGCGTATTTGATAATTTTCTTATTGTAACTTACACGTTGTCATTTCAAAGCAACGGCACACTGAGGAATTAACAAAAACACATCGTTCTTCGTACGATAAATGATAATCTAATGTCTTCAAGTGCTATATTAATATCAGTTAACAACGGCCATTAATAGTATGAGATTTAAGAACTCCTGTTTTGATTTATAGACGTAGCGTAGTGGGCAAGGTGCTGGACTGAGACGCGAAAGGTCGGTTGTTAGAGACCCGCCACTACTTAATGTTTTCCTAAAAGGGTTTCAGACACTCTTATTAATTAATTAATTATTATTTAGATTATTATTTTGGTCCAAAATGTTTGCAAAAACTTATAAAACTACAAATCTAAAGTGGGCCGTAAAACACGTCAGTGCGATTTTTTTCCATTGCAAAAGAAACCCGATGACACACACCGTCAATGAGTATCTGGCTTACAAGGTTTAACACGCCAGTGCAGGTTTAAATGCTCTTGTAGTCTTTACTATAATGGTGTTACGATGCGTGATGCGATCTCACACGATGTGACAGTATTAAATGTTCAAATGTTTGTAAATCTCTCGGACCAAACTGCGTGGTCATCAGTCCGTTGCTTACAAACTACTTAAACCATGTTAAACTAACCTAAAGACAAACACACACACACACACACACACACACACACACACACACACACAAACACACCCATGCCCCAGGGAGGACTCGAATCTCCGACGGCGAGCAACCGCGCGATCCGCAGCGAGGCGCCTTAGACCGCTCGGCTACTCCACTGCGGCTGACAGAGTAGCCATATACGTGATCAGTTTTTGAGACATACAGATCCTGCTCTTGAACAGGAGTTGCAAATCATTGACTACCAAGTCTCGTGTGACTTTGCGGCCTCTGTTTGGATGTTTCCGCTATTTGCAATGTGTCGCGAAGTGCTTCTTACGCTCCCCACCGCGTTCAATAAGGCCCCCGCGAACTCGCAGAGCAGTAAACAAGTGTCACGTCAACATACTTCAGCGTAGTCTCGCCCTCGTGTTTTTGCTCGCCACGATAGCCAACAGTGTCCGTCTCGGAACGCGACGAGTCATGCATGTGGAAAGCGTAGCCATGTCCAGTTTGTCTTCAACAGCATGTAACAACTTCACTGCAAAAACCTGGTCGCTCGCGCAAGCATTGCTCCCACCCTCGTAGTGTTATGTAGAGGAATCTCAACCTGTGTCTCCATTCGCAAATGACACAGTTTCGAGTGTAACTACGCTCTTGCCTAAGTCAGTGCATCGTCGCGCAAATAAACTTTTTGTAGTGATTCAAGGACATCGCGTGTTTTAACAATTGGACACGGGTGCTTCTGAGTCTCTTCTGTATAAAATCGCATATGAACTGCTTGATCCCCCGCAGTTGTTTGCTCCGCGCACACAATTAAGGGCTTACGGGAGTCACGACATTCAAGTTTAAGGCTCTTGTAGTTCCCAGCCACTATCTAAACTCGCACTCAAACTATGACAATTCATGTGTTGTGTTCTCGCCAGTGAGAAAATATTTGCGGTCTTGACGCCTTTGACCTTTTTCGATTTAGATTCCAGGACGATATGTTGTCTGTTAGTTCAAAAATGTTCAAATGTTTGTAAATCTATCGGACCAAACCACTTGGTCATCAGTCCGTAGCTTACAAACTACTTAAACTAAGGGAAACTAACCTAAAGACAATACACACACCCATGCCCCAGGGAGGACTCGAACCTCTTTTTTTCTTTCTTTTTCTTTTTCCTTCTTCTACTAAAGGAAAGGAAACTAAAGTGCCACGGCTACTTTGACCCTAATATAAAAAAGAACCTCAAGCTCTTCAGGCGTTGGCGCCTAACTAAAACTACCCCTGGAAACTACCTATGTAAGGGAACAAAAACAAGGAAAAGGAAGGGGAATGTGTAGGAGACAAACCAAAGAAAATCTCTTTATTCTCATTATTATGATTTTATTTCATTTTTATTTTCTTATTTTTTTATTTAGTAGATCTTGATCAAATTCAAATGTTCAAATGTTTGTAAATCTATCGGACCAAACTGCGTGGTCATCAGTCCGTAGTTTATAAACTACTTAAAACTAGGTAAACTAACCTAAGGACAACACACACACGCATGCCCCAGGGAGGACTCTAACCTCTACGGCGAGCAACCGCGCGCACGGCAGCGAGACGCTTCAGACCGCTCGGCTACTCCACCGCGGCATAGATCTTGATGTTCGTTGTATAGTTCAGAAGATCTCGGTTTCCTTCGGCTAGTAAGGTTAGTCACGGCTTCTCGTAGAATGTGCATTCCGTTGAACAGTTGAAGTAGGGACAGCAGTTCAGACATTTAAAATTCTTCTCTATTGACTGAACACATTCCAGTGCGGGAGGATAGTTGAAGGTATTACCAAGGAAGTTTGAAAAGTATTGTCTATATTTAGGGTGATGTACAACTCTGTAATGGCAATCCGTGAGAAGTCCAAAAATCAAGTTTCGATTTTGCAGTATGTCCAAAAAGATAGTGTATGGCATGTCCGCGAATCCAATTCACAGCATTGGTCTTAGCATTTGGAAAATATCGTCGGTCCGGAAATAATAACGAATGAGGAGTAATGCTCTCTGAAATAGTTCTCGCGAGGAAAGCTATGATACGGCGAATCAGTTGCCAAACGTCAGCAGCAGAACCGCAAACAAAACGATGTTCGTCCGTGTCAGCCACCCCACACTTGGTACAGAGAGGTGATTCGGCGAGGTAGATGCGATGAAGGCGAAATCTGCAAACATGCTTACTATTGACAGTAAGGTACCAGACCGACTGTGCATCAGAAACAAGAAAGGAAGCAGATATAGTGCGCTAGATGGAGCGCCAGTCAAACTGGGTAAATTTTTGTTCGATCGGGTTTTATTGTAGACGTCTTTGTAGAACATCGTAGACAACTTCAGTTTTGCGTAAGTACGGGATGAGGTGGAGATAACTAAGCTCGAGAATAAAATATCTGATATAATGGAGAGGTAATGGAATAACCGACAGCATGACCGGAGCTGACAGCGAGACCGGCGTATAAGTCGACAACAGAAGACCAGTAAGGCTCGTCGGGAAACGTGTCCATATCGTCATCTGGGAGCTAATAAAGAGGGCAAGAGCTCTATCCGGTACGTGATACAGACCGAGCGGGGAAGGGTGAGCGATTCATAATTAACTTTGAACAACAAACCATTGCTGACGAATGAGGCCATCGCTGTGAACATTCGATGGGCAATGGTAAGTGGGAAGGGGTAAGACCTGTGCCACATGGGGAACACGGGATGCGATAGAGACACTGACATATCGATCTCGCTGAAGAATATCCAGGGATCGAGGCGATGATCAATAAGATCAGCCCTTATCTGCTGAAGAAGGCGTCGGCAGTTGGAAGCGGCCGAACGCAGATCAGCCGAAAACTCAATGCCTAAACAGCGGATGGTATCTTGGGTGACGGGGGCCGCAGTGCACTCAGCAGCGAAACCTGTGCCGATAAACATAGCGTGCGACTTATGAACATTGAGAAAACTACCCGAAGCCTCGCCATATGTCACGACCCACGTCAAGGCTGCCCGGACTTCATGAACATCACGTATATAGATGACTAAATGGTCAGCATAGGCTGTACAACAGAATCGGTAACCATCAATGGGTAACACAATGAAACGTTGCCAAAGGCCACAGAGCAAGGGATCCAAGGCGAAGGCATACATGAGCGCCGAAAGGGGGCAAGCCTGTCGTATAGAGCGACCAATTATGATCTTTGGGGTTAGTCTGCCATTGTAAAGGACTCTAGATGAAGCATCCCTCAGTAGGCGCATCATCACCGTAATGATCACGTCTGGGAAACCCATATGACGTAGGACAGTCGTAAGAAAGGAATGATTTACTCGATAAAACGCCTGGCTGAAATCCAACGACGCGAATGCACCGGAGAGGCGTTGTGCCCGTGCCACGGAGATCATATCCCTGTATCGACATAAAGCGGTTCGGATATTATAGTCTCCTCCCAAGGATGCTTGGTCTGAGGACACGACATATCGAGCAGCGTGTTTGAGGCGTGCAGCCAAAAGGCGAGTGAAGATCTTCATATCACTGATAAGGAGTCTGATGGGACGATAATCACTGATGCCGATGCCTCCATGGGGCTTGTGGACAGGAACAATGATCCCTTCCGTAGGGCATCAGGAATGCACACCTCCGAGACATCTGCTCCTGACAGATGGAAGTGAAGGTGGGTATAAGAAGATTGCAGAACGTACGATAAAATTCAAGCGGGAGACCGTCAGGTCCTGGGGAGCGACTAACGGATCCCGCCCGTATCGAATTGAGGACTTCATCCGAAGTTACGTCCGCAACCAGTTCCATTGCCTCATCTCCTGGAACAGCACTGAAGGTGAGATGTGATACTTGTCAAGTAGCTCTGGCGAATATGGAACAGCTGCATAGAGCTGTTGGTAGAAAGTATAAAGAGCATGTCCCATGGTAGACTGTGTATCGTATCGTCTCCCTTGCTCGTACGTTAGGGCATAAATAAACTTCCTCCGTCGATATCGTCGGTCCTTGAGTATATGGTATATCGATGGGTGTTTGTGAGGCATACTATCAGTACTACGAGATCTCACTACCGCTTCGTCCAAAAACCGTCACATGAAAATAGATATCTGGGCTTTAGCACGTTTCATCATTATCTGGCGCTCTGGGAAGATAGGCATAATTGAACAGTCCCATAGGATCCTGCAGTAAAAGTCCATCGTGCTTTTCCTCCAATTTGCAACATCTCTACCGTATCACATCAGAGTTCTACGGATAGCGGGTTTTGCTCACTGGACCCACCACGATATAGTTGACGGATACATTTGTAGGCGACGTTGAGATGAGGTCCACCTGCCTTCTATTATCCGACGACAGTCTGGCGAAGCAAGAAGTGCTACATTCAGTTTCCATAATCCTTGTCCGTGCCACACAGCCTGCCGAGTGATAACTACATCATAAAAATAAGCCTCATGATCGGAGAAAGCAACAGGCCATATTTCTGCCTGTCTAGTGCCCCCCAATAGGGGTCGCGAGATGTAAATGCGATCCAGTCGGCTCGAAGAATGTGCGGTGTAATAAGTAAAACACAGACGATCACCGTGGACATGGCGCCCCGTGTCGATAATTGATAGGCGATTGAGGATAGGTTCAAGAGCCGCGCACGGTGAGTCGTATGGTAATTGGTCCTGAGGTCGCTGTGTAGAGTTGAAGTCACCACCTAGTACCATATCATCATGTCGTCCTAAAAAGAGTGGCGTAACTTCTTCTGCGAAGAAAGTATATCGTTCCTGGCGGTGGCTGGAACCTGATGGTGCATATACATTCACGATGCGTACACCAAAGAGCGTGAGGGCCGTACTTCTGGCGTTGGGGAGGTATATATCGAGACCGTCTCGAAGTATGATAGCTACACCACTACCGATGTCCGAGGCATGTGAGATATGAGTCGTGAACCCATATGGCGGGGAAAAATCGGTGATGTACACTTCCTGAAGGAGTGATATATCAATATCTGCACCATAAATCATATCGCGGAGTAGCTCCAGTTTGTGTTGGGCACGTATGAGGGCGACGTTAATCGTGGCAATACGATAATGCTGACATGGTGTTCTGGCTGGCACAGGACGGGGTTCACCTTCTACAGACACGGTCGCTGAACGTCTGGGATTGCTGAAGCAGTGGCCATTACAGGGCGGGTTCAGTGGCAGGCGCAGTCGACGGGGATGCCCCATCGGCAGCACCATCCACTCCCATCGTCTCTATCTCTGTATCTTCTGCCCAGGATGCAGAAGCGGTGGCAAGACAGCTGCCATATGCATCGGCCGGTTGAAAACAGGGGCCTCCCGCCTCGGAGTTGTGTACGTCATCAGACACCTGTGATGGAGTCAGCGGCTGTACGGACGAGGGAGCGCACGTGGAAGGCGCCTGGGGCGCGCCATCTGCATCAGACACCTTTCCATCAGTCAGCTGCTCGATTTCTTCCTCGTCGGCATTCCTGGTATTCATTCTAAACGGAGAATCATCAGAAGTACTGCTGTGTTTCTTCCTCTTCCTTGGCGATCGTTGTGTTGTTCAGAATCCGACAGTGGGCGGCTGTCATCAGTCACCGGACCAGTCTATAGGAAGGCAGAGGTGGGCACAACTTCCGGATCAACTTGCATCGGAGCCACAGGAGCGTCCACTATACTCGGAAGATTTGACTGTGCAAGATCTGACATTGGTGGCGATGAGGAAGGTTTCTCTTCGGTATCTGCCGTATCCTGTGTGGATGTCGGGGACAGATCAGAAATTACTCGAGTAGTAGCAAGTTCGCGGTTGACCATCGTACATAATTATGGCTCGCACTCCTCCAATTGTTAAGTACGACGGTACGTGTTTCTTTAATTCAATTTTTACCTGTCGCACACCATTGAAAACATGGTATATGCTGAAGGTTTGCCATTTTTCTTCTAAGTAACCGATAACTTTACCGTACGGTTCGAAAGCCGAGACGACGACTTCCTGTGGAAGTTGAAAAGGAAGTTCAAATACTCGAATCGTACTCGCAAGTTCGAGTGACACCTCTCCATCAGAATATTTGAACTTACGGCGATTGGCATGTCTGCGAATAACATCCTGACACACCTCGCCATTCGTCATCTATATTATAGATAGAGATAAATGTGAACATCTGTTCGGTGTACGCTTATCACGTCCGAACGACACGACGCAGAGACTTAAATATTTGTACAGTTACTAATTTATACCTGAGGAAGGTTTTAGGCACGGTTTTATAGCGATCTGAAAGATATTTAGTAATTTGAAGAATATAACGGGAAATGCGGTACAATAATTACTTATTGAAAATTATTCTTTGTAAATGGTTTTATTGGTTACATTGTTGCTTGAGGGTTGATAATGATAAAAGGGTGGAGTATATTGGGATGGGAAGTTATCGGTGAATATAAAATTCTACGCGTGTGTGTGTGTGTGTGTGTGTGTGTTAATATTTCGCTCTGCAGCGAAAACTACAGAACGCAAACGAATGGTCTGTGTGTAATTGTTGTCTGAAGTCTCCCGTTGTACACCATAGCATTTCCATGACGACAGCTATATGGGTGTGGGAGATATTGTGGTTTAAAGTCGTCAAATGATTAAAAAAATTCGGACTGAAGGCCAGCGATGACGTTTGCGACTCTATAGCAAGGAGGTTACATACAGCGAAACTTGATGCCACAGACTATATCTTGGGTCTATGCGTGCTACTATGTTTTCAGATCTTGATCTGTAAGGATAAGCATACGAATAAGGTAATATAAGAATAAATGAATAAAGCAGTAAGAAGGAAATTTCTTTTAATACATCTCTTTACAAAATCGATTTGACGTTTCGCGCATTACTTCAAGTGATTGATCTGTGATATTATTACAATCATTATTGTTGAATTTTGTGATTGGATTCTCCGAAACGAGTGCATTTTTACGTGTGATTAGATCTCATAGCACACTACTGAAAGATAGCTTATGTATTATAATCAACCAACACGCGAGCGGAGCCGCGGGCTTAAGCTAGTTTTACTATAAACGACACAGCTGGTGATCGAAAAGTGGATACCAAAAATGTGGTGTCGCACAAGTCCAAAGTGCGCGCCACCTACTTTCGCCGCGCGCCGCCATGCACGCACGGCGCGGCGTTCTGACGACGACAGCCACGAGCGCCCTCTGCTGGAACTCCGCTCGTGGCCACCACTAAACGACATCGGGCACTTGGGACTGAGATAGGAACCAGCGAACACTTCATAATCAGATAGGCACCAGTGAAGACTTTGCTATCAGTTAGGCACTAGGCAGGACTCTAGCTCAACTATGTATCAACATTCTGCAGTACTATGTAAAAGTTAAGTATTGTATAAATTCTGTGCAATATATATCTCGTTCTAATTTACTCTAGTGTTCTAGTTTCTGGCTGCTCCCCTCCGTACCTGCACCAGCGTGCTATCTTTATTCCTGTGTCGGTCTCATTCCACTCGGCCACCGACACCTACGACGACGCTGGGACACAAAAAAAAACATCAAGAGGATCTACACGAATTTCTTCAAGAATGAACGTTTCAACTTCATGAGCACGGGGTCGCACGTCATCGGCAAGAAAAAAAACTTCAAGGGTCGCTCGGCGATATGTACGCGCTATGTTGTTCGCGGAAGACGGACACAAGACTTACTACTCTACGACGCGACGCGACGCGGAAGTAAACAAACACACGCTAGCGGAGCAACTCGGCAAGCCGAGCCGATCCGCTCACGACCACGGCTGAATGCCGACTCCGCTTGATCCCCAGCAGTTGTTTGCTCCGCTCACACAATTAAGGGCTTACGGTAGTCACGACATTGAAGTTTAAGGCTCTTGTAGTTTCCCAGCCACTATCTACACTCGTTCTCAAAATATGACAATTCATGTGTTGTGTTCTCGCCAGTGAGAAAATATTTTCGGCCTTGACGCCTTTGACCTTTTTCGACTTAGAATCCAAGACGATGTGTTGTCTGTTAGTTCAAAAATGTTCAAATGTTTGTAAATCTATCGGACCAAACTGTGTGGTCATCAGTCCGTAGCTTACAAACTACGTAAACTAAGGGAAACTAACCCAAGGACAACATACGCACCCATGCCCCAGGGAGGACTCGAACCTCCCATGGCGAGCAACCGAGCGCTCCGCAGCGAGGTGCCTTAGACCGCTCGGCTACTACACCGCGGCGGTCTGTTAGTTCTTTTACACCACACGACAGTGTTGCTAAACTAGTAGCAGAATTTCCCGATTTGTTTTCTGGAGAGTTTGTCAAGGCCAACAACTTCACTGCGCATGTCACTGGGAAGTAAAATGCACAAGATATCTTCTTTCGATATAGACCAGTGCCTGTAGAGAATTCGAAATATTTAAACATCTCGACCGTTTCAGGGCACTGAAATAAATCCAGTAGCAAAAATGAAAATATGTACCTCAGCGGGATTCGAACCCGGATTTCCCGCTTTGTTCCAGCCTCTTTTTGAAAATGTGAACCGGGCCGGGAATCGGACCCGGGTATCCTGCTTTGGGCCAGCTGTTTGTTTTTATTATTATAAGATAACGAACTTATCAAGAGATATAAATAACACGTTGAGCACTTCTTAATCTGAATATACCTCAAAGGTAGTAACAATATTTAAAAGGAAAAATCCCATACGCCTTACTGGCAACTCCACTGAAAAAAAAAAAAAAAAAAAAAAAAAAAAAACTATTCTAATTATTCTCAAGTGAGAGGAGAAAAGAAATATTCATTGGGACACTCACTTGTGTCAAGATTTAGAAAGAAAAAAACTCTATAGATTTCATAAAAAAATACCGCTAGAAGTAGCAGTTCGACAAGCAAGTGTAAAACAGAATGAGAATGAAAACTTCTTAACATGAGTGTTTTATTTAATGTACGTTAACATTTTTTATCTATCATTATTATTATTTATTCACTCTACAAGTTTACGTCTTCATCGTGTCAGAATTCACATCAGTGGAATTAAAGTCCCAAGTCAGGTTGCATTTCGTGTAAGCATGTTTGATTGCTATTTGAAGAAATTTAGCAATTTTTTTTTTAATAGGCCGTTTGTGTTTGTTCCAATCGGTGTTGTTCCCATAAATAGGTAAGAAAATCAAGTACTGGTGTCATAGTAAGGATAAAAATACAATGCACAGTGTGTCCCAAAATCCAGTTTGTGGCGTTTCGTTTCGTGGTGGGGTAAGGATTGCGTTGTGAGTGGATGGCGTCTTCCACCGTGTTACTCGTCATCGGGACTCTGTTAATGAGACGCAGCATCTCCCTCGCGGCGTCCCAAATGGAGTAGAACCTGCGACACGCAAACCGATGTTCCATCGTGACTCGAACCCCGCATAGGTCACACACGATGGTCTGGATAAGGTGGATGGCACTCAATTTGGAATTGGTCGCGATGGTACGGTTCACGACCTTATACCACGTCGCACGAACTGCGGGGGGAACGACAGGGGAGGCGATGTTGCGCCAGACAGACTTCCAATCCACCTGTGGTAGGCGCAATTCGCATTTATTCCTGGTAGAAATGCCACGGAGTTCCGATGAAATCTGTCGAGCGTCATTCGTCCGTAAGGCGTAAGGCGCTCACCGCACGTAGCCGAGGGATTGCGGGATGTCAGCGAGCGTGACGGGGGCATTCAGCGACGGCGTGCGGTATCTGGAGAACACAAGGCACGTAGACTAGAAAGGAATGCCAGTTTGTGCTTCTTCACTGTCATTGGTTAGCGCTGTATTGCGTCACTCGGTAGCAAGCCGCTGTATTATAAGGCCGCCGTGAACTCATTTTCTCCGTATTTTCCTTTCTCATTCGACAAAAAAACATTGCTTCTAAGCGGTGGAACACGCTTGTGATTAATATATATATGTATACTAACATACAATGAATTGAAAAAGAAAAGCTTCAAACATTATTAACAACTAGCTAACCCGTCCCGCCCAGCGATTTGGCACAGGTAATATTTAAACGTCTTTAACTCGAGAACCACTGAACATATTGTGATGAGTTTTTTTTTTAAATTTGCAGAGCTCATAAAGATCTAAAATAAAGTCCGTGGGAGCACATGTCTAACTTTTATAGATTTCTCACAATCACTATTTATGTAGTCTGAAGCCATCCGGCGCCAGCGCCTTAGGAGACAAAAATGGTACATATGCTTCACTCGTAGTGTTTGACATATGCTCTCCCGGACTTTTTTTTGTCCTTTGTGAGCTCTACAATTTAAAAGAAACCTCATCACGATACGTTCAGTAGTTCTCGAGCTATAGAAGGTTAGAGGGACAGAGAGAAAAAATGTGCTTCTGTTTCGTATAATATCATGATGATTTCACCCCCTTACAGTGCTAATTTCGAAATTTTACTATGCCTATAACCGTGACGCTAGTTCATGCAATAAGTTGACGAAGTTTTATCGCAATCGACTGAATGACATTTGACAGGTATAGCAAATGGACAATCAGAGGCCTTCATTTTTATATATTAGATAAAGTACACTTATGTTACAATGCAAACTTAGTAGCCGATTTTCGCATTAATGCTTTTCTTTTACTCATTTAATTACTACGAACATTGAACTGCATACTACTTTCATACATACAATTTTATCAATAATATATCGATGATTTGAATCCTAACAATTCATTCTGCAAGTCTCTCTTGTAATCGGCTTCACAAAAATGCTCGGAACTAATTGTGCCATTTTTTTACATTTATCTCGTCCTGCCGTTTACAGCGAGAGATCCATATGCGCTGAAGTTCCTTAGGAAACCGATGCTACAAAATGCCTACCGTCTTGCGTCCACTGTTATTGCACTCCGCAACAGCACAACCGAAGTATTCTTACTCATAATTACAGAAAGAATATATGGATAAATTGTTCCGTAATACAAGGAAGCTACTTTCTATCCGAACACTTAACAGGTCACAAAACGAGCGAGCGCAAAACACGACGTTCTGCTTGCATTTATTGCGGCAACTGCTCGGCGCTTGCTGCCAGGTGACGTCACACAAGCAAAGCGCGCCAGTCAAATTTACACCCCCCTGGGGAGAACAGCGCGTCCGGGAGTTTCTGCGCCACAACTCACGCCCTCTTCAGGAGAAGAGCCGCGCACTTGGCGAGAAAGTCCGCCCCCCCCTTTGTCGGGTTCAGGGTGTAGGTCTGCAGTGACACCTTGAAAATCTCGCCTCTCCACAGCTTCCAATAGATGGCCTGCTTAACGGCGCGCTCGATGCCCTTGGGGACGGCAGTAGCTGGTCCAGGTACCAGGCCCTGGCCAGGATGTGGGTGTCGATGAGGGACACCGCCTCTGTCAGCGCGAGGTTCCGCATCGATTGTATCCTACAGACAGTCCGGATCTTAAGTAAAGTGTCGCGCCAGTTGAGTGCCTCCATGCGCAGCGGAGAGTCATACGTTACGACACCCAACACCTTATGCTGCTGTTTAACGCAAAACCAGTCGCGTTTCCAGTGGTTCGCTTGACGTGTGAGAGGGAGCGGTACAGTTTTCTGGGTGCCGACGAGCGCCCCCGTCCCTTTATCGAAACCCCGCAAGGTGACGTGGAGTCTATCAATGTCGTCGGCACCGCCCACAAAGACACCTAGGTCTTCGACGTATGCCTAGCAAGGCAGTCGTTCGTTCCCTATTTGAACGCCTCGGCTCTCTGCACACACGGAATGTATAAGGGGATCCGCGTACAGAACCATAGGGATGGGGCAACAAGGCGTACGGACCGACTGATATTGATATTGTCGCCGAGTGATGGAGGATGGTTTGATGTTTAAAGGGACTAAACGACAACGGTTATCAGTCCCTTATGTCAACCGTAGGGCCGGCCGCGTTGGCCGAGGGGACTGAGGCGCTCCAGTCACAGTCTGCACGACCACTACGGTCGGAGGTTCGAATGCCCCCTCGGGCTTGGATATTTGTGCCGTCCTTAGTATTAGCTAGTTCGTAAGTAGTTTGTAAGTTTAGGGACTGATGACCCCGTAGTTAAGTCCCATAAGCTTAAAAAAAATCCAGATGGTTTTGCGACGAGTAGTATGAAAGAGAGGGAAATCAATTTGGCAAAATTAGCTGCAGTGGTCTGAGAACACGTCCGGTTAAACTATTGTGCGGCGAACCCGATCCGCGAGCGTAGACGACACGTAGATCCGGTCCAGACAACTGTGACCCGTGGCATTGAAAGGGGTATATTCAGTGGTATCCGGATTGAGAACACGCCAGGTATCCTTTAGACGGAAACTTTCGACCAAGGTGCGTAGTTCTTGGCTCCTATTTGGTATCGGGACTTGATCAAAGTCGGCAAGGACGGCGTTGAAATCGCCGCCAATTACAAAATTGTTACCGTTTCGAAGCAAGAGGTGACATAAATCGCTGCCATAAAACCGACAACTCGTCAGTCTGTCACCGAAAGGCCCGTGAACATTAACAAAAACTACGTCATTGATAGTACAGGACATGGCGTGACTCTCAGGTAAGCATTCAATATTCGTAACATCAACATCCGGACACACTAAAATAGCCATTCCCATTTCTCGATCCGCTGGCACATTGCCGATAACGGAAAAAACTGTAATAAAACTCAAGGCATCACGTGTTACTTCTTGTAGAAACGCCACATAGCACTTGTTGATGCGTAAAAAATCATTAAGAGCCAACGCTTTGTAAAAAAAAAAAAAAAAAAAAAATTTAAAAAAAATGTTTGTATAGTTTATGGGACTTAACTACGGGGTCATCAGTCACTAAACTTACAAACTACTTATGAACTAACTAACACTAAGGACGGCACAAATATCCATGCCCGAGGGGGGGATTCGAACCCTCGACCATAGTGGCCGTGCAGACCGTGACTGGCGCGCCGCAGTCCCCTCTGCCATCGCGGCCGGCAATGTTTTGTACTGGTGGCGCATTTTATTAACATTAAAGGTAAAAATGTTTCATGAACGAGAACCAACAGTCATATAGCAAACAAGTGCAATCGTGGCATGTGACAGCCTATTTTCAAACACAGCACAGCTACAATAGATAAAAACATGCTGACGGATACTTTAAACAATCAAAAAGGTTAAAACTCATGAACAACGTAATTGTTGCTAAAAGCGCATCTCTGATGAGACAACCCAAGCAAAAGTCAGGAAAAACAGAATACAAATTATGCTGATCTACGAAATGAATCTGCGCCATTGCCTCTAAACTACGTAAGAGCGACCCCATAAATGAAATTAGAAAGGAAAACACTATCGCTGTTCCGAGTTCCGTCGCAAAGGTAGTAGACATAAATATATTATGAAAATCACACGCTACATAGGACCCTAAAATCAAGGGGAAAGGAGAGAAAATAGATGACGTCAAAGTTTCCATGACAAATGCCATAAAATATAGGCGCCGTACTTGGATCATACAAAGAAGTCAACAGTATGCGTTGGCGTGAACACATGTACAATACTCTATATAAAACGGGCAACACAATGTGTGAAATGAAAACGAGACATTATAGACTCTTGGCTGCTCATATAAAAATAGTTTAACAATAGGTTTAAGCTGTGAATAACTATCCCAGCACGTAAAGGCACATCAGGAAGCAGCCTGACATCCGCGGACATAGCCATAAACAGAGACGTGTTGTTTGAACCTCCGACGTCGGCAAATAAACATGCAGCCTACGGTGGAAACAAGAAAACATATAGCCGCCGGCAACAGCGTGCTAAGTATGTGCCAAGACAATAATATTTTAAATGTTTTACGAAGAGAATGAAGTTCTCTAATAAAACAACTTTAGCAAGGCCAAAAGCAAACATTCTATAAAAAATTTCAAGTTGTCAAGAATCCAGATGAGATGCATGGATATTTGTGCCGTCCTTAGTCTTAGTTAGTTCATAAGTAGTTTGTAAATTTAGGGACTGATAGCTCTGTAGTTAAGTCCCATAGACTTTACAAACATCTGAACATTCACCAGAACATAATCACACATTTAGTAAAAAATCAGCATGTACTGCAAGTTTTCAGATAATACAAGCGTGTGTGTAAACAGTTCACACTTGTGATAAGCCGTAACAATGTGATACAAATGAAGGGATGGACAGCAAAAGCGACGAAGACACTTAACCAACATAAAATGACACAGCAATAGGCAGGCCGTGCTATTTTGCCCAAAAATTTCATTGCAAACCAAATACACAGACTCTGGAGAAAAAACAGCAGGTAAACAGTTTCAGTACATTCCTTCAATAAAAACGCATATACGCCCGCTTTAAAGAAACTTGACAGATTAAAATTTACCAGACAGGTACCCCCGTCGGAGACATATGCCACTTTGTAGCTAAATGTAATGATGTAAAAGCGATAGCTAAAATAAGACACCGGTAAAAAAACAAACTTCTAGGACACACTTTAACCAAGTTGATGGCAGCAATGGTGGACGAGACCGTGCTACCACGTCACTATAGCCACAGACAAATATATACAGACGGGAAACCTCTGTAAGGCCCAGTCCCAAGCTCAGGGATGCGGGGCGGGGGGTGCTAAAGCAGTTCTGTAAGATGTCCCATGATGGCGCTGCGGTCAGAAGCAGCCTTTAAACTGGCCAGAGCAGGCGGCAGGTAGTGGCTGTCCCCACCACCACTTCCCCTTAAACGCCAGCTAGCCGGACACAGCCGTGGCCTCGTGGCAGGTGGCACGAGCACTCCCCTCAGCCTCCTCTCCACGGTACCCTCTATGTGCGAGAGGCACCCTCAGAAGTGCCTCTAGTGTGGTCTACCGGTATTAAGCCAGGGAACCGCCTGACACCTGCTAGCATCTCATGGAACTACGAGGGAAGCTCAGGACACTGGTTTAGGGGGGGGGCTTCTCCTCTGTATATGTTACTCTGTGCTATAGCGCTTCATCTGCTTGCTCGTCACCCCAGGCAGGGGTCGGGCCGAATGTAGAGCTGGGACATCGGTTCAGTAGGATCGGAAGCGGCAGCCGACATCTCCACGTCTGGCTCAGGCGATCGCCTGAGTACAAATACGTCTCGATGGGGACTGCTCGATTTTTCGTTTCGCTGACGTCTGTGCAGACGCAGTATCCTGCACGACATCAAAGTCCGACGACATTTCGGTCGCCGTTCTTTCTCGAAAGTCGGCGAGTCGCCGAACCGCCTCTTCGCGGCTGCTACATGCGCCTGCCTGCTGTTGTACGGACTGGCTACTGGACCCTATCTGCTGCCGATCGCGGAAGGGGTTCGATTCCTGTTCAGACCCGGTGTCCTGCCGGGCGACTGGCTGGGATGCCGACTTGGCTTTCGACCTCCTCTTGCTCTTTTTTGATTTTTCGGGAGACGGGCTACGGTCCAGACTAGTGTGGGGTTTTCCTGCCTCGACACTGAACCTGCTGGTACTTCTGTGATTCGACACGTGATGGTAGCCGGCGGCCTGTTTTCCTCGCTGCGGTTGTTCAGCTGTGTCTGTCGGTACGTGGTCTACCACAGACTCATAGACTCCCTTCCGTTTAACATTAACAACCCGTTGTCGTTCAGAGATACATTCGGAAACAGACACTCGTTCGCTTGCAATGGGGGCGGCTGTCGCCAAAGCGGAGTCTGCTACCGGGGGCGGAACAGAATAGTCAACATCTACCGAATTTACCGGCGTAGTTGTCTGACCCGCGGTCTGAGAAACAGACTGCTGTCCACCTATGAATAGTTAGTCAGAATCACTACTAGAAATGTCCATAGGCACCGAGGACGCGTCAACTGTTAAGCGGTGCGCGGCGCGGGGTAATGTGCCCAGAGCTACTGAAGCCTATGATACCGCGCCCGGATCGTCGCCCGTTGGCAACTGCGCAGGCTGCTGCAAGCGGAGACAATTTATACGAATATGACCCGTGCCGTGACAAAAAGAATAGGTCTGGGGCGGCCCGTTATCTATATCTATAAATGTGAATGTCTGTTCAGTGTACGTTTATCACGTCTGAACCACAAGACTTAGAGCCAAAAATTTGTACAGTTAATAATGTCTACCCGGGGAATGCTTTAGGCACGGTTTTATGGCAATCGGATAGCTATTTATCTATATATATATATATATATATATTAATGTGAATATCTGTTCGGTGTACGCTTATCACGTCCAAACAACAAGACGCAGAGACTTCATTATTTTTACAGTTACTAATTTATACCTGAGGAAGGTTTTAGGTACGGTTTTATAGCGATTTGATAGATATTTAGTAATTTGAAGACTATAACGCGAAATGCAAAACAATAATTACTCTTTGAAAATTATATTTGCTCTTTGAAAATTGTTTTATTGGTTGCATTGTTACTTGAGGGTTGATAATGATAAAAGGGTGGAGTATATTGGGATGTAAAGTTATCGGTGTACATAAAATTCTACGTGTGTGTGTGTGTGTGTGTGTGTGTGTGTGTGTGTGTGTGTTAATATTTCGCTCTGCAGCGAAAACTAGAATTCTGGAACATGTATTATGTTCGAATATAATGACATTTCTCGAGACTAGGAATCTGCTCTGTAGGGATCAGCATGGGTTTCGAAAAAGGCGTTCCTGTGAAACCCAGCTCGCGCTATTCGTCCACGAAACTCAGAGGGCCATAGACACGGTTTCTCATGTAGATGCTGTTTCTCGACATCCGCAAGGCGTTTGATACAGTTCCTCACAAACGATTAATGAACAAAGTAAGAGCATATGGTCTATCAGACTAATTGTGTGATTGGATTGAGGAATTCCTAGATAACAGAAAGCAGCAGGTCATTCTCAATGGAGAGAAGTCTTCCGAAGTAGGAGTTATGTCAGGTGTGCCACAGGGGAGTGTCGTGGGTCCGTTGCTGTTCACGATATATATAAGTGACCTTGCGGATAACATCGGTAGTTCACTGAGGCTTTTGCGGATGATGCGGTAGTATATAGAGAGGTTGTAACAATGGAAAATTGTATTGAGATGAAGGGGGATCTGCATCGAATTGACGCATGGTGCAAGGAAAGCTCAATGTAGACAAGTGTAATGTGCTGCGAACACACAAAAAGAAAGATCCTTTATCATTTAGCTACACTATAGCAGGTCAGCAACTGGAAGCAATTAATTCCATAAATTATCTGGGCGTAGTCATTAGGAGGGATTTAAAACGGATCGACCATATAAAATCAATCGTCGGTAAAGCAGATGCCAGACTCAGATTCATTGGGAGAATTCTAAGGAAATGCAGTCCGAAAACAAAGGAAGTAGGTTACAGTACACTTGTTCGTCCACAGCTTGGATACTGTTCAGCCGGCCGCGGTGGCCGAGGGGACTGAGGCGCTCCAGTCACGGTCTGCACGGCCACTACGGTCGGGGGTTCGAATCCCCCCTCGGGCATGGATATTTGTGCCGTCCTAGTTCGTAAGTAGTTCATAAGTAGTTTGTAAGTTTAGGGACTGGCTCTGCTCCTTTCTAATTGTCAGTATGAGGTCATGTACAGGCGTCTTCTCAGCGTACAAACGCTGATGCTCTTTCGCGTTTACCTGTTGAACATGATGTAGACTTCGACAGATCTGATCCTCATATGAACTAATTGATGCAGTGGACAGTGACGTTATGTCAAACTTTCCGTCGGATTATCGTAATCTCACTAGATCAACGGCTTCAGACAAAGATTTTTCCTTGCTGCTTCGCTGGGCGCGCTCAGTCACACACATTCCAAGTACTTTGGTGCGCCGCTGTTTTGCACGTCGGAACATTTCTGTGTCCCACGGGGTCTTGCGTTTACGTACGGATGGTGACCGTTCTCGTGCTGTTATTGCTAGTGCTCTACAAAAGGAGGTTTTACACTTGTTACATCAAGGTCATTTGGTCGTCGTCCGTACAAAACAATTAGCTCGTCACCATTGCTCGTGGCCGGACATGAACGCCAAAATAGGATTATACTTCACGTTCCCGTGCGCATGCCTAGGATTAGCAGCCCCGCTAAATTTATTTTTCCCTTGGCCCAAAACTACTTTCCCGTGGCAACGTGTACACCTGGACTACGCAGGCCCGTTCTGGAATTCCTGGTGGCTTATATTTGTGAAGGCTTCAGTCGCTTCCCCTTCATTGTGCCCATGTCGTCGACAAGAGGTCAGTACACTATTCGCGTGTTATCTTCAGTTTTTGTATTGAGGGACTACCGGAAGTGCTCGTCACGGACATGGACCCCAGTTTGTAGGCTGTGACTTCGAACAGTTTTGTGTTGCCAACGGTATTCTCCCTGTTACAAGTGCACACTTCGACCCTCAATCAAATGATGAAGCGGAACGGTTTGAGCGGACCTTCAAGCTCCAAATGTCGAAGCTCTCGAGAGTAACATTGCAAATTTTTCTGTCGTGTTACAGGTCCAACCTCGGGACGGCTCATCGCTAACTTCTCCACGGAATTCACCATCGGACCCTTCTCCACTTGCTGCATCCTCCACAGTGCCGTTCTGTTCCGGCCACAAGCAAGTATCGCACAGTCGATAACACCCTTGTGTTTTTTTGCTGCTTCGGCAGGAGTCGGCGCCTGGGAACTAAGGATCGTGCGAAGTCCACTTGGCGCATGTATGTTTCTGTTGCAGGGGCCCTCAAGAAACGTAGAGTTCCACCTCAATCGGATTCAATCCTGTGGCTAGTCGGATCCTGTACGGGTCACTTTGTCGACAAATTCATCACTTCCTGGTACCTGTCGCGCGCCATCCAGAAGAAGGAGCCCACGGGCAACGATCCTCCGTGACTTTCGCCGCCATCGCTGATACTGCACTGACCTGCGGTTGTCCCCTTGCCGCCTTCCGGACCGTCGCTGTCGTCTCAGCCGCCGCTCGACGTTCGCATGCCTGCTCAGTACAGGGATGTACGCCCTTCCGAAAGTTTTCCGGGTTGTGTTTTCGACGGAGATCAGGGCGTATGCCGGATGCGGCAGGGAGTTCATTGCCGCCCATCGTTCCAACTCACGGCCCATAACGACACCCAACTGGCTAGCCGCTCCCCTGCCGCCGTCTGCCTCTATATACGACAACGGTAAGGTTTTTTGCGGTGGAAGGATTGTGCAGTCGTAATCGACAGACCGCACAACATTCGGCAGGCGTGCTCACATAACGAAGACAAGAAAACAGTGGACTCACGCTCCAATCGTTCGCGGCCGAGACGGCCGTGCCCCCCAGAGTAGACAGAACAGCGCCACCTAAGAAGAGAAGACGCTACATATGGACACAACGGACGCTCCAAGAGTGAGTCTACTGTCTATAGTCTGCAACTGGAGTTCAATCTCCACTCCTCCTTTTAGCCGATTCCACGGTAGCTATGCTGATCGAGAAACTGCTTAGGGTCAGAACTGTTTGATTTGCAATAGTCAGGGACATCATCATCATCATTAGAGACTGATTATGCCTTTCAGCGTTCAGTCTGGAGCATAGTACCTCTAATAAAATTCTTCCGTGATCCCCTATTCAATGCTAACATTGATGCCTCGTCTGATGTTATGCCTTTTACTTCAAAATCAGTCTGCACCAAATCTAAGTACTTCCTTCTTGGTCTACCTCGACTCCTCTTACCCTCCACTGACGAGCTCATGAGTCTCTTAGGTAACCTTGCTTCTCCCATGCGTGTAACATGACCCCACCATCTCAGTCTGTTCGCTCTAACTGCTTCATCTATGGTGTTCATTCCCAGCTTTTCTTTGATTTCCTCATTATGGACACCCTCCTGTCATTGTTCCCATCTATTGGTAACTGCAATCATTCTTGCTACTTTCATATCTGTAACCTCTATCTTATGAATAAGGTAACCTGTATCCACCCAACTTTCACTCCCATACAACAAAGTTGGTCGAAAGATAGAGCGGTGCACTGCTAACTTAGTCTTGGTACTTACTTCCTTCTTGCAGATGAGAGTAGATCTTAGCTGAGCACTCACTGCATTAGCTTTGCTGGACCTCGATTCCAGTTCTTTCGCTATGTTGCCATCCTGTGAGAAAATACATCCCAGGTACTTGAAACTGTCTACCTGTTCTAACTTTGTTCCTCCTATTTGGCACTCAATCTGTTTGAATCTTAGGGACAATAATTGTCAAATTCGTACATGGTTCACACTGTCTAAGTTGATACTTTAAATTCTAATGTCAATAAATAGCTCATTAGTCAGTTTGCTAATGTTGCAGAGAGCTGCTCAATAGCTTACGCTCTGTAACCTTCTCCGAGTTTACTCTCAGCAGGACAATCGAATCCTGTGCTCATAACCTGGCCACCTCTGGTCCCCCACCTGAATAGGGATGCACTTCAACGATTAGTTGATCAGTTGAGACTTCTAGATTCAGCAGTATTGTCATCAGCAGAATGAACTAAAAAGGTTTGACGTCTTTCTGTCGGTTCTACGGAGTGAAAACAGCAACATTACGACAACCGAGATAGTGGTAATATCAGAAAGATGTTGCAGAGGGGGGGGTGGTACTGACTTGTGTTTACCAAACGAATTACACAAGCAGTTAGGTGCAAATAGTGTTTTAAGCAGGTAGTGCAATGCAACAACAACGTGAGTTACCCGAAGCTATGGCATGGAGAGCCATATGAAGGTTGGAAGCGGGACGGACACAGACGGAGGTGGCTGCAGCTATTGGAGTGTCCCTAAGTGTACATTCCAGGATCTGGACACAATTTTGAAAGAAGGTAAGGCTTAGGTCGTCTGCGGGTTACATCAGCAAGAGATGCCCATTATCTCTGATTAAAAGCCCACGGACACAGGAGGCTGCATGCAACTCAGCTGCAACGCCCCTTCCAGGCAACAACAGGACGCGCAATATCAACACAAACAGTCCGAAAACACCTTCGAGAATATGGCCTTTATGCACGGAGGCCTAAGGTGAGTCCCCCATTAAAACTAAGACAGCGTTTGTCCTGCAGAAACCGAGAGGAGGAATATAAGGATTTGAGTCGTAACGAATGGCGCCGGGTCCGGTTCATAGATGAGTCAAGATTCTCTGTTCATCCGGACAATAGAGAGAAGTCTTCCGAAGTAGGAGTTATGTCAGGTGTGCCACAGGGGAGTGTCGTGGGTCCGTTGCTGTTCACGATATATATAAATGACGTTATCATTTAGCTACCACTATAGCAGGTCAGCAACTGGAAGCAGTTAATTCCATAAATAATCTGGGAGTAGTCATTAGAAGGGATTTAAAATGGAACGACCATATAAAATCAATCGCCGGTAAAGCAGATGCCAGACTTAGATTCATTGGGAGAATTCTAAGGAAATGCAGTCCGAAAACAAAGGAGGTAGGTTACAGTACACTTGTTCGCCCACAGCTTGAATACTGCTCACCGGTGTGGGATCCGTACCAGGTGGGATTGATAGAGGAAGTGGAGAAGATCCAATGGAGAGCAGCGCGCTTCGTTACTGGATCAATTGGTAATCGTGAAAGCGTTACGGAGATAATCGCTAAACTCCAGTGGAAGACTCTGCAGGAGAGACGCTCTGTCGCTTGGTACGGGCTCATGTCGAAGTTTCGAGAACTCACCTTTACTGAGGAGTCTAGCAGTATATTGCTCCCTCCTACGTATATCTCGCGAAGAGATCGTGAGGATAAAATCAGAGAGATTAGAGCCCACACAGAGGTATACCGACAATCCTTCTTTCCGCGAACAATACGTGACTGGAATAGGAGGGAAAATCGATAGTGGTACTCAAGGTACCTTCCGCCACACACCGTCGGGTGGCTTGCGGAGTATGGTTGTAGATATAGATGTAGACAATCGTCGTTCCTTCGACGTGGAACTCTGAAAAATGGGGAAAAAGAAATGTTCCCGAAACATCACCATATCATGAAGGAGGACGAATGATGTGGGCAGGAGTCAGCGCTGGCGGACATCGCTCAGAACGTCGCTTGACTGCTCAGAGGTATAGAGACGACATCCTTCCATCTTTTGTTGTGCCCTACGCTGATGCCATAGGAGATGGGCTCCTTCTGGTGGACGACAGCCTTCGTCCCCATAGAGCTGGTGGACAACATCCTTGAAGCTGCGGGAATTGAACTAATGTAGTATTCAGCTTGTTCACTGGACTTAAACTGATTGAGCATGTCTGAGATGAAGTTAACAGACGAACTGCAGCCAGACCAGTACCTCCCACAGCTGTTGCAGATCTGGATATTGCACAGAAGAATGGCCAAATATCCGTCAAGAGCTGATTGATAACCTCATACGGTCCATGCCACGCAGGTGTGCAACAGTACTGGCCGTTGGAGGTGATCACACACCATATTAGAGGACAACGAAAATGGATTTCTCATAATTATGGTAGCACCATGGTGCCACGCTCTAAGTAAACGTCATGTAAACCTGAAATAAAGAGTTGAGACAACGAAATATTCACTTGTAATCATCAGAATAAAATACGTTACCATATGTGTATTGTTTGTGATATCTCAACTGATACCCTGTATTGAACAGTGTACTTGTCATCCGTAAGAGGATCAAAACGGGGTGCACTCAACTTCGTGAGACAAACCGAAAAGCTCCGTGACTGAGTAGTAGTGCTTCCGAGGAGAGGGCCGTGGTAACTGTATGCCCCTCCATGCCACAGCATCCAATGACGTCACTGGCATAGAATAACACATCGGCCCGTTTGGCCCAGCCAGGACGAGATCGCACCTTGCTGCATCAATAGTTGTCCATCTCTAATGATAAAGATGTCGACGGGACATTAAACCGTATTCTTCCGTCCTTTCTTCATGAATTGTGTTTGATAGTTAATAGGGTTAACCAGCCACTCACCTTCAGAATTTTTTTTCTATTAATTACTTTATTAGTTCCCACGGGAATATTCCAATACAATACTCTACGTCGGAGAACGTTAAGAAACTTTAGAATATAAATTACTAGCTTAAACCCGCGGCTCCGCTCGCGTGTTGGTTGATTATGATAGAAAATGCGCGAAACGTCAAATCGATTCTTTTAAAGAGATGTATTAAAAATTATTGTTTTTACTGCTTTATTTATTTATTATTATATTTCCTTATCCTTACAGAAAAAGAGATGAAGACATTGTGGCACACATAGACCAAAGGTATGGTCTGTGGCATCACGTTTCGCTGTATGTAACCTCCTTGCTATAGAGTCGCTAACGTCATCGCTGGCCTTCAGTCCGAATTTTTTAATAATTAGACGACTTTTAACCACCATATATTCCACCCCCTTATACCTATCGGCATGGAACTGCTATGGTGTACAACGGGACACTTCGGACAACAATTACACACAGACCATTCGTTTGTGTTCTGTAGTTTTCGCTGCAGAGCGAAATATTAACACACACACACACACACACACACACACACACGTAGAATTTCATATACACCGATAACTTTCCATCCCAATATACTCCACCCTTTTATCATTATCAACCCTCAAGCAACAATGCAAACAATAAAACCATTTTCAAAGAGTAAATATAATTTTCAAAGAGTAATTATTGTTCAGCATTTCGCGTTATATTCTTCAAATTACTAAATATCTATCAGATCGCAATAAAACCGTGCCTAAAACCTTCCTCAGGTATAAATTAGTAACTGTAAAAATATTTAAGTCTCTGCGTCTTGTCGTTCGGACGTGATAAGCGTACACGGAACAGACATTCACATTAAGCTATATAGATAAATAGCTATCCGATCGCCATAAAACCGTGCCTAAGGCCTTCCCCGGGTAGACATTAGTAACTGTACAAATTTTTAGCTCTTTATATCTTGTGGTTCAGACGTGATAAACGTGCACCGAACAGACATTCAAATTTATAGATATAGATATCCTTCTTTATTTGTAAAGAGTAGCTGCAATATTCAATCACATCTATTATGATTCTGAGCTGACGTAATCATATAGAAAAGTGTTTATTTTTAAACTGAAGTTAATAATATCAAAATTAAACAATCCGAAAAAAATACTAATTCTACCAGTGAGGTACAAACTTAAAGCACACTGTTTATAACAGTACCGAAGATTGCGGTTCGTGCGAGATAATTGACCATTTCACTGAGTCGGTGATACTACTGTCTAACACAGGCAGTCGCGAAAGTCTGTAGAGGGAGACGTGCAGCTGAGGCGATGATAACGCTTCAAGCGGCCAGTAGATAGAAACATAAGTATGCCACGGTACAAACTGAGAAGTTGTTATATTTAAGGCTGTTACTTTCATATTTACTAAGCACCAAATGTGGCGGTGAATTTCTTAATACAAATATGATATCACCTTCCAAGTTATATAACTACTTTTGTTAATGTCAGTCTATTATATCAAAGTGGCAGTGGAGTATAATACATACGGCTCACAAAAGCAGAGTCGTAATCGTCTCGTTCAAACGCTGTAATATCCCAAATTAACTGCAACCTGATGTGCTCAGGCTCAAAAGGAAATTGTTGTCATTATATTCCCACGCTCGGTGGGTACTTTCAAGTTGCACGTCGCTTCTTTAGCGTATTTCGGACATTGTAATGTATTCAAAACTAGATACGTATTTCACATTCTTGGAGAGTGGGTCTGCATCTCCTTATAAACGCCCTTTTCGCCTTGTCCTTGCGTCTGTGCATTGTCTGCACCTGCCATGACTGTTTCAGCTACTATTCAGGTATCAATCTGTATATCATCAAAAATGTGAGGTGATAATATTGACAATTCTTCAACAGCTTGTAGACGGACATATTATTTATTTATACCCACGCGTTCACTCTTTAAATTTAGTAGGTAACCGGCCAAAATATGTCGGTATATAGACCTATTTATTTTATGAAACGGAAGTACGAAAGTAATCACGCTCCACTGAAATATTTGATTAAATGCAGTCGGGCCGGTCGCGGTGGCCGAGGGGACTAAGGCGTTCCAGTCACGGTCTGCACGGCCACTACGGTCGGGGGTTCGAATCCCCCCTTGGGCATGGATATTTGTGCCGTCCTAGTTCGTAAGTATTTCATAAGTAGTTTGTAAGTTTAGGGACTGATGACACCGTAGTTAAGTCCCATAGACTATACAAACATTTGAATTTTGAAATACAATATAGCCACACACATTATTCTAAAAATACATATAAAATCAGGGAATGATCATACGGCAAATATAATTATATGAATGGATTCACGAAACTTGGGAGACTCAAACGCCGTAATCACAATTTCAATATCCCTTACAGATAAAAGCCGATAAATTTCAGTACTATAATAATATTATTATAAAGACTTGTATTTACAACTAGCTGAAAACCCAGCTTTGCCCGGGTATTTATTTATTTACTCCTGCCTTGAGTTAGTACTTCTCGTATCCTCTCTGTCCCTCTGTCCATCTCTTTTTTTTCTAAAAACATGCTATATTTATCGGAGAATAAATAAGAAATAAGGCTGTCTCGCATAATGTACAAAATTATAAGTACCCAAACAAAGAAAGATAGTAATCAAAACACAAATGATATATAAAATACATACGATCGCATATTCATTGAGTTATATGTGATCAATTGTATAATTTTGCAGGTATGTATCCATTTGTATAAATGCTGTATGTCTGTATTAAAAGAAATTTCTTTTTTACTGCTTTATTTATTTATTATTATATTTTTTTATTCCGATGCTTATCCTTACTGAGAAAGAGCTGAAGCATAGACGAAAGATATGTTTGTGGCATCACGTTTCGCTGTATGTAACCTCCTTCATATAGAGTCGCAAACGTCATCGCTGGCCTTCAGTCCGATTTTTTTTAATAATTTGACAACATTCAACCACCATAATTTCCACCCCCTTATAGCTATCGGCATGAAACTGCTGTGGTGTACAACGGGAGACTTCTGACAACAATTACACACAGACCATTCGTTTGCGTTCTGTAGTTTTCACTGCAGAGCGAATTATTAACACACACACACACACACACACACACACACACACACACGTAGAATTTTATATACACCGATAACTTTCTATCGCAATATACTCCACCCTTTTATCATTATCAACACTCCAGCTACAATGCAACCAATAAAACCATTTTTAAAGAGTAAATATAATTTTCAAAGAGTAATTATTGTTCAGCATTTCGCGTTATATTCTGCAAATTACTAAATATCTATCAGATTGCTATAAAACCGTGCCTAAAACCTTCCTCAGGTATAAATTAGTAACTATTCAAATATTTTAGTCTCTGCGTCTTCTCGTTCGGGCGTGATAAGCGTACACCGAACAGACATTCACATTAATATATATAGATAAATAGCTATGCGATCGCCATAAAACCGAGCCTAAAGCCTTCCTCGGGTAGACATTAGTAACTGTACAAATTTTTAGCTCTTTATGTCTTGTGGTTCAGACGTGATAAACGTACAGCGAACAAACATTGACATTTATAGATATAGATTATTGATACGTAGTGTTTAACAGTAACAGTTTAAGAACTAAATGGGCAGCATTGCATCATGCTACCTATCTTAAAAGACACACCACGTTATTTGCGTATTCTGTCAATAAACTTTGTTTTACTCTCTTGTTCTGCTTTTCGTTGAGGTAGTAATATTCTTGTCAGAATATGCATTCCACCACAGAAACACAAAACATGAACGCAGCAAAGCGCATTAAATTTATATATGTATTTTATTATATTTAATATTATTCTTAGTAACGTTCGTTTCATGTTGTAAACTGCCACTTAAATATTTCATGGTCGACTAAAAATAGTAGATATATGGCATATAATTTATACATAAGCAATTATATGTATTTATTGTGAAGAAGAACTGAATATATTTGCGTAAAAAGCCATGATAACTTAAATATTAATTGTGTAACTATATTTCAACGGCGGCAGTATATTTGAACGCTTAATAACGACCTGAGCAAAGAGCTTCAGTCTCAACTGATTTTAGTATTGTTAAGTATGTATTTGTTTCTTAAATGTAAACAACATTTGTAGGGAGGTGATCAATGCATTTAATTCTGTAATATTGAAATGTATATTATTTTGGAAGGGAAATTGTATTTTAAAGATGAAGCGTTAGCATGTGCGGAAGGATACAATTTTGGGAGCAGGTAGAGCACGCTTTCGGACGCTTGGGAAGGGACTCGTAACTTGGACGCGGTGGTGAAAGGTTGTGACGCTGGGCGGTCTGAAGCCGCGTTATGAACTTGTGATTTGAAGAAATAAGCTTGTGTGGACTTAGAAAAGTTACGGAACTGTGACTGCAGAATTTAGCCTCTGGTTGAAAAGCGGTAAACTATGGACGGTAGTAGGGCTGTGGAACTCTGATAAATCAGCAATCGTGTACTAGTGTGATGACAAACTGTGTTTTATAACAAATACTGTAATCGCGAATTAATTTGGAACTGCGATGTTCGATTAACTTCAATAATTTACGAGTGATAATTTGGAACTTTTACTCTCGAGTGCGTGTGATACTTATTGTGCCTCTCATGACCAATAGTTGAGGAAATATTCAGATATTTACCAATGCATAAAGTAGGACCGCCTCCGCATTTGCATGTCCAAAAAGAGAAATAAACTCCATTTATTAAGAATTACTTCGTGAGTGAATCACTTCTTTATATTAGAATCCATTTTGTTGGTTATTCAGAGGTTTAATTTATGTTTCTTTAAATATATTTTTGCGTCATCATATGCAGATTGATAGACTGGCTAAGCTACAGATTAATTATTGATCTTGTTTAAACAGATAAGGTAACTGTTTAGGGCAAAGAAGCTGACGTACGTAACTCACCCCTATGAACAGAGACAAAGAGCCATAAACCTTTTACTACCCTGAGTTATGTATTGCCCAATTATTATTGGTGAGTACCGATAGGAAGGTCGTAAACTCGCATTTTTAAATTTCGAATTTGCATTCGTTTACCTTATTTACCTGATCATTCCTTTACCTACATCAAATTTCATTAATGTGTTTTACAGATTTGTTTGCAGGCAATGATTTTGCCATGCTCATACAAGCGGCTTGGCTGGATGAAACAATGACTGCAAATGCTTGTGGTCAGTTACTAAATATAATTTTCTCCCATACAAGTAGTGGTGGAATTTTGTGACACCATACAATTTGAGAATAACGGCACTGTGTGTTTCTCAAAAGTTTCGACGCAAACGCTATCGGACGGTCCGTAACCCTATGTCTATGTGACAGTACTGCTCCTAGACCAAACGATGAGGCGTCCACTTGCAAAAGAACTGGTTTTTCGGGATCGAAGTGGACCAAACATCGATCACTGAGCAAAGTATCTTCTAACTGCTGATATGCGCGTAGGCATTCGTCTGTCCAAAGAAAACGAACATTTTTACGGCGTAGCCGATGCAAAGGAGCTGCAATTTGTGCTGTATTGGGAATAAACCGAATATAGTATGTTAACTTTCCCAAGACTGACTGTAATTCTTTCACATGTTTTGGTGCTGGCAGGTCGCGAATGGCAAGCAAATGTGATTGCATGGGATGCACACCCTGACTGTTTATCACGTGACCTAGATACTGCAGTTCTGGTTTGAAAAAGTCACGCTTCTCTAAGCGAAACTTGAGACCTGCTTCTGACAAAACTTGAAATAATTTCCTCAAATTTGCAACGTGTTCTTCTGGGGTATGGCCTGATACAACTATGTCGTCCAAGTAGTTGGAACAACAAGGCACCCGAGCTGTAAGCTGTTCCAAATATCTTAGAAAAATTGCGGGCGCGGATGCACTGCAAACGTTAGACGCAAATATTCACAATACAAATTTTCTGTGACTCTTCATCGAGTGGCAGCTGAAGGTAGGCATTGCTCAAACCTGTCTTTGAGAAATATTTTCCTGCACCTAATCTCTCCATTAAATCTTCTGGTCTCAGCAAAGGGTAACTGTCTATAACTGATTGTGCATTCGCTGTGGCCTTGAAAATCAACACAAAAGAGAATGCTACCTGACGGCTTCAGCAAAATTACAAGCGCACTCGCTCACTGGCTAGTTTGTATTGGTTCAATTGCACCATTTTCTTGCAATGTGCGAAGTTATTGTGCTGCTTTGTCTCGTAAAGCGAACGGTGCGTTACGAGCTTTGCAAAATTTTGGTTTGGCATTTTCCCCTGAGAGTAATGTGCGGAGCAAAATCTTTAGCTTTTCCTAGTCCTGCAGAAAATAAATCTGGAAAGTGTTTCAGCAACTTGTCTACACCGTATTTAGCATCAAAAGTGTTCACAACTAAGACATTGTCTTACACAGTAAAACCAAAAAGATCAAAAGAATCTAAACCAAAAATATTCTCTCATTCGGAAGACTTTAGCACTTGAAATGTCACTGTCGCATTTGCGATCTGTATTCGGCAAGAAGTGAACACTGTCCTAATACAGGAATGTCATTGCCATTGTACGCTGTTAAACTTGTTTTAGCGCGAGAAAGGCGCGGCGATTTTAACTGTTCATAAGATTTGCGATTAAGCAATGTGACTGATGCACCTGTGTCTAGTTGACATTTTACTGAAATGTGCCAGCCGCGGTGGCCGAGGGGACTGAGGCGCTCCAGTCACGGTCTGCACGGCCACTACGGTTGGGGGTTCGAATCCCCCCTCGGGCATGGATATTTGTGCCGTCCTTAGTTGTAAGTAGTTCATAAGTAGTTTGTAAGTTTAGAGACTGATGACCCCGTAGTTAAGTCCCATAGACTCCACAAACATTTGAACCTTTTTTAATTGAACTGAAATGTCATTCACATGCAATTTGACATACATTTTTCTGACCTGACATACAACATGTGCTACGGTACTTTCGTTTCTTTGATGTTACGACGGGCAGCCATGGGTTTTGAAAATACTGCATTTATTGAATAACTATTGTCTTGTCCCTGTTTGGGCCAGGAGGGCAAATTCCGTTTCCTTTGCTGTTAGCAGACGGTTTGTATATGACCTTTCTTGCGGCAGGCATAGCATTTTGATGACCGGGACGGACAGTTCTGCCGTTTGTGCCGCGAGAAACATTTCGAGCAAGACTTCACTTCCTTATTATGCAAGGCTCTCTGTCTAGCAACTTCTTTATGCTTTGAGTGGGCAGGCGGAAATGCACGGCGTTTGTCCTCGTCGCCATTTGTTATATGATCCTCGCTGCTAGGGTAAGGTGGTACAAATTCGACATAGGTACAATTCCGATCAACTTAAGTTTTCGCGCCATTTGTCAGTCTCGTAGTGTCACGTTGTGTGGCGATGAAGTGTAGCAGGTTTCTAGAGCTCCTCCTGTCTTTTCTAAGATTACACCACTTTGTGCTAAGAAGATATAAATTTTTCCCTGTTAAGAGGTAAGCGAAGCTACTTAGTCTAACGCGCTCTTGTAAATTTTATAGTTAAGGGTGACTGGATTCGCTGACAAAATTTCAATGTTTGGTACCACGACGTATGCATTGGTGCCTGACGGAAAAAGTATTTTTTATGTGGAAGATGCCAGTAATCAAAATTGTACAAGGAAGTGATCACAATTGTACCTAGTGTGGTACATTTTCGATCGATTTTTCTCAATTCAGTAACCTTCCCTTGTGTTTATACCAACATTTGAAATTGTCTAATATTTGTGTCACATAATCAACAAACATCCAAAAACAAGTGCCATAGTTAAAATTATTTCTTTTCCCAATATATTTCCAGTTTCAATAACATTTGTCCGAAATGATCGAAATGGTACCACCTTACCCTATGTGTTGAGTACTCGTCCTGGTCTAGTTGCCAGGAAAGGTACTGGTGCAGGATCGTGGTCAGCTAAAACAGTTCTATAGAGATTACTATTAAAAGTTTTATTTATTGAAGAATACAATACTCAACTTTAGAACATATGTATGTTTCTTCTCTGTTCTCGCGGCGTCGTCTTCTGTACGGTGCTAGCTGTGCTGAGACCTAGTTACTGCCTAGTTCGTAGCCTAGTTCTGACGGGCGTCCAGACGCATATCGGCCTAGATACAGAAGCTTGTAGAGGGCGCGCGTCTACGGTTACTCCCTCCAAGAGGCGCGGCGCCGGCGTGCGATAGGCTGTCGGACGTCATCCGCTAGCTTCTCCTTGATCGTTCTCTTGCTTCTGGCGTGTGGCGCTGACTTCACGCCACAATAGTATTTGTGTGTACCTGAGAAGGAAGGGGATTGAAAGTCACCTTCCTAGAGGTAAAGTGGCTCATTACTATGCTGCAGGGTCCTGAAATCCCGAAATCGTATTAGCGACCAACGCCCTCTGGGCCAACTGTATCAGCGCACTCATCGCTCCGAACGCTTTAGCTCCAACCTCTGTCCAATTTTTCTGAATGATTCTTTGGTATTGTGTGTGCGACCCTTTTCTGAAAGCCTTTGCAAATAGTTTGCAACGTTACCACCAATAGCCTGACGTGAGCGTAGTACGGCGGGGTTTCTTTTTAAAAAAGACAGGGAGGGTCGGTCAGTGCATAGTTGACAAAGTTCCTAAACACCTCCCCTCTTTCATGCCTTCCCTCGGCGATGTTACCAACGCACTTTTTGCCAGTGCCCTGGTTTGTAAACAGGGCAGCACTGCACGCGAGGTGCCGTGTCGATATGCAACTTCAGTGCATATCTAAAATCACTCTTTGACTAACCTTCTGTCTTCTGTCGTAGTTGATGTCCAACCAAGAAAACTTCTTTAACACCCAATACATTGAGATGCGAAATAAATGGCTCCTTGTCAGCCCCCTCACAGTAGGGAGCGTCGTCTGGACGAAATCGATTCAAAAATACAATTCACTATTACAGGCTACTTGCACAGTTTTACGAGGGGAAACGAGGAAATTTTATGGAGGCCAGTCCCCTGAAACGATCACGTTTGGCCCCAAGTCGTCGAATATCTCGGAATGAACAGCTGGACAAATTACGTACCTGGCGCCAGGAGGTCGGGAGACCCTAGTTGCAGTAGTGTAAAGAATGTAGGTGGTTGTAAAGAATCACTAGGGCGTGTTGGCATAGCCCGAGCCGTGGAAATGCGGGAAGATAGCCTAGTGGATGGTTTTTTAGTAGTATGGCAGTATTGGCAATCCATGGTTCGAGAGGGCCGAGCCCTAGAGTTTTGCTTGAGGAGAAAGACTTGGTGCTTCGTTTTACGAGGTTGTGGGACTCTTGTTTGGGCAGCTGAAGAAAGCTGTTGTCTCTCTTTTGCTCTCAGATTATTCTTGTTTCGAAGAGCTGAACTTAGAGTTTTGGTGTAACTTTCGGACTATTTCCGAAACTTGTGCCTTTGCGATGAGTGTTGGCGAGCCGAGAACAAGGTCAGCCTGCGCAATATTAGACGCATCGATGCACTACTAGCGATCATCACTTTTGTGGTGCCACCGTTGCCTTCAGTAACTATGTCTGAATTGGTAAGACATAGCGGAACTTGTGAAATCGTAGGCACTGAGATCCGACGGTGTGACGGTAGCTGACAGTATTTAATTAACGCTTCTGCAATATCAAGCTGAGTTATTTTTCGGGTCCACTTCTTACAGCTATCAACGCAGTGCAGCGCCGATACAGCATCCCCGCCTGTCGCCTGCACTCACCTGTGCGACACTGGGTTGTTCCCGTTATCAAATTTATGGGAAGACATCAGATTAATTTTAGAAATCAGATACCAGAATATTGTTCCTGATTACTCCACTGCTTTCCAGTTAATATGGGTTGTTTCGTGTATCTTATATGAATTACAATAATAAAAAAAATGTTCAAATGTTTGTTAAGCTTATGGGACTTAACTACGGGGTCATCAGTCCCTAAACTTACAAAATACTTATCAACTACCTTATACTAAAGACGGCACAAATATCCATGCCCGAGGGGGGATTCGAACCCCGACCGTAGTGGCCGTGCAGACCGTGACTGGAGCGCCTCAGTCTCCTCGGCCACCGCGACCGGCTTACAATAATCGTCGACAGTCATTTACTGTAGGAACGTTTATCCTTATTGTGTTTATTTCAATATTTGTCTGTTTAACTTTGTGTTTATTGTATTTATTTTTGCTTTTCGTTCCGCTATGCATTTGACATCAGAAAATAAAAGAATTTGAAGTTAATTTTCAATTTACATCATTCAGATTAGTTTAGTTCTTCATACAGCTATTTTGGATGAGTTTGATTAATCAGTTTTGTTTGCGAATTTTAATAATTAATTAATCGGTTACCCTTTGATATCAAGTGTACTAAACTATGACACCCATTTGTATACCCCCACACCTTCTTATTCCACCCCACCTTTAATATGCGAACGCCAGCGACGTCCCTTCTTTCCCACCACCATGGCGACCTTTCAACTTCATAGGGTTCCCCAATACCTTCGTGCAATACAGAGTGAGTCAAAAGTGGCAGTACATGCTTTTATTTCAAAAATTCTTCAGAAAATGGGAAACCTCAATATTGCAGTAAGGTACACGTGATATGGTCGATCTTTTAGAGCATGTACCGAACATGGGCGGCACTTTTAAATAGGTCATCTTGAGTAAAAGTCAAATGAGGAAATGGGAGGGGATCGAGTAATCTATATCTATAAATGTGAATGTCTGTTCGGTGTACGTTTATCACGTCTGAACCACAAGACATAAAGAGCAAAAAATTTGTACAGTTACTAATGTCCACACGGGGAAGGCTGTAGACACGGTTTTATGATGATTGGATAGCTATTTTTCTACATATATTAATGGGAATGTCTGTCCGAACGACAAGACGCACAGACTTAAATATTTGTACAGTTACTAATTTATACCTAAGGAAGGTTTTAGGCGCGGTTTTATAGCGATCTGATAGATATTTAGTAATTTGAACAATATCACGCGAAATGAGGAACAATAATGATTCTTTGAAAATTGAATTTACTCTTTGAAACTGGTTTTATTGATTGCATTGTTGCTTGAGGATTGATAATGATAAAAGGGTGCAGTATATTGGGATGGAAAGTTATCGGTGTATATAAAATTCTACGCGCGCGTGTGCGTGTGTGTGTTAATATTCCGCTCTGCAGCGAAAACTACAGGACGCAAACGAATGGTCTGTGTGTAATTGTTGTCCGAAGTCTCTCGTTGTACACCATAGCAGTTCCATTGCCGATAGCTATAAGGGGGGTGGAACATATGGTGGTTGAAACTTGAAAGACGTCAAATTATTTTTAAAAAATCGGACTGAAGACCAGCGATGACGTTTGCGACTCTATAGCAAGGAGGTTAAATACAGCGAAACGTGATGCCACAGACCATATGTTCGGTCTATGCCTGCTACAATGTCTTCAGCTCTTTCTCTGTAAGGATAAGCATACGAATAAGGAAATACAAGAAAAATAAATAAAGCAGTAAAAAAAGAAATTTCTTTTAATACATCTCTTAAAAAATCGATTTGACGTTTCGCGTATTACATCAAGTGATCGATCTGTGATATTATTACAATCATTATTGTTAAATTTCATGATTGGATTCTTGGAAAAAAGTGCTTTTTTACGTGTGATTTGATCTACACTACTTACTTTCCTGATAATGTTGATTAAAAATGGCCGGTCGCGGTGGCCGAGGGGACTGAGGCGCCAGTCACGGTCTGCACGGCCACTACGGTCGGGGGTTCGAATCCCCCCTCGGGCATGGATATTTGTGCCGTCCTTAGTCTTAGGTAGTTCATAAGTAGTTTGTGAGCTTAGGGACTGATGACCCCGTAATTAAGTCCCATAAGTTCTACAAACATTTGAACATTTTGATTTGATTAAAAATGTTTGTTTCTAGAGAAGGTATTTCATTTCATCCTTCAAAACCAGTCTCATAGCACACTACTGACAGACAGCTTATCTATCATAATCAACCAAGACGCGTGCGGAGCCGCGGGTTTAAGCTAGTTTATCATATAAAATCAGCCGTATCCGACAAACGTTCAAATGTATGTGAAGCTTATGGGACTTAACTATAGGGTTATCAGTCACTGAGCTTACAAACTATTTATGAACTACCTTATACTAAAGGCAGCACAAATAGCCATGCCCGAGGGGGGGATTCGAACCCCCGACGGGAACAGCCTCGCGCATCGCAGCACAGCGCCTCAATGCGCTCGGCCGCTCCGCCGCGGCCCGTTTCCGACAAGTTCATTCCTGTTAATAGAATCAACATAGGAGTTATAATTCAAAAGTATCTCACATTTTGTTTAGAGGTACGGTCTAGACTGTTCTCCATAACTAACTGGTAATGTAATGTGTTCAACATTCTGTTCTTCTCGGTCAACGCACATTTGAAGGCACTGAATCGAACTGCCGTGCACTTACGGGATATCCGTAGTTATGCTGGCACCCGTTATTCCATTGCTTTGCTCGAGATCGTCTCTGTTTCTTATTTTATCTGCATACACTGTGCCGTGGCGGAGCGGCCGAGCGCATTGAGGCGCTATGCTACAGTGCGAGAGGCCGTTCCCCGTCGGGGGAATCCCCCTCGGGCATAGATGTTTGTGCCGTCTTTAGTATAAGCTAGTTCAAAGTAGTTGGTACGTTTAGGGACTGATGACTCCGTAGTTAAGTCCCATAAACTTTCCAAACATTTGAACATTTTTGAGCGTACACTGTTCCCAGTAAATGGCCCAACAGATAAAAGTCAAGAGCGTGAGATCAGGTGATCTGCGTGCCCTTTCCACAGCACCACATCATCCAGTCCAATGACCAGGAAACTGACCATCTAACCACCGACGAAGTACTTCACCATACGGTCGAGGAGACTCATCGTGTTGAAAGTAAGAGATAAAGCTTACTTACTAAAGGAAACACCACTCTTGCAGCATTTCCAGCTATCTTTGAGTATTTAGGTTCTGGTCAATGAAAATGGGCTCAGTTACAAGAGTACCCCATATTTCCCCCCACGCTGCAACTTTTACGCCACTAACTACCTATGAACGTTCCATCCAGTGTAGATTCTGGTCATTCCAGTGCCTTCCGTTTTGACGGTTGACTTCACCATTGACAGAAACGTTTGTCACATCATAGTACAAGATAAGGTAAAAGGAAATGCAGTCAACAATCCGAAGATTGGTTTGAACACCAAAATGCTTTACTTGGCATGGTCCTGTTTGGAGGTGGTATGCTGTTGCCTTCCTCCGACCTTCGAACTGACTTACCCAGCCAGTTAAAGGGGGACCTAAGGTTTAACGTGGATTCCGAACTACGGTGGTTTTCGATATTTTTCAAACGTTCAAACGTTTGTATAGTTTATGGGACTTAACTACGGGGTCATCAGTCCCTAAACTTACAAACTACTTATGAACTAACTAATACTAAGGACGGCACAAATATCCATGTCCGATGGAGGATTCGAACCCCCAACCGTAGTGGCCGTGCAGACCGTGACTGGAGCGCCTTAGTCCCCTCGGCCACCCACGCAAACATCCATGTCCGAAGGGGGGGGGGGGGAGTCGATTCCCCGACCGTAGTGGTCGTGCACTGTGACTGGCGTCCCGCAGACCGCTCGGCCACTACGGCCGGCTTTCAGATGTCCTGCCTTCATCTAGCTATCAGTTAGTTGCTCGCCAAGAGTTTCTAGTGTAGGGTGCTTGCATATCATTGTAGATAAGTTGCCTAGTATTGCACATAAGGGTTATATATAAGTATGTCGATGATATTTCTGAAGTTGGGGTACCGTACCGACTTCCATTCAACTAATTTATCCTCTGAGATCATAAATACACTGCTTACTGTCTGATTTTGTGCTGTATAATCTGCAACTATTCGTGAAGATGAAGAGCTGCATTCGGAAACATAACTTTCATCCTCCAGAACTACTGTCATATATTCATCAGTATGTCTGTTATTTCATCATTTTGCAAAGAGGCTACTATCTTCAGAAAAGAAACTTACAAGAAATGAATTGGTGCCCAGGTGAGCGGAAGACGGGGAGTATACGCGCATTAAATATGTTTCATATGTTCATATGTTTTTCGTAGAACTTATGGGACTTGACTACGGGGTCATCAGTCCCTAAGCTTACAAACTACTTATGAACTAGCTAATACTAAGGACGGCACAAATATCCATGCCCGAGGGGCGATTCGAACCCCGACCGTAGTGGCCGTGCAGACCGTGACTGGAGCGCCTCAGTCCCCTCGGCCATAGCGGCCGGCGATATTTTTCACGTCAGCAACATTGCCAGAGGTGAAATAAGTAGAAAATGAGAGATATAAGTCCTAGGACCTGACGTGAATCGAACCAACGGCCTTTGAATTTATGGTCTAGCACTCTACCACTGTGATACCGAGCCACAATATACTTTATGCAAAAGAGCGATCTTGTTGTAACTTTTCAACTATAACTTCTCCGTTGATTCTGTTCACGGGACTGAACTTGGCTCGTGCGGAAATGGCTGTGTGGTCTAAGGCTGCACGTATTGCATCCGGAAGTCGTCCTTTCCGATCCCATGTAAAAAACAAACACCAGATGGGTAAATCACGCGCTTAAATGAAAGAGAGAAGCGCCGTACGACGTGTCCGGCACCGCACTGCCGGATTGGCAGTTTGTTTCCACTCCGGCAGTGCAGTCCCGCGGGCTGATCGACAAAAGAATTGATAATTCGTCTCGTGAAGAATGAGCCTCGTTGTGGGACGACCGGATTAAAGGCTACCATAACCGGAATATTAAAGGGAGAACTGTGGGAATCTATTGAGGAGCAACTATCAGTCAAACGAAAATATCGAAATTATGTTGGAGTAGTACTAATGCTTCCTCTCAAATCACTAGAATATTCCCAGAAATCAGCATTAATTTCGATCATATTACTTTTAACACATAATTCTTTTTATCAAACTGTCAAAAAAGAATGTTTTAACTGCTGAAACACTACACTATGGGTTCGTTTTAACACGGAAGTATACTTTAAATTTGTTTCTGATAATCTGGGCCTGTTGAGACGATCTGTTGAACGTTCTTGATGAACCACTTTCTTCACGTGGTGATGCACTTACGTCTCGTTGTAAATTTGCAGAGTTGTAGAAGGCAGCACCTACACAGTCAATAACTGTGCTGTGCAGTACGCAGATACATTTCACTATCTTCTCAACATTTCCAGGTTCTGTTGCAATACATTTTCCCAGTAAAAGCCACTTGGCAGTCATGATTCTGAAGGCACACTCCATACATCTTCAAACCCTCGATAGCCTGTAATTGAAAACTTCTTCTTCGTATGAGAGATGTCGTTTGCAATAAGGTTTCATGAGATAAGTTTTCAAAGGAATTGCATCATCTCCAAGCAAGACCAACAGGTTATCTATAGTAATTCCTTCGAAAGACGAAGATTGCGTAGAGTAGCATGACAGTTCTCCTACTTCATAACCTACCACATATATAAAATACATCGACAACGGTAGTCCGCCACAACTTGTAAAACTATTGAAAAAATATTTAAAGAAGGAGAGGTGTGTGCTTCTACGTCGTCTTTTGTCGAAGCAGACAAAAACAGATCAAATCGTTATGTTAAAAAAGTGTAAATATGATTCATAGGCTCTGGACATTGAGAAAAGAAAGATCGACCCGTTTAAGCAACAGGTTGACCGAAAACGGAAATTTCAGAATGATGACAACTACTCCTTCATGCGTTTACTGCCATACGTCAAACAAACAAACAAAAGGGTCTTCTGGAGAAAAGTGACTCTGGATGAAAATCTTGGGGGACGTCACTGAAGCCTTAGAAGCTCATAACTTCATAAATGTTAAGAGAACTTAAGGTTCAAACACACAGTGGATGTCCTTTTCAAATTGTTCAAATGTTTGTAAATCTACGGGATTTAACTACTGTGTTATTAGTCCCTAGCTTACAAACTACTTAAACTAAGTTAAACTAACCTAAGGACAATACACACATCCATGCCCGAGGGAGGATTCGAACCTCCGAAGCGGGAGCTGAATGTCCTTTACCATCGTTCAAAAATGTTTGTTAAGCTTCTGGGACTCAACAGCGGTTATCAGTCTCTAAACTACTTAGAAACTACCTTATACTAAAGACAGCACAAATATCCATGCCCGAGGAAGGATTCGAACCCCCGTCGGGGAACGGCCTCGCGCATCGGAGCATAGCGCCTCAATGCGCTCGGCCACTCCGCCGCGGCCTACAATCGTTACAACCGTCACTTCACCCATCATCAGGTACCTCTAATTACGCCCATCATTCGTCTTTCTTTGTGACTGTATCCTCCTACCCAACAACCTGATGGCAACTCGTTTTAATGGGCTGTCCCTAATGTACTGTTAATATGTCTTTATATATAAAATAGACTTTTATTTTCCACAATTTTCCTAATCACATTTGATGCTGATAATTTTCAGTCTTGAACCAACAACTGTTTAAATGTGATTATTAGATTATACATAGATAGTTATGAACAGTTGCGTATTTGCTAATAACATCCAATATTACTGTGAAGGAACATTAATAAATGCATTTCTATGTTAATAAATATATTTTATTGTAACCGATGGCAGTTTTTATTTGAATTATTCAAACATTATTTGACCAGTTATGCCACATTCAATAACAAAAAGGATATCAGCTTTTTTTAACGTCGACTTACCCTACTGTGACAGTAATTTTTTCTGATAGAGTGATACATTCCTAGAAAGGTGGAATGGCTACTTTTTTCGTCTTTGATGCCTTGAAGTACATAGTGAAACATTTGTATAGACATTCGGTAGTCGTCTTTCAACTTGTATGAAGAAAAAATCTCACTGACGTGTTTTACGGCCAACTTTAGATTTGTAGTTTTATAAGTTTTTTGCAAACATTTTGAACCAAAATAGTAATCTAAATAACAAAAGCTTAATATGTGGCTGAAACCCTTGTAGGAAAAAAATTAGGTAGTGGCGGGTTCCGAACCACTGACTTTCAGCGTCACAGTCCAACGCATTGCCCACTACACTATGGCTAACAACTAGTAGTTGCGTTCCTTAATCTCATACTATTCATGGCCGTTGTTAACTGATGCTAATATGGCATTTGTAGACACTACATTATCATTTATCATACTTTTGTGTCCCAACTTCGTCGCCGCTTTTGTGTCCCAGCCTCGTCGTAGGTGTCGGTGGCCGAGTGGAATAAGACCGACACAGGAATAAGGATAGCCCGCTGGTGCAGGTATGGAGGGGAGCAGCCAGAAACTATAAACACTAGAGTAAATTAGAAAGAGATATATATTGCACAGAATGTAACAATACTTAACTTTTACATAGTACTGCAGAATGTTGATACATAGTTGTTAGAGGCCTGCCTAGTGCCTGTACGATAGCAAAGTCTTCACTGGTGCCTATCTGATTACGAAGGTCCTAACTGGTTGCTATCTCCGTCCGAAGTGAACGATGTCTTTCCGTGGTGGCCACGAGCGGAGTTGCAGCAGAGGGCGCTCGTGGCTGTCGTGAGAACGCCGCGCCGTGTGTGCATGGCGGCGCGCGGCGAAAGTCGGTGGCGCGCACTTTGTACTTGTGCGACACCACACATACGAAGAACGACGTGGCTTTGTTAATTCTTCAGTGCGCCATTGCTTTGAAATGACAACGTGTAAGTTACAATAAGGAAATCATCAACTACGCAACGCAAAATGGCGTATGCCAGAGAGAGTTCTGGGCGACGAATGTCACGTGACATCTGCGAACGGCTGCTTTTCGTTAATTCAGTGGAGGGTGTCAAAAATCCGTTATTTTTGAAATATCTCTCAAACGATACGAGATATGAAAAAAACATAAGGGAACAAAGTTGTAGAGAATTTTCTCATCTACAAATTAATTTATTCACTTTTCGCGTCAGATGAAAGGTTTATTTGCAATTAAAATGACATTACAAACGGCTTTTTTTCGTACTACTAACGTATTTCTTGTCCGAAATATTACAAAAAAAGAGGTTCTGGTCTCTGGTAGCCAAGAATTATGTCTGTAAAATTTGATGCCGGTCGGTTGAACGGTTCAAACTAAAAAGTGGGAATACGTTACAGCCAGACAGACATCGTTAAATCGCCTTTATTTTTGCAAATATCTCTGCAACGATGCAAGATATGAAAAAAAAACCATAATAGAGCGAAGTTTTAGAGAATTTTCCCCTCTACCAATTAGGCTATTCTATTTTCCTGTCAGATGAACGGTTCGTTTGCAATTAGAATTCATTTCAAACGACTTTTTTTGTATTACTACCGTATTTTTTGTCCGAAAAATTTGAAAAAGGGAGGTTCTGGTCTCTGGCGCCTTCAATCATGTCTGTAAAATTTGGTGCTAATCGGTTGAACGGCTCGTCTTAAAAACAGTGAACACGTTACGGACAGACAGACAGACATACATCCCGAAATCGCCGTTATTTTTGCAAATATCTCTGAAACGATACGAGATACGAAAAAAACATAAGAGAGCAAAGTTGTAGAGAATTTGCTCCTCCACAAGTTCGGTTATTCAATTTTTGTGTAAGATGAATGGTTAAGCCGTTATTTTCATTTCAATTTCGAGCTGTCAAAAGACGATCGCAAAGACCCACTTTAGTGTTACTACCGTAACCTAAAGTGGGCCAATTCACAGTGACTAACAAGTTGTAAAAATACCCCTGCAGATCTGTCTTCATTAAAACGACGCACCCAACTCCTTTTCCTACGTCTTTTAGGACGAAAGTTCTTGCCTAGCAGCAACCAACACAAAAAATTACTATCCGAATCACTCATTATAGCTTCTCAACAACTGCAACCGCTGACCTACAGCGTGTTCCTGAGTCCAGTGCGGGAACTCATGAATGACGACCGTAACCTGGGTTCACCCTCAGTGTATTATTTTCCATTTTTATGTGAGGGCAGTTGGCAACCAGCATCAAACGTGCGTCAGCTACGGGCCGTTACCGGATCCAGTGTAGGAATTCACGTCTGACGACACAGGGACGTGTTTATCGTCCTTCACCAGACGGGTTCGGATCGGACAACTTCCAGATACTATTTAGATGCAGCCCAAGGCGGCATGTCACGAACTGCAAGGCCGCTCCTGCCGGATGCTCTAGTCCTCTGTCGATCATGAGTGTGTGTAAGTTAAAGTAATTTAATTGGTAACTCTATGGATCGATGACCTTAGCAGTCTGGTTTTTTAGGTTTACAAACATTTGAAAATTTATTTTTAATGAACTTATCAGAAAATTATGAAGTTTTGCGATATATCACAAGACTCCCTTTCCATAAAAAAATTGATTAGGTTCAAGATGGCCGATTTCAAGTTACCGCACATGTTCGTTACATATTGTAGAACATAGACCACCTTACCCATAAATTACTGGAATATTCAGAATTCCATTTCCTGCAGACTTATTGATATAAGAGAATACTGCGACTATTGATTGACCCTTTACTTTTACGCGTGGGTGCGCATTAGATGATCCGCGTATGAGTGGTGTCTAGCTATAACACTCGTTCTTCAAAATGTTCAAATGTTTGTAAAGCTTATGGGACTTGACTACGGGGTCATCAGTCCCTAAAATTACAAACTAGCTTATAATAAATATGGCACAAACATCTATGCCCGAGGGGGATTCGAACCCCGACCGCAGTGGCCGTGCAGATCATGACTAGCACACCGCAGACCGCTCGGTCTCTATACTCGTTCTCCCCGAAACTTCTGTTCAGTCGTCAAGTACTGGCGTGTACCCCGAGTATGGCGATGTGAAGGAGGGCATGATGTGGCTGAGGTGAGGGAGGTAGCTGTGGCCACAAAGTAACATATACAGAGAAGTAGCCCCCCCCACCCCCCTAAACCACTGTCCTATGCTCCCCTCGTAGTTCCGTAAGATGCTAGCAGGTGTCAGGTGGTTCCCTGACTTAGTGCCGGTAGACCACACTAGAGGCACTTCTGAGGGTGTCTCTCGCACGTCAGAGGGTAGCATGGAGGGGAGGCTGAGGGAAGAGCTCGTGCCGCCTGCCTGATTCTGACTGCAGCGCCATCATGGGACATCTTACAGAACTGCTTCAGAACCGCCTGCCCCGCACCCCTGAGCGTGGGACCTGGCTCTTACAGAGATTTCCCGTCTGTATATATTTGTCTGTGCTGTGGCGGACGTCGCACTCCTGGGATTGGTCTTTACTCCACCTGGAACCCGGCCGAAGGACGCACCCCACATCCTGAACCGTCATCAGCGGAGAAGCAGCTGACGGCCCAATGACGATGGTGCAGATGGAGGCGTCAGGGCTGTATTCACGTTCATCGGTTGCGGGTCCATCGCCACTGATTTTGGTGCCACAGAGTCGAAGACGACGGAGAGGCAGGCAGTCATCAGTCATGACGGGGAGGGAGGCTGTAGCCATCTGGGTACATGGTGTGTAAGCGAAGAACCAGATGCTGTATCACAAGAGCGCACCAGGTTGCGACGTTCTCTGAGAGGACGAGTAGGACTATGTAAAAATAATAATAAAAAACAAACTGCCCGTCCAAGACAACGGACGATCGTCGTCCTCTCCCAGCGGCGATGTCCACGGGAGCACAGGAAATAAACTGTTATGTTATTGCAAAGATCGCTTATTCAAAATTTCCACTTGTTTTACTGGTTTTACCGGGTATTGTTGCCATTATCAGAACTAAAAATAAATAAATAAAAACCAAGTAGAGGACTGTTGGAGCAGGCAACAATTGATAGTGACATTTTGATATTGAGACATACTGACTGACTATAGTGCTAGAGTAATTGACGAATTGTACAACAAGGTAAAGATTGGTAGGCATAACAAGGACAAAGTAAAAACGCATAATACCGAGCAATATGTCTCGAACCACAGACAAAAATATACAGACGGGAAATGGGAAACCTCCGTAAGGGCCCGGTCACATGCTCAGGGGTGCGGGGGAGGGAGGGTTACCAGCAGTTCCATAAGATGTCCCATGATAGCGCTGCGGCACAGAGTAACATATACAGGGAAGCAGCCCCCCACTAAACCACTGTCCTACGCTCCCCTCATAGTTCCGTAAGATGCTAGCAGGTGTCAGGCGGTTTCCTGGCTTAGTACAGACACTAGAGGCACTTCTCAGGGTGCCTCTCACATGTCAGAGGGTAGCATGGAGTGGGGGCTGAAGGGAGAGCTCGTGCCGGCTGCCACGAGGCCACGGCTGTGTCCAGCTTGCTGGCGTTCTGAGGGGAGGCAGTGGTGGGGACAGCCGCTACCTGCCGCCTACTCTGGCCAGTTTAAAGGGCTGCTTCTGACCGCAGCGCCATAATCGGACGTCTTACAGAACTGCTTCAGCACACCACGCCCCGCACCCCTGAGCATGGGACCGGGCCCTTACGGAGGTATCCCGTCTGTATACATTTGTCTGTGGCTGCGGTCAGAAGCAGCCCTTTAAACTGGCCAGAGCAGGCGGCAGGTAGCGGCTGCCCCCACCACCAATTCCCTTCACATGCCGGCACACCGGACACAGCCGTGCCCTCGTGGCAGGCGGCATGAGCTCTCCCCCCAGCCTCCTCTCCACGCTACCCTCTATGGGCGAGAGGCACCCTCAGAAGCGCCTCTAGTGTCGTCTACCGGTACTAATCCGGGGAACCGTCTGACACCTGCTAGCATCTTACGGAACTACGAGAGAGCATCATAGGACAGAGGTTTGGGGGGGGGGGGGGTTCTTCTCTGTATATGTTACTCTGTGCTCGAACCCACTCTGTTAGCCGTGCTGTCTTATGCACCGATTTTCGAGACGGGGAAGCATAATGAAGGGGGTTGGAGTGCCGGCCAGCTGCATGTGGGTTTTAGGCGGTTTGCCACATCCCCCTAGGTGAATACCGGGCTGGTCCCCAAGTCCCGCCTCAGTTAGACGATTCGCAAACATTTCGTAACACTTTACACTTTCACACCTCTAACACTGTACGCAGACATTTGGGTAACACATTCCGTCCCGAGGGTCATAGGGTAGCGGCAGAAAAGGCATCCGACCAGCCTGTAAGTATTAACACACGCCAAATCCGAATTTAGCCACATCGACCCTGCATGTGCGGGAACATGGCCAAAGAGAAGAGAACCGTGCAGTATGTCTCTGTGAAATGTAACGGACCCGTCTCCGATATAGTTTCGAAAAGCTAATATTAAAGTGGCCTTTAAAACAACTAGTAAACAAACAAAACTACGACACAAAGTTGGGACAAAGGAGAATGAATATGGATAATCAGGGGTTTAAAAACTACGCTGCAGGGATTTGAAGACTATATGGGGCAGACGGTTAGATCATTTTTGCTTGGTTTTGCGAGAATACTGGCAATCATAATAAAACTACCTTTGGAGAACACATACGGATGGGCAAGCATAAAATCCAAGGCATTCCTTAGATCATGAAGATCTTGCATAAAGCGCCTAAAGGAAAGAAATGAAACATTTTAGTACGTATGCAGATATACAGCATAAACATTTAAAACACCAAAAGAAAACTTGTCAACGATCAACTGGAGACAGATAATGATTTGTTTAACATTTTTGATGATGTACTATAAGATCAGCAATTCCCTCCCAGGTATTACAGCCGAGCTATATTAGTATTTAAGAGAAATATCATGACCCATTTATGACACCTAGCCATCAGTTTGATAACTGCTCATGAACCCATCGCGAGCTCGCACTGCTGTATACGATAAGGTCTGACGATAATATGCCAGAATGACGCATGTCAGTAGTGATACATGTTGTGCGTGCAATAAAGTGTACATTTTATCATTTGATTAACAGGTTTTATATTGCCGCAAGAGACCACGTACACCGACTGCCGGCAATTTCAATTCAGTCGCGACAGCGGCCGAGTGAGGACGTGCGGCCTACCTCGCTGGGAAGCGGCCTAGGCGCGTGCTGTTGACGGAGTTATTTACTTCCTGTAAGTATTGATACGAAAACATCATGGATTCCTCGATGAGACATTGTAACCTGAAGTTTGGATTTTCGTTCGGCTATGGACGTCCCAAAGTTTCCAACGTTGTCGACTGGATGTATGACGACATAGGTTTGAAAGACGAAGATATAATAGGAATGCAGTATGATTTCTTAGAAAACATATAGTACGTAAAAATAGTTGACTAAGACATTTGCCTACGGATTATGTCGAAAACGAAAGGTTCTATCAACTTCGTTCATGATAATGGAGAAATTAGTAAGGTGTCTGTTAGCTTTGCTGGTTTAGGCCTCCGTACTGTGCGTATTTTCAATGTTCCCTTTGAAATGCCACTCGGGAAATTCGAACAGGCACTTACGCCTTATGGGAACGTACTCGAGATTCAACTTGAGAAATGGTCTGGACTAAAACACTTTAACGTCGATAATGTCGTAAAAAGTGTTACCATCGACTTGCGGAAGCACATACCCTCACAAATCTTGATTCAAGGGTTCCGTGCTCTCGTAATATACGAAGGCCAACCCCGTACTTGCGCTAAGTGTAACTCACCGGAGCACCTACGTGCAGAATGTCCCAACATACGGAACGTGCGTAGAACCGCCCACCCTGTACAACTACCGACTACCCCTGCAGAATCGGGTGGTGAGACGCCAATACCTCGCCACGTCGAAACGAGCAGTTACAGTCTCTACCTGGAGTACAACCTGCTGTGTCTGTTCCCGTTATAAATACGATTGAGAACCCAGAGCTCCCAGTCAGGAGCATTGCTGATGCGGGTAGACACGAGGAAACGGACGCCGTAACGGCTATGTCCACAACGCGGCCCTGTCAACAACAGCAGACAGCGGCCAGCGCGGAACCTGGTGGTACGCAGCACCGCCAACAGGTGGCGCCGCCTGTAGCGGCACAGGCCTCCGCCGAAGTACGGGAACCAGAAAACGAAATGGATACTTCAGAACCAAAGTCCAATGTTGAAAAATCCTCACAGTCTGCCAACCATTGTCACACTGGCAAGGCAACCGCAGATACGCAACGAATGGAGATCAACTCTTCACAACAGAGGAATACTAAAGCTAAGAAGTTGCGAACGCTAACGGAAGAAGAAATTCAAGACTTAGATCGAAAACGGCAAAGAACCAAGAAAATCCTTAAAAATGGACACGCCGATCCCACGAAGACCACGGAAGAAGAAAAGGGAAAGCAACGAGCGCCGACTCCCGCGCCCTCCCGACCTGAAACGACACAGGAAGAACCGACGGATGATACACGACACCACCCACCGGATAAACCGACTGCATGGGCTGAAGAAATGGAGGATTAACTCCCCACAGATCCATGTAAGATTATAAAGTCACAACCTTAAACATCAATAGGTTAGAAACCGCACGAAAAGTACAAGCTTTAAAAGATTACATTTATGCTGCGGATATCGACATATTCATGCTCCAGGAAGTTTGTACTACAGATTTAGGCAATATATATGGCTACGACGTGAATTTTAATATTGGACAGGAAAGTGGAACTGCTATATTGGTGCGACATGGCATACATTACGAAATGACAGCACTGCTTGAAAACGGCCGGGGCATCTCGTTTCAAATACAAGATGTCCTTCTAATTAACATCTACACCTCGTCAGGCACTGGAAATAGACGTAGTCGAAGCCAGTTTTACCGGGACGACTTGGCCCGTCTCATTCCGAGAGCGAATTCGAACATAATTTTAGGGGGAGGCTTTAACTGCGTCCTCCGCAGAGAGGACCAAATTCCTAACTTTAACTATTGTGACGAACTTCATGTTTTAACGGAGAGCCTCCATATGGTAGACAGCTGGATAAACTCCCAAGGATTCACCTTTCTCACAAACACGTCCGCTAGCAGATTAGATCGTATCTACTGCACAACAGACCTTTCCAGATCCGTGAGAAACTGCGAAATATGGCCGGTTAGTTTTTCAGACCACTGCGCGTATCACGTATGGGTGAGACTCACGCAGCAAAAAAACTTTCTCGGACGTGGAGTCTGGCAGTTAAATCTTGCGCTTCTCTGAGACGACTGTTTAAGACAGGATGTAATTGAAACATGGAACAGATGCGTTCGACTTCAAGCCCAATACCGAGAACGCTTGGCTTGGTGGATAAACTGCGCCAAACCACAGATCCGGAAAACCATCATACAGTACGCCAGACAGAAAAACTATTGAAGGAAGAGAACAATGGAAGTATTTTTCACCTGTCTAAGGGAGCTCTACGCCAATTCGGTTAATCCAGCAGACAATTTTGCTCGAATTAAACTTACCAAGGCCAAACTTATATCATTGACTAGCCCATCTGGGCAGGGCAAGATAGTACGCGCATGCAACATAAATGACCTCTGCAATGAAGAAGCGTCAATTTACCACATCATTCGTGAATCCAAGAGGGCGAAGCAGAAAATAATAACCGACATAAAAGACGAGCATGGCAATGTCTACTGTGACTAACGGGCGATAAAACTGTGCATTATGAATTACTATCAACAACTCTACTTCGAATCACTGTACCAAGACACCGAAGAAGATGATCTGTTATCCGAGGTTACAACTCAACTAACCCAAGAAGATAACGTATCTATTTTAGAAGAATTTACTGTCGAAGAGGTGAAAGCACTTTTAAAGCACGCGCCACGTAACAAGGCCGCTGGAACAGATGGCTTGCCTATTGAATTTTACGTGAGCTTCTGGGACGTCATCGGTACTGAGCTTACTAAAATGTACAACGAGCTCCTGTCCATTAGCGAATTACCATCAACCTTCACGGAAGGCATGGTGGTTCTTGTGTCAAAAACTCGAAATGGGACGATGATAACACAGTACCGTCCTATAACTACGTTGAATTCGGATTTTAAAATATTTACACGTCTGATCAACGACAGAATGAAGCCCACTTTAAAAAAAAGTTTTAGGATCATATCATGCACACCCGGCAACCGGAAGAATAATGGCACACGTTTTGGCGGAATACAGGGAGCTCTCCCACTTAACATGGATTACTAAAAGTAAGCTCGCAGTCGTCTTTTTGGATTTCGAATAAGTGTGAGGACACGACAAATTACTATTTGTATTTTCTGAGCTGTATTAAGCTAATTGGTATTCTCTGTTATTATCTTTGATCGTAAACAAAAAAAGAGTACAAAAACTGTTCTTCTCTTGTCACTGTATTACGCTTCCATGATGTGTGATGTGCAAGATAGAAGTAAATAAATGTATGGAAAAATAAGTGTTAAATTTAGTGTTTAATGAACCGTGTGCTACAAAATTCGTGACCCCGACGTGATCGACAAGACGACAGTTGCGACGAAATTTTTCGGCGTAATTTTCGACGAGATTTCCGTAACTTGAGTTCGACGTATTCTGTGTCCAACAATTCGCAAGATGTCGACAGGAGAAGCAAACGGTAATCAAGGGAATCGTTCTGAATGTAGCAGTAAAGTGGAAATTGATAAGGTAAGCGTTAAGCTACCGCCGTTTTGGACGGAAAAGCCGGACATCTGGTTTTGTCAAACCGAAGCGCAATTTACTATCGCTGTTATTGTTACGGAGGCGACTAAATTTAACTATTTACTCGCTCAGCTGGAGCCAAAATTTGTTGAAAATATATGGGATCTAGTTACGAGTAACGATAACAACAAATATTCTCTCGCAAAAGAACGTCTACTGAACATATTCAGAGAAAATGAAGAGCGCCAAATTTAAAAAAAAAAAAAAAAAAAAAAAAAAAAAAAAAAAAAAAAAAAAAAAAAAAAAAACTTTTGAGTGACTTAGAACTTGGCGACATGAAACCTACCCAATTATTAAGAAAAATGAGGAGCTATGCAGGTACAAATGTATCAGAAGAGATCCTAAAAACACTTTGGCTTGACAAACTTCCAACTAGTATTCGAAGCATTTTAGTTATATCTGACGAAACAGTGGACAAGATTGCTCAAATGGCAGATCGTATGTTCGAATTAAACTCTGTTGACGAGGTTCAAATTGCTTCCACCCATTCCATTCCGTCAACATCGTCTTCTTTGTCAGTACAAGATCTTCTCGTGAGAATTGATGAATTGGAAAATGAGATTAAAATGCTTCGAAACACTCGCAGTCGCAGGCAAAGATCGCTCAGTAGAAGTAGAAGCAGAGCAAGATACGATAAAAACGGCAAATACTGCTATTACCATTTCAGATTCGGCACACGATGTAAGCCTGAAAAATGTGTTCAGCCTTGCCAATGGCAAAATAAGGAAAACTAGAATTGGTAGACACAATAGCGGCTAAGTGTTCTACCCCTGTGCACACATTAGGCCGCCAATATCGCCTATTTGTCAAAGATAGAAATTGTGGAAAATATTTTCTGATAGATAGCGGTGCAGATTTGTCCGTTATACCAGTTGCAAAAAGGTCAACCCTCTGACTTCAATCTTTATGCTGCAAATAGGTCACAGATAAAAACTTATGGTTCAAAACTGTTAAACATTGATTTAGGACTCAAACGCAATTTTGAATGGCCATTCATAGTAGCAGACGTATCAAAAGGCATATTGGGAGCCGATTTTCTTCATCATTATGGGCTACTGGTTGACCTCAAAAATAAAAAGTTGATAGACAACACCACAAATTTAAAAATTGTAGCAGAAGTAACCACTGTGGATGCTAATGAATCAGTAAGCTCACTCTATGCAACATGCCACTTTTCAAAACTTTTAGAGAATTTTCCTGATCTAACTAAACCATCTATAGTACCAAAACTATTAAAGCATAATGTGCAGCATTATATCACTACATCTCCTGGACCACCAGTTTACTGTAAGGCTCGTCGATTGGACCCGCATAAATTGAAAATTGCTAAACAAGAATTTCAATTTCTGTTAAATAATGATATTGTACGTCCATCAAAATCACAATGGGCTAGTCCACTCCACCTTGCTAAGAAGCCAAGTGGTCAATGGCGAGTGTGTGGAGATTATCGCCGTTTGAATGACAGGACTCTCCCAGACCGGTATCCAATTCCACGAATTGATGATGTAAATTTTATGCTTCAAAATAAAAATATATTCTCAAAGGTAGACCTACACAAAGCCTATTACCAGATTCCACTAGCCGAAGAAGATAAGCCAAAATCAGCCGTTATAACACCATTTGGTCTCTATGAATTTAATTATATGCCATTTGGACTTCGCAATGCACCTAGCACATTCCAAAGGTTTATACATGAAGTTGCGAGAGAACTAGAATTTTGTTTTCCATATTTGGATGACATTCTAATAGCACCTGAATCACCAGAACAACATGTTGAGCATCTAAATTTCCTTTTTGAGCAGTTGAATAAGTATGGTCTTGTCATAAATGTTTCCAAATCAGTATTTGGTGTACAACAGTTAACATTTTTAGGAAATTTAATTACACCTGCTGGAACAAAGCCAGACCCAGAGAGAGTTGCAGCAATAATGAACTACAAACGACCCAAAACATTCCGTGAACTTAGAAAATTCTTAGGGATCATCAATTTATATCGTCGACATTTGGAACATGCAGCTGAAAACCAAGCCTTGCTGAATGATTTCCTAAAAGGAACAAAAAAAAAAAAAAAAAAAAAAAGGACCGACGACATATTAACTGGACAGAAGAAGCAATTGCTCAATTTGAAAAATGCAAAGAAGATCTAGCAAATGCTGCACTTTTGACATTTCCTGGTTTGAACAATCAACTTGCATTATTTGTGGATGCATCAGATTTTGCAGCAGGTGCTGCATTGCAACAATGGCAAGATGAACAGTGGAGACCAATTGGATTGTTTTCAAAAAAGTTTACAACAGCACAGAAGAAGTATTCCACGTATGATAGAGAGCTGCTTAGCATCTATATGGCTGTCAAATATTTCAAATATCTGTTGGAAGGAAGATATTTCATTATTTATACTGACCATGCGCCTCTAACATATCCATTTAAACAAAAGAATGAAAAAGCAACACCAATTCAATTACGTTACCTCCAGTACATTTCGCAATTTACCACTGACCTACATCATATATCTGGTAAAGAAAATGTTGTTGCTGATGGTCTATCAAGGCTTGAAGAACTAGTTCCAGTTAACTATGATGAGATAGCCCAAGCACAAGAAGATGATGAAGAGCTTCGTCAACTACAGACCAGCCCTCATACATCACTGAAGTTAAAACACCATCTGACACATGGAGGAAAACAGCTATGGTGTGATGTGTCAACACAAATCATTCGTCCTTATATTCCTAAACCATTTAGATACTCTATTTTCTAACACTATCATAATCTGGCTCATCCAGGCATTAAGACAACAGTAAAAATGATCTCATCAAGATTTGTCTGGATCAATTTAAAAAAGGATGTCCAAAACTGGGCAAAAACATGTATTGCATGCCAGAAAAACAAAATATCACGGCACATTCAAACACCAGTAGGACACTTTCCAAGTAACGATGAACGTTTCAAAATTGTTCCTTGATTTGATAGGACCAATGCCTCCATCTGAAGAATATATTTATTGTTTAACATGCATTGACAGAGTTACAAACTGGACAGAAGTAGTACCTCTTCGGGACATACAAGCAGAGGCAGTAGCACAAGCATTTTTCAATTGTTGGATCACTAGGTTTGGAACACCATATCAGATAGTGACTGATCAAGGCAGGCAGTTTAACTCTGAGCTATTCCGAGCACTGTCAAAACTATGTGGTTGTAACCAAACACAAACTACAGCATACCATCCTCAATCAAATGGAAAAATTGAAAGATTTCATCGCACACTTAAAGCAGCTATCCGTGCCCATGCAACTGCCAAATGAACTCAAGTAATACCTGTAATCCTCCTTGGCCTGCGATGCTCCATCAGAGAGAATAGTAATGCTACAATTGCAGAAATGGTTTATGGCTCACCCATCAGAATACCAGGTGATTTTTTTCAAGAGTATGGATGCAGACTTACCTCAATTCGTTTCACAACTGAAGCAGTGCATGAATCGTCTGAAGCCTGTACAATACTCCCACAAAGCAAAAGAAAGACCTTTCATACACAGGGATCTCAATGAGTCAACACATGTATTTGTGCGACTTGACCGAGTCAAAAAAGCATTAGAACCTCCATATGAAGGCCCATACGAAGTAATAGAAAGAATCCAAAAATTTTTTGGTGTTATAATAAAAGACCAAGTCAAGAATATCTCCATTGATCGACTGAAACCTGCGTACCTCATGAATCATAATGAGAAGCAGCCTGAAGACACTTCAACTGAACGGTCAGGCCGGGTCAAACAACCAGACACAACCGACAGTGGAAAACCAAGAAGAACAAGATCTGGTCGTGAAGTTCGATTTCCTGCAAGATTAGTTGAATAACTGCAGTGTTAAGTGACTATATGACTGAGAAGGGGGTGATGTGGGGACACGACAAATTACTATTTGTATTTTCTGAGCTGTATCAAGCTAATTGGTATTCTCTGTTATTATCTTTGATCGTAAACAAAAAAGAGTACAAAAAACTGTTCTTCTCTTGTCACTGTATTACGCTTCTATGATGTGTGATGTGCAAGATAGAAGTAAATAAATGTATGGAAAAATAAGTGTTAAATTTAATGTTTAATGAACCGTGTGCTACAAAAGCTTACGACAGAATCAGCCACACGTACTTACTACATACAATGTGCAACGTGGGCTACAACGAACAGGTCGTTAGTATTATACGGAAGTCCATTGGATACACACAGTCCAAATTCAAAATAAACGGTCAATTAACAGAAGCTGTGAAGATTAAGCGAGGGGTGCGGCAAGGATGCCCTCTCTCCTCAACACTGTACGCACTCGGTATCGAACTGCTCCTCAAGGGGTTCCACGCCAAACTACAAGGTCTCCGGACTTCAAATAGCAGAACAGTGTGTCATGCGTACGCGGATGACGTGAGCGTGGTCGTCAACAACCCACAAGAACTCGATAAAGCACGGCAGGTTGTAGAAAAATATACTAGTGCTAGCGGTGCAAAACTCAACATGGAAAAGTCTGAAATATTGATGTTAGGCACTTAGACAAACACGGAACAACCAAGGTGGCTGCAGGAAATCAATGAGAGGACACAACTCGGGCTGAAAATCACAGCCAATCTACTACACATGAGCAACCTAAATTGGACGCAGAAGTTGAATAGTTTGCGATTCACGATTAAGGAACACAATGTCCGATCGTTGGATCGTTTCCAGAGAGCAGATTTTGCCGATACCTACATATTTAGTAAAGTATACCATACAGCTGCAGTGTTACCTATACCCCCTAAGATAGCGGACCGAATTTTAACGATTGCTTGTTGGTTAATTTGGAAGGGAAACATCTTTAAACCTCCCTTTGCGACCGCAACGTTATCACGCCTACAAGGAGGGCTCGGTGTGAAAAACATTCACGCCCAGTGCACGGCCATCTTCATTCATGCAACAATGAAGATGTTGCAAAGCAACCTGAACACGATCACGAACTGACTTTTTGTGGTGTCGCACAAGTCTAAAGTGCGCGCCACCTACTTTTGCCGCGCGCCGCCATGCACGCACGGCGCGGCGTTCTTACGACGTCAGCCACGAGCGCCCTCTGCTACAACTACGCTCGTGGCCACCATTGAACGACATCGTTCACTTGGGACTGACATAGGAACCAGTTAACACTTTGGAATCAGATAGGCACCAGTGAAGACTTCGCTATCGGATAGGCACTAGGCAGGCCTCTAGCTCCACTATGTATCAGCATTCTGCAGTACTGAGTTATGTAAAAGTTAAGTATTACTAAGTCTCTAAGAAATATATATCTCGTTCTAATTTACTCTAGTGTTTCTAGTTTCTGCTGTCCACTGGCTGGTCACCTCCTACGTGCACAAGCGTGCAACCTTTATTCCTGTGTCGGTCTTTCTACTCGGCCACCGACACCTACGACGGAAACGAGACACAAAAGCGGCGACGAGGCTGGGACACAAAACTTTTCGTATGTCTAGATCCTGGCGACAAAAGGCCTCCGGAGAATGTAGGTGGAATAAATAGCAGTCTGGCCTATGTTCGCAATTATTATTTAGAATTAAGTTACATCGAAGCAGACTGTAAGGGACTAACAGCAAAAACCTGTATACTGAAATTACAAAAATGCAGCCACCGCATCCAATCCAGCCGAAATACCACGGGCTTCAGTTGACGAACATATGGAAAAATGTTCAGAATCCCGTGCTTCCGTCTCACGTTCGAGCTGTCTGGTATGAGGTTGTCAACAACGCCATCGCTACAGGAGAAAAGTATATAACATCAAACTCCGCCCGACTCCATATTGCAATGCATGTCTTCTCGTTGACTCCCTCGCGCATAAGTTCACTTGCAGGGATCAAACGGAGATATGGATCAGGACAAGGAAAAAGTTGTCTCTCTTAACACGAACTAGTACAATGAATAACACGACTACGCACATATTGCACCCAGACTGGAAATTCTTTCCTAACGCCAAAAATAACAGTTACGCCTGGCTAATTGGATATTATGTGTACTACAGCATCAACTATAAAGAGAAATCCTTACCTGACTTTTTATAATTGTTATCAACGGAACATCACAAATTACTAAGTCGACCTAGATAAAAAGATTTGTTTCAAAGATTTCTCATTGTACTGTTATCGGCTTGAAGTGACAATACGTTAAACTACGACATGCGACGAAATGCGAAAAAAATTAAACTCATTATTTTCATACTTATTTATTATATTTCTGTTCTACTTCAGTTTGGAACTTATAACTGGTATCAGATAAAGCAGTGACGGCAAGGAAAGTGTCACAAGGTTTACAAAAACAAGAAGGAAAATAAAAATAATTGCTTTCCGTTTACCTTAATTTAAAATCATAACGCCCATGAGGGCGTTTTAGGAGAAATATATTTCGATGAAAGCCTTACAGAAGAAGAAGGCGAATCAAACGTACCTTTGATTTACATGAAGGCAATGAAGCCTGCGCCAAAGAAGGCAACTTATGGTAAGCGTAAGGTCGGGCTGAAGGGGCAAAAAAAAAAAAAAAAAAAAAAAAAAAGCATGGCGCAGGGGATAGCGTCACGGCCTGTGGTGCTGAAGGTCGCCGGTTCAATCCCACCCACCGGCAAAAATTTATTTCTTTGTAATTAACAATTCCAGAATGTTCTACATCTTTTTTATGTTCACTTGTAAATTCTACTTGTTTCTTATGTTAACTGTTCTTCTAATTTCTGGTAAATTTTGTCTGTGTATAAATTGCAGAGCACTCTGCCCGAGAGGAGTCAGTGCTGCGTGTATGTTGAGTTCGTAATAAACCAGCTTTCGGTATAAGTGCTGTGCTCAGTTGCCTTCGAAATCAAGCCAGCTTCCATTTCAACGCGACAATATAACTGACAAACTCGTAATACACCGTGCAGGCACAAGTGATGCATGTTGATAATAGTTAGGCAGTGACGTTAGCATGTGTATGTGAACACCATTGTGGACTTTGTTTAAACATTCAGATTTTCAGTTTTGCTGACATTAGCGATGCCGGTGCATTTATTGGTACTGGTGTTTGTGTTTTTTAGTTCTTATGATGGCGGCAAGATCCGCCAAAATCGATAAAAGCAATGGATTTTTGAATAAGCGATCTTTGAAATAACATAGCAATTTTACTGCCCAGAAATCGCTCCCAGAAATATGTGTAAATTGTTGACATGAAATAGGCAGGGGAACCTGCGGTGTACTGAACTGTAGTAGATGGCAAGGAAGTTGCGTGGCAGGAAGTACATCGAGGTGCGGTGGCGTCGACCATTGAGCAGTTCCGCCGGAGAAGGGCCGCCTCCGCTTGAAATAGATAGGACAGAAATGTTGCCAGGGCTCTCTCAGCTGCTGCTTCAAAGGCTGCACGGTGCATACAGCTTCGCCGCTCTGTCGAGAGTGGAACCATGATGTGCTGGTTTCCTGAGGCAGCACAAAACTGCTGAAACTAGTTGGCGACAAGCTGTGGGCCATTGTAAATCACGTAACCTCCAGCAATCCTTCTGAGCAAAATATCATCGACGAGTCATGAACCCGAGCGGTCTAAAGCGTCTCGCTGCGGAGCGCGCGGTTGCTCGCCGTGGAGGTTCGAGTCCTCCCTGGGGCATGGGTGTGTGTGTGTGTTCTCCTTAGGTTAGTTTACCTAGGTTTAAGTAGTTTGTAAGCTACGGACTGATGACCACGCAGTTTGGTCCGATAGATTTACAAACATTTGAACATTTTTGAGTCATGAATCGTGAATCACACCACAATGGAATGCATATTCATTACAGAGTAAATTTACTAAAGCCATCTACACGAATAATGCGACGTTTGTTTCAAAAGGGGCACTGCAAAAGCAAGATGTGACCTTTTCCACGTGTTTTGCCTCTTTTACGTCTTCCGTTCGGTTTGGAGATTTCGCTTGGGGCTTGCATTTTTATTTCATGATACCTCAGGGTGCTATGGTTTTTAAAAAAAGGCACAAGAGAGCGATGCAATGTTGAGCACTTCTTTATACTTATTCCCACTTCAATGTTTAGTGGTAAATTGAAAAAGCAAGGTATTTCTGTATAGATTAGCTGTAATGTATGCAAAGCAGTTCTACGATGGAGTCTGCGATACTACACTACGTTCATGGTACGAAGTCGTTGTTCAATTCTAATATCACATAAAGTGTTGCGTTATTTCATTAAATTCCAAGCTTTCTATCGTAAATTCAGGCTAGCATGCTATTATCTTCAGTGAGAGATATCTTTTATTCCGCGTGAAACAACTAACCTAAACACTTGAAGGCAGTCTTTGTATTCTTGTGTATTATTTAAAAAATCATCAGAAATGAATAAATGGTTACTTCGGAATTTGGTTAACAGAAATCCGAATGCTAATACTATCATCTTAACACGTTCGCTGCGGTCATCAGTGCGGGTCGCTAACGCTCTAGGCGGAAGCCTGTAAGCCCACGTGCGCGGAGAGCTGAAATCAGACCCCTGCGAAACCTGTAATATTGAAAGAGAATATAACGTCGCTGGTGCTAGATATAGGAATACAAGTACGCTTTAGCTGCATGCCGATTATGTCATAAATGCTGCAACCTGTCTGACGCTTATAAGTGCCATATGCATTTACTGCAAACAATTCTAACAACGCCTCCGATTTATTGATTTTATTGCAAACTGGAAAGAAAACGAAATTCTAACAAGCGATAAATCCGCTTCATTGAGAAATAATTAGTCTGAAAACACCAAAAGGTTTATCAAACGGAGAAAAAGAAACAGGTGAGGAAGGAAGGAAGCTTAGGGTTTAACGTCGAGTCGACAGCTTGGTCATTAGAGACGGAGCTAACGCTCGGAGTTTTAGGTAAGGATGGGAAAGGAAATCGGCCGTGCCCTTTGAAAGGAACCATCCCGGCATTTGCCTGGAGTGATTTAGGAAAATCAAGGAAAACCTAAATCTGCATCTGCAATTTGGTGCTATGGAAACCCAATCCTACATAACAAATAAGTTCGCAAGGTGGTGTTTTTATAGCAAACAACTAAAGACGAAAACACACGACTGAAGACGGAAACGTTACGTGATATTTTTTGGTGGCTTGTACTAACACGAGTGCACAACCAAACAAACTAAACTGAGAACTCAGCTAGCGAACGCGCCGCTTATAAGCGTTACCCGCTCTGCCTTGTTGGTCGCGGAAACGCTTATAAGCATCGGCAGCTCTGGCGCGTTGATCGCGGAAACGCTTATAAGCGTCAGTCGCAGCGAACGTGTTAAAATTCCGTTTCTTAACCCTCCTCTATAAACGTTGCTGGTGACCACACAAATATAAACATTGGGTCGTATCCAACCCCCTTGCCTCATAATTGCAATTTCCGAGTACGGGAATCAATAATGCACATAGTTTTATATATAATATAGATTATTTAACATTCAATTACATATATTCAGTATATGGTATTCCTTGGTAGAAATAAAAAGTTCTGACGTCGCATATAGTGATGATTGTATTTATCTGGCTTGAATGGTATATAAGTTTTGAATGGACACTTTCCACGGAAACTAAGGAGAGTCTCATCAACAGTTGCGTACTCGGATAGCGAGTAATTTTTGGAACACTTATTGCTGAATATATCCCAAATTTCTCTAAAGGGTGCGAATTTGTCACTTTTTTACGGATGTCTCTGGTAGATTTATCATCAAATCTTATATGTGTAAGTAAGAAATAAAATCTTACGAATGACATGGTGCACCGAAAAATTGGAGGACCATAAACAGTAGAAAACATGTCTTTGGGATTCAAGCCGGAATTTTTTTTAGCACTGCACTCATAAAAAGAAGTCCTATCAGGGCCTTGAGCTCATCTGCATATGTATTTCCTGTGTATTGTTGTGGGGAACTGTATCTAAGCCTTGCCTGTTCAATGGACTGATTAGTGTGACTCACGATTTTTTCTATAATGTCCCTCGTGATGAAATGTGAAAACAGCTTCACTTCATCTTTGATTCCTCGAGCCTCGCCTTTTGGCCCGGGAAGATGTGTCACAATATTTGAACTAGGCGTTCGTGAATATGGTGAAATCAGAGGCTTATCCGTCCATATAGTCTCCCCATCTCTTCCAATTTCAAAATTTCTGTCGTCGTGTTGCTGAGGGTTTTCAACTAAAAAATCATTTTCTTCATCCAATTCAAACTCACCATTTTCAAAATCATTATTTGACAATATACCATCATCAGATTATGAGGCTATATCAGAAATTTCATCATTGAATTCCTCATCAGATTCTACTTCCTGTCGTCTACATTCAGCCCATATCTCGTCTAATGTAGTAAAATTATTTTTTGTACTACTTGCCATGATTGCAGAAAATGGAACTCTGGAACAATAATATATAACAATATAATATAACAATATTATACATAATAATCAATATAAGACTGGAACACAATAATAAACACTGGGTCACATCCGACCCAGCGAGGAGGGACAATACTATAAACAATGGGACGGATCAGACCCTGGATCGGGGAATCTTGTGGTGTCCCACAAGTACAAAGTGCGCGCCACTTACTTTCGCCGCGCGCCGCCATGCACGCACGGCGCGGCGTTCTCACGACGACAGGCACGAGCGCCCTCTGCGACAACTCCGCTCGTGGCCACCACTGAACGACATCGTCACTGCTCACTTCGGACTGAGATAGCAACGAGTTAGGACCTTCGTAATCAGATAGGCACCATTGAAGACTTTGCTATCGTACAGGCACTAGGCAGGCCTCTTAACAATTATGTATCAACATTCTGCAGTACTATGTAAAAGTTAAGTATTGTTACATTCTGTGCAATATATATATCTTTCTAATTTACTCGAGTGTTTATAGTTTCTGGCTGCTCCCCTCCGTACCTGCACCAGCGTGCTGTCTTTGTTCCTGTGTCGGTCTCGTTCCACTCGGCCACCTACACCTAGGACGAGGCTGGGACACAAAAGCGGCGACGAAGTTGGGACACAAAAGTGGCGACGAGGAGTGATAGAACCTTGGACCAGCCCGCTTACAGCAGCCAGACAGCAGCAGTCGGAGCACGCAGAAATTGCTCCCGCCCACCCACCCTTATTATAATAATTTTGGGGGAAGATATTTTGTTACGTGTTTTGTGGACTTTTTTGTTGCAGTGCGTCCTCATTTATCTTGCATTTGTGTTTTGTACTAATTTACTTGTATGCGCGGCGCCTAATCGGTCAGCATGGCCACTACCCCGAACCCAAACTTAATGGAAATTATTCAGTTACAGACGGCGCAAATAACACAACTTCTCCAGGCTGTGGCCCAGCTCACAGCGCAAGCAGCTAACCAACAACAACAGCCGCCGCTTCAGCAGCCCACACCTGCCGCCGCAACGCTTCCTACATTTCGCCAGTACAATGAACGTCAGGAAGAATGGAGCGACTATTTCGCACAGTTTCAAGAACTCGTCGCGGCTCATCAAATTACAGGTCAGACTGTTAAGCATCTTTTATTGTCCGTGGTGGGCCCCAAAACCTTCGTATTACTGCAGAAACTATTTCCGCAAGCATCTCCTCGTGATGTAGACTTTGAACAAATAGTAGAGGCACTAAATGCTCATTATGAGAGAAAAGTTCTTGTAGCCGCTGCTCGGTACCGATTTTTCAGACTTAAAAAATTACCGCAGCAGTCACACCAAGAATGGATCACGGAATTGAAGGGCTTAACCCGCCAATGTAAATTTACTTGCTCTTGTGGACTTTCGTATAGTGACGTGATGTTGAGGGATGCGATTACGCAGAACATTCAGGACCCCAGAATTCGGGCAGCAATTCTGAAACAATCTGACCCCTCATTAGACAGTGTACTGCAGCTTATAGAAGCGCATGATACTTTTGACTTAGCAGATGTAGAAATGCAAAGCCACAGTGTAAATTCAGTGCGCCGCAACGGTCGCTTTCCTAGCCGTAGTTCTCAGTGTAGCACTAGGGATTCTTATTCCTCTATCGGCCGTGCTGAACAGACAGTGAACAGTAGCCAGTGTAAAAGTGCGACGCAAAGGTCGCCCCGTCGTGTTAGAAACAGTAATTTGAATAACGGGCGCCAACGCTCATTTCAGAAAAATGTACGTAAATCTTGCCCCCAGTGTGTGTCTCGCCACAAGCGTGCTCATTGCCCTAGTCGCAACGCAACCTGTTATCAATGTGGCAAATTGGGACATGTGCAGTCTGTGTGTATGCAAATTAAAAACTCAAAGAACAGTACCGTTAGAAACAGTGCTTCACAGAGTGCGAGAACAGTTCATTCTGTAAATGTTATACGGGCTGTGGAATTGAACACTGCTTTCCTTGGATCTGAATTGCAAGAAAGTAGTTCTACGCCTATGGCAAATCTATATAGTGCACCACGTAGCAAGCGCCGACGAGCGCGTAAAACAGTGCAACGGAAAAGGGTTCGGAACAAGCAAAATGACTATGAACAGTGCATTCCTGTAGTGAAAATAGTGCCTTCTGCAACTGCTCCTTGTAATAGTGCCCAGTACTGTGTAGCTAGTGACAGTAGACATCAAGTAGCTACTCAAAAGTGTAGTGCAGTAGTTAATAAATCTGGGGTAGCTTCGCAGGCTTGCGCGGACGCCGATCCGGCGGTAGTGTCATCTAGTGACAGTGTTGTTAATCCGCTGCGTGCCGAGTCTGCGCCGCTTCCTTCACTACGCGGCCCGCGCAAGCGCAGTAAACAAACCGTAGCAGACGTTGCCCACATTCGCGCACCTGTCGAGCGCCGAAAGCAAAAACTTTTTGTGAATCTTTCCATTGACAATAAGACTGTGCAATTTCAGCTCGACACTGGTTCCGCTGTTACCTTAATTAATAAAGATACTTATGAACTTCTGGGTTCGCCAAAATTATCGCTGTGTCAACAAGTGTTAACAGCTTATACAGGTGAAAATATTCCCGTGCTAGGAACGTGTAGCCTGCCTGCCTCTTTTCAAGGTGTTACGAAAACAGTTGCTTTTGTAGTTCTTCAGGCCAAATCGACACAGAACATTTGTGGACTAGATGCTTTTGACTTATTTGGCTTATCAATTCAAAGCGATGTGCTTCAAATTTCGTCAATAGTGCCTCAGGATAAAATCAATGCATTGTGTGACAAATATAGTGACTTGTTTTCGCCGGAACTAGGTTGTGCAAAAGACTTCGTGGCACATGTAACTTTAAAAGAATCTGCAGTTCCAAAATTTCGTAAAGCTAGACCAGTACCTATCGCAATGCGTGATACAGTTGCCGAAGAACTTAAACGTTGGCAAGATAGTGGGGTGATTTCTCCTGTTTCTGTGAGTCAGTGGGCCTCGCCTATAGTAATTATACCCAAGCCGTCAGGAAAACTTCGTCTCTGTGCGGACTTCAAATCAACAGTGAACAGTCAAACAATTGTAGACACTTACCCCCTGCCCAGACCTGAGGAACTTATGGACAAATTAGGACAGTCTCGCTTCTTTTCTAAGATTGATTTAGCAGAGGCATACTTACAGATTCCACTTGATGACGAGTCAAAAAAGTTTTTCGTCATTAATACTCACATGGGCCTTTTTCAATTTCAACGCCTACCCTTTGGCAGTTCTTCCGCCCCCGCTATTTTTCAGCGCTTTTTGGAACAGCTGACAGTTTCTGTACCATGTTGTTCGAACTATTTAGATGATATTGTGGTATCCGGACGTACAGTTGAAGAACATTTAGCAAACCTGGAGTGCCTTTTCAAAGTTTTGACTGCAGCAGGTCTACGTTGCAATAAAGCAAAGTGTTCGTTTTTTCAAACTGAAATAGAGTACCTAGGCCATGTGATTAATGCCCAAGGAATACATCCCTTACAGTCACATCTTCGAGCAATCAAAGACTTGCCTCCTCCTAAGAATGTGCACGAATTGCAAGCAGTAATGGGGAAGCTGAACTATTATTTCAGATTTATTCCCAATGCCTCTCAGATTGCAGCTCCACTGCATCACTTACGTAGGAAGAATGTTCCTTTTGTACGGTCTAAAGATTGTCAGGTTGCCTTTGACAAATTAAAGTCTGCACTACTCAGTGATGCATGTTTGATTCCCTTTGACCCACAGAAGCCTGTAGTGTTAGCAGTTGACGCCTCGTCGTATGGTCTGGGCGCTGTAATCTCACATCGTATTGGATGTCACGATCGTCCTATTGCCTTTGCATCCAAGCTACTGACGCCGACGCAACAGAATTACAGTCAGATAGAAAAGGAGGCCTTAGCAATCATTTACGGCGTCGCAAAGTTTCATCATTATCTCTATGGCAGAAAATTCTATTTGTTGACAGACCACAAGCCTCTCACGTCGTTGTTCTCACCCACAAAGCCAATTCCGCCACGTACGGCACAAAAGCTTCAGAGATGGTCCTTGATATTGTCAAATTATCAGTATGAGATTTTGTACCGACCTACCACTAAACATGCCAATGCGGACACACTTTCCCGACTTCCGGTTGGCCAGGATGTATCATTTGATTCTTCAGAAATGGCATGTTGTCAGATAGACTCCAGAGATGCTTCCGCTGTCGCAGACTTTCCTTTGAACTCTCGTCGGGTTGCACAGGAAACAGCTGCGGATGCAGACCTAAGTGTGGTAGCACGTTTTGTTCGCTCAGGGTGGCCTGCCAGAGCCAAAGACATTGATCGGCCTCTGGTTCGACGTTATTTTGCACAACGTAATGCATTATCTTTAAGTCAGGGTGTACTGTTGTTGCATACCGACAACGACCAAGCAAGAGTGATTGTTCCTCGTTCCCTGCAACGAGAAGTGTTACGCCTCCTGCATCAAGGACATTGGGGCATTGTTAGGACAAAGCAATTGGCCAGACGTCATTGTACCTGGGTTGGTATGGACGCTCAGATAGAGAGCATGACATCACAGTGTACAGTTTGTGCGGAGCATCAGGCGGCTCCTCCACAGCGTTTCTCAGACTGGCCACGCCCCAAGGGACCATGGCAACGTTTACATATTGACTTTGCCGGACCATTCTGGAATACGCGCTGGTTAATTGTTGTAGACACTTTCAGTAAGTTTCCTTTTGTGATTGCCATGAACTCAACGACGGCGTCTAGTACGATCAGTGCCTTAACATCAGTGTTTTGCATCGAAGGTTTGCCTGAAACTATCGTCAGTGACAATGGACCACAGTTTGTTAGTGCGGAATTTCAACAGTTTTGTCGTGTGAATGGCATTCAGCATATAACCACCGCACCTTTTCACCCTCAGTCCAATGGTGAGGCAGAACGTTTCGTTCGAACATTCAAGACTCACATGGACAAGATAAAAGTTCAGCACTCCAGGCAGCAAGCTCTTCAAAATTTCCTGTCTACGTATCGGTGCATGCCACGTGACGGCCCGTCTCCTACCGAGCTGCTACACGGCCGCCGTCACCGCACTCTCCTTCACCTGCTGCAGCCTCCCACGCACCGAGTCGGTTCGTATGGCGCTTCGCGTTTTCAGGTTTCTACGCCGGTGCTGTACAGGGTGTTTGCTGGAAACAAGAAGAAACTATGGATGCCGGGCATCATTCAGCGCGTGCTCGGGCGCAATATGTATGTTGTACGTTCTTCCACAGAGTCGGAGCTGCGGCGCAACCCAAACCAATTGCGCTTGCACAGGCCGCGCGATCCTTTCTCCGGTTTCTTGATTCCAGACCCAGTTCACCGCCAGGGAGCACATCCACATCGTTCGTCGACGGGTCCAGCGTCCCCGGACTACGAGATCGTCCCGATGGAGATTGACGCGACTCAGCCGCTGTCGCCGCCGCAGATGACAGCGTCACCGAGAGGGACTCCGGGACCGTGCGGGCCCCCCCAGCTTGGGCCACGCACCTCAGAAGAAGATGACCTGCTCAATCTGGGCGGCAGGGTGCGCCCTTCCCCAGGTTTCGGTGGGTTCCCTGGAGGATCGCAAGGCGGATGCCGGGGTGCAGACGGCGTCTCGATCCCAGCCTCAGCTACGACGCCCGTCCCACCCGTAACGCCCCCGCCCAGGCCCTCCTCCCAGTGCCGTCGCCGTGGCCCTCAGCCCTACGCCACGACGGCGCGGCGGTTTGTGGGGGAGGGGTGTGGTGTCGCACAAGTACAAAGTGCGCGCCACTTACTTTCGCCGCGCGCCGCCATGCACGCACGGCGCGGCGTTCTCACGACGACAGGCACGAGCGCCCTCTGCGACAACTCCGCTCGTGGCCACCACTGAACGACATCGTCACTGGTCACTTCGGACTGAGATAGCAACGAGTTAGGACCTTCGTAATCAGATAGGCACCATTGAAGACTTTGCTATCGTACAGGCACTAGGCAGGCCTCTAACAACTATGTATCAACATTCTGCAGTACTATGTAAAAGTTAAGTATTGTTACATTCTGTGCAATATATATATCTTTCTAATTTACTCGAGTGTTTATAGTTTCTGGCTGCTCCCCTCCGTACCTGCACCAGCGTGCTGTCTTTGTTCCTGTGTCGGTCTCGTTCCACTCGGCCACCGACACCTACGACGAGGCTGGGACACAAAAGCGGCGACGAAGTTGGGACACAAAAAATCTATCGTCGTACAGCAAACAAACAAATGTGGCGCTCACCTAAGTCTGATGTTGGCTGGACGGAGCGTGCCTCATGACTGCCTGGGAGGGAACCTGGGGCCACTTAGCCCTGGAGGAGGGGGGGGGGGGGAGAAGAGACATGCGCACTCTTCTAAAACTTTTACATACGAGGGTTAACAGTATAGTACCAGCAGCATATTTAAGACAGATGGGGCAAAATAATCACAGAGGTCACCGTTGGTTAACTACTCACTGAGTAACTAAACTATCGCATTATTTGCAATTTATATTGAAACACACTTCAAATGATTTCAAACACCCACAATAATAGTCGTAGTTCATGAACCTAAATTCAGTACAGTGCAACACCGTGTAACGGCCGAAGCAGACGAACATGTGCCGCGCGACAGTGCCGAGCGGTCTGGAGCGCCTCCCGCGTCGGGGGTTCGAATCCTCCCTCGGGCATGGATGTGTGTGTTGTCCTTAGGTTAGTTTAACTTAGTTTAAATATTTTGGTCGCATAGGATTACAAACATTTTAACGAATACGTAATGCAAGGCAGACAATGACGCACAGGCAAGCGAACAAGCAATTAATCAATGAAGCAATGAATGTAACAACACCCTGCGAACGTATTTGTACGCAAATGTTTGTAAATCTACTGGAACAAACTGCTATAGTCATCACTTCCTAGAGTTACAAGCTACTTTAACTTAAACTAAGGACAACACACACATCGATGCCCAAGGAAATACACGAACCTCTGGCTGGAACGGCCGCTCCGTCATTACATATTTACACTAAGGAACATCAGGTCACTACTTTCCTTTAGTTACACTTTATTCCTCTCAGTCTAATGCTTGTTCTGTAATTTATGGAAATTAATTGTAAATTTATGATTTTCCGACAGAATCATTGTAATCTATATCTATAAATGTGAATGTCTGTTCGGTGTACGTTTATCACGTCTGAACCACAAGACATAAAGAGCTGAAGATTTGTTTGTTGTTAAGCTTATGGGACTTAACTACGGGGTCATCAGTCCCTAAACTTACAAACTACTTATCAACTACCTTATACTAAGGACGGCACAAATATCCATGCCCGAGGGGGGATTCGAACCCCCCGACCGTAGTGGCCTTGTAGACCGTGACTGAAGCGCCTCAGTCCCCTCGGCCACCGCGGCCGGCAGCTGAAGATTTGTACAGTTACTAATGTCTATCCGGGGAAGGCTTTAGGCACGGTTTTATAACGATCGGATAGCTATTTATCTATCTATCTATATATATATATATATATATATATATATATATATATATTAATGTCAATGTCTGTTCGGTGTACAGCATAGCAGTTCCATTGCCGATAGCTATAAGGGGGTGGAAAATATGGTGGTTGAAAGTCGTCAAATTATAAAGAAATTGGGACTGAAATCCAATGATGACGTATGCGACTCTATAGCAAGGAGGTTACATACAGCGAAATGTGATGCCACAGACCATATCTTTGGTCTATGCGTGCTACAATGTCTTCAGCTCTTTCTCTGTAAGGATAAGTTTTTTCGTGTGATTTGATCTACACTACATACTATTCAGTCTCATAACACACTACTGAAAGATAGTTTATCTATCATAATAAACCAACACGCGAGCGGATCCGCGGATTTAAGCTAGTTACATATAACGTTATTCGTAAATAAAATGAGCGGTTACGCACGGTGCCCAAAGCCTAGGCCAGATGAAATGCTGATGCACGACACCTGGTTATCGGCGCAAGCGAGGCAATGCGTAACCATCAATGCGACTTGGCGGTCAATGGCGTGACAAGTACAGTAACGATGAGCCAGCTGTTTCATTCGCACGACGCCCCAGTGCCCCATATGAACAAGGATCAGTGACAGGAGAAGGAATGAACTCACGTTATGAAGCGGAGTAGGTTCACAATAAAATCGCACATTGCTGGGCCGCGAGCAAAGTAGTGGCGTAGAAGTGAATTTTGAATTTGGCTTGCCGAAAAAGGTCTTCCGAATGAAATACATGAAAATTCGAAAAACGGGTCAGAAACCGTGGCACAAGAAATTTGGCGATAATTCAGGGGAAATTCCTGCACTGTTTCGGAGTCTTGCGCGTCCGGATTGTGAAGCAGCAGAAGAATCATGGCCGATAGAAAGACGGCAGACTGTGTCGACGAGCCGTTACAAAATTTTTAATGGTAAATGCTGGTGAAATTTAGTTGTGCCATATATAATGGTTAGAACTTCGCTTCCAATATGAGAGTAGTTCGGTCGAGTGTTTGTCAACAATTGAGAAGCAACAGCAGTAGTAAGGTCAAGAGAACAGCATCAGCTGGAAAAATGGTGCCTTTGACCTAAGGCGTGATGTCACGAAATAAAACAATCGTTTTTGTGGGGTCAACATGAGGAAGATGACGATCGCGAAGCATAGACCCTTTCAACATCTGGAAGACATTCTGGGAATTCTGCGACCAAACAAAAGGAATGTTCTTGCGTCAGAATCGATATAAGAGGGCTGCGATATGCGCATAGTTTGAAATGAATCGTATGTAATATATAATATCCACAACACAGATTGCAACTTGCGTGCAATACGATGAGGTGGAAGGTACCAGACAGCCTACAAATGAGGCTGAAGTGGGTGTTCATCCTACGAATTCATGACATGACCAAGGTACTCTAGTTGGTACAAAAATATACACATTTGTCCTTATTACATCTCAACCCAGCATCGGACAACACTTGGAAGAGTGTTCACAGATCAAGGAAATGTTAGTCAGTCATACGGCCAGCTACCGTAATATCGTCAAGAAAATTGGAACATGAAGGAACCGTGGCCGACAGTTGTTGCAGATAACATTAGATGCATTACCAAATGGGAAAAGAAACGTTTGGCCCCTAGTGTGTCCATTAACTCTTCCGAACTCGGTAATGGATTTTGCGTCGAGCACTGTTTAATGCTTCACAATGTAATTAAAATCAGTACACGGACGGAGTCTGCGTGATAGTTTGCTTAAGATTACGATAGGAGACATCCATTTGATAGCACCAGGATGCGGATGCATATTGTCATTGACTGTGATGTGAGTAAAGAAATGATTCGCTTTTTCAAGTCCTTCAGAAAATCATGATTGAAACTCAGCACAAAGAGTGTCACCAGTTTCCACCAGAACCAAATAACTAACTGAAAGTACATTGTTCTGAATACTTAGTCCCAATAAATCAAAGGAGTCCAGTACAAAATTGTTTGCACTGTCTCAGGGACAAAACTGATAAATGTTACTGTCATTGTTTGTCCAGTATAAGAAATAGGATGGTTACAAATACCAAGCACTGGAATGTCCTAGCAATTATACTCTGTGCGCATAGCATGCAAGGTTTTCAAACCTTGTCTGCCCAGCAGATCACTTCTACTAAGATCAAATTGTTCAAATGTTTGTATAGCTTATGGAACTTAACTACAGGGTCATTAGTCCCTAAACTTACAAACTACTTACGAACTAGCTAACATTAAGGACGGCACAAATATCCATGCCCGAGGGGGGATTCGAACCCCCGACCGTAGTGGCCGTGCAGACCGTGACTGGCGGGCCTCAGTCCCCTCGGCCACCGTGGCCGGCTTCTAAGATTTAACACGGAAACGGAGAAACGAGTATCCAATTGTAATTGTAGATCGTACCCAGCAATGCTAGAAATGTTCACATGCAGAAATTATTTATCGTTAGGCGTAGTACTGAAGGAAAATGCCTTTCCTGTGAGTCAAGTATTTCTAGATGGTGTGCAGAGTGCCCTAGTGTGTAACGTATACGACACTGCACTGAATTGGAAGTTTCCGATCGCATTTGAGAGGCGAACTTTTGAGCTTTTTCGTGCTGCTAGAAGACTACTTATACGTGTCCTCGCTCTCCGCGTACATGTGATTTAGCTTCACGCGACGAGCAGGAGCTGCGTGCATGCTTACAGTGTGGACAGTTTTCCTTGTTTAAGGATGCTACATACTGCGAGACTAACGTGGGGCATAAGACGGGTCAGCCGCCGAAGAGTGCCTTTTCCTTATAGAGAGTTTCCAAGAAGAGAGTCGAATACAATGAGAAGCGTTAGTTCTCACCGAAACAAGAAAAGTAAGTCCACAAGACTTGGGTTGGGAAACACTGACTTTCTAAGATCTACATCTACATAGATACTCTGTAAATCACATTCAAGTGCCTGGCAGAGGGTTCATTAACCACTTAAATAACCTTTCTCTACCGTTCCATTCTCTAATAGCGCGCGGCAAGAAAGAACACCTAAATCGTTCCGTTTTCGATCTGATTCCTCTTATTTTATTGGGATGGTCATGTCTCCATATGTAGGCGGGTGCCATAAAATCATTTTCACACTCAAAAGTAAAAGTCGGTGAATGAAATTTTGCAAATAGACCTCGCCGCAACGAATAACGCCGTTCTTTTAATGATTTCCTCCTCAAATCGGCCAACATTTCCGTAACGCTTTCCCCCCTGTAACGCGATAAAACAAAACGAGCTGCCGTTCTCTGAACCTCCTCAATGTCTTCCATCAGTCTCACCTGGTGAGGGTCCCACAAGGGGCAACAGTACTCCAGGAGAGGACGCACAAGTGTGATGTAGGCAGTCTCTTTGGTGGAGCCGGTGCATCTTCGAAGCGTTCTGCAGATGAAACGTAACCTTCGGTTCGCCTTCCCCTCAATATTTTCTATGTGTTCTCTCCAGTCAAAGTTGTTCGTAATTGTAACTCCTAGGTATTTGGTAGAATCTACGACCTTAAGGTTTGACTGATCTATTGCGTAATTAAAGTTCAGCGGATTTCTTTTAGTGGTCATGTGTATTACTTCACACTTTTCTTTATTTAGTGTCAATTGCCAATTTTCGCACCATGCAGAAATTTTTGTCTAAATCGCTTTGCAGTTGCTTTTGATCCTCTGTTGACTTCACTAACCGATAAACGACATCATCATCCGCGAACAGTCTAAGGGAGCTATTAAGATTGTCTCCTAAATCGTTTATAAACACAAGGAAGAGTAGGGGACCTATAACGCTTCCCTGTGGAACGTCAGATATCACTTCTGTTTTACTCGATGATTTACCGTCAATTACAACGAGCTGTGTTCTTTCTGATAGAAAATCGTGAATCCAATCGCACAATTGGGGAGATATTGCATAAGCACGCAATTTCATAAGAAGCCGCTTGTGGGGTACATTGTCAAAAAGCCTTCCTGGAATCCAAAAATATGGAATCGATTTGAGATCCCTTGTCGATGGCACTTAACACTTCATGCGAATAAAGTGTAAGCTGTGTTTCGCAAGAGTGATACTTTCTGAATCCTTGTTGACTACTGGTTAATAGGTTGTTCTCTTCAAAGTAGTTCATAATATTCGAACAAAGTATATGTTCCAAAATCCTACTGAAAATCGACGTCAATGAGATAGTCCTGTAATTTTGGGGATCACTCCTATTGCCTTTCTTGAATATAAACGCTTGTTATACGAATTGGCTGCTTTGCGTTGGGATGTTAACACAGTCGCAGCGTTGGCGCTCCATCAAACGTGTCAGAAGGCTATTAAGATGTTCAAAAAAGTTAAAAAGTTTGAAAATATAAGGGACTTAACTTCTTCTGTTATTAGTCCCTAGGCTTACATACTAATTAAATTAATTTAAACTAACCTAAGGACGCACTCACTCACCTATACACGAGGAAGGACTCGAACCTCCGAAGGCGAGCAACCGTAATCTCCACAGCAAGGCACCTTAGAGCACTTTTTAAAAAATGTATTATCTTTCTTCGTGTTTTTCGATACGCTGCGGAAGTTTGTTCGATTTTGTTCGTGGTTAATCGTCGATTTGGTGGCTCAGTTATTTATTTATTTTATTTTAGTTTTAATTTCTTTTAATTATAGAGAGCATTGAGCCCTCTCACGCCGGCTGGGGTTCGGCCATTATGTTGTCTTACACAGAGTAATCTATCTGCATTTCCATCAAACGTGTAGGAAAGCTATTAAGATTTCTTATACAAAACAGGAAATTTGCGGTTTTAGCATTTGTGGATCTGGAGAAAGATTTTGACAATCTTGACTGGAACACACCCTTTCAAGTTCTGAAGGTAGCAGGGGTAAAATTAGGGAGCGAAGATTTATAATCAGTTATTAGAGTTGAAGGTCTCGGAAGGTTCGCAGTGGTTGTGAAGGGAGTAAGACAGGCTTGTAGTCTTTCCCCAATGTTGTTCAATATGTACATTGAGCAAGGTGTGAAGGAATGCAAAGCGATATTTGGAGAGGGAAAGTCCACGGACAGAGAAAGTTCAGGGAGAGGGAATAAAAACTTTGCGGATTGCTGATGATATAGTAATTCTGTCAGATACATCAAAGGACCTAGGAGAGCAATTAAATGGAATCGACAGTATCTTGAAAGGAAGATATAAGATGTACCTCGACAAGAGTAAAACGAGGGTAATGGAATGGAATACTAGAAAATCAGGTGATGCTGAATGAATTAGATTAAGTAATGAGTCAATAAAGTAGTAAATGAGTTTGTTATTTGTGTAAAAAGGTAACTTCTGATGGCCGAAGTGAAGGAGATCCAGAATGGCTATGGGAAGAAAAGCGTTTCTGAAGAAGAGAAATTTGTTGACATCAAATATTACTTTAAATGTTAGGAAGTCCATTCTGAAAGCGCTTGTCTGGAGTGTATAATTGTATGGGAGTGAAACATGGACGATAAGGAGTTCAGACAAGAAGACGATAGAAGCTTTAGAAATGTGATGCCACAGACGGGTAGATCACGAAACTAATGAGGAGGTGCTGAACATAAATGGGGAGAAAAGGAGTTTCAGGCTTATCCTGACTAAGAGAAGCGATAAGTTGCTGGGACAAGTCTGAGACATCAAGGAATCGTCAGTTTACCATTAGAAGGAAGCCTTTGGGGCTTCGAGGGATGAATGAAGTATGAAAATTCAAATGTTCAAATGTTTGTTAAGCTTATGGGACTTAACTACGGGGTCATCAGTCCCTAAACTTACAAACTACTTATCAACTACCTTATACTAAGGACGGCACAAATATCCATGCCCGAGGGGGGATTCGAACCCCCGACCGTAGTGGCCGTGCAGACCGTGACTGGAGCGCCTCAGTCCCCTCGGCCACCGCGGCCGGCTATGAAAATTCAAAAGGATGTAGGTTAACGTTCGTATTGTCAGATGAAGATGCTTGCACAGGACAGGGTAGCGTGGAGAGCTGCATCAAACCAGTCTGCGGATTGAAGATAATAACTTCTGCTTGTACTATACAGTAGAGGTCTGCAATTCGCCGGTTTCGCTCGCTCGTACTCGGTCGAGTGCGCAACGCTCGGCGGTGTCGCGGCGAGTGTGTTAACGCTCGCAGCGAGCGTGTTGACACTCGAACAAGGCTGCATGGGGCGGGGCGGGCACAGGCCGCACAGCGTAGTGCTGCCGCTGTACTCACAAGGAAACCTACCCAAGTCACTCTCCAATTTTTATGAAATTTGCATATTTTATGATACATGAAAAACTATGGGACATGTAATTTTTTAGCGGCGGAAAACATACTTAAGGGGTGAAACGGTACCTCAAAAATTGGGGCTAAAATAGAAAAATGGCGATAACTTAGAGATTAGTGAAGCGATTTTAATGATTGTTGGTATGAAAGTATCTTTTGATAAAAGACAAATTTCATAGATTCAACTTCGTTTAAATCAAAACAATTTTTTGAGCACGAAAATTGGCCGCTTTAGGGGTAGTTGCCCCCCTAATTGTCACTTCCCCTGCAATGTACCTAGGCCGATTCTTATCAAAAGATACGTTCATACCAAAAAATCATTAAAATCGCTTCATTAATCTCTAAGTTATCACGATTTTTCTATTTTAGTCCCTCAAATATGTTTTTCCACCATAAATAAAAATAAAAATACGGGTCGCACAGTTTTCCCATGTATTATAACAAATCCAAATTTCATAAAAATCGGAGAGTGACACTTGGATAGGTTTCCATGTCAGTCGCTACGACAGCGGCTTTGTGGCTCTGAGGTGTGGGCTGCTACAGCGTCTGACGCACCCCCACTAACTAAAGGAACTAAAATCAGTTATGCTGTAGACGTGTATTTCTGCACAGTAGCATGTAACCGCAATATCATTATACCGAAAACGAGTCAAAAAGCTTGTTTTCACTACATACAACATTTGATAGTAATGTAAAGGATCTAAAGAGAAACTACGGAACGAACAACGTTTTTATTGCAATATACAAAAGTGAAAGTTACTGTACAACAAAGTATACATCGAAAAGTAATATTATCCCCAAATTATTCGTTAGTGGCATTTTAATTGCAATGTATTGTTAAAATATCATTGACACTTTGTAGATCGAGTCGAGTTATTCTATCAGAGAACAGGTTCCCTGCCGCACTGAAAGTGCGTTCACTAGGTGCATTTGAGGTGGGCACACAAAATACTGTTTGCCAATACAGCTAGCTTAGGAAAGATAGTACTGCTGCGTTTCTACCATTCAAGCAGATCGTCGTCATCACCATCAATTCGTGCTAGATAAAGGTCCACGTCATTGGCGGATTGCGCCTCTCGCATTTCACAGTCCAGCCATTCCAAAAACATGCACTTCATTGTTTTGCCTGGTGCACCCGGGTGACATTCTTCAGATGGCCCTAAATAAATATAACACAGATATCACTGAAACAGCAGGAGCACCATAAATTCTTACAGTTGTGTAAAGTAAAGAGTTGGAATAAGATGATTTAAAACAGGTACAGGATATATGAGGATTAGACCGGCATATGACCCTGACGACGTAAGAAAGCGCGGATCCTATATATTACACAAAGGCTTATTATGTAGATAAGAAAGACGACAGTGGCAGTGGGGAATATATGAATGTTGCAATTGGAAAAATTCCCGTTAAGGATTCACTCGGAATAGGTAGAGGCGCAGCACAGTGCCAAAATGCTACGGGAATATGTATTAACGAGGTGCAACAGAGAGAGAGATGCACAAAACTAACCTAACGAATGTACATCAATATCGGAGTATATATTATCAATATAAAAGACGGACAAAGTATTCCAGGTCTCTTTAAGAGGGCAAGTAACACCTACCACTAAACCAGAACTAACGGAACAAGAAAGTAAGAAAGATCATGGAAAGTTCATTCAGTAAATGATCTTAGCACAGACACTTTATGTTAATCACGTATAAAAATTTGTATGGTAAAATACAAAATGCGAAACTGAATAGCTAGTTCAACTGGATCGAGAGAACAGCTCTCGAAGCACCCGGAAAAGGAAACAATTCCAAATTTCTCAGTCAGGATTTATTCTGTAGCGTCTAGTTTGCTCCCGACACTCGCCTTGGACTCGAGTGGCGCTGCGGTGGGCGACCGAGTGGCGAGCGGGCAGTGTGGATGGTCGGACCAGTCGAGCGTGCCGCGCTCGAACGAGCGCGGAGGAAGTCGAGCGCAGCTACACGCCTTGCCGCAAGCTGCAGTACCGACACCTGTCGGACTGTCAGAGAACGATATGTATCACGGGATTCGAGCGAGCAACCGAGCGAGGTGCAGACCTCTACTATACAGTGCTCTAGGTCGTCTCGTGACGTCAGAGGCTGGCTGCTCGCGCATGCGCACTTTGAGTTTGGGGGTGCGGCGCGCAGCTGATGCGGCGGCAATCGCAGGACTGCACCAGTGAGCAGTGTTGCGATGGGAGTCGCGACGACTCAAGGCACTGCCGAGAGGATATCGAGCCAATCGGACAAAAGAAAAAAAAAAAAGATGTTAACCACTCATAAGATGTGAGCTTGTCTCTCCATTAAGCATTGTACATTGAACAGATTTAGATTTCATGGGTATCTAGTGACATATACAAGAATAGACCTAAAAATATTTGGAGAAATAAAAGAGAAATGAAGGTTGGAAAAGGACCAGTTTTTGCTCCTAGGGTTTTGGAAATAATAAATGTGACCAGTGCTTACTGATTTTTTTAATATTTTTAATTTTATTTATTTATTTTTTGTGTGACTTGTACAGGTGTAAGAAAATGCATGACAACTTTAATATTTTCGTCAATTTCATTCATACCAATACAGTCCGTTTTGTGGTGCGCTGTAAAAACGATCGTAGTTCATATGAACAAATGTTGTGGCGTATCATTTAGATTCATTTGTCTCATGTACGGTATGGATGACATCTTCGGTATTTTACAGTCGTATTGTCTCCTATATTACCTGGAAGATGGTTTACGACGGAAACCGGTCAGAATGAAATTATAAAAATACATCAAACATTATTATAATTGTTGGTGATACATTTAACTACCTACAGAAAAATATTTTTTGTATGTGTTTCCTATATATTGATCTCTCTTGGACAAAATTTCGACAGTAGGTTTTGAAACACTGGGACTAATTTTAAAGACAATACGTAAGGGGAATCCATCAGTTAAATGAAAAAAAAGTCTGAGACGAGGGAGATGCAAGCTGCATCAGGAGTTTGAAATAAACACTCCTCTTTTCATAAACAGCGCCACAACCTTACATTAGCGTCACAGCGATTTTTTTTATCAGCTGCACTGATGGATTTATTGAACCAGTTGAAGGATTTTGGTTGTATGTCACTCTCTACAAATTCCAATTCATGTGCAAACTGGCCTTACTAAAAATGTTTTGACAGTGTTCATGGTTGTGTCACAAAAATAGTATATATATATAGAAAACCCTAAAGTTAAAATCTGCAATGTCACACTGAAGTACACGGCGAAGTGATGAAATAAAGAACCAAAACTTCCATCCCTCTGGAGAATACACACACAGCTCCATGAATTCGCAGATGGAATTAACTCTAAACAACTACCATTGATGATGCTTCACAAATAAAGAAGCGGAACGCCTTTCATTTAGTTGCAAGAGATGAAAAAAACCTCCACAAATATTAAATACTGTTAAATTAATAGCCGGCCGCGGTGGCTGAGGGGACTGAGGCGCTCCAGTCACGGTCTGCACGGCCACTACGGTCGGGGGTTCGAATCCCCCCTCGGGCATGGATATTTGTGCCGTCCTAGTTCCTAAGTAGTTCATAAGTAGTTTGTAAGTTTAGGGACTGATGACCCCGTAGTTAAGACCCATAAACTATACAAACATTTGAATTGTTAAATTAATACCTCGTTTCAAATATTTGTAGAGTTTATGGGACTTGACTACATGGTCATCAGTCCATAAACTTGTTGTTGTTGTGGTCTTCAGTCCGCAGACTGGTTTGATGCAGATCTCCACGCTACCCTGTCCTGTGCAAGTGTCTTTATCTGAGAATACGTTCGGCAACCTACATCCTTTTGAATCTGCTTACTAAATTCCTCCCTCGGTCTCCCTCTACGATTTTTACCCCACACGCTTCCTTCTAATGCAAAGTTGACAATTCCTTGATGTCTCAGAATGTGGTCAACAATCTATCCCTTCTCTTAGTCAGGATATGCCAGAAACTCCTTTTCTCCCCGATTCGGTTAAGCACCTCCTCATTAGTTACATGATCCACCCATCTAATTTTCATCATTCGTCTGTAGCACCACATTTCAAAAGCCTCTATCATCTTTTTATGTGAACCCCTTATCGTCCACGTTTCACTCCCATACAATGCTACACTCCAGACAAATGCTTTCAGAAAGGACTTCCTAACATTTAAATTAATATTAGATGTTAACAAGTTTCGCTTCCTTAGAAACGCTTTTCTTCCCATAGCCATTGTGCATTTTATATCTTCTTTACTTCGGCCGTTAGAAGTTATCTTGCTACCTAAATAACAAAATTAATCTACTGATTTTATTGCCTCATTACCTAATCTAATTCCTTCAGCATCGCCTGATTTTCTGACATTGCATTCCATTACCTTCGTTTTACTCTTGTTAATGTTCATCTTATATCTTCCTTCCAAGACAATGTCCATCCCATTCAATTGCTCTTCCAGATCTTTTGCGGTCTCTGTCAGAATTACTATGTCATCGGCACACCGCAAAGTTTTTATTTCTTCCCCCTGCACTTTAATGCCGTCTCCAAATTTGTCCTTCCATTCCTTCACTGCCTGCTCAATGTACAGATTGAACAACATTGGGGAAAGGCTACAATCCTGTCTTACTCCCTTCCCAACCTCTGCGTCCCTTTCTTGCCCCTCGATTCTAATAACCGCTAAACTTACAAACTACTTATGAACTAGCTTATACTAAAGACGGCACAAACATCCACGCCCGAGGTAGGATTCGAACCCCCGACCGTAGCGGCCACTGCGGTCGGCTCATAAACGTAACGGCTACCTTCCTGAAGGTGGTGCCAAGAACGCAAAGATTACAGATGCGGTTGACGGGTGATGGCGCACCAGCACACGTTCGGCACGATGTCCACGAACATGTGACGCAAACATTTCAGGAGAGCTGGGTTATTCGGGAAGGCCCAAACCTTGGCCTGCTCATTCCCCAGACCTCAGTCTCGCAGAGTTTTGTTTCTGGGGACACCTGAAGGAAATGGTCTACGCAACTCTAACCAAGGATGCGAGGACTCTACAGGGTCGCGCCTTCACTGTGTACCAGCAAGTACAACAACAACAAACGGTTGTACTTCAAAAATGGGCGTCATTACTTAGGTCGCAAGTTTTGTCTGGTTTTAAGGGTTACTAGCGAACCACGGCTGCGCACAGGTGTAATTCATATTATCTATATCTATAAATGTGAATGTCTGTTCGGTGTACGTTTATCACGTCTGAAGCACTAGACATAAAGAGCTAAAAATTTGTACAGTTACTAATGTCTACCCAGGGAAGGCTTTAGGCACGGTTTTACGATACCTATTTATCTGTATATATTAATGTGAATGTCTGTTCAGTGTACGCTTATCACGTCCGAACAACAAGACGCAGAGACTTAAATATTTGTACGGTTACTAATTTATAACTGAGGAAGGTTATAGGCACGGTTTTATAGCGATCTGATAGATATTTAGTAATTTGAAGAATATAACGCAAAATGCGGAACAATAATTACTATTTGAAAATTATATTTACTCTTTCAAAATGGTTTTATTGGTTGCATTGTTGTTTGAGGGTTGATAATGATAAAAGGGTGGTAGAATATATTGGGATGGAAAGTTGTCGGTGTATATAAAATTCTACGTGTGTGTGTTAATATTTCGTTCTGCAGCGAAAACTACAGAACGCAAACGAATGGTCTGTGTGTAAATTGTTGCCCGAAGTCTCCCGTTGCACACCACTGCAGTTCCATGCCGATAGCTATAAGGGGGTGGAAGATATGTTGGTTGAAAGTCGTCAAATTATAAAAAAAATTCGGACTGAAGGCCAGCGATGACGTTTGCGACTCTATAGCAAGGAGGTTACATACAGCGAAATGTGATGCCACAGACCATATCTTTGGTCTATGCGTGCTACAATGTCTTTATCTCTTTCTGTGTAAGGATAAGCATACGAATAAGGAAATATAAGAATAAATAAATAAAGCAGTAAAAAAGAAATTTCTTTTAATACATCTCTTTAAAAAAATCGATTTGACGTTTCGCGCATTACGTGAAGTGATCGATCTGTGATATTATTACCATCATTATTGTTGAATTTCGTGATTGGATTCTTCGAAACGAGTGCATTGTACGTGTGATTTGATCTACACTACTTACTTTCCTTATAAACGGTAAGTGCATAGACTTCTGCAATATGATAGGAATATATTTTAGTTCCTTCAAAACCAGTCTCATAGCACACTACTGAAAGATAGCTTATCTATCATAATCAACCAACACGCGAGCGGAGCCGCGGTTTTAAGCTAGTATATCTATAAAAATCTCTGTGTGCATGTATTTTATTGGTTACTATGGTCTACGTCGTAACATCGTAACATGATTAAACACAACGCATATTGCGCCTAAACAATTCTCAGCGTGATTAATACCGTTTTCACATACTAATACCACAATGTAACGTTTATTAAAAAGTTTAAGGGGCTGATTGTGTAAACATCGCTGACTTGAGATCAAATCTGACGTTAGTTCAGAAATTGAACCCTTTTTCAGGGCTCCGCTCTATTGTATAACGCCAAACCTATGTCTGCGTCATTACGGAAAATGCTTGGTAACACCACTAAAATTGGGTATCGACATGATTATTGTGCCTCAACAGCAGATATTAATCGATACACAATATTTGTTATCGAAGCTTTCATGTTGCTAAGATGGAAGGAAGTAAACAGGGAATAGAGCAAGGCCTATACTGAAATTTTCCCCAATACGAAGTAGATTTACTTTTAGAAATCGTTTTGGGGTGATATGAGGACACAGTAGAAAGGAAAAAAACGGATAAAGTTACCACGGTCTAGAAGGTACAGACATGGAAAAACGTTCCTGTTTAACTCGCAGAATATCTGAACAGATAGATATTGAAACAGTGTTATGGAAACATTAAGGAAAGGACCACGAGATTACTTGCACATTAACAGATATTATTTTAGGAATCTTTTGAAAATTTTATTACCGTACATTTTATCTTTCAGTAAGCCCTGCATATTCGAAATCAATAATATGAAATAGTTCTGTCGTCCAACGGTAGCTCGGAATGCTCTGAAAACTGACAGCATGCTTAAGTAATACAATGGAATATTATGAAAACGCAGTGTTCTTTTTTTTATGAACGATGTAGTAGAGACAACACTTAGTAGGGTGAAAAAATAGAGCATGTAAGTAATTAAGAACTCGACAAAATTTATATCACAGGCTTCCACGCAATCACTTAGCAACCATCATATCAGCCTTCTGTCATATGCATGACAGCGTAATTGTGTATCCACACAGTTGTCACCGCACGATGTGTTAAGTAGAATAAAATAAATAAATAAAGAACCACAGCATACATACATACACACATTTTATAGATGACATAGCCGGCCGCGGTGGCCGAGCGGTCTGCGGCGTGCCTGTCACGGTCTGCACGGCCGCTGCGGTCGGGGGTTCGAATCCCCCCGGGCATGGATGTTTGTGTCGTCGTTAGTGTAAGCTAGTTCCTAGGTGGTTTGTAAGTTTAGGGACTGATGACCCCCTGGTTGAGTCCCATAACCTCTACAAACATTTGAATTTTTATAGATAAGATAAAGGGATCAAACTACTTCGGTCATCGGTCCCGTACGTCCGCCAAAGAGGAGCGGGATGCATTGGCAGGAATCGACACCATATGGAACACCTCCTACAAACACGTCTTAATGCTGGAACCATGTTTATTGGACATAATTTCGTTGTTTCGACTAGTGATCAAGTATTTGACAATTTATTTTGAACACACTGTATAAGGTCGAGCCACACCGCTCCCGCTGACCAGTCCTATGCCACGCGCCAGTACCGTACACACGGGGGATAGCTGTCCGTACTGTGCATCTAAGCATGAGGAAGCTAAAATCATCGCGGGAAGCTAGGACACGTGCAAGTAGTCTCTTTTATATTTCCTTCCCTTGTTTTAACACGATGCACGATCATGACACAGCTACAAAGACTCGTTCACGTGCTATGTGTAAGTGTGATTCTGATCTGCCTAACAGACAGAGATAATCGCAAAACAGGCGCAGTCTCCTGGAGCTTCATAAGCATCCTGATAATCTAACTTCGCAGCAATGTATAATCGGGATATTTAACGATCTGTTGCTGAATACGCGAATTGTCACATTTTGGTAAACGGCTTCCCTAATCATTGCATCACCATAAAACTTACCACAGTCGTGCTTAAACCATCACTGCCTGGAAAGATCTTGCAAGCCAATATACAAGTGACAGTTCGTTTGTCTTTGCTGTCTCTTCAAAGGAAAGAAACTGTATGAGTCGGACATGTCCGAAAGAACAGACGCCACATATACAGGGTGAGTCATCTAACATTACCGCTGGATATATTTCGTAAACCACATCAAATACTGACGAACCGATTCCATAGACCGAACGTGATGAGAGGGACTAGTGTAATTGTTTAATACAAACCATAAAAAAATGCACGGAAGTATGTTTTCAAATGTTTGTATAGCTTATGGGACTTAACTACGAGGTCATCAGTCCCTAAACGTACAAACTACTTATGAACTAGCTAATCCTAATTACAGCACAAATATCCATGCCCGAGGGGGGATTCGAACCACCGACCGTTGAGGCCGTGCAGACCGTGACTGGAGCGCCTCAGTCCCCTCGGCCACCGCGGCCGGCACGGAAGTATGTTTTTTAACACAAACCTACGTTTTTTAAATGGAACCCCGATAGTTTTGTTCGCACATATGACCATATACACAAATACGTAATCAGTGCAGTTTGTTGCATTGTAAAATGTTGATTACATCCGGAGATATTGTAACCTAAAGTTGACGCTTGAGTACCACTCCTCCGCTGTTCGATCGTGTGTATCGGAGAACACCGAATTATGTAGGGATCCAAAGGGAACGGTGATGTACCTTACAATTAAATGTCCCACTGGAAACGCGTCGACGTATGTGGTATCAGCATGATGGTGCACCTGCACATTCCGCAATTAACACTAGGCTGACCCTTGACAGGATGTTCGACGGGCGTTTCATGGGATGTGGAGGACGCATAAATTGGCCAGCCCGTTCTCCTGATCTTACACCTCTGGACTTCTTTCTGTGGGGTACAATAAAGGACAATGTGTAGTGTGATATGTAACGTATTGCGGCAGCCTGCGGAGACCTTACACCAGATGTACTGCAGCGTGTATGACAATTATGTGCAGCAAATGATGGCCACCACTTTGAACATCTATGGGCCTGACATGTCGAGACACACTGTATTCCACTCCGTAATTGAAAACGGAAACCACGTGTGTAAGTGTACCTCACCTTTCATGGTAATGTACATGGGCGTCAGTGAAAAGTACCAATAAAGGTGTTAGCATGTGGACGTAATGTGCTGTTCTAGTCTCTTCTGTACCTAAGGTACATCACCGTTCCCTTTGGATCCCTATATAATTCGGTGCTCTCCGGTACACACGATCGAACAGCGGAGGAGTGGTACTCAAGCGTCAAATTTAGGTTACAATATCTCCGGATGTAATTCACATTTTACAATGCAACGAACGGCACTGATTACGTATTTGTTTACATGTTCAGATGTGCTAACAAAAGTAACGGGGTTCCATTTAAAAACACGTAGGTTTGTGTTAAAAAAAACACTTCCGTGCATGTTTTTATGGTTTGTATTAACCAATTACACTAGCTCCTCTCCTCACGTTCGGTCTGTGGAATCGGTTCGTCAGTATTTGATGTGGTTTACGAAATATATCCAGCGGTAATGTTAGGTGACTCACCCTGTATATGACTAAATGACGGGCAATGGTCCTTTCTTCAGTGCGGAGGCACTCATTGGCCCTTACTCTTACGGGAATCAGTTTAAATAACGACGAGTTTGAGTAATAGTGCGCAGGGTGGAGTTGAATATTTGTATCTGATGGGAGGCATGCTAGAGTAATCCATTGCAGGTGTGGTGATAGCTGTGTGTCCAGTGGTGTAGGGGTGTGGGGGTCAGCGCAACTGCCTATAAAGCACGAGACCCGGGTTCGCTTCCCGGCTGGGTACACATTTTCAACTTTACCCATTCGCAGTTAATGTCATACATTCCGTGAATATGAAAGAAATTGTAGCGTGCACCAGCTGCAAGCACCATCGACTCGTAATATAACACCTGACAGTAAAGTTCTGTGAATGAAGCCAGAACGATCGGTCGGGCAACACAGCGAATCACGCCGCTGCACCTGTGTAGCAGCCGGTAGTTACAACTTGCCCAGCCGTAGTTCAGTTGAGCATCGTTTGTGTTCCGTGTTAGACCTGTTGGACCAAGTGTTTGCTTAATGCGTTGCTTCTGAAGCGATACTGCTCAATGAACGAACAAAGGATTAATTAAAATTTCTGCTTTAAGCTTGGCAAGACAAGTACTGAATGAAACTTCCACTCTGCAGCGGAGTGTGCGCTGATATAAAACTTCCTGGCAGATTAAAATTGTGTGCCGAACCGGGACTCGAACCTGTGACTTTGGCCTTTCGCGGGCAAGCGCTCTACCGACTGAGCTATCCCGACACGACTCACGATGCCGCCTCAAAACTTTACTACCGCCAGTACCTCGCCTCCTATCAGCACATACTCCGCTGCAGAGTGAAAGTTTCATTCTGGAAACATCCCTTAGGCTGTGGTTAAGCCATGTCTCCACCAAATCCTTTCTTCCAGGAGTGCTAGTCTTGCAAGTTTCGCAGGAGAGCTTCTGTTAAGTCTGGAAAGTAGGAGGCGACGTACTGGCGGAAGTAAAGTTGTGAGGCGGCATCGTGAGTCGTGTCGGGATAGCTCAGTCGGTAGGGCGCTTGCCCGCGAAAGGCAAACGTCCCAGATTCGAGTCCCGGTTCCGGCACACAATTTTAATCTGCCAGGAAGTTTGAAGACAAGTACTGTTCGCCCGAGCGTTCCAAGGCGCCTAGCTGCGGAGCGCGCCGCTGCTCGCAGTCGGAGGTTCGAGTCCTCCCTCGGGCATGGGCGTATTTGTTGTCCTTAGCTTAAGTTAAAGTAGTTTGAAAGCCTAGGGACTGATGACCAGAGTAGTTAAATCCTATGGATTACAAACATTTGAAGTGTGTGAGGGAGGTATTCGCCCGTTTTCGGGGAGACTGGTAAAACGTTTCTGACAATCTCCGAAGCGGATGACCGGCGACTGCTGTCGGTGACGAAAAGATTTAGAAAGTGAGGATACCTATCACGAACGATTAACTATGCACATGATAGCAGATGAACTGCACATTAACCGTGAATCCGTGGGACAAGTCGTTACCCAGAATTTATGGAAGAGGAAACGTATTTTCGTCTTATGCCCCATCATTTTCCTGACCATCAGAAACGTTTGGAGCTTCACAGGATTTTCTCCGAACGGCGGATGCGACAACCAATTTCTTGAAACATATTATCACTTAGGATGAAACCTTTCGTCTCTGGTACTACCGTGAAACTAAGCGGTAAAGGATTTAATGGTGGTCTCGTCGGAAAGAGATCAGAGTGGAAAAATCAAATATCAAAACGATGCTCATCACCTATTTCAATAGTCAAGGCACTATCCACAAGGACTTTCTATCTGGGGGAACGACGTTGAACGCTGGAAGGTACGTTGAAATTTTGACCCATTTGAAGCAACGTCTACACAGGGTACGACCGCAGTATTCACAATAAAGTTCCTGTTTTTTTTTTTAATTTAATTATGAACACTATAATTCAATATGTTTATCTACACCATTTTCAGTTCGAGTGCATACCTCCGATTTGTTAAGCTTCTCAATTCTCCAATGCACCCCACCTATACCCTCTTATCCAACCCCTACATTTTGTCTATTTGTTTATTTAGTTATAATAGAGTGTTAGGTTTCTAATATTTCTAATAATTGCATCACTTTGTGTTTCGAACAACCCTTATTTTGTGTCCCAGCCTCGTCGCCGCTTTTGTGTCTCGTTTCCGTCGTAGGTGCCGGTGGCCGAGTGGAATGAGACCGACACAGGAATAAAGATAGCACGCTGGTGCAGGTACGGAGGGGAGCAGCCAGAAACTAGAAACACTAGAGTAAATTAGAACGAGATATATATTGCACAGAATTTATACAATACTTAACTTTTACATGCTGATACATAGTTGAGTTAGAGTCCTGCCTAGTGCCTATACGATAGCCAAGTCTTCACTGGTGCCTATCTGCTTCCGAAGTCTTTACTGGTTCCTAACTCAGTCCCAAGTGAACGATGTCGTTCACTGGTGGCCACGAGCGTAGTTGTCTCAGAGGGCGCTCGTGGCTGTCGTCGTAAGAACGCCGCGCCGTGCGTGCATGGCGGCGCGTGGCGAAAGTAGGTGGCGCGCACTTTGGACTTGTGCGACACCACACCTTAAAACATCAGATTCTTGTTTAATTTTATTTTTACTCACTGTAGTCATATTGTTAGAATTTATGGTCTGCACGGCCATTACGGTCGGGGGTTCGAATCCCACCTCGGGCATGGATATCTGTGCCGTCCTTAATATAAGGTAGTTCGTAAGTAGTTTGCAAGTTTAGGGACTGATGACCCCGTAGTTAAGTCCCATAAGCTTAACAAACATTTGAACATTTTGAACATTTGAGAATTTATGCTTGCACTGTTTCTCTATGTATGGTATTTATGTTTCCTTTTCAGTACTATCACAGATTTCATTCAAATATTTATTTACGCTGTAACTGCTATATCAAAGAAGTTAGTTTACTTTTCTGCATGTAACATGTCTTCTGTTTTACTGACAACACAAGTTCTTTGACTGAACTTCAGTAAATGTCTGATGATGGCCTAAGAGTCGAAAATCGATTCACAAAATAAACAAAAGCGTAGAACAAACACAAAATTGTGTATTTTAATCTTCATAGAAGTAAGTGCATCGCGGTATGAAGAGCATGTAAATATTTTGCCCGAATGTGATGGAGTAGACTGATTTAGATGAATTAAATGTTACTTTATTACGGAATCATCATTAAATTGTGTGCAGCATCTGTAAGACTTTCAACAGTATCTCTTCATGCTGTGTCGATACACATATCGACGCCGCGCACCAAAGATGTGGCGCGTCGTCTTTCCGGACGCGGCGCTAGAGGCGCCGTACCGGACCTGCGCGGACGCCGACCAATGGGGTTGGACGTCGGCTGACCTGGCCGAGGAGCAACAGGAAGAAGTCAGTCTGGGCCGGGGAGCGACGAGTATCAATCATCGCACTACCGATTCATGAATAAACCTCTGATACAGCAATGGCGACGAGGTCTTCTTAATTTCGTGGTTGTTTTGTTGTTTTGCATTGGTTATATTGCCCACGTTGCCTTGTTTTTCGCCTACCTCTGGCGACAAGCTTTTCTGATTGCTCTTGCCGTGTATCTTCAATTTTTGCTCTTGTTGGTGTGTGTTGTCGTGTCATAGTCGTCTTGTTGCGTACTGTTTTATTGTTTCAATTTACTATGTCTACCCCTCCGAATGTAGTCCCGCCGGTTGTCGCTCCGAGCATGGATTTAACTCAGTTTTCTCAGTTCCAGGCACAACAGATGTCACAGCTCACCCAAGCTGTACAGCAACTCGCGCAGTCACAACAGGCGACCGCTCACACACAACAGTCGTTGCCTTCGCGGCCACAACAGGATGTACAATCTGCTCCAGTGCCACCATTTCGACCTTTTATAGAAGAAAAGGAAACGTGGCATGAATGGTTGGTGCAGTTTACTTCTCATCTAACAGCATACAATGTACAAGGTACTGTGAAGCTTCCCTTTTTTCTCGCATGTGCTGGTGTTGTAGTTTACCGAACGGCTTCCAAGTTATTCCCCACTACGTCCCCTGAGTCGGTTTCTTATGAGGCGTTAATCGAGGCTTTGTCTAAGTACTATGACGAACAAGTGCATGTGGCGGCGGCTCGTTTTAAATTTTTTAGGAGTAGGAAGCAAGAAGGTCAAACTTATCGGCAGTGGCTCGCAGAGTTGCAAGGTTTAACTCGTGACTGTAAATTTAGGTGTTCATGTGGTGAATATTATGATTCTATGATACGGGACGATTACGCAAAATGTACCTGACAATCGTATTCGCGAACAGATTTTGCGGCACGGCGATCCTACATTGCAACAGGTTATGCAGATCATTGACTTTCAGGACGCTTGTGACGTTTCGAAGTCTAGCTTTGATCCGGTAGGGGTGTGTACAGTGTCGACAGCACGTCAGGGCAAGCGTCAACAGAACGGCCCCGCGCCGACACAAGGCGCCCGGTCGGCCGCTGGGCGTAAACATAAGCCGTCTACCTACCCCGCTCGCGGAAAAGTTAAGTCCTGTCCTCGCTGTTTCTCAAAACATACGCGTGACAATTGTCCTTCTCGTAGCGCAACATGTTTTGCATGTGGAAAGTTAGGCCATGTTCGTTCTGTCTGTCTCCAACAGAATAAAGGTTCCACAGAACAAGCACGCACGGGGGTTCGTTCACATCACATTAATGTTGTGCATTCTCCATCACCTACGATTGATAAGACTGTTGAACGTGCGTCGTCACAACCTGTGTCTTCGCAGGCTAGGTACCGTAATGCGAATAAATTGTTTGTGGATCTTGAAATTCTTGGCCAGACCGTGACGTTTCTATTAGATACTGGTGCTTCGGTTTCCTTGCTTAATCGGGACACATACAGTTTGCTTGGTCAGCCGCCGTTTCAGAATTCTTGCACGTTGCTTACGGCATATAATGGTCAGAACATACCTGTGCTGGGTTCATATACTTGTGATGCTACATACCGGTCCGTTACGAAAACAGTGACATTTCAAGTGCTTCGTGCTTCCAATAGTGCAAACATTTTTGGACTTGATCTCTTTGATTTATTCGGTCTCCGAATAGTGGATAAGGTTCTTTCTGTCATGTCATATGACCATCGGGACACGGTGGCTAAACTGTGTGATGAATTCAGTGACTTGTTTCGTGATGGTATGGGCATGACAAATAACTTTATAGCAAGTGTGACATTGAAAGCCGCGGCACGCCCCCGCTTCTGTAAAGCTCGTCCCGTGCCGTATGCCCTTCTGGATCAGGTGGCGGATCTCTTAAGACAGTGGCAGGCTAATGGTGTCATTGAACCGATCACGGCGAGTCAGTGGGCATCGCCCTTAGTGATCGTGAAGAAGCCAAATGGTAAATTGCGTCTTTGTGCAGATTTCAAATCTACCGTGAATCCGCAGACTGTGATTGACTCTTACCCTTTACCACGACCGGAAGAACTGATGGACCGCTTAGGTGCAGGCCGGTATTTTTCTAAAATTGACCTGCGTGACGCATACTTGCAGCTTCCTCTGGATGTGCAATCGCAACAAGTTTTCGTGATCAACACGCACTTGGGTCTTTTCAAGTTTTTGCGCCTTCCTTTCGGTAGTGCATCGTCTCCCGCCATTTTCCAGCGGTAGTTGGAACAGTTGACCGCTACTGTGCCTGCGTGTTCTAATTATTTGGATGATATTGTCGTGTCTGGGCGTACTCCCGAGGAACATGTGAACAATTTGCGTCGTTTGTTCGAGGTGTTGTTGCAGGCAGGATTAACATGTAACAGGGACAAATGTGTGTTTTTTCAGTCGGAACTTGAGTATTTAGGTCATGTCATAAATGCACAAGGTATCCACCCTATACAATCTCATTTACAGGCAATTCGCGACCTTCCACCGCCCACTACCATTACTGAACTTCACTCTGCTTGGGAAACTCACTTACTACATTCGCTTTATTCCTAATGCGTCCGAAATTGCAGCACCCTTACATCGTCTGCGACGTAAGAATGTTCCATTCGTGTGGTCAAAAGACTGTGATGTTGCTTTTCGCAAACTGAAAGACGCCTTGTTGAGTGACAACTGTCTGGTTCCTTTTGATGTTACAAAACCGGTGATTTTAGCCGTTGACGCGTCATCATATGGCCTTGGGGCGGTTCTTTCCCATCAGATGGGTTCCGTGGACAGACCTATTGCCTTTGCCTCTAAGCTTTTGACCAAAGCACAACAGAACTACTCGCAGATTGAAAAAGAGGCCCTTGCAATCATTTTTGGTGTTACAAGATTTCATCAGTACCTCTATGGGCGAAAATTCTATCTGGTCACAGATCATAAGCCGTTACAGTCTTTGTTTCATCCCGCTAAACCCATTCCACAACGTACGGCACAGAAACTTCAACGTTGGGCCCTTATTCTCTCAAACTATCAGTATGAAATTGTTTATCGGCCCACAACTCACCATGCTAACGCGGACACGCTCTCGCGGCTTCCTGTTGGTCCTGACTCTGATTTTGATGCCTCAAAGGCAGCTTGTTGCCATATAGATACGCAGGATTCCAACGCTGTGGACAAATTTCCACTAGATTACCGACAGGTTGCTCACGCTACAGCCGCGGACCCGGATTTACAGATCCTTTTACAATATATTCGCTACGGGTGGCCACGATCCTTGAAACAGATTTCGAACCCAGGTGTCCGTCAGTATTTTGCTCGACGTTTTGCTTTATCAACACACAGAGGCGTCATCTTGCTTCGCACTGACGGCGATATGTCCAGAGTGGTAATACCTCAGGCTCTTCAGGCGCGTGTTCTGAACTTGTTACATCAAGGACATTGGGGAGTCGTCAGAACTAAACAGTTGGCCCGCAAGCATTGTACCTGGGTCGGACTGGACAAAGACATTGAAAATATGACGTCACGATGTCGTGCCTGTACCGAAAATCAGTCCGCTCCTCCTCAACATTTCACTGACTGGTCGAAATCCACTGGACCATGGCAACGCATTCATGTGGATTATGCCGGCCCGTTTTGGAAGACCAGGTGGTTAATTGTTGTCGATGCTTTTAGTAAATTCCCGTTTGTGGTCCCCACGAACTCTACGACGACGAGTGTTACTGTGAAAATTCTCCAGTCTATATTTTGCATTGAGGGCCTTCCAGAAACTCTTGTTAGTGACAATGGACCCCAGTTTGTGTCAGCGGACTTTGAACAGTTTTGTGCTTCCAACGGGATCCGTCATTTAACTAGCGCTCCTTTCCACCCGCAATCCAATGGAGAGGCGGAGCGCTTCGTCCGCACCTTCAAGCAGCAGATGTCCAAGCTGCGCAGCCACCACTCACGGGACCAGGCTCTGCTGCTGTTCCTCTCGTCGTACCGTTCGCAGCCCCGCGACGGTTCTTCGCCGGCGGAGTTACTTCACGGGCGGCGCCACCGCACCCTGTTGCAGCTGCTGCATCCGCCGCTGCGTCCGCCGGCCTCTCCGCACTCTCGAGCAAAGTATGGTGTCAATACCCCTGTTCTTTTCAGAGTCTTTACGGGGGCCAAACGTTGGGAGCGGGGGACCGTCGAAGGGTGTTTAGGTAGTTCTATGTTCCTTATACGGGGTCCGAGTGGCGTGATTCGTCGTCATTCGAATCAGCTTCGCCCTTGTTATGTGTCGGTTTCTGCGGCTGGTCCTCTGTTTTCAGCTCCTGTCTCTACTCGGGGCACGCCGTCGGCTGGCGCGGCGGCCCGCATCACTCCGGCGTCCTCGTGTCCAGAGCCGATGGAGTGGGCGCCTGCGGGAGCGCTCCTGTCGCAGTCCCTGCCGGGAGCCACGGTTCGCAGCCGCCATCATCACCGCCCTCCGCTGCGGCCGCCGGATCTGGGGCCACCGGCCTGTCCCAGGAAGCGGCCGGTCCCGCCTCGCTACTGTAACCTGCTGTTCTCATGGACGCGGACGTGGAGCTGCCTCTTTCGCCTGGTCTTGGGGGTTTTCCACGGCGATCGGACAACGAATGTTGGGAGTCGGACCGGGGCCCTAGACCCACCCACGCATCAATCCCGGTCCCACCGGAGGCTTCCACGTCTGCACCTCCCCCCCGCCGTCGTCCTCTTCCTCGGGGACACTACACGACGACGGTGAGGAGGTTTGGGGGGGGGGGAGGAGTGCTGTGTCGATACACATATCGACGCCGCGCACCAAAGATGTGGCGCGTCGTCTTTCCGGACGCGGCGCTAGAGGCGCCGTACCGGACCTGCGCGGACGCCGACCAATGGGGTTGGACGTCGGCTGACCTGGCCGATGAGCAACAGGAAGAAGTCAGTCTGGGCCGGGGAGCAACGAGTATCAATCATCGCACTACCGATTCATGAATAAACCTCTGATACAGCACTTCATATCTTTCTTTGTATTAGATACTGTCTGGGACTGATGACCATGCTTCAGTGCGTCCTTAAAAATCCCCAAACCAACCAATCACACTGTCTGGGTAAAACGATCTATTGTTCCATTTGCAATTAGACATGTGCATAAGACGTTCCATTTTGCAAAACTTGAAACAAGATTTCTGTTGTTGTGGTCTTAAGTGCGCAAACTGGTTTCATAGAGCTCTCCACGCTATCGTGTCCTGTGCAAGACTCTTCATCTGAGAATGCGTACGGCAACCTTCATCCTTTTGAATCTGCTTACTGTGTTCGTCCCTCGGTCTCGGTACCATTTTTACCTCACACACTTTGTTCTAATGCTAAGTTCACGATTCCTTGACGTCTCAGAACATGTTCCACCAACCTATCCCTTCTCTTAGTTAGGATACGCCAGAAACTCCTTTTCTCCCCAATTCTGTTGAGTACCTCCTCATTAGTTACGCGATCTATCCATCTAATCTTCATCATTCGTCTTTAATACCACATTTCGAAAGTTTCTATCACCTTTTTGTCTGAACTCCTTATCGTCCAAGTTTCGCTCCCATACAGTGCTATACTCAATCAAATGCTTTCCGAAAGGACTTCATAACATTGAACCAATACTGGACGTCAACAAATTTCGCTTCTTCAGAAACGCTTTTCTTCTCATAGCCATTCTGCATTTTATATCTTCTTTATTTCTGCCATCAGATGTTATCTTGCTACCCAAATAACAAAACTCATCTACTACCATTTGTCGTTTCGTTATCTAATCTAATTCCTTCAGCATCGCCCGATTTTCTGACACTATATTCCATTAACCTCGTTTTACACTTGTTAATTTTCATCTTACAACTTCTTTTCAAGACACTGTCCATTCCGTTTAATTGCTCTTTTAGGTCCTTTGCTGTCTCTGACAGAATTACTATGTCGTCAGCAAACCATAAGGTTTTTATTCCTACTCCCTGGATTTTAATTCCCCCTCCAAATTTCTCCTTGCATTTCTTCATAGTTTGCTCAATTGACAGATTGAACAACATTGGGGAAAGGCTATAACCCTGTCTTACTCCCTTCCCAATCACTGCGACTCTTTCATGCCCGTCGACTCTAATAACTGCTGTCTGGTTTTTGTACAAGTTGAATATAGCTCTTTGCTACCTATATTTTATTCCTGATACCTTCAGAATCTGAAAAAGTGTATTCCAGACCACATTGTCAACAGCTTTCTCCATATCCACAAATGCTACAAACATAGGTTTTCCTTTCCTTAATCTATCTTCTAAGATAAGTCTTAAAGTATTGCCTCGCATGTTCCTACAATTCTCCTGAATCAAAATTGATCTTCCCCAAGGTCAGATTCCACCAGTTTTTCCATTTGTCTATAAATAATTCGTGTTAGTATTTGGCAACCATGAAGTATTAAACTGATAGTTCTGTAACATTCACATTTGTCTGCACTTGTTTCTTAGGTATTGGAATCATTGTATTGTTCTTGAAGTCTGGTGGTATTTCTCTTGTCCTTGTATACTAGGTGGAACAATTTCTTCATGACTGGCTCTCCTAACGGCAGTTCAGAAGGAGCATCGTTTACTCCAGGGGCCTTTTTTCTACTCAAATCCTTTACTGCTATATAAAATTCTTCTCGCAGTATAGTATCTTCTATCTCATCTTCCTCTACTTCATCTTCCATTCCTAGAATACTGCCTTCAAGTTTATTTCCTTTGTACAGGCCCTCTATATATTCCTTCCACCTTTCAGCTTTCCCTTCTTTGTTTAGTACTGGTTTTAAGAGCCACTAAATTTCTAGGTGCTGTTCAAACTTTCCTCTGTACTAAAGGACCTACAGCAAAAACAGGATAAAATTAGTTGTTTAGTCGATTGAGTAATCCAGGATTGCATTAATGTAAGAGCTATAAGCACTGGCTCATCTTCGTTACTGTATGAACACATCACTTCTAAGGAGTAATAGCTCATAATCGTCAAGGTATATATTTTACGCACATCTTTCGCATACAGTTAGACAGTAATTGTCGGTTAGTACCTCCATATTTTATCGTTGTGGAACGAGTTTCTCATCAATCGTTACAATGTTATGTATAAAAATAAGCTTCCATGCCCTTTTTATTACCATAAAAACTAACTATAGGGAGAATTATTCATATCATAATCGTGCACTTGAGAGGTAATTACCGAGTTATACTGCTATTCGGTGTCACATTTGCATTAAATACTCAACCAGTATTCTATTTCTTTGCAATTTTCATTGTGTTATGATAACTCCCTGGAAAATTATGTACTATACTGATAGTTACAGCAGCAAACAGCTTTGGGTAGACGCTATGTTAGTTTCACGGATGGGTCCTGCTTTTGAACATGTGGTGTTGTGACTTTTAGCTGGTATACCTTTAGTTTTACCGTTCAGATAAGGAAAAGTGCAGTGACCATTTCAACTAAGCAAGTGACAATAACTATAGAAGTATTGTAATCTCTTTTTCAAAATATTGTGACGGATAAGATCAAAGAAACAGATTCGCCATCATTACCGTCGGCGTCAAGAAAAGGTCAACCTTTTGTGACATTCCTAACGAATAAGAGAAGTAAAAATAACTATATCCAAAGGTATCCATACATAATTCATTTTACATAGTTAGAAATGAATGTATATGTAATACGATCTTATGTCCTCTAAATCGAGCGGAAGAAAATACTTTCCAGCTTCGGGTCACTCGATGTAATGGAAGAATGCCAACACTCCTGTCAGATCGGGCGGACAATAATAGCACTTTAATGTGAAACGGTGACACGAAACAAATCTCAGAATACACTGTTCACAGACATGTGGAGAGTGAGATTCAGCTGTTTTGTTTACACGCTCTTTTAGCAGTAAAATAGGCGAATGCCAATGTGTCAAGCGCTGTCTATAAACTTTCCAGTGTTTCACCCACTCCGCTAAGGACCAGATGTAACACGGAGATTTCTTCCTTTGCTATAACGTAGTACGTTTTTCCACCCCAATGGAGGTGGTATTCAGTGCTACACCTTTGGTGAGGCGGCTGTTGTTTCGGACACGTCTGTAGGAACGGACATCACACCTTGGTTCGAGGACTACTAGAGATTTAGTTCTAGGTGAGAAAGGAGGGAAATGATTATTTTGTGCTTCACTAGGGTATTGAAATAATTCAGTAGTGACAAGTGATCATTTGCGCTGGACGGGAATTACAGCCCATAGTTCCCACTTACGACCAGCGGTGCCTAAACCTCTTGGCTATATGGAGCACACCTTCAGTCTGCCAAAAAGTATCACAAATTGTCATCTAAGGAAAAACTAACCTGTCGCCGTTATTGCTCTGTTTGCCATCCGGATTCCTGCATGACGACGAACGATTTTTCGGCAACTACTATGAAGACATGAGCCTTGACGTCATCTTCGCTTTTTTAAAGATTCAAATAAAAATTCGGTTTATCGCTTTCATGAATGAAGACGTTCAGTCTTTCAAAACTAGCTCGGTTAGTGTAGATCAAACGTGATTACATACAAAGAAATAATGTCGACAGCTATTGTGAGATTTATACAAAATAAATTAACAAATGACCTTCCGTTGTACACAAAAGAGGTTAAACCACTCTTGCAAAATCAAAGAGAAAAGCTTATCAAATTTATACAAGCACGAAGTCCCCAAGACTGTCAATAACTTACCGACACTCGAAATTTAGCTCTTACTAAAATGCATGAGGAGTATAATAGTTTCTACAACAAAATCCTTTCACGTAACTTGGTAGAAAATGCGAAGAAATACTGGTAGTATGTAAAGTACACTATTGGCAAATCACAATCAATATCTTCACTGCGCGACAACAATGGTGATGCTACGGAAAAGAGCTATTCTAAAGCAGAATTGCTAAACACAGGTTTCTGAAACTCTTTCATGAAAGAAGACGAAGCAAATTCTCCAGAATTCGAATCAAGAAGAACCGCGTCGCGGAGGAGTGGCCGAGCGCATTGTGGCCTTATGCTCCGATGCGCGAGGCCGTTCCCCGCCGGTGCTTCGAATCCTCCCTCGGGCATGGATGTTTGTGTTGTCTTCCGTATAATTTAGTTTATAAGTAGTTTGTAAGTTTATGGGCTGATGACCCCGCAGTTAAGTCCCATAAGCTTAACAAAGGACAACCGCCAGCATGCGTAATTTAGAAGCTGATAACCCCGGAGTATTAAAGCAACTTAAATCACTTCACAAACGCATGTCTCTCTGTCCATATTGTATTCCAATTAGGTTCCTTTCAGACTATTCTTATGCAATAGCTCCATACCTAACTATCATGTACAAAACAGGATCTGTCCTGTTAGAAAGGATATAGTACGTAATTGACGGGAAGTCATCGAGTAAAGTGGACGATTGATCCTGAACAATGCGCTGCGTGAGGATCAGAAGAACGTAACTCCATTTCATCTACTACACACGAGAGGCAAAAAAAGGTATTTTAAGGTGAAAATTTCTTGTTTCATTGATGTAATATAAATTTCATTCAAAATTAAGTTTATATTACGCCATTGAAACAAGAAATTTACACCTTAAAATACCTTTTTTCGTCTCTTCTGTGAAGTAGCTGAAATGGAGTTACGTTCTTCTGATCCTCACACAGCGAATGAAAAGTGTGAAGTCATCCATGTACGCACTAAAAGAAATGGGTTAAACTTAATTTACATTATAAATCAGTTAAATTTACAGGTCGTAAATATAACAAAATACCTAGGAACTATTACGAACGACTTAAATTGGAAAGAACACACAGAAAATATTGTAGGAAAGGCCGACTAAAGGCTACGTTTAATTGGCAGAACACTCCAAGATGTAACACTTCTAGTAAAGAATCGATCTATGCTAAACGTGTGCGTCTTAGTCGTGGTGGAGTAGCCGAGCGGTCTAAAGCAACCTTAGCGAAGCACAACGAAAATCATATTTGCCCACTTTAGGTCGTCTTTTGTCAGCTCGAAATTTAAATGAAAATAACGGCATAACCATTCATCTGATATGAAAACTGAATACCGAATTTGTAGAGGAGAAAATTCTCTACAACTTTGCTCTGTTATGTTTTTTTTTTTTTTTTTTTTTTCATCTCTCGTATAGTTTCAGAGAGATTTGCAAAAATAACGGCGATTTGACGATGTCTGTCTGTCTGTAACGTGTTCCCACTTTTTAGGTCGAACCGTTCAACCGATCGACACCAAATTTTACAGACTTAATTGTTGGCTACCAGAGACCAGAACCTCGCTTTTTGAAATATGTAGGACCAGAAATACCTTAGTAATACCAAAAAAATCCGTTTGTAATTTAATTTTAATTGCAAATAAACCGTTCATCTAAGGCGAAAATTGAATAAACGAATTTGTAGATGAGAAAATTCTCTACAACTTTGTTCCCTTATGTTTTTTTTTCATATCTCGTATCGTTTGAGAGATATTTGCAAAAATAACGGAGTTTTGACTCCCTCCATTGAACTAACGAAAACCAGCCGTTCGCAGATGTCACGTGACATTCCTCGCCCAGAACTCTGTGGCATACGCCATCTTGCATTGCGTATTTGATGATTTTCATATTGTAACTTACACGTTGTCATTTGAAAGCAATGGCGCACTGAATAATTAACAAAAGACGTCGTCCTTCGTAGGATATATGATAATCTAGTGTCTACAAATGCAATATTAGCATCAGTTAACGACGATGAATAGGATGAAATTAAAGAATACACCTTCTAACGGTTAGCTGTAGCAGAGTGGGCTAGGCGTTGGACGGTGCCGCTGAAGGTCGGTGGTTCGAAACCCGCAGCTGTCTAAATTTTTTTCCCTAAAAAGGGTTACAGACATTCTTATTAATTAATTTTATATTATTTAGATTATTATTTTGGTCGAAAATGTTTGCAAAAACTTATAAAACTACAAATCTAAAGTGGGCCGTAAAACACGTCAGTGCGATTTTTTTTTTTTTTTTTCATATTTTAGCAGTGTTGAGTAGAAACGCGGCTACGTCCCAGTATGTAGTTAGGAACTGTAGAAGTTGTCGTGGCACTGTTGAGGTTTGATTAACTGGAAAGCAGTGATTATGCAGGTCGCACAGGCGCTGGCTGTGGTGGCCTTGACTGTCGCGGCGGGCCGATTACTCAAGGAGCAGCCGGCCCGGCTGCTGCACTAGCACATTCTTCTGACGCATGGACTGCCGACCAGCGTGCCGACTCAGAGGAGCTGGTTTTGGGTTAACGTCCCGTCGACAGCGTCGTCTTTAGATGAGGAGCTCACGCTAATTTTGGGTTAGGATGGGGAAGACAATCGGCCGTTCCCTTTCAAAGAACCATCGAAGTATTTGCCTGGAGAGATTTATGGAAATCGTGGAAATTCTATATCTCGATGGCAGGTAGATTTGAAACACCGTTCTCCCGAATGAGGGTCCAGTGTGTTACCATTTAACGTCAATGGACCATTGGAATGTCCCACGTTTTCGGTTGTCGGTTAGTAGCGCGATCTGGTACCAACTGACAAGTAGGTCAGGCAACTGGCCTTACTGCTCCTTGGTCAGCTTCGGCTGGACTTGTCGCATGCGTCGAAAGCCTCTGTAGCGCCACTGAATCTCCGTCGCCAGTTTCAGGCGGTTTTAGAGTCGTTCTGTGGCACGGAAGTCGTGTTCACGGATGGTTCCGTGGTCGACGGCCGTACTGGATATGCATATGTCCATGGTGAACATATCGAACAGCAATCACTGCCCTGTGGGAGTAGCGTGTTCACTGCGGAATTGGTTGCCATCTATCGGGCACTTGAACATCACAGAGCGTGCCCTGGGGAGTCTCTGGTCATCTGTTCTGACTCCCTGAGTGGCTTGCAAGCCCTCGCCAAATGTTTCCCGAAACACCCTTTGGTGCAATCCATACAGGAGTCTGTTTCCAGGCTTGTTCGGTCTCGTCGCTCTGTGGTCTTTGTTTGGACACCAGGCCACATCGGGATTCCTGGAAACGAACGTGTGGATCAGCTGGCTAAGCAGGCTACTTCCTCCAGTCCATTGGCTATTGGTCTTCCGGAGAGCGATCTCCGACTGGCGTTCCATCGGAAGATCCGTGGCCTGTGGGATTCCGAGTGGGCTAACTCTACTCAACCAAACAAGCTTAGTGCAGTGAAGCTACCTACGGTCGCATGGAAGTCCTCACTGCGGTCGTCTCGTAGGGAATCGGTTGTTCTCTGTCGCCTACGAATCGGCCACACATGGCTGACGCATGGCCACCTTCTTCGGCGGGAGGACGCACCACAGTGTGACTGTGGCGCCCCCTTGCCAGTGGTCCACATTCTGGTGGACTGTCCACTTTTAGTTGCCTTGGGACAATCTTCTAATCTGCCAGATGCGCTTTCTTTTATGCTAAGAGACGATGCCGCTATGGTTGAACGTGTTTTAGATTTTATTCGCGCAGCTGGATTTTATCATGTGATTTAATGGTGGTGTGTTTTTTTTTCTTCGTTTTTACTTGTATCCTTTCCTCATATTTACCAGTGATTTTTACTCTCTTTGAATTATAACGCATTTCTGTAGGAACGCTTAACACAATGTTTTATCTCTCAGACCGTTGCTGTTTAGTCCCTTCAAAAATCCAACAACAACAACAAGCCAGGCAACTGGAAGTGCCGGCAGAGATGCTGGAGGTTTGTCCCTCAAGTCTGCCGTCAGTGCAGTGAGCGCTGCGAGTTGAACGGCTGTCTGTTTTCCCGTATTTGACCGGCCAGCGAAGAGGGAGACAGCGAGCAACTAGAAGCAGCAGGCTGTGGGTACCTGCACCAAGTCATTCCAACACGGAACAATGTGTGATAAGTGCTGGCTGGAAAAGTGTGGTATTTGCGGTGAGTGATAAACTCTTTGACCGCTTAAAGTGCTGATGACTGGTAGGCTAGGCCATACACAAATAAACAGCATTCACATTTGTACACCGGATTATTTATTTAACCCTTAACCCGAAACATCGGTCTCTCAGACCCCTCCTTTATTTTAAATGTCGGGTGTGGCAGCACTGCAAAAAAAGTGCGGTCTCCCCTTCCCAATACCTTCGGCGCTATACTTGACACGTGTAAAGCAACAGCCATCAATCAGTTTTGTTTCGTCAGTGAGGAGATACAAGGTATTGTTTACGGGACTGCGCGAAGCTGTGTGCCTGAGATACCGCATGTTTCGTATTACGTACAATAATTTAGTGGGTCAATAGACCGTATGTTTCTAATTGCAACATAGTCTGATTTCAGTGGTTATTTTGTAGCATTTTCTTCGATGCGTGAATATATGTTCAATTTCAGGTATAAATATAGATCGACTTTCTAAGAAGAGTAACATATCTACACCTAATCCAGATTTGAAAGCTTGGGTGCAAGTGCAATTACGGGATTTAGATGAAAAGGATAATGAGAAAGATGATGGCACATTTGATGATTCTGGTGATGATCAAGATTTCGTGTTAGGTGATTGCCACTATGAAACAGAAAGTAATACTATTGAAGAAAATGTTTTATTGGAAAAGAAGCCTGCAGTCGTCTGTTCTACAGATAATACCTCACAGCAATCACACTTCTTCCAGGGTGAGAATAATTTCAAGTGGGAACGTTGTGAGCCTATTAGGAAACAAGGAGGAATGTCTCGACTAACAGCCAGAAGTCGAAGTTTGGGACAAAGTCCTACTAAATCTCAAATGTGGAAGAACTTATTTGATGATGAAATTATAGATAAAATAGTTTTACATACAAAGGTAAAACTCAGTACTATAAGGGCAAAGTTGCAGACAACAGCTAATCCATCCAATTACAGAGATACTGACAACACTGAGCTCGGAGCTTTCATAGGCCTTCTAATGATGACATAAATATTCAAATCGTCTCATGAAGATATGTTTTCTCTCTTCGAAAAAGACCTGAATGGAGTCATACACTTGTGGTGACAATGTCGGCAAAGCACTTTGAAAAATTTCGAAGCGGTCTGAGATCTGACGATGTGACTACCAGGGAATAAAGAGAAAAGTCAGATGGCGCAGCTGCAATATCATATATTTTTGATAAATTCATTTTCAGTTCTAGCAATTTTAGTATGTAAAAGCCAACATTAAAGTGGCTGAAATGTTAGTACCATTCAGTCTTCATATTACGTATTTATTTATTATAATGTGAACAACAAAGTATTTATATCGGCTCAAAAGGCATTAAGTATACTTATAAGATGAATTACTGACTCCTTACTTAATTTCTGTGAACTAAAGTCGAATTCCGTTACATAACATTAGATGGTCTGAGATACCTCGTGTTTCTACTTTTGCACATTTCAGAGATGTTTCGGGTTAAGTGTTAATAAAGCAAAGCAAATATTTCAAAACTTAAATAGTTATCAGAGATCTCAGTTCAATAATACAGCAAATGATTCAATAAAATTCTTAAACGAGTCACATCTAATAAAATGTAGTCAAGAATAGAACTAAAACAAAGCAGACAGCGAATTAAGAACTGAATCTTGAAATGCTTAACAAGCTGCACATTAAATAAACTTATCGCTTGCATTTATATTCAGAGTAGTAGTAATATCCGTTTTCTTTTAAGAACTGTTCACCCAGTATTCAAGAAATCAAAACCTTAAAAGAACTTTAATATAAATATAACAATACCGAATCTTACCAATAAGCTTTTATGGTGGCAACCACCCCACTTTCCACATAGTACCGGGTAATTCAATTTTAAACGTATTTAAGGAGCAGGGCAGCTCTACATACGCCTGTGGCACTCTTTACCATCAATATTGTCACACGCGTTAGGTTAATACCTAGATCTCGGCCGCCGGCCCGTATCACTGCAACCACATTTACAACCTTCGCTGAACATAGCGAAATTGCATGAACAATTCACCTCTTTCACGTCACGGCCTGAAGAAATTCTTATTTAAAGTGTACCATTGAAACATCATAATTTCAATATCGCAGTGACACCAGAGCTCACCATAATGTTCCACATAATCAAAGGCACTCCGGGTTTTCACAATTTCGTCATGGGCAGGCTCCCAGATGTACTAACGCCTTGCTGGAAAAAAACGGTCCCCATCCGTATAACCGAGGCTCCACAAAAGAAAAGAGAAAAAGAAGAAAAAAAAAAAAAAAAAAAAAAAAAAAACCACACTGACCACTTTAGATTTGTGGTTTTATAACTACAAGTTAGTAGTGGCGGGTTTCGAACCACCGACCTTTAGCGTCATGGTCTAACGCTTTACCCACTACGCTACGGCTTTAATCAGAAGACGGGTCTTTTAATCTCATACTATTAATGGCCGTTGTTAACTGATGCTAATATGGCATTTGTATACACTAGATTATCGTACGAAGAACTATGTGTTTTTGTTAATTCTTCAGTACGCCATTGCATTGAAATGACAACGTGTAAGTTACAATAAGAAAATCATCAAATACGCAATGCAAGATGCCAGAGAGAGTTCTGGGCGAGGAATGTCACGTGACATCTCCGAACGGCTGGTTTTCGTTAATTCAATGGATGGTGCCAAATCTCCGTTATTTTTGCAAATATGTCTCAAACGATACGAGATATGAAAAAAACGTAAGGGAGCTAAGTTGTAGAGAATTTTCTCCTCTACCAATTAGGTTATTCAATTTTTGTGTCAGATGAACGGTTTGTTTGCAATTACAGTTACATTACAAACGGCTTTTTTAGGCGTAACTAGCGTATTTTTGTCCGAAAAATTTGAAAAAGGGAGGTTCTGGTCTCTGGAGGCCCACAATCATGTCTGTAAAATTTGGTGCTGATCGGTTGAACGGTTCGTCTTAAAAACAGGGAACACGTTACGGACAGACAGACATACATCCCAAAATCGCCGTTTTTTTTCAAATATCTTTGAAACGCTACGAGATATGAAAAAAAAAAAAAAAAAAAAAAAAAACCCACAAGAGAGCAAAGTTGTAGAGAATTTTCTCCTCTACAAATTCGGTTATTCAATTTTTGTGTCAGATGAATAGTTAAACCGTTATTTTCATTTAACTTTCGAGCTGTCAAAAGACGATCGCAAAGTCCCACTTTTAGTGTTACTACCGTAACCTAAAGTGGGGCAAAAGTGTCTCGACCTTCCGTGCCTCTCATCCACGCCGTGCGTAAAATGTGCTGCCATGCCCCCCAGAGGCCGGCCGCCAAAGAGAGGGCAACCCGCATGAATCGATAGCTCTGAACGAGCCAGCTGGCTCAGTATTTATTACCCTGACGGACAACAGCGGCACTAAGCCCGCGCCCTGCGTATTCACCTGCTGTCAGCGATCCTTGTCTAGATACAGATGCTAACAATTTGTTAACTGCATCGTCAGGTCCTCATACAGTGAATTATAGATCTTGCTCCACACAGTGCAAGTAAACGATTCGTTAGGAACTATCTCCGGCCATCGACATTTCGCTGAAAGGGTAATTTTCACTGTGCTTTGCACACTGACGTTAGGGCGGGATAAAAAGGAGAAAAAGATGGGAGAAATATCTTTAAAGTTCGAGAAAGCTTATTATTTAAAAGTGAATCCGAAAGTTTCTAACTTTTTCCCTTCTTTCACCTTCGGTCCTGTTACTAAGACACTTCATCTGTTCACTAACCTGGTATCTTCTTACGCCGCTGTTGTCCCCTGCGCAGAAGCAGCACTCCGTCATAGATCCGTTTTTTCTTGATGTGAGGCTAAAATTGAAGGGCTGAAAACCATAACGGTATAAGTGACATTTTTGTAAAATAGAATTAAGTGTACATTCAACCGAGAAACTAGGGATCCTTGTCAGTGGCACAAAGATCCAGGTGCCTACTGTTAACGTCTGCCCTCTAGCGGTATGTGGAATATCTACATCTATCGAATCACAATCGAAATGCAGTGTCAGGACGGTACAAGCAACATCATGGCGGACGGTCCAAAGATTTGCGATTTAGTTGCTCAATTACTGACGAAATCTCGATCAAAAATGAGTAGTTCTTTCTTTGAAAGTATTCAGTGTTTCTCAGAATTGACTGACGAAGATTTATCAAATGATGATTCATTCGCAGATGAAGACTATGTCCCTGTTCAAGGTAACTAAAGTGGAGGCATTTTGTGCAACAGTTGAGTGATTAGGTAAAGTTAGGTTTACAAATTTTTAATGAATGTTGTGGCTGATAAAAACTTCTTAAACTATTTTTTTGTACAAAAGTACACTTAAAACAAGCATAATAACGTCTCCTTATTGTCAATAAAAATTACGTTCCTCAAGAAAAATACAGCCATGAAAATATTTTCATTTCTACCGGTATGCCACAATTACATTCATGAGAACGACAAATTTTTATATGGATTTTTATGTATTTTTATTAGGATCTTTGCTATATATCTGTCCTACGTGGTATATTTCCTTTTCTACCCAGATGCATCATCTTCAGATGAAAACGAAGATCATAACAAAAACCTTAACAATGAAAAAATCCTAAATACAGCTGAAGAGTTGTGCTTGAGAGCACCTCATGAAGAGACTCAAGAAAAGATCGTTTCAAGAAAAAGAAAAAGGAACGAGTCATGGAATACTAATAAAAGAAAAGGCCTAAGAAACCTGGGACAAGAATACACATCTACAACAGGAAAAATTACGCCTGCAAGAATCATACAGCCATTTCAACATACCTGCCGATATGAATGCAAGACTTTCAAAGAAGAAAGACGAAGAATTATCCGCGAAGAGTATTTGAAAACTGGTTCCTGGCACCAACAGACATCCTTCATAGTAAAATGTGTTTCAACTACTAAACCAAGACGTCCAACACGAATTTGTAATAAGTCTAAGAAACGAAGTACTGCAATTTTTCTGGATGGCAAACGAGTGTGTGAGGAGTTCTGCCTTTAGCCACTAACTATAAGCAATCGCCGATTTACCACAGCTGTATTAAACGAACCAAGTGTGGAAGGCCTGTCTCCTATTGATACACGTGGTAAACATGCTCCTGGAAATAAAATACCAGAAGATCGCCTCGCTACCGTAAGGAACCTCATAAAAAGCTTTCCTCGTTACACAAGTCACTATTCTCGTAAAGATAATCCTCACAAGAAATACCTGTCACCAGAGTTATCTGTCTCAAACATGTATAAGCCGTATACTGAGAAATGTGAAGAAGAAAACATACTGCCAGTGAAGGAGTGTATATTACCGTTAAGTGTTCAATTCAGAATTTAATCTATCATTTTATAAGCTACGATCTGACACGTGCAATTCTTGTGACCGTTTAGGAAATTTAATCAAAGTGGAGGAAGATACCAGCAAAATAAACAATCTAATTCTGGAGAAAGAGCTTCACCTATAAAAAGTTGATCAAGCTAGAGCAGCTAAGAAAGGGGATATACAGAAGTCGAAAGAAGGCTCAACACTAGTAATTACTTTTGATCTTGAAAAAACATTGCCAACTCCAATGCTAACAACCAATGTTATCTACTACAAGGGGCAGCTTTAGACATTTAATCTTGGAATACATGACTGTAGAACAGATCATGCTTTCATGTATATGTGGTCTGAAAATACCGCCTGACGTGGACCTTCAGAAATTGGTTCTTGCTTACTGAAGTACGTAAAATCCTTGCTTTCTGAAATTAAGCATATTATTGCCTACAGAGATAGTTGCGGTGGGCAAAACAGAGCTCGATTTTGACTCTATATTGTTGCCCATATGTCTATTGAAATTGTTGATCATAAGTCCCTCGTGCTTGGACACAGCTACCTTGAAAATGATGCTGATTTTTCTCATATTGAGAAGCAGAAAAAGCAAACCCAATTTATATTTGTGCCGAAGGATTCGATGAAGCTTGTTGAAAATGCCAGGACGACGTTTCATATGAATGAAATGAAGAAATATGATTTCCTATCCACAGAACCAATTGCAAATCTTCTAATCAACAGAAAAATAGACACTGAGAAGCAAAAGATTAACTGGTTGACAATGAGATGGATGCAATACAAAAAAAAAAAAAAAAAAAAAAAAAAAAGAAAAAAAAAAGAAAAAAAAACTGAACCAAGAGCTTTCTTCTTCAAGGAGACACTTAATGAAGACCCAGAATTTCGAAAAGTAAATCTTGCACGTCCATGAGATCTGCAACATTACTTGCAAATCTTCCACTACTTCGACATGGACCAGTATCTTTAAAGCAAGCAAAAATTGATGACTTGATGTCGTTGTTACAGTTTATTCCTCCAGTGTACCACAACTTTTATAAGAGTATATCACCGACTGAGAGTTTACCAGAACATAAACCAGTACATCGTGGTCGTCCTCGTGGTCGCCCTCGTGGTCGTGGTAGAGGTCAGCATCATCTTTCACACTCTCCTCATAACACTCCACAACCAAGTGATGAACAATCCTACCCTGATGACTGTGATAGTGGTGCAATGAATGAAATCGAGTAAGCAAAAAGTGCTCATTCTTTAAAAGCATAGTGGTACAAGTGACATTTTATTAAGACGTTTTGAAAGCATAATGGTACAAGTAAACTTTATGAATATTTCACACAATGATGCCCTACTCTCAGAACCTTCAGATACTTACGATGTGTAGTTAAGCGGGGGACAATCAGAAAAGAGATGACCTTGGCATAAAAATTCTACGTATGTTTGCTGTCGAATTTCGACAGGTTTGCTAGAAATGACGCCACGAATTTTAGTACAATGCAAAGGCAGAGTAGGACCGTTAAGCAAATTCTGATATTTCTTGAAAGTTACTTCACTAATTACTGACACTGGGCTACCAGAATCTAAGACAGCAGAAAGATTGATTTTTTCCAATTTTGACAGATACAATTGGGTGAATTGGAATATCGAGACGGTCTACCGTTTCTTCTAATAGTGCCTCTTTTATGTCATCTAAATGTAAAAATTTTACGTCTTGTTCGGTAGAAGATTCATAAGAAATTTCTTTGTTGAGATAAGTGTTACCAAGATTAATGAGGCTTTCACAAGATAAATGCTTTTCAAATCTTGACTGTTCATCAACTACGCATTCACTATCGTCGTCATTAGAAGACATGTAATTGTTTATCCAATCAGCGACAGAGGTGTGCTGCAAATCTAATTGTTCGAAATCATTTTTTGCTGTTCCAAGGTCACTGTTAGTTGCATTATTGTGTGGCAGTACCGTGTCCTGCACTTCAAAGTACATGATCGGTCTGTCATATGCAATTGTTGGTTCATACTGTAAGAATTTTATTTCATATACAGTGTCTTCCTCAGAATCTGAAGATGAAGATTCTGTCTCCCACTCTGAATTGTTGTCATTATATTGCTGATCGACAATTATCTCGTTTAACCGTTGGGCAGTATAACGTTTGTTCGATACCTTTTCATTTGTTTCGTTAAATCTGATAGTACAATTTTTGTTACTGTCATTGCTTTCAGGAGTAACGGCTTTAGGTTTTGACACAAGTTGTGTCGGATTTGCTTTATCACTCAGTGAGGTGCTACCAGCATCAATATTGTGCACTTCCGCACAAACTACTATTCTGTTTTGTTCCGGAGGTTGTTCATCGTAACCTTCCTCTCTGTGAGGACGTTCACAATGAACAAGTTTCAGCGTGTAGTTAGGATCACATAAATCCTGTACGGCTGAATTATTTGCCGTCGAGTCCGCTAGTCATACCTGACGCGGCCCCTTTTTTGACGAATTATAGCGTGGATTAGCAGGTCTGATTTCAATGTTTTGCTCTTGTCTTTCAGGGGTACGCGATCTTCTTTGGCCCCGATTTGTGTTTTCGTGTCGTGGAAGGCGATCACGAGAATTATCGCGTGTGCCCTCCCGACTACGCTTCTCAACGTTATTGTTGTTATTTTCAGTCTCGCGATAACTATCAGTATTTCGTGTTTCACGCCAATTAGTATCATTTGAGGTATTGCTGTTATGATGATAATTATTGTGGCGTCCTCCGCGACCAAAGGTACCACCTCGGTTACGGCCACGGAAACTTCCACGGTTATTCTCACGTTCTTGAAGACCACCGTTGTCATTGTCACGGCTTTGTTTGTAAGTTTCATTAGTGAAAGAATCATTTTTTGGTTTATCGTCGTGCTCAGCATAACGTTTAGTACGTGGCGGGCTTTGTTGCGACCGGCGGTCATATCTGTTTCTTTCAAAATATCGACTGCGCGAGGAATTTTCCTCGTCTTCTTCCTCTAAGTCTTGTACGAGGTTTCTAAAGGCTTCAATATCTTCCTTGCATCGTGCCGCAATGGAAATTTGACGCAAGTGTAAAGGCAGTTTGTTCAAACAAATTCTAATTAATTCGGCAGCGCAGTAAGGTGCCGATAAAAATTGATTTTTAAAATAATAAATGTTGGAAATATTCCACCGGGCTCTAGAAATTTAAACGTTCAGAAGTTTTGAAGGTCGCAGTACTGTTTTTAACGCGGTCTTGTGCCGCTTCCGACCAGTATCCGGATAGAAATGAGCGTCGGAACTGATTCACACTATGGCACTCTTGAGCGATAGCTCTCATTCTGGTGGCTGTCTCGCCTTCCAGATAACCACATATAAATTCTAATCTGTGGTCAAGTGGCCAATTCGGGGGAAGACAATATTCGAATTGTTGCAATCACTCTTTACGGTGCAAGTCGTTCGGAGAGTTTTTGAATATTTTGAATTTACGTACAGTCAGGAAATGCTTGTAGTCAAACGCTTCGTTTCGCCTGTGCGGTGTAAGTGGGCGTAAACTGCGCATCGCGCCTTCATTATTGTTACTACGAGGTACACTTCGGTCACGTACTAAGGGACCTACTTGGTTCGAATCATTATCATTGTCATTGTCGTTCAAATTTTCTTCTACGTCTTCGTATGGATTTCCACAAGTGTGGTCAAATTTCCTCTCTATTCGCGCCACGCGATCATCTAATTTCCTGACCTCAGCCTTGTATTGCTGATTAATGGTCATTTGACCTTGTTTGAAACGGTCAAGGGCGAGATATTCATTAGTTTTATTAAACGGGGTAGGATGCGTTACATCAGAACTTTTTTCAGTGTTATCACTGATTTGGGTCATCTTAATAGTAATATCCTCAAACTGTTTATTAATTTTATTGATCTGTTCAGTCGTGACTGACTGGAAGCTCTGCAACTTTTCACCAAATAGATTACTCTGCTGCTTCAATTGAGCGAGTTCAGTGGTTTCTATATTTTCGAATCGTGACGCAAGGCTTTCCACGTTCTCGACTCGTGACGCAAGGCTTTCCATAACCGGATTAATCTCGTCGCGAATATCTTGTCTTATTTGCTGAGATTCACGTTTAAAAGTATTAAGTAGTTGTTCCCTGAACCGATTGTTGTCCTCATTTATTTTATTAAAACTACTTTGAATACTCACAAACCTCGAATCGCACGTCTGTTCTATTTTCTCGAGTTTTTCATTTAATTTCTGAGATTGTTCCTCAAGTTTTTCATTTAATTTCTGACATTGTAATAGACTATTCTCAAGTTCATTTAATTTCTGAGATTTTTTCTCAAGATTTTCACCTTGTTTCTCAAGTTTTTCACCTAATTTCTGAGACTGTGACTCATTTAACTTAGAGAGCTGTTACAATAACATTTGCATGAAATCATTTGGTAATACGTTTTCCATAGCTGTCGCACAAGTATTTTTTGCAGCAGAGCTAGGCGGAACCAATGCATTATTTTCCGCAACCACGTTACAAGAATCGGAATTCTCGATTGTCGAATCTTGTAATTTATCATTATCCATATTGTCTGTTCCTAAACTAATCTGTTCAGCGTTTTCCGACACGGTATTTACTGTCGTATTTGTATCAGGGTAGTGAGAAGACTCATGTGAAAATTCTTCTTCTCCCCTTGCATCATTCAAGGTCTCATTTTCGGGAGCAGTTTTAGCATCCGCGCGGGCTCTTCTGTTCTTCGACATTGTTAAGAGAATTTTGCAGTAAAGTGACCAGTAATATTTATTTTCACCTACTGCAAATATTTGAAAATTACAACACGGTAATTATGAGAGAACAATAGGCTGAATAGGGCTAGTGCAACATACAGTCACAATCGAGATTACGCGAACCGTTAATTATCACACGAGTTTCGCGGTACTAGAACTTTCGACACACCAAATATCAGACAATGTAAAAGAGAGACTTTTTCAGTAGTAATGCAATTATTTGCATATTCAATTAATGTAATATAAACAATGCTACACACTATGAAGAATGGTAAGTAACAAACTACAGAAACAATTACTATGCTACTGTTGCTATAACAGAGGATGGTGCTACAAAAATTCAATTAAAAGCCAAAAGGTAAGTTTCTTAGTGAAAAGACAAAATAACTTAAATAGGATTACGTATCTAACTACGTCACGATCCTGTTTGTGAACTATCCTGGCAGAAAAGGCGCCAGATAAAAGCTGTGTGTGTGTTGCAGATGTTGAACCTATCGTTAAATCAGACAACAAATTGTTCATTAGCACAGCAATTTGGTTTAATTATGGCCCTGATATTGATGTATATACTGTTAAATAAGAAACAGTGCATTAAACTGATTATGTGCGCAACGGATCTTTTAACAAAACAACTGTGGCAAGTCACCATATGAAACAGACACTGACTATACTCAAAAAATTTGACTGCGAGAAAGATATTAAAAACCACAAACCACTTTGTTAATGTTTGTCTGCGAGGATTTTATGCAAATCAGTACCTGGTTATCAAAATTCAGTATCATAATCAATTAACTGCAGTGTTGCATAACAATCATTTACTATGGCACAAATAACGAAATCTGTTCAACAAGATTATCAAAATCAATACTATAATTTAAATCCACAAATAACTAATTATCAAATGAAGGAAGTAGGTTAATCTTCTAACTACGTAAATGAAACAGGAAAGAAAGGTCAACTTTGTTACTTATTATTACATTACCTACATAATACAACTTTTTCCTAATGACATCAAATGCAATTACCTTCATTCCAGCGGTGTTACAACGTTTTCATAGTAATAAAAATACAATATATATATATTCCAAAGACAATCAAATCAACTTGCTAGCACAGCAGCCTCTGCTCTACATCGGAGCCATACACACAACTCAACCGCTCTCTAAGCGAGCTAAACCACAAGTCACCCTCTCTCTCTGCGCGAGCTACAATGTTTATGCAATACATGATCTTTGCCAAAGATGAAAGTTCACAGACTTAAGTACACATATCGATACACACAGTAGAAGCAATATTATACATTTTCTTGCAAGCAAGTTACTCGACACAAAACAGGAGGCACAATATTAGACATTTTCTTACAAAAATATTTTTTTTTACACGTTTCACAGTGAGCGTTTATGGTGGCGTTAGAATGCGTCTTTATTCACCATCACGCACTGTTCAAACTAATTTATTACTTTAATTTATTTATCAGTCCTCGTAGGACTGTCTTTTAGTTTTTTTAATTGTTGTAAACACTGTTAATTCACTGGACAGCGTCTTTTCGCGGGGTGATAAAGTTTGAAATTTGCACTTCCTCTCGTGCGAAGGTCGTTGAACGTCTCTTAAGAATAGTGAAATCACTTTTTGGCGTCTTTCACTGCACTTAATACCACATCTGTGTTTATTGCTGATTAGTTCACACGGTCTCCTAATCCACATGTCCTATTCAAATAACTAGGTTCACTGTTCTCTCCCATACAGTTTCGTTTTAAGAAGACATTGGCTAAATGATTGTCTCTCATTAATATGCAAATCACATAAAATCATATCTCTTTTACAAAATTCATTTCATTACCTATTTAACAGAAATAAAATCTTTATAATTTACGAAATACATATGCATGCTTTGATATTGAGCATAACATTGACCATATGTTGTTTGCCTACGCTCATGTCAGTTTGTTTTGGGATAATGCTGTTTTCAGCCTTGTTTATCCGATACTCTCTGCACGTCGCTTCTATGCAGCAATACATGTGTAAATGTGTTTCATTACAGACTTAAACAATTGTCGGTATTCAATACGGTTTTTTTAAAGTGTCACCTATCGTAACGTTTTAAATTCCGTAATCCGTATTGTGTTACCATGGTGTTATGGTGTTCAGCAACATAATTCATCCAGACACACATAAAATATTGGCAATAAACATTCATACACACAAAAATATAGGGCTATATACAAGTTAAGACAAGACAAGATCAGCCCTGGCCGTCGTGTTAGACACAAGGTAGATTTTGCACCATTTGTGCGGCAGAAGTACAGTTAAAGAAGGAAGACTGAGGACAGAGTAGTTAGAGGAATCTCGCTAATTCTACTTGCATAATATCAATTTTATTCAGTCTACATTCATTACAGCAAAGATAACTCCTAAAGTCAATTCGCGAGCAAGCAACATGAAGCATAAATCATCGATCCTAGCATCGAAAAGTCCTCATCTTGTCACACCAACCGTATTTTTCGAAGATTCGCGACCGTAACTAATCCTGATCTTACGTGCGTAATTTTTAATCATGTACAAAGATAGGTAATTGTTAATAAAATTATGGCACTCAGATGTGCGTGTGTATTCTTGTATGTGTGTCTCTGCGTCTTTCTGTGTTCGTGTCAAAATTTAGTAAAGCTTTCATTTAAAATACGCCTCCCGAGTTAGATGTTAAAGTAAATAATTCCAACGGAGGCTGCCATACGTACTCGTCGTTTCTTCTTGCTGAAATAAAAGTTCTTATGTCTAGGCTTAAGTCTACGGTGTTTCAGTAGTAAATATTCCATTTCTTGCTATGTTGTGAAATTGCCTGTGTTTCACGCAATGTGTGGTTTGTCAAACAAACCAGTTGCATAACCTAAACAAATGATAAGTATTTCTAGCAGCTGCATTTCTCAAGTAAATCCTAAGCATTTTACATCAATGAAGTGTGATAAAGGAAAGAAAATATCCTTAAGTTAACGATGTGATAAAGAATTATCTCTGTTAAGTGTCAAACAGCGCTTTATATAGCAATTAAATTGTGTGTACCTTGCATCTTAAATTCTTTGCATAGTCTGCAGTTGTTGCTTACAATATCGATTAAGCGGAGAAAATTTAAGTTCGTACTTTCGTAATACAGATTGTATGCATGCAAGCTTGTATTGTCATACCACATGATTCTACGTGTTTAATTGTCAGCTGATCATTCGCATAAAAGTTAGAAAAATCTCTATAGCTTGGTGTATCCTACCCTGGTAGCATAAATAGTTATAGCAAAAATTATTTTTAGTGGGCAAACGAGATCTCATATTCTCCTCTCTCCTATCACAACGAACTACATTACTTGTCCCCATAAGTGACTATCCAAGATTTGGTCGGGAAAAAATGCATATAAGTGGTACGTGTGCTTGTACACTCCACGTCCAATGAATAAATAAAGATTCACGATCACAAAACAGAATAAATCACCTACTTCTTCCAAGCAACACATATATAAATATACCCGTAAATATTACTCCTACACAAAATATTACCCACGTCAAAATATATGGCTATTAAGTCTTTAACTGCCTACAACTGTGTATGTGTGGTAACTTACATTTATTTACTTATTATCCACTGAATGATTGTGAAAGCTGACAATAAATATTAGGCACTTACCTGCGATCTTGCTCGTCGCTCGGCGAAGTTTAGACGCATGACATGCTTGATGCTTACATAAATAAATATAAATAATGCCGCTTAATGCACACAGTCGTTCATATCAAGCGTGAAATCTTTTTAAATCTTTATGTGGGTACAGACGTTTAATCTTTCCAGTGTTTATGTGTGCTAAAAGATAACTGTCTCGGTGTGGAATCTGTACAATTCTGTACGGTCCATTATACATATGCTGTCACTTCTTATTCTGCTTATGTATAACTGATGCTTTAGGATGTGTGCGAATTAAAACAAGGTCGTAAACCTGGAATCTTTTTATACGTTTGAGTTGTTTATCATAGTAAGTTTTCCTTGTAAAAGCTGCATCTGTAAGATCAATCAAAACATCACGTACTTTCTCCTCCAGTATGGTATTGTTTTTAGGTATCTGCGGTATGGGATTCAGCCATTCATTTGACTCTTTGGTTGCCAGAACCAGATCAGATGGGGTATACGGTATAGAATAGAGCGGAAGATTGTTCACAACCTGTTCAAAAGAATCTAGATAATGTATCCACTGACTTCGTCGATTTGCGGCATAGGTTGTGATAAATCTGTTAAGTTCACGGAACATGCGTTCCATAGGGTTAGCAGATGGGTGAAATTTGGAAATCAGAATGTGCTGAAAGTTGTACTTTTGTGGATGTGGATGAACTTTTTCCACGCACGACAAGTGAAGGTGGTAGCATTGTCAGAGAGAATATTTGTCGGCTTGCCGACAAAGGGAATGTAGTCCTGTGTTATACGACGGATTACTTCTTTCGCAGTGGCGGTTTTTAGTGCATAAAATTTAACGAACTTTGAAAATACGTCATATAGGCCAAGAATATAGCGAACACCTCCACGACCTATCGGAAGGGAACCGGCGAGGTCGATCACAGCGAGATGTAGGGGTTTGACAAGTAGAATTGATTTTGACAAATTAAACAAGATTTTAGAGTACCATGAATTTTTCGTGCCATGTTAGGAAGGAAACAATACAGTTTCAACTTACGGAGGCATTTCAATGGGCCGAAATGTCCCCATAATCTGCCAGATTAGAGCCTTTTCATGAGATGACGGTATACAAACGCACCACAAGTTTGATTGTGCGTGGCGACGGAAAAACAATACACCTTGGTGTATTCGATAGTGCCCTTTCAAATCAGAAGCGGGATTTGTTGACAATTTAGCGATTACTTTCTTCCACCGGTCATCGGTGTACTGAAGATCACGGATGTTGCGAAACAATTCAAGGTAATACGGCAGATATTCTGCGTCTTTCATCAACATGATTCGAAATTCGGTATCGGCCTCTGTGTAATGATCAGAATTAGGTAATCCTTGCGCAAGACGAGAAAGCGTGTCGGCAGTTATGTTATCTGGGCCTTTAATGTGTATTATTTCAAAGTCATATTCTTGAAGAATCATTGCCCAACGTGCCAGTCTATTGTGTAGAAGTCTACATTACATGAGGAAACTTAAGGCTTGATGATCGCAAAATACCTTGGTATGTTTACTAAAGACATACTGATGAAATTTTTTGAAACTCCAGAGGATGGCAAGTAATTCAAGCTCGATAGTAGTGTATCGCCTTTCGCACTCGGTGAGTGTACGGCTAGAAAAACTGATAATTTTGAGGGATTGTGGGTCAAAATCGTTAGATATCTGAAATAAACAAGCTCCGGCTCCATAGCTCGACGAATCTGTGGATATACAGAAATCCTTTGTCATATCCGGATGACTGAGAATTTCAGAATTTACCATGGCTTCTTTAATTCGTGCAAAATCACTGCGACAAGCGTCGGACCAGTACCACGCAATATTTTTTCGTAGCAGTGGTAGCAAAGAGGGACTATTTAACAATTGATTAGGTAGAAATTTTCGAAAAAAGGAACATAGCCCGACGAAGGCTTTTAATTGCCGCTTGGTACATGGTTCTGGGAAATATTTTATGGACTTAATTTTGTCGGGATCGGGTGTGATGCCTACGGACGAGATAATGTGCCCGAGAAATTTGATCTCTGTTTTAACAAATTTTGATTTCTGAAGGTTTGCTGTCACACCTGATGACGAAAACTTTTGCGGCACCTTTTCCAGCAAAACGAGATGTTCATCCTACGTTGCAGTGGCTATTAACAAATCATCAACATAAACGGTGAACTGATCTATTAATTCCGGCCCGACCACTGTGTCTAGTGCGGTAATGAAAACTCCAGAGCTGACATTCAATCCAAACGGCAAAACTTTGAATTGTTAAGATCTCCCTGCAAAAATGAAGGCAGTATATTTTCGCGATTCTTTCGAAATGGGCACTTGCCAATATGATGATCTAAGATCTGAACTGGGTAGATACTGCACTCCGAAAAATTTCTGAAGATGTTTTTCAAGACTTTCTGGGCGCGTCCTGACTGGAATGAGAATCTTATTTATTTCTAGTACAAGACGCACACTACTGTCAGATTTGGACACGGCAAACAGAGGACTGGCATAAGGTGAGAAGGAAGTTTAATTATGCCCCATTTGAGCATTCGGTTGATTTCTGCTTTAATGGCATCACGTTTCGCCCATGGTATGGCGTACGTTTGCTTGCAAAAGGTATCATGTGGTTTAACTTGCATATGATATTCATAGGTTTTGATGAGACCGGGTCTTTTGTCAAAAACATGAAGATATTTGTAAAGAAGTTCAACCAGCTGTTGCTTTTGGGTTTGTGATGCATTAGAAGACTCTGAAATTTTCTTAACAATTGATTCGTAAGTCTCACTTTCTGTGTTTACATTCGGTGTTTCTGTTTCTAAGTATGCCTCACCGATGGGTGCAATCACAATTTTCACTGAACCACAAAATTTGCCATGTGAAGCTCTCCTTTTCACTAAGTTCAATGTACAGATACTGTTACCTATTGTCAAATGACACTTTCCCTGTCTTAGATCAATTATAGCCTCTCTATCTCTAAGATAGTCTAATCCCACAATGCAATCCTCTGTTAAGGAGTCGACAACAAGAATGGGCAGAAATCTGTGATTGAATCAAAAGTAAGTGGAACTTGAGTCTGGATTTTCACTGGTTTAGACCTGACAGCTGTTGCTCCTATGATCTTGCAATTGTGAACAGGAAAGGTCGGAAGCTTTTGTTGTTGACATATTCTGTGAAATAACGTCTGTGATAGAACGTTAACTGCTGTTCCGGTATCAAGTAATAAATTGGTACAAATACCACCAGCCACAATGACAACGTTTGCTTGTAAGACTTCAGATAGATTCCTTCTACAAGTTGTGTGTTCTTGCATCAATTCATCTTTAATGTCTGCACCATCATTAAACCTCAGCATTTGAACTTTCGACTAACGTGTGCCCCCACTGAAGTCACCGCTCAAACGCGGAGGACGTGAGAAGAGCGATTTCAGATGCGGTTTGGGCAGGTTCCGTAACTTCAGTTATTGTCACGGTAGACTGGTGGTTCCCAAGTGGTTTTTTGCCCGCAGTCAGTCGTTATCCGTGCCACCGGCACGTAGTCCGTCTGTCGATTGTCATTGGGTGGGGGATGGTTCGGATATTGTCTACCTGTGCATGTGTTTTGTGGTGTGTTCCCCATGTTAAAATACCTGCCCCCGTTTCGATTATTGTTCCAGTTGTTTCCTCTATTACTATACCCTCCGGTACCTATTGTCTGTTCTTTGCCTTGTTACATTGGCCCCGTTGTATGTTTGTCTGTTAGAATTTATACCGTCCCCGTTGTATGTATGTCTTTGAGCCTGTGAGTTTGTGTTATAGTGTTAACGTGCGGAGCCTCCCACATTCACCATACGGACACGTAAGTTCAATCACACGAGTGGAAACATACATACACATGGGTCATTGATCATTAATAAAAGATTAAAATAATTGACATATAAATAGACAATATTAATGGCGGAGAAACACTTTATAGCAATAAATAACACAAAATGGAACACGAGCACGCATTCAGTGGACGTGTTTCATCATGTTTAGAAGAAGTATTAATCTAATTTCTAATCTAATCATGACCTGCATTTATCCATTCCTAGATGACTGCAAACGTTTTGGAATATCAACGGTTTCCGGCATTGTGTTAGGTGTGGTAATATGTTGTATATTTGGTATTCCTATATTTTCACCTTCTGCTATACAGCGGCTGTAATAAATCGCTGTAAAGCCTTATCCAAACTTCGATATTTGAGCGCAACCGAGTATATTTCCGTAATGGCGTTTTCCGTTAACATCATCATCTATTTCCACAACACACTTGTAGTGTTTCAGTCGGTCAGTTAAGTATTCAGACGAATGCCTTTGAGTTTATTAATTGGCCTTCTATAATAATAACAAGGGAACATCAACTCGGCCTAATATTTTCTTCAGAAAAAAATTACATGAGCTAGATATCAACCACAGAAATCAATATCAAGTAAACATTTGGGCCATTATTCAGATACTACGTAGTTACGGCCTCCTCAAAGTACAGGTTTTAAACTTTGGCACGCTCAGGTCGTTCCTCACTCTGCCCTCTTCACTGCGGCCGCTTAACTCCCAAACGTCTTGTACTGTGAGCAGAGTCTAGAAAGCGGTTTTTGTTCGCTATGTAAATTAACCCGCAGGTTGTCGTGCGACGGAATGATGACTAATCTGCAACCATTAAATGTCAACGAATTAGACCTCTTTACAGTCGTCACCGGAAAGCATAATCAATTGCAGTTATTTGACGTACTAAATGTTCAAAATGTTCAAATGTTTGTAGAGTCTATGAGACTTAACTACGGGGTCATCAGTCCCTAAACTTACAAACTACTTATGAACTAGCTACAACTAAGGACGGCACAAATATCCATGCCCGAGGGGGGATTCGAACCCCCGACCGTAGTGGCCGTGCAGACCGTGACTGAAGCGCCTCAGTCCCCTCGGCCACCGCGGCCGGCACTAAATTTTCAAATGTTTTTAGAGTCTATGGGACTTAACTACGGGATCATCAGTCCCTAAACTTACAAACTACTTATGAACTACTTACGAACTAGGACGGCACAAATATCCATGCCCGAGGGGGGATTCCAACCCCCGACCGTAGTGGCCGTGCTGACCGTGACTGGAGCGCCTCAGTCACCTCGGCCACCGCGGCCGGCGAAGGAGTTACAGTACATACGAGGTACGTCCAGAAAGTAAGTTCCGTTTGGTTATATAAAACAAACGTGCACAGATACAGAAAAAATAATTATTGTACAAAAATCTACAACTGTTAAACTACTTTTCTACATAGCTGCCGAAATTTTGTAGGCACTTGTCATAGCGTGGCACAAGTTTCTGTATGCCTTCTTCATATAAGGTTGCAGCCTGTGTATTCAGCCATGTGGTAGCATGTTCTTTCAGCTCGTCATCGTTGAAGTGTTGACAGGACTAATTTTAGGTGTAAGAAGAGGATTTCCATCAAAAGGTGGTGTTTGTTTCCACGATAGTGCCCGACCTCATGTGGCGAATGTGACTAAACAATTCTTACGGGAATTTCACTGGGACGTTTTTGATCATCATCCGTACAGCCCGGGCCTCGCTCCTAGCCACTTTCACCTCTTCTTACACCTAAAAATCTGTCCTTGCTGGTCAACATTTCAACGATGATGACGAGCTGAAAGAACATGCTACCACATGGCTGAATACACACAATAACCAAACGGAACTTTCTGGACGTACCTCGTATGTTTAATTTTGTAATATTATTTCCTCCTCCACTTCCCTAGCTCTTCAAATTTCACATTTCGGGGGACTTGCTGTCGTCCCTTCATTGCACAGCACTAAGCGGCAGCAGTGAAGCGGGCCGAGTGAGGACCAACCCGAGCGCGCGAATGTTTGAAAGCTGTACTTTGAGGAGGCCGTAACTACGTAGTATCTGAATAATGGACCAAATTTTCACGTGATATCGATTTCTGGAGGTGACATCTAGCTCGTGTATTTTTTTACAAGAAAATATGAGGTCGAGTTGCTGATGTTCCCTTGTAAGTGTGAGGATCTTACACACTGGAGCACGTAGCATCCTTGGCCCAGAATCGTCGGTGGGTGTGGTGGGAGGGGCGCGTTGCGATGTGACCGGTCTGTCGGTCGTTTTGTTGTCCCGAGCAGCAGCAAGGGGCTGCTCAGGAGGCATCATACCGCCTGCCAACAGCGCTTGGCAGACCCGAGCGGCGAGCCGTCCACGTGGCAGTCAACCTCGATAATGCTCGGCCGGAAACTGGTGTAACCTCTATGACACGGCCTTCGCTTATTACATAACACCCATCGCAACTGAGCCGAGATTAATAGCAAGGGCGTCTAATGTCAGTCAATATAAACTTCACAACACGGATGACTAGAGTTTAATATAATGTCGACGCCCAGGTCATGAGAATGCAAAGTGTTAAGTAATGCCAAATGGACTTCAGGGAAATATACGTTAACCTACATAGCGACACCACTTTTACAACACCTTCTTCTCTTGGCTCTTGGAAACACACATTACTTTTTATCAAGGACTAGCTAAAAACCCGACGTTGCCCGGGTATTTATTAATTTATTTCTGCCATTTTTCAGGTATATATTCAGTTGTATAAGGGCTGTATGTCTGTAAAATCTCTTGGAAATACAATTAGTAGTAAAGAAGTAATAGATTGAAACTCGATGCGTGATGGGGCGGTTCTCCGTGAACGTTACTGTTTACGTGATCTTATCCCATGAACTACGTGTCGTACTGTGACACAATTTAGAAGATACATCCAACTATACGCTTGTATACTGACTGTAAAATTTCCTGCGGCTGCAATTTGTAGGGTACAAATTATAAATTGTAACATCATAGCGAATGCCGTAGTTTTACTCCATAAACAGCGGAAAAGTAGTAAGCGAGAAACTTTTTTCCTTTCATCATATGCTATGGGTGTCAGCGAGAAAAAGTTTAATAAAGGTTTAAAATTATGTTTAAAGTTTGTTGCAAGTCGTTAAGTACTCTTATTCTCATATAGCGTATTTATAAAGTCTCGCCGTATTATGTGACAGTTTTCTGCGATTCCTATTGTTTACGATGTTATATATCCTGAACCATGTGTCGTATGTGGTTCGTACTCGTACGGCAATTGTTATCTCACGTAAGGAATATGTGTACCAAATTTGGTTGAAATCGGTCCAGTGGGTTAGGAGAAATTGAGCAGCATCGTCGCTAAATGCAGCAGTTTTAGACACATTCCATTGTTTATAACGTCATATCTCGTGAACTATATATCGTATGTGATTCTTGCACTTACGGCGACCGTCCTCATGGATTGAAGCTTACGTGTAGAAAATTACATAAAGACTGTATATTTGTATGCAACACGTACAAATATACGCACACTCTGCTTTATATATTACATTCTATTAATTTCGCTTATTTTAAATATTTTGAGATCCTTACATTTTGTCGCGCGGGAGTAGCTGTGCTCTCTAAGTTGCCTCGCTGAGTGTGCGGCCGTTTTCGTCGCAGGTTCTAGTCCTTTCTCGGGATTGTGTGTGTGTGTGTGTGTGTGTGTGTGTGTGTGTGTGTGTGTGTGTGTCGTTCTTACCGTAAGTTGGTGTAGGTAGTTTCTAAGCTTAGGGACCGATGGCCACTGCAGTTACGTTCAATAGATTTACTAACATTTGAACCTTACATTTTTCCCCATTTATTCTCAAATTTACGAGCTGCAGAGTATAGCGGAACCTGTAAACCAATCCTATGCAAATTTTGAAGATACGAATATTGTTAAAGATATCTCTATCATTAAATTTATAATAGCTCCAGTGCATGAGTAACAAATAACACACGGTAACTGCATACTTATCGAACCAGAACTTGCGGGTTTATTCACCATATCTCTCTTCTAGGTAATGAGATAATGTATGAATTTAGACACCAGCAGGTTAGTGTTATATAGAAGTGCCCTCCCGTTAACACTAAATTACTATTTCATTATCTATTACAATGGGTCTGGTGGTCTTGGGGTAAATCTATCGACTGTAAACAGAAGGGTCGCCGGTTCGAGACCCGATCGGACCTCAAATTTCTTCAGTTTGCACCTCTCAACGACGTGAGGAACTGCCAACACTTTCTCCGGTTGGATAACTGGGGTAAACTAGGAACATGCAAGTCGCCGAAGTGGCGTCTAATTGAAAGACTTGCACCAGGGCAATGAGCCACACGAAATTATTATTATATTAATATAAGTGTTTTTGCCTCTGTAACTTATTTAATAATAGGTGATGGGAAATTTTAATGCGGTAGGTCAAAACAAGAAATGTTACACTTTCTGCGGAGCTATGAACATAGTTTATTGAATCATTTTCCAAAGAGTTATAGTACAAAGATATAATTTTTTAAATGGCACAATAGTTTTTTCTATCGTGCATTGGATTCGTTGAAACCAGCTGCGTCCGAATCAATTTAAACCCTGCAACCCTTCTAAGTTTCAGGGGCAGATACCACACGCTGTACATAATACATGGCTGTGTGGTGGGTGATGGATGTTATGGTGGTGGGAAGTTGATTTACATGAGATGTTCAAATGTGTGTCCATGTTCCTCAATGCATAATGCAATGCGCCATCGAAAGGATCTGCGGACGAGATGTAACATCACCGGTGTGACGGAGCGACATGCGTCCTCGATGCGCCGTTTTAGATCATCTGGGGTTGTAGGCTCAGTGACATAAACACGATCCTTTAGATATCCCCACAAATCTACTGGTGTTAAATCGGGCGACCTTGCGGGCCATGAATGAGGACCATGGCGCCCCAACCATCTTCATGCAAACCTGTTGTTTAGTTCTTCCACAACAGCACGCGCAGAATAGGCTGGGTGACCATCGTGCTGCATCCACATATGGACTCTCGTGTGTAGACACACATGTTCAAGGAGACCACCCAAACTGTCAGTGTACCTGGGAAGTAGTGTGGACCGATGATTTCATCCCCAAGTATTCCACACCACACGTTAATAGACCACCTACGTTGACGGTTGACAGGTCGTACCCACCGAGGATTGTCTGCGGCACGGTAGTGCATGTTATGGCGATTCACTGCACCATAATTTGTGAACGTGGACTCATCAGAGAACATAACACTTTGTAAAGACTCCAGTGTGAAATTACGCATGGCCCACTCACAGAATGTCACTCTTGCACGGAAATGAAGCTCCTGGGTCAGTGACAGGCGGTACGGGTGAAATCTGCGGACGTGTACTATACGCCGCACAGATGTGAGACTGACACCAGCGACTGCAGCAACGGCACGTAAGCTGACATGAGGATCGTGGTGTAGTGCAGCTAAAACAAACACCTCCGTCTCCTCACTTCTTGCATGTCTTCGTCTGTTACTGCGGCGCATTACCAAGCTGCCTGTTTCCCGAAGTCGTTGTTCGACACGTAAGAACGTAATGGCTTTCGGGGCTCTTCGCCTAGGATATCTCACGGCATACGCCGTGGCTGCTTCAGTGGCATCGTGTCGGCACTCGCCGAGCATCAGCAACGTGTCAACGTACTCGTTGTTCGTGTATGCCATCGTCATCCGATGTCAGTAACTGTGGTATATTGAGCTCCGGTTGTTTGTGTGGCTCCAACTGTCTGGTATACAGCCGTGTGCGGCGACAGTCGGCAGTCAAACAGCGCATCGAGGAAGCTTCTCGCTCCGTGACACCGGCGACGTTACAACTCGGCCGCAACACATCTAGAAGGCGCATTGCATTATGCGCAGCGTTTGTGGTATCTGCCCCTGAAACTTTGAAGGGTTGTAGCTCCCAAACTAACAGTGATAGGAATGTAGTTTAAATTGATTTGGACGCAGCTGATTTGAACGAATCCAATGCACAATAGAAAACACTATTGTTCCATTTAAAAAAAAATATATCTTTGTGCTGTAACTCTTTGGAAAATGATACAATAAACTATGTTCATAGCTCCGCAGAAAGTGTAACATTTCTTGTGTTGATCTACCGCATTAAAATTTCCCGTCACCTATTATTTTTAAGTTACAAAGGCAAACACACTTAGGGAAACACCCTATATATATATATATAATTAACTCAGAAATACAGGTTTGTTTTGTGTTTCAGACTATACACTTGCTAATACAATACCGTCATTATCAGAAATAACAACAATAATCCAAAAATACCCATCATATTTGTAGTATTTTCACGATACCATATCTCTGATAGCTCGACAGGGAAAGAAGGGAGACGATTGGTGTAGGAAGAAAGAAATCTTGTCGGATGGGGGATCAGTACTTAACAAGTTGATTTTATTAACAATTAAAACACTATACATGATTTCAAACAGAAAGGAAGGACGGTTAGAGTTCACGTTCAAACAGTGTTGACATTAGAAACAAAGCTCGAGCGCGGACTGAACAAGTATGGGAAAAAATTCATCGTGTAATTGAAAATAATCCCTTCGGGCTTGAATGAAGTTTCGAGCGGTGGAAAAATGAATAGTCAGGCACTACTCCGGAAATGTGCGGCATACATGACTGGGGAAGAGTAGGAGTCTTTCCTGAGTGGTCCGTGAATATGTGTGAAACCGGGTGCTTGTGGGGCCGGAGTTGTTTGAGAAAAATTCTAGTAAGCAGGTGGTCAGTATTCGAATACCGGGCCAGACTCACATTTTCGTATGTCGCCGTTGATTATTCACAGTCTGATGGCTTCTGGCGTCAAATTATTTCACTGATAGTTTCATTTTCAGTCTTCATGTGTGTATCACAGCTGCAAAGTGCGACATGCTATGGATAATCTTGGACGTATCCAAGAGAACAGACACAATACACACCATTGTGCATTATCATGCTGATATCAACGTCGTCTCCGAAAAGCGTCTCTTCTATGCGCAATAAACTATAATGTAAAATGTGTCCGTATTCTTCCACACTATTCTTTTTGTTAGTCATGAAAGAGGACCACATGTTAACGACCGCCGGCCGCGGTGGCCGAGGGGACTGAGGCGCTCCAGTCACGGTCTGCACGGCCACTACGGTCGGGGGTTCGAATCCCCCCTCGGGCATGGATATTTGTGCCGTCCTTAGTATAAGGTAGTTGATAAGTAGTTTGTAAGTTTAGGGACTGATGACCCCGTAGTTAAGTCCCCTAAACTTAACAAACATTTGAACATTTTTTGATTTGCCTGTTTGTTCCGTCATCTATTGTTAGAACAATATGGTACTAAATGAACAGCAATTTTAAACAGGTTATCTACTCCAAGGCCGCCTTGAATAACAGTTTAAAAATTACCTTGTAAGCCGAAAAACAGTTAACGAAGTAAACATAACCCTGTAGAACGCACACAAAATTCTACTTTCCATTTAAAATGTAACGTTCTTTAGGAACTCGCCTAACTCACACCATACATAGGGGATTTATTATTCCAAATCACTCACGACACACAGAAATTGAAGTTGCTCAACTGTTGGTAGGAGTTCACAACTCACGAAAATTCGTTCCATTGGTATCACGTGTTCTCTGACAACAGCCTCCGCAATACTTGACGGCCCCTGTCCACCAGGACATGAAGACTGCCTGGTCGTGGTTGAACTGTGGTTCTTCCTTCGCCGCCGCCGTGGAGTAGCCGAGCGGTCTAATGCCTAGTTTACACGACGATCGAAAGTTAACAAGAAAGATAACTGTCTGCTGCAGCGCTCCAAGCGAACTAACTCGGTACTAATGATGTGCTATCATACAGGCTTGGTTGCGTTAATACGATAAACTTCCGTCTACACGTCTGATTACAACTAACAGCAGCGCCTGTGCGAAAATACGGGCGTATTACTGTTTGTATACGTGGATTGTTCACGTTTGGGTGTATGCCATAGCTGATAATAGTCAACTTAAGAAGCTTACACTGTCGGCTGTTGTAGGAGCTGTGGCAATGTTTGTTAGAACACTACAGTGAAGAAGAAATAGAAGTTGGATGTGCCCTCGGTTGAGAGGAAGAGACGAAGAATGAGATTTGTACTGCATGCAGATAATGAAGTAACTCATAGCAGAGGACCTCAATTAATTCAGATTCTGTTTACGAAAATTATGTGCTGAGTGTTTTACCAAGTGGTTTTCATTCGTCGAAGGACTCAAAAACGACGATGAGAGAGAGAGAGAGAGAGAGAGAGAGAGAGAGAGTTTAGCTAGATCGAGAGAGAGACAGAGAGAGAGAGAGAGAGAGAGAGAGAGAGAGAGAGAGAATTTCGTCAAGCTAAAGGTACGAAATTATTTTTACACTTGAATTACATTTTCAGCATTGTTTAAGTTATGCGTCAGTTATTCCTGTAATTGTTATTTTTCGCAGGTTCGCTATAACATTGCGGTTTCTGGGGACAGGAGAATCTTTCGAAAGCCTATCCTTTTACAAAGATAGACTCTTACAGATATTGCTGTTGAAGTCTACACAGCAATTTCCGATCCATTATGGGACCTCAGTCAACTAAATTTTGCTTTGCTTTTAGCATCACACTTTCGAGATGATGTGCAACTGACTTTCTGACATGCTAAAAATTATAGAATTTTAAAAATATGAAGTTAATCAACAAGACGTATTCAAAATTCATTTAAATCTACACTTTCTGTTATTTTCTTCATAAATAACAGTCATTGTACATTCTTACAATAGAGAGGTTTTTCTGCAGCGATCCTGTATGCCGCAATTCCTGCTCTGTTCCACCCCACTGATGCAAGACATATCACTCCAACAAAGCAAGCGATTTCGGTAAGGACGCGGCTATTTCGACACAAAAAGATGAAAACCATAGAACGAATTGACTTCTGCGCATGCGCACCCACTTTGCTACTAGCAAATTTAGAACCCATTCTAAAGCGTACTAGCTAGTACGAAACGCCGTCTGCGTTCTCTAAAAGTTAGTAGTTCCGCGTTTACGTCGCTAGATGGCACGCAACGTGATCTGTTCATTACTAGCGCGATCATCGTGTAAACCGGGCTTGAGGCGCCTCGCTGCGGAGCGCGTGGTTGCTCGCCGTCGGAGGTTCGAGTCCTCCCTGGTGCATGGGTGTCTATGTTGTCCATAGGTTAGTTTACCTTAGTTAAAGTAGTTTGTAAACTGCGGACTGATTACCACGCAAGTTCGACCGATATATTTACAAACATTGGAACATTTCTTCCTTCGCATTCCATTTCTTGATTGCGTCGCTTAACAGTAAACTTGCGCAGCTTTAGGATACCCAGAGACTAATATGTAGGAGGTTTCAGAACACCACACATTTCGTAAGAACGTTAAGATTATTTCCAGATTGTTATTATGTCTCTGTCTCAGAGAACATAATTACAAAAGACATATATAACTTTAGACATTTCAAAATGTTCAAATGTTTGTAGAGTCTATGGGACTTAACTACGGGGTCATCAGTCCCTAAACTTACAAACTACTTATGAACTACGTACAACTAAGGACGGCACAAATATCCATGCCCGAGGGGGGATTCGAACCCCCGACCGTAGTGGTCGTGCAGACCGTGACTGGAGCGCCTCAGTCTCCTCGGCCACCGCGGCCGGCTTTAGACATTTATGAGGGGAAATTGAACACAGAAATTCAAAGTACATTGGTTTATTTAATCAAGACGTGGATTCTCTGGGGTAGACACCACGTTTGACAGTACATTTAAATGTTGATTTCTGCGTACTAATTCAACTACTACCACATGTGGTATTTATTAAATACGAGTATTAATTGTAGTGGATTTCGTAGAAGAAAAGTAATCTTGCACATAACTTTTAAATTTCAAAGATTTGTCAGAAGATGAAATTATCATAGTTGTATGGAGTTCAGAGTTAATTCTTTTCTGTCCTCGGAATACGCTACTGTGAACGGCCGGCCGCGGTGACCGAGGGGACTGAGGCGCTCCAGTTACGGTCTGCACGGCCACTGCGGTCGGGGGTTCGAATCCCCACTCGGGCATAGATATTTGTGACGTCCTTAGTCTTAGGTAGTTCATAAGTAGTTTGTCAGGTTAGGGACTGATGACCCCGTTGTTAAGTCCCATAAGTTCTACAAACATTTGAACATTTTTTACTGTGGACTATAGGTTCAGGAGGTGGGTCGTGGCTAGCAAGGATTGTGGACAAGATCTGCAACTGAAAGAAGTGTATATTCTTTTATTATAATTGAAGACAATACTCAAATTTAGGTGTGCTTGTTGATGCCAAAATCTATCTAATACATAGTAAGCAGTTCTGCAATGATCTCTTCAATCAATCAATAGTTGTGGTCCGGGTTTGCTAACGTAGACAGCTGTCTCTTTGGACTTGCTCCGTATTCTTCCGTTGACTCGTTGACTGATCCTCTGCTATACTGCTGTCGTGGCTTTGGTGCACCTGTATATCTTGGCGAGCCCTCTTCTTCTGATTGGCCGGCGAAGTAAAGTAAAGAGGTAATGAGATTTAGTGTTGTGGGGCGACTTATCGCCTCTGCAATGGCGCAACGACGTGTGTAGGCCGCCGGCAAATGTCGACGCTAAAACAAATTTCCCAGAAAAAAAAAAAAAAAAAAAAAAAAAATAAATTCAAATGCTTGTAAATCTATAGGACCAAACTGCTTGGTCATCAGTCCGTAGCTTACAAACTACTTAAACTAAGGCAAACCAACCTAAGGACAACACAGACACCCATGCCCTAGGGAGGACTCGAACCTCCGTAGCGAGGCGCCTTAGACCGCTCGGCTACTCCACCGCGGCAACAAATTTCTCTACGTTTCTGGTAGGAGCGAATGCTGTAGAAATTATGTGCACAAGGCAAGTGTCTTAGTTGTTCATTAACGATGCAATACTCCTGTAGAACTTTATTCTATCCTACTTTTTCCAACAATACATTCAGAAAAACATTGGATTTATGACATAATTTCACATTTCATATAAAACAAGTAAAAACATCATACTTTCACGCCAGCTTCCTATCAGCAACAAGTAAATATTAAGGACATACTCTGAAAAGACAAAAGTCATGTGACTCTTTCTAAAGTCGTGTCGGAATTGCTTCTGCCTGACGAAGTAGAGCATCTGGACGTGGCATGGACTCCATCAGTCGTTGGAACCCCTCGCACATATACTGAACCATGCTGCCTCTAACGCCATCTATAATCACGAAATGATTGCTGGTGCAGGATTTTCTAATCTCTTGATTTTAAATGTCCAGTGAGATTCATGTTGGTGGCGTGAATAGACAGTTTTTTTCCCCACAACTTTTTTTATTTAGATGACTACTTTTTTTTTATTTTTTTCATTTTCCTTAAGGCTTTTCTTCCTCTCCCAATGGTCTGGAAAATTTTACTACAAAACAGAAAAAAGGGGGGGGGGGCTACGTGCCACCGCCATTTTTAACCTAAGAACAAGAAAAAAAAAAAAAAAAAAAGAAACCTGTACCTCTTCAGGCGTTGGCTCCTGTCTATACCTATCCCAAATCAAACTAATCAACACTAAGGGATAGGGGGAAAATATAGGAAACTTTTTTTTCAAAGTTTTATTTGTTTATTAAAGTTTTCTATGTCTTGTTCCCTCTGTGCAGTTCTTCACACGCCTTCAGTGGGGAACATCCAAACTCGTCTTCTCGATAATTTTTGTAGAGGTTCCGTTTTCAGTTCGTTCAGGACTCGTATCAACAAGAACATCACATTAACTTCTCACTGTTTGAACGTTCCAGCTGGGAGGCGGATCGTGAAAGACTCTCCATAAAAAAATTGAAAAGAACTGTTGGTATTTGGGGTTACGAACGATTGCATAATGGCGATCATTGAGATACGTCCAGTAATCCAGTTCCGATTTCTCGTCGCGGACGGCGTGACCGCGAATCAGGTTCACAGCGTTAGTTTTCGTGGCCGGGTAATAAATCGTGTCCGGGAATAGCAGCGTCTGGAATGAGAGCTGAGCAGGTGTACGTCGGGTGACGAAAGCCAGAATGCGTTGTGCGATTCTCCAGACGTCGGCGGGTGGACCACATTCGGCCCGGTGGTTGTCGGTGTCATCCACCCCACAGTGAATACATAGGGGTGTGTCAGCGAGTCGGATACGGTTCAGGCAAAAACGATTGACTTGTCTGCGTTGACGGTGATATACCAGGCGGATTGGACGCTGGAATCCAGAAAAACTGCATGTACTGCTTTCCATGCTCGACGCCATATGATTTGGGGAAACTTTTGTTCAATAGGATTGGGGGGCTGATGTAGTTGGAGGGCCTCAGAGACAGTTTTTACCCGTAGTATTTGTGAAAGGGGTAGGGATTGGTAAATGTAGCTTAATTCCAGAAAGAAATGTCGAATGTAGTAAATAGGGCCTGGAATGTCAGGTAACTTCACTGGGCGACAAATGAATCGCTGGAACGCTCCAGTATGTTCCTCAAGCAAGTTCCGACCGATTGTGGTTAGGGGACAAAGCGGATGGTCATCTATAAAAATTCCATTGTTGTCTGTAAACATAAAGTCCGCAACTGGCCGTAAATATCTCCCAGTTGCAGAACACACCCACTTCTTAGTCAATGATCGTTTCACTTGCACCAAAGGAACCAGTAAGTTCCATATAAAACAGGCCAAACCTCAATGTAGAACTACCAGGTTACTAAATAATCAATTATTTATTCTTGACTTGAGAATTCTGCAGACAACAGCTGCATTACTAAAGATGGTGTGTTATTTAGTGACAAATGAAAATTTGTGCCAGGAGTCAAACCAGTGTCTCCCGCTTTTCGTAAGCGGTCACCTTAACCAGTCGGCCACGCAAACACGCCTCGCGACCAGACCCAAACTTCCATTTGTGACACTTGCCTACAACCCCCCCCCCCCACCCCGCCCATAGCTCGCACACGTTTAGTGTGATTCCCGCAAGGGGAGAGGCGCTATCTTACCACCATACGCCTGTACTGGCATGTAAACTACTATATAACATCTGTTCTGAAGGAACAAAGTCAAATGTTTGTAAAGCTTATGGGAATTAACTGTGGAGTCATCAGTCCCTAAACTTACAAACTAACTTATACTCAAGGATACACAAACATCCATGCCCAAGGGAGGATTCGACCGAAGGAAGAGACATTTGTTATGGTACCGCAGCCGTATATGTGATATTAAATATTCAATTATTTATTTGCCATTTGCGAATTCTGCTGACAATAGTTGCATTACTAAAGATGGTGTGTTATTTAGTGACAAATGAATATTTATGCCTGACCGGGGCTCGAACCAGGGTCTCCTTTTCGGTAGCGGACGTCTTAAAAACTTTCTTTCCCTGCTCTACGGATAGTTCTGTTGTGGCGTAAAGTCAGCGCCACACGCCAGACGCACGAGAACGATCGTGCAGAAGGCAGCGGATGATCGGCAGCCAATCACACGCCCGCGCTGCGCCTCCTGGAGGGAGCAACCGGGAAGCGCGCCCTCTACAAGCGGCTATATCTAGGCCGACATGCGTCTGGACGAGCCCATCTGAACTAAGCTCCGAACTAGGCAGTCACTAGAACTCAGCGCAGCTAGCCTCGTACAGAAGACGGCGACGCGAGAAGAGAGAACAGACAAACTTTATATAAGTTGAGTATCTTTGTACAGTTCAGTAAATTAAACTTGTATTGCTAATATATATCTGTTCAAATCAAATGTTTGTATAGTCTATGGGACTTAACTACGGGGTCATCAGTCCCTAAACTTACAAACTACTTATGAACTACTTACAAACTAGGACGGCACAAATATCCATGCCCGAGGAGGGATTCTAACACCGTAGTGGCCGTGCAGACCGTGACTGGAGCGCCTCAGTCTCCTCGGCCACCGCGGCCGGCTCTATATCTGTGTTTTAGCTGTCCACGCATTCTGATAGAACCTTTCCTGAAAGACAGGCAGGGAACGACGAAAAAGAAGCTGACCAGGACGACGAAACAAGTTCGGTCTCTTGCGGTCGCTGATCTTGTTTGTTCGTTATTGTTCGATGTCATCTTGGCTCAGCTTTTTTATTAGGGAAGGCGTTCAGCCATCTGACTGGGCGCGCTGAGCCAACACCACCTAGAAGACAAGGCCTTACAACTCGCCTAGACGACAGAAAGACCGTGGCTTGGTAAAAGCTGATGATTAGGTTCGAGTGTGTGAGGACCCCACGAAGCCATAGACCCCAAGTGACGAATGGAAGTTTGGGTCTCACCACGGAGCATGTTCGGGTGGCCGAGTAGCCGGGCACTGTGGCTCAGCCAACATCGGCTAGAAAACAAGGCTGATGATTAGGTTCGACTGTGTGATGGCCCCACGGAGACATAGACCCAAGGTGTCAATAAGGCAAGTGTGACGAACGGAAGTTTGGGTCTCGCCACGGAGCGTGTTCGGGTGGCCGAGTAGCCGGGCGCCGTGGCTCAGCCAACATCAGCTAGAAAACGAGGCCTTACAACTGGTCGTGCCTACGTCACACCGAGTGGCCGTGGCCGCCAGCTGCCTGGCTAGCCGCAGGGACACGCCCACTGCCTCGTAGCGACCGGCCAGTCGGCTTTCGTTTGCGGCCTCTCGGTGTGACGTAGGCACGGCCAGTTGTAAGGCCTTGTTTTCTAGCTGATGTTGGCTGAGCCACGGCGCCCGGCTACTCGGCCACCCGAACATGCTCCGTGGTGAGACCCAAACTTCCATTTGTCACACTTGCCTTATTGACACCTTGGGTCTATGTCTCCGTGGGGCCCTCACACACTTGAACCTAACCATCAGCTGTTACCAAGCCACGGTCTTCCTGTCGTCTGGGATTCAATCAATGTTGTCACCAAGCTAGAAGAGAGGCTTCCAGTGATGTCTTGCTTTAGAATTCACTAGCGTCGGTCGATTGCTAACATAGTCCATCGCCACGGGAAATAGCCGCGTGGTCTAAGGTGCCGTACTGCGGATGTTGCGGCCGCTTTCAGTCGGAGGTTAGAGTCCTTCCTCGTGCATGGGCGTGTGTGTTGCGCTTACCTTAAGTTACTTGTAGTTTGTTTGTCTAGGGACCGATGACCTCAGTAGCTTGGTTCCTTAGCTTAACAAAAGTTTGAAAACTTAACGACAAATTGCTCCACACAGCTCTAACCGATATGTTAGTGTTTTGTACAACACTGATTAGCGGTTGTTTCACACAGTGTATCTTATGTTTTAGCACTGACAACTCTATGAAAATTCTGCACTTCCGGCTGGTTTTCCCTCTCGTTGTTTGGTAGTGGAAGCTGGAGGGAAGTGCCTTGCAATGATACCAGATACCGTCTTCAAGGCATCATTTTGTTGCTGGCGGAATAGGAATATAATTGCACATGTGAGTCATTAAGTGCAGACCGGCAGCCACTGCGTCGTTCTACATCTACATATACATGGGATACTCTGCAAATCACATTTAAGTGCCTGGCAGATGGTTCATCGAATCACCATTATACAATTTATCTCCCATTCCAGTCTCGAATAGCGCGCGGGAAGAAAGAACACATGAATCTCTCCGTTCGAGCTCTGATTTCACGTATTTTATTCTGATGGTCATTTCTACCTATGTAAGTGCGAATCAACAACATATTTTCGCATTCGGAGCAGAATGTTGGCGATTGAAGTTTCGTAAGTAGCCCACGCCGCAGCGATAAGCGCCGTTGTTGTAATGATTCCTATCCCAGATCCTGTATCATTTCCGTAACGCTGTCTCCCCTGTATCATGACAATACGAAACGAGCTGCCCTTCTTTAGACTCTTTCGATGTCCTCCGTCAAACCCACCTGATAAGAATCCCACACTGGGCAGCAATACTCCATAAATGGATGGACAAGCGTAGTGTATGCAGTTTCTTTTTTAGTTCTGTTGCATGTATTAAGGGTTCTGCAATAAAACGCAGTCTCTGGTTCGCCTTTCCCACGACATTATCTACGTGTTCTTTCCAATTTAAGTCTGAATTAACAGTAATTCCTAGGTATTTAGTGGAGTTTACGGCCTTCACTTTTGATTGATTTATCTTGTAAATGAAGTTGAACGGATTTGTTTAAGTACTCATGTGGATGACTTCACACTTCTCATTATTTAGAGTCAGTTGCCAATTTTTATACCATAGTGATATCTTATTCAGATCGTTCTGCAGTTGGTTTTGATCTTCAGATGATTTTACTAGACGGTAAATAGCGGCGTCATCTGTAAACAACCGAAGAGAGCTACTTAGGTTTTCCCCTAAATCGTTTATGTAAATAACGTACAGCAGAAACCAATAACACTACCCTACGGAACGCCCGATATCACCTCTGTTTTAGTCGATGTCTTACCATAGATTGCTACGAACTGTGTCCTGTCTGACAGGAAATCACCTATACAATCGCAGATTTGTGGCAATATACCATAAGCACGCAATTTGATTAAAAGCCGTTTGTGAGGTACGGTGTCAAACGCCTTCTGAAAATCAAGAAGTACTGAATCGATTTGCGAACCCTTGTCGATAGCACACATCACTTCGTGTGAATAAAAAGCTAGTTGTGTTTCGTATGAACGATATTTACTAAATCCGTGTTGACCTTGGGTAAATAGATCGTTCTGTTCGAGATAATTCATAATATTTGAATACAGGATACGTTCCGAAACCCTGCTGCAAATTGACGTCAATAAAATAGGCCTGTAGTTTAGTGGGTTACTCCTACTGCCTTTCTTGAATATAGGTGTAACCTGTGCAACTTTCCACTCTTTTGGAACAGATCCTTCTATGAGACAGCGGTTGTATATGGCTGTTAAGTAAGGAGCTATCGCTTCAGCATAATCAGATACAAATCTAATGGGTATACAATCCGGACCAGAAGACTTGTTCTTGTTAAGTGATTTTAGTTTCTGCACTACTCCGATTATATCTACTTCTACGTTACTCATTACGGTATCTGTTCGTAATTCGAAATCTGGAATATTGGTTTAGTCTTCTTTGGTGAATGAGTTTCTAAAAGCTATGTTTAGTAATTTTGCTTTAGTAGCGCTGTCATCGACTGGATTACCATTACTATCACGTAGTGAGGGCATTGTTTGTGTTTTGCCCCTAGTATATTTAACATATGACCAAAATCTCTTTGGGTTTTCAGTCAAATTTCGAGAAAGAGTTTCGTTGTGATAAGTATTGTAGGCATCTCGCATTAAAATCCTCGCTAAGTTTCGAGCTTCTGTGTAGGATCGCCAATCCTGGGGATGTTATGTTCGTTTAAATTTAGTATGCCTTTTTCTTTGCTTTTGAATCAGTGTCCTGAACTGTTTTGTGTACCAAGGGGGATCGCCTCCTTCTCTTATTAATTTATTTGGTATAAAACTGTCATTTGCTGTCGATACCACTTCTTTGTATTTGAGCCACAACTGGTCTACACCTACGTTCAGTGTTAGAAACGAGTGGAAGCTGTCTTTCAAGAAGCAATGTATTTTATTTCTATCTGTTTTCCTGAACAAATATACTTTTCGTTTATTTTTGGTAACTTTGGGACTTTCGATATTCAGTTTCGCTACGACAGCTCTGTGTTCACTAATACCTGTATCCGTTTTGATGCTCGTTATGAGCTCAGGATTATTTGTTGCTAAGAGATCAAGTGTGTTTTGACATCCATTTACAATTCTAGTTGGCTCATGAACTAATTGTTCGAACTTATTCTCAGAGAATGCGTTGAGTACAGTTTCTCACGATGTTTTATCAGTACCTCCTGATTTGAAGATATAATTTCTCCAACAGATCGAGGGTAAATTAAAATCACCGCCTTCTATAATCGTGTGAATAGGGTACGTTTTTGTAATTAAACTCAGGTTTTCTTTTAACCTTTCTGCTGTTGTATCGTCAGAGTCGGGAGGCCGGTAAAAGGAACCACCTATTAACTTCTGACGATTTTCAGGTACAACCTCTACCCATAATAGCTCACAGAAACTATCAACTTCAACTTCGCTACACGAAATACTACTTTTGACGGCGACAAACACGCCTCCACCTATTTTGTTTAATCTATCCTTTCTGAACACAGTTAGATCTTTTGCAAATATTTCTGCTGAACGTATTTCCGGCTTGAGTCAACTTTCACTGCCTACAATGATGTGTGTTTCGGTGATTTCTATTAACGCTTGGAGTTCTAGCACTTTCCCAACACAGCTACGACAATCTAGAACTTTTATACCGATAGTTTCCAGATCTACATTTCTCTTGTGATCGACCTGCACCCTTAGAGATTGCCCATTTTGTTTTTCCCCGAAGCCCTTTATCCTAAAACAACCGCACAGTTCACGCCACATAGCCCCCGTTACCCGTGTAGCCGCTTCCTGCGTATAGTGAACTCCTGACCTATTCAGCGGACCCCGGAAACCCACCACCCGATGGCGCAAGTCAAGGAATCTGCAGCCTACACGGTCGCACAACCGTCTGAGCCTCTGATTCAGACCCTCCACTCGGCTCTGTAGCAGAGGTCTACAGTCGGCCCTGTCAACTATGCTACAGATGGTGAGCTCTGCTTTCATCTTGCAAGCAAGACTGGCAGTCTTTACCACTTCAGATAACCGCTCAAAACCTGAGAGGATCTCTTCAGATCAGAAGCGACACACGTCATTGGTACCGACGTGAGCCACCACCTGCAGTTGGCTGCACCCCGTACCCTTCATGGCATCCGGGAGGACTTTATTCCACATCCGGTATGACTCCACCCGGTATGCACACGGAATGCACGTTGGCCTTCTTCCCCTCCTTCGCAGCCATCTCTTTAAGGGGCTCCATAATGCGCCTAACGTTGGAGCTCCCAACTACAAGCAAACCCACCCTCTGTGAAAGCCCGGATCCTTCAGTCTGGGTGGTGACCTCAGGATGAGAGACACCATCCGACTTAGGAACGTTGTCCTGAAAAGATAGCGCCTCAAACCTATTCGCAAGACGAACTGGGGAGGCCTCACGACTGGTCCCCCGGAATGTCTTGCGCCTCCTGCCACACAATGGAGCAACCTCCCACGCAAACACGGGTGGGGTGTCTGACTCACTGCTAGTAGTATCGGGCATGTCGATGGCGCAAGCCGATCGGTGGAGACTACGGGAGTCCGTTCGGTCCCCAATACCGGACAACAACAACAACGCCCCTCGATCGCAGCTTCCAACTGTGCAACCGAGGTTAACACAGCCTGAAGCTGGGAGCGAAGTGTCACCAGCTCAGACTGCATGCGCACGCAGCAGTCACATTCCCTATTCATGATTACAGTGCCGAGAAAACAAAAACTACAGTCGCGATGCGCTCAAAGGAACATTACACTGTTTGTTAGAACGCGAATTTGAATCTAATTTGCACCAGAGCACAGTATAAATTTACAAACTGAAGCGTGAACGCGCAGACAAAAATCAAAATCAGAAAACAAAGACGTACGACTGTCGCGACGCGATTCACACGGCGGAATAATACACTAACCAGATATTTAACGTGAATATGAATCAAATAAGCCGCGGTGGAGTAGCCGAGCGGTCTAAAGCGTCTCGCTGCGCACCGCGCGGTTGTTCGCCGTGGAGGTTCGAGTCCTCCCTGGGGCATGGGTGTGTGTGTTGTCCTTAGGTTAGTTTACCTAGGTTTTAGTAGTTTGTAAGCTACGGACTGATGACCACGCAGTTTGGTCCGATAGATTTATAAACATTTGAACATTTTTTGAATCAAATAAACACGCGAGCACACAATAACTTTAATGAACTGAAGGGAAAGCGCACTGAAAAGTCAAAATATGTAGCTTCTAGAGAGAAGCCGGTTACACTTACAACTGAAAATGTGCTGTCGCTGGAGAGGTGCGTACTGGACGACGTTCACTCGTTTGTGGTGAGAGGTTGAAAATATCAACATGTTTGTAAACCTGTTGGACCTAACTGCAACCGTCATCAGTCCGTAGTCTTACTAACTATTAAACCTACTTACTCTAAGAATAACACACATACCCATTTAAGGGGGAGGAATTGTACCTCGACCGAGCGAGGTGGCGCAGTGGTAACGCACTGGACTCGCATTCGGGAGGATGGTAGTTCAAATCCACCTCCGGCCATCCAGATTTAGGTTTTCCGTGATTTTCCTAAATCACTCTAGGCATATGCCGGGATGGTTCCTTTCAAAGGGCACGGCCGATTTCCTTCCCACATCCTAACCCAAACACTCCGAGCGTTAGCTCCGTCTCTAATGACCAAGCTGTCGACGGGACGCTAAACCCTAAGTATCCATCCATCCACTTGTACCTCCCGCGGAAACGACCGCCCAGTACGTAGCATGATGCCTTAGAGACCACGCGACTGTGGTGAGAGGTAATAACTGGAATTTGGTATTCGAGGCACACAATTGACACAGTGGATGACAGCATAGTGAATTCTCTACCGATTTCCGAAATGGAATGTCCCATGCGCCCACCCTTAAGCTCTCAAAGTATGCTAATTACCGTCGTGCGACCGTGATCAAGTCGGCTTTAGCAATTTTCATTAAAATACTCCCAAATTATATTTTCGATAAATGTGGGAAAGATGTCATCCTTATCTTTACAAACTATTTAGGAGACAATCTGAGCAGCTCTCTTTGACTGATCGCGAATGATACTGTCGTTTATCTGTATTAAAGTCACCAGAAGTTCAAAAGCATCTGCAATGGGATATGGATACGATATCTGCATGGTGCAGATTGAACCTAAACAATGAAAAGTGTTAAGTCGTCCATATGAGCACTTAGAGAATTCCGTTAATCTTTATTTACACTATAAATCAGTCAAATCTAAGGGATTTAAGTTCAACTAAAGGTATTACAATTACGAACAACTTAAACTAGAAACAACAGATAGAAAATATTGTACGGAAGAGGAACCAAAGTCTACGTTTCATTGGCAGAACACCTAGAAGTTGCAACAGTTTTACTAAAGAAAATGCCTACACTGCACTTGTGCGTCCCATTTTGGAGGACTGCAGTCCATTGTGGGATCCCCACCAAGCTCGATGGCTGGATGATATAAAGAAAGTTCAGAGAGGGGCAACTCCCTTTGTATTATCGCGATAGAGCTGAGCGAGTGTCAGAGAAATGATGCACGACTTTTGCTGGAAGTCATTAAAAGAAAGGCGTTATTAGTTGCGGCGAGATTCAGTTGCGAAATTTGTCACCACCTTTCTCTTTCTTATGCTAAAATATTATTTTAGCAGCCACCTACATAGGGAGACATGTTTAACAAAATAAAATAATAGAAACCAGATCAAAAATGGAAAGATTCAGATGTTCCTTTTTCGCCGCACGCTATTAGAGAATGAATCGGTAGAGAAACATAATAAAAATTGTCCAACGACCCTCTAGTATGTACTTAAATTTGATTAGATGTAGAACTAAAGTACGGATCAATGTTAACTGTTGATATGCGACTGCTTGTAAAACCAATGTTCTCTATCCTAAAGAAAACAACAAAAAGTACCGGAAATACGAGTGTGACAGACGAACTTATTTCGAAAATAAGATCAAATGTCTGTAAATCTATCGGACCAAACTGCGTGGTCATCAGTCCGTAGCTTACAAACTACTTAAACCTAGGTAAACTAACCTACGGACAAACACACATACCCATGCCCCAGGGAGGGCTCGAACCTCCACGGCGAGCAACCGCGCGCTTCGCAGCGAGGTGCTTTAGATCGCTCGGCTACTCCACCGCGGCGAGAAGATAAGACATCGTACAAAGATTACATGTTTGAAAAGAGCCGCGGCGGAGCGACCGAGCGCATTGAGGCGCTATGCTACGATGCGCTAGGTCGTTCGCCGTCGGGGGTTCGAATCCCCCTTCGGCATGGATGTTTGTGCCGTCTTTAGTATAAGGTAGATAATAAGTAGTTTGTAAGTTTAGGGACTGATGACACCGCAGTTAAGTCCCATAAGCTTTACAAACATCTGAACATTTTAACATTTTGAAAATACGAGCAACAAAAGAAGGCTCCGAAACATCACAGCTAATATTTATTTTGGAGATAATAAGTATTGACGTGATACAAAAAACAACCCATTTCAACAGGTCCTTACAATGGTGGTACAAAAGTCTGATTCGACCATCAAGATGGTGCACGCGGACTGGATTCACCACCACTGTGGTCCGATTGGAACAAAAGGGGGATATTTTAACATCGTGTCGATAGCGTCGTCATTAGAGAAAAAAAAATGTTCAAATGTTTTAAAACCTTTTGTATCCCACCCTCGTCGCTACTTTTGTATCCCATCCGTCGCCACTATTGTGTCTCGTATCCGCCGGTTGTCCTAGGTGTCGGTGGCCGAGTAGAGAGAGATCGACACAGGGAAATAGGATGCACGCGTGTGCGGGTATAGAGTCTGAGGTGACCAGCCAGTGGGACAGCAGAAACTAGAAACACTAAGCTATATTAGAACAAGATATGTATTTCGTATCAATCTAATAATACTTAACTTTTACAAGTATCATGGCTGCAGAATGCTGATACATAGTTGGACTATGTAATGGCCTGCCTACTGATGCGTCCTAGTGTCTGTCGTAAGAACGCCGCGCCGTGCTTGCATGGCGGCGCGCGGCTATAGTACGTGGGGTGCACTTCAGACTTGTGCGACACCACAGACAGGAAGTGCAGACTGGCTAAGAAGAAGTGGCTAGAGGACAAATGCAGAACCGTAGAAGAATGCATAACTAGGGAAAAGATAGATACCGCATACAGGAAAATAAAAGAGATATTTGGAGACAAGAAAAGCAGCTGTATGACTATCAAGAACTCAGACGGAAAACCAGTACTAAGCAAAGAGGGCAAAGGTACTGTGGAAGGAATATATAGAGGGACTACACAAAGGAAATTAACTTGAAGACAGTATTTTAGAAATGGAAGACGAAGTGGAGGAAGATGAGATAGGAGATATGATACTGCGAGAAGAATTTGACAGATGCTGAACGACTTGAGTCGAAACAAGGCCCCTGGAGTAGATGATATCCCGTCTGAACTGCTGATATCGATAGGAGAGCCAGTCGTGAAAATTTTTTATCACCTGGTATGCAAGATGTATGAGACAGGGGAAATACATTCCATTCACGGTCTGCACGGCCACTACGGTCGGGGGTTCGTATCCACCCTCGGGCATGGATATTTGTGCCGTCCTTAGGATTAGCTAGTTCATAAGTAGTTTGTAAGTTTAGGGTCTGATGACCCCGTAGTTAAGTCCCATAAGCTATACAAACATTTGAACATTTTGAAATACCTTCCGACTTCAAGAACAATATCATAATTCCAATTCCAAAGAAAGCAAGTGCAGACAAGTGTGAAAATTACAGAACTATCAGTTTAATAAGTCATGATTGCAAAATACTTTCACGAATTATTTACAGACGAATGGAAAAACTTGTGGAATCCGACCTCGGGGAAGATCAGTTTGGACTTAGGAGAAATGTAGGAACACGGGAGGCAATACTCACGTTACGACTTAACTTAGAAGATAGGCTAAGGAAAGGGAAACCTACGTTTTTAGCGTTTGTCAGTTTGGAGAAAGTTTTTGACAATGTCGATTGGAATACACTCTTCCCAATTCTGAAGGTAGCAGGGGTAAAATATAGGGAGCGAGGAGTTATATTCAACCTTTACAAAAACCAGACAGAAGTTATTAGAGTCTAGGCAGTCTAGAGTCTAGAGTCAGGCAGTGAAGGAATGGAAGGAGAAATTTGGAGAGGGAATTAAAGTGCAGGGAGAAGAAATAAAAACATTGCGGTTTGCCGATGACATAGTAATTCTGTATGAGACCGCAAAAGATCTGGAAGAGCAATTGAATGGAATGGACAGTGTCTTGAAAGGAAGATATAGGATGAACATTAACAAAAGTAAAACGAAGGTAATGGAATGCAATGTCAGAAAATCAGGCGATGCTGAAGGAATTAGATTCGGTAATGAGACAATAAAAGTAGTAGACGAATTTTGTTATTTAGGTAGCAAGATAACTTCTGATGGCCGAAGTAATGAAGATATAAAATGCAGAACGGGTAGATCACGTAACTAATGAGGAGGTGCTTAACCGAATCGGGGAGAAAAGGGGTTTCTGGCATATCCTGACTAAGAGAAGAGATAGATTGGTTGGACACATTCTGAGACACCAAGGAATTGTCAACTTAGCATTAGAAGGAAGCGTGTGGGGTAAAAATCGTAGAGGGAGACCGAGGGACGAATACAGTAAGCAGATTCAAAAGGATGTAGGTTCCCGAACGAATTCTCAGATGAAGAGACTTGCACAGGACAGGGTAGCGTGGAAAGCTGCATCAAACCAGTCTGCGGAGTGAAGACCACAAGAACAACAACTCAGAATATCTCAAGCGTTTCGCTCATGGAGCTGAAAAAAGTTAATCAGTATGGGAGGTAGTTCAACAGATACTGCCAGCGAAACTCCGTGAACAGCTGAGGTAAGATATTGCTGTTAGGAATATATCGCAGAATCAGTATTCTAGCTATTGTTTTTAATTGAAATTTATTTTCAATGTTGTTCATTGGAAGAAATTCTTTTTTTTGATTACTAGCTTTGTCTTTATCCCTTCTGAATACTCGAAATGTCTTTAGCCGTTCGGAATACTTCTAGCAATCGTAGGTGTTGGACATGCTTGACTGCAGTAATGTTAAACAAATGATTGCTTCGCATTTTTTTTTTCATAATGTGAGAAGAGTAAAACACTCGGAAACCGCCATTGAAGGGATTAGTAAAATCGATGTAGGCTTAACATCTAACCACAGCATCGAATATTCATTGGAATTTCCAAATTATATTTAATGTTCCGAAAAATTAATCGCGAGTTAACGCGCTGCGTGTAACAGGCTAGCAGCGGCCCACTTACAAGAATACTGGAGCGTATATGTACGCCATACTGCTCCACCCTCTCTGTTTCTCCGGCTTAAACACGACGGTGTTGCCACCGTCGCGAGATTATCAATTGGCTTAGCCGAATAATACAAAAATAAATAAATAAAAAAATAAAAAAATGTTCAAATGTTTGTATAGCTTATGGGACTTAACTACAGGGTCATCAGTTCCTAAACTTACTAACTACTTATCAAGTAGCTAAGACTAAGGACGGCACAAATAGCCATGCCCGAGGGGGATCCGAACCCCCGACCGTAGTGGCCGTGCGGACCGTGACTGGCGCGCCGCAGAGCGCTCGGCCACCGCGGCCGGCCGAATAATACATTCAGCCTTCTGTCTCGATAAGCTTTTCACCGGAGTTAACGGTCAACTCCTGCTGATAATATGCGTGAACGACCTAGGCCTTGCCTTAGTTTAACGGTTCTTGTTTTCTGAAATCGCGTCCAGGTACTGGAAATCACACTTTGGAACTCTGAAATAGCTGCAGTCACGTCTCTCGGTACCGCTCCCACTTCCAACCTTCCTGTGGCTCTCCAATGCATAGCTTCGGGTAAATCACAATGTTGTTTCATAACTGTACCTGCTCACTACGCTATCTGAACCCGACTGTTTGTGTAATTCGTTTGGCAGAGCAAAAACAAATCAATACAAACTCAGTCTGCAGCAACTTTTTATTATTACCAGTACCTTTGTTGCCGTAATGTTGTTGCCTCCATTCCGTAGAACCGATAGAAAGACAATGAACCATTTGGTTCACTCTTCCGATGACAATACTTTAGTACCTAGATATCTCAATTGATGTTCTTATTGTTTTGAGAATAATGCAATAATAAATATCTGTCAGTCTGCAACATATTAATTACCGCTTATTGCAATGAAACATACAATAGCATTTATTTAATAATGCCGGTTGAGATGTGCGTTTTGTTGCTTTATGTGTTGTTTATAAGTAAACTGCCACATGTCAATTTGCCTTGAAACAGATAATCAATATGCTTTGGGTCTTGTACATACTGTTTTTGTCAACGACTATTATTCTTCTTCACACGAACTGTTATCGATACCGTAAATCAAATCCGTTACCCCCTCCTACAGCAACTAGGTTTTCTAAAAATGTTCAAATGTTTGTAAAGCTCATGGGACTTACTGCGGGCTCATTAGTCCCTAAACTTACAAACGTCCATGCCCGAGGGGGCATTCGAACCCTCGACGGGGAAAGACCTCGCGTATCGTAGCATAGCGTAGCTTAGGTTTTCTTACAACGAGCTGTATGACCAGTTATAACCTGTAAAGTGTTTGTTTTCAAGCAATGTTCTTACGTTTAGCAAGGTCTCATTACTGTTGGTGTTTAGTCCTCTTCACTCTTCTGCTAAGGGAATCCTTTCGGCGTCTGTGGTATCCGGGATACACAAACTTCAGCCCCTCAGGGGCTCAGCATTAATTTGCTGAGTACGGGCTTGGCGAACCCGGGGTCCTGAGCTGTGGGCTGTGTCGCGCCAACAGTCCGCTACAACGTAAGTTCTGTGCGCGCTTCAACGACCATCGTTCGGCGCGATGGTGGAACGTTATACGTTTCAGAGCCCGGAGATCTTGGCTTAATCGCCTGGGTCGCGAGAACGGTATAAACCTCTATAAAAAAAGCCTCAATCTCATGGTGTGCTACGTGCCGAGGAGATCCATGGCTGTTGAGGTTGAACAGTCGCTAGCGAGCAACCTTTAAGAACCCTGCCGCACCTCAGTTGAACAAGGCTTACCCAGGCAAGCGGGGCTCTGCCTGGGTGGACCTTTAGATCCCTAGCTGTTCGTGGGACCACCATGAAGCGATCACGAAACGTTGCCGGACGCACAACCGGCCTCTCTAAGCGCGGGAAGTCAGATTTTGATGACACAGCATACGACCCTAAGTCAGTTCCCTGGCTACCCAATGGGAGGAACACAGGGCCTTAAATAGATCAGAACCATACTCGCCGCAACATCTCGTTTGCTCGCGTACTGATGGTGAATCCTTCTCGTCCATCAAGCCACAGGTCTTCATCGACCAGCTCGAAGAGAAGTATGATAAGGTGGCGTCTTTCTCCAAAATGAGGAGTGGGGCTGTCTTGATTCAGACAATGTCCCCAGCCCAGTCGAAGGCATTACTTGCCTGTGACAAGCTGGGTGATATTCCCGTCTCTGTCACACCCCACAAGACACTCAAAATGGTCCAGGGTCTCATTTATCACCGGGATCTCCTGTCACAGTCAGATGACGAGCTGCACGCTAACTTGGAACGGAGAGGTGTTCACTTTGGTAGGCGCGTTTATAGGTGACCAATAGATCATAGGATTGCCACCGGTGCATTCATCCTAGCCTTCGAAGGCGATACACTGCCCGAGAAGGTCAAGGTAATGGTCTACTGGTGCGACGTCAAGCCATACATCCCTCCCCCTATGAGATGCTTCAGGTGCTGGAAGTTCGGGCATATGTCCTACAAATGTACTTCCAGTCCTAAATGCAGAGAATGTGGGCGTCCATCACCCGTCCATTCCGTATGTGTGAACTGTGGGCAATTACATCCCCCTTGCTCGCCTGACTGTACTATCCTGCATAAGGAACGGAAGATCATGGAGATCAAGACTCTGGACTGACTTACATATGCTGCGGCAAGGAGAAAGTATGAGCGGCTGCATCCAGTGCGCTTGACTACATCTTTTGCCGCAATTGCATCTTCCCCACTTCCACCGAGGATCCTGGTCGGAGGCTCCAACGATCCCCAAACTGCCGGTTGAAGGGCTTCTCGCTCTTCCACCACACCTGAAACCACCGAGAAGCCCTCCCAGCCCATCAAACCGAAAGGGCAGCGATAGGGTAAGAAGCCAAAGCCACGTAGAAAGAAGGAATCTGTGGTGGCTGCGAAGCCACAGTTTCCCTCATCTTCTACTTCAAAAGATGTGTTAGAGTTCCTCACATCACCTGAAGATTTCGCTCTGACTGATGCACCAGATTCTATGATTCTGGATTCAGCAGAGACAGAACTATTGGCAGCAGATGTCCCCATGGAATAACCTGCTCTATATTTTTATCACGGCCCATCAGCTCAAAGACAGTCATTCTCCAGTGGAACTGCGGCGGTTTTTTTCCCTCTTCGCTGAGCTGCGTTAACTTTTGAGCATAACACCTGCTCTCTTTATTGCTCTCCAGGAGACCTGGTTTCCAGCAATGCGGACCCCTGTTCTTCGTGGGTACAGGGGATATTATTGTAATCGGCGTGTGTATAACAGTCTCAGGTGGCGTCTGTGTGTATATCCTTAAGTCTGGGTATAGTGAACATGTGCCCCTTCAGACGCCATTAGAAGCTGTGGCTGTCAGGGTAAGGATACCACAAGACATAACCATCTGCAGCCTGTATCTTCCACCAGATGGTGATGTACCATCACACACATTGGCTACACTGATCTGGCAGCTCCCGCCGCCTTTTTCTGCTTCTGGGTGATTTTAACGTCTATAATACCTTGTGGGGTGATGCAATAGTCAGTGGCCGCGGCAGAGAGGTCGATAACTTGATATCCCAGCTCGACCTCTGTCTTCTAAACACCGGAGCCCCCATGCGTTTCAGTATGGCACGTGGCACTTTTTTGGGCTATTGACCTGTCAGTCTGCAGCCCTGGCTTCTTGCCATCTGTCCATTGGCGAACGCATGACGATTTGTGTGGTAGTGATCACTTCCCTATGTTCATATCACTACCCCATCGTCACTGCCCTGGACGCCTTCCCAGATGGGCTTGAAATAGGAAAAATTGGGACCAATTCGGTCCTGCTGCCACTCTTGGATCTCTCCCAAATGACTCTATTGATGTGGTGGTCGCGACTGTCACTAAGAACATTTTATCTGCTGCAGAGCACGCAATCCCCCTTTTGTCGGGATGCTCCTGGCGAAATACAGTGCCTTGGTGGTCGTTGCAAGTCACAGACGCCATTCGAGATTGTCGGCGTGCTCTTCAGAGCTATAAGAGACACCCGTCGCTCGCGAATTTTATCGCTTTTAAACAACTCCGTGCTCGTGCTCGCCAGATAATACAAAGGCAAAAACAGGAATGTTGGGAACGTTATGTGTCCACCATAGGGTCACGTACCTCTCCTTCTCAAGTCTATACAAAGATCCGACGTCTGTTTGGCTACCAGTACCAGGCAGCAATTCCTGGGATCTCTATCCAAGGGGTTGTATGTAAGGATCAAGGCGCTATCGCCGAGGCTTTTGCCGAGCACTATACTCGCGCCGCTGCATCTGGAAATTATCGACCTGCCTTCCGAATATTAAAACGGCGAATGGAACGCAAAAACCTCTCATTTACCTCACCCTGAGGTTTATAACGCGCCGTTTATCGAGTGGGAGCTCCTCAGTGCTCTTGCCCACTGCCCTGACACCGTCTCTGGGCCGGATAGACTTCACAATCAGATGTTAAAACATCTATCTGATGACTCCAAGCGCCAAGTTCTTGCACAGTTTAACCACGTCTGGAGCGACGGTGTCTTTCCATCACAGTGGCGTGCAAGCACCATCGTCCCAGTGCTCAAGCCGGGTAAAGACCCGCTAGATGTAGACAGATATCGGCCCATCAGCCTTACGAACGTTCTATGCAAACTGATAGAATGCATGGTGAGCCGGTGGTTGTATTGGCTTCTTGAATCTCGGGGCCTGCTGGCTCCACGCCAAGGTGGTTTCCGCAAGGGACGCTCGACCTTGAATAACTTAGTCCATCTTGAGTCTGCCATCCGGACAGCGTTCTCTCGACGTCACAATCTGGTAGCCGTGTTTTTTGACTTGTAGAAGGCTTATGATAGGACCTAGCGACACCACATTTTAACCACATTACTTGGGTGGGGTCTCTGGGGCTCACTACAAGTTTTTATCCAAAACTTTTTAGCTGTCCATACCTTTCATGTTAAAGTTGGTGCGTCCTCTAGCGCCCTGCATGTCCAGGAGAATGGGGTGCCTCAGGGGTGTGTTTTAAGCGTTCCATTGTTTTTAGTAACCATTAACGGCTTAGCGGCAGCAGTTGGGTCGTCAGTATCCCTTTCATTGTATGTTGACGACTTCTGCATCTATTTTAGCTCGTCTAGCATGTGTGTTGCAGAACGACAGCTGCAGGGAGCCATACGTAAGATGCAGACATGGGCTCTCTCTCATGGGATCCAATTTTCTGTTGCCAAAACGTGCGTTATACACTTCTGTCGTCGACGGCCAGTCCACCCATATCCAGAGTTGTATCTTGATGGCTAACTACTCAATGTAGTTGAAACGCATCGATTTCTAGGACTGGTATTTGATTATCGGCTCACATGGCAACCACATATTCGCCAGCTGAAACAGAAGTGCTGGCGGCACATCAACGCCCTCCGCTACCTTAGCAGTACAACTTGGGTGCAGATCGTACTAACCTGCTGCGTTGTTACAAAGCCCTTATTCTGTCGCGTTTGGACTACGGGAGTGTAGTATATGGTTCCGCATCGCCCTTGGCGCTGCAGATGTTGGATCCTATCCACCACTGTTGAGTTAGGCTCGCGACAGGGGCTTTCTGAACCCTGTGGACAGTCTCCTTGTGGAGGCTGGGGTGTCTCCTCTGCGAATCAGGCGGCAACATCTGCTGGCGAATTACGCAGCCCCCGTTTATGGTATGCCCACTCACCCCAAACTACCGTCTCCTCTTTCCAAACGGCGTATTCCATATTCCACAACGGCGGCCGATGTCGGGTTTGACAGTTAGTGCCCGTGTTCGGTCTCTCCTGAGCGACCTGGAGTATCTTTCTCTGCCATCTCTTATCAAATTCCAGTCGCGTACGCCACCATGGTGTATTCCTCGACCTGTTATTCGACTGGACTTGTCGCAGAGCTCCAAACACTCTGTCCACCCTGAGATCCTTCGCCATCAATTTCTGTCAATTCTTGACGGATACCGGGGCTCCACGGTTATCTACACGGATGGTTCGATGGCAGAAGGTCTTGGTGGCTTTGCCTAGACGCACGCAGGACACAACGAACAGTGCTCCTTACCGGAGGGCTGCAGCGTGTTCACAACAGAGCTGGTGGCCATCCTTCGTGCACTCGAGCATATTTCTGCCTGCCCCGGAGAGTCTTTCCTCATTTGCAGTGACTCCCTGAGCGACCTACAGGCCCTCAATCAGTGCTTCCCTCGCCATACTTTGCTTCAGGCCATCCAAGAATCCCTATATGGCATCGACCAACGTGGGTGGTCAGTGGTCTTTCTTTCTATGGACTCCAGGACATGTTGGTATCGATGGGAACGAGCTAGTTGATAGGTTAGCAAAGGAGGCTATCCATAAACGTACCTTGGCTATAGGTATCCCAGTTAATGACCTCTGTTCGCAGCTGCACAGCCGAGTTCTTGGGCTGTGGAATGCAGAATGGCGTTCCCTCCAAACACCCAAGAAGTTATGGGCGATAAAGGAGACAACACACCTGTGGAAGTCCTCTATACGAACTCCTCGCAGGGACTCTGTTCTCCTCTGCCGACTCCGTATCTGCCATACTTGGGTGACGCACAGCTACCTTCTGCATCGCGAGGACCCTCCTTGTTGTCGATGTGGTGAACATTTGACAGTCGCCCATATCTTGACGGGATGTTCTTATTTCGCCACTCAAAGGCAGCGTTTTAATCTCCGTGACTCCTAAACCTTATTTTAGGTGACACTGCCTTTGTGGCTGATGCTGTTTTAAATTTTATTCGTAACAGTGGACTACACAAGTCCATCTGATGTTTACTATGTTTTATCTATTTTCTCTGCACCTGCTTAATTTTTGTTTAGGCGGGTGATTTCAATGAGTTAGTGTCTGGACGTTCTTTTATCTCCACCACCTCGCAGCCTAACACTCTGGTTTTCTCTTTTAAATCTCTTCTTTCTCCCCCTTTTATTTGCTTCTTTTATTGAAGTCATCTTCCACCTACGGTTTGCCGTATTTTAACACTTACTGTCAAATTTTAAGATGTTTCATGTCATCTCTCTGATTGGAACAAGGGACTGATGATGATAGTAGTTTGGTCCCTTTATACCCCGAACCAACCAAGCAACCACAAACTTCAACAGAGGACAGCGTGCTTGGGCCACGTGGTATATGACATCACATATAGCACATTTAATCTGAACTACCGCTGTTATCAGCAAGTGACCGTTTTATATTATCCGCAGATCGGTTTTAAACTTGTATCTTGTGTTGATGGTCAATGACCGACACCGGTAGATAATAAAGATTTTAATAAGACCGCTGATGGTTCAAATGCATTTTATAAAACGTACATTTGGCCTGTGCCCCCAACATAGTTGACCAAGCCGCATAATGAAGTGGTCTATGTTGTGTGCACCACAACAGATGTCTTCTGTAACGTAACGAAAGCAAATACACCACGTGTTTCCTGGACATATTATGCTAGTTACCCAGTCCTCTATCGAATCCCCGGAGCTTTCGCTCATATTTAGATACACCTAGTGTTCTTTTTCCGTGACCTACTGTGTCTTCTCCTATCTTTTTTTATCCTCGCATGAAATGAAGCTTAGCTGCAGTAGAAGCTTCCTGCTGACAGCTTCGAATTCCGGCCCTCTAAATTTTAGAAATAAAGTCGTCTTTGCTCCAGGGATTCCCATTTGAGTTCCCGAACCATCTCCGTAACATTCGCACGTGTATAGAACCTACCAGCACCAAACTTAGCCGCCCTCTCTGAACTGCCTCTACGTCATCCTTTAAACAGATCTGATGGAGATCTCAAAGGCTTGAGCAATACTCAAGGCGGCGTCGCACAAGCGTTTTATATGCGGCCTCCTTTTCAGATGAATCAAATGTTCCCAAAATTCTCGCAACAAACCGAAGTCGACCATCCGCCTTCCCCACGCATATACTTATATGCTCGTTTCATTTCGTAACGCCTAGATATTTAATTGACGCGACTTTGTGAAGCAGCACACTACTAATGCTGTATTCCAACGTTACGGGACTGTTTCTCCTACTCATCTGCATCACCTTAAAATTTTCAACATTTACAACTAGCCGCAATTCCTCACACCACTTAGAAATATGGTCCAAGTAATTTGACATCCTGCTACAGTCATTCAATTACGACACCTTCCTCTACACCACAGCATTATCAGCAAGACTGCAACTCACTCTGTCTGTCAGATCACACTTTCCTGTGGCACGCCTGACAACACCCTAGTTTCTGATAAACACTCGCCATCGAGGACAACGTACTTGCTTCTATTAATTAAGTAGTCTTCGAGCCACTCACATATTTGGGTACCTATTCCATATGCTCCAACCTTCGTTAGCAGTCTGCAGTTTGGCACCGCGTCGAACGCCCTTTTGAAGTCGAGAAAAACACAATCCGCCTGTTGCCCTTCATCCATGGCTCGCAAGATGTCATGTGAGAAAAGGGCAAGCTGAGTTTCACAAGATCGGTGCATCGACAGAAGCTTCTTAGTCTCAATGGAAATTCACTGTAATAGAACAGAGAATATGTTGAAGAATTCTACAGAAAACTGATGTTAATCTGTAATTATATTAGTGCGTTCTTTTTCTCTTCTTATATAAGGTAGTCGCCTGCGCCTTTTTCCAGTTGCTTGCAACTTTGCGCTGCATCAAAGATTCGCGATAAATGCAAACTAAGTAAGGGACCAAGGCCGCAAAATTACTCTTAGTAAAACCGGACTGATAACGCGTCTGCACCTGGCAACTTGTTTGTTTGCAACTATTATAGTGACCGAAGGTCGGACTGGGTCGGGAGCGACTAGCGACGATCGACCGTTCAAGCGTCGCCGCTAACGAGAAACACTACACGAGACCACAGAAACGACAAACAATGACAACAACTAATCGAAAACAAAGACCAAAACGCAAGCCAATCGGAACCGTGACGGAGCAAAGTACGAAGCCTGATAACCACTGAATATCGAACGTAAACGGAGCGCAGTCAACACAAGACTGAGGAGCGAGCTGTGGCTCCGGGCCCTATATAGAGTCCTGTGAAGTTGGCACCCCTTTTTTGGAAAATGTAAATTTTTTTCAGAGTTATAGGCAGATATGCAATAGTTCTGGAGTTCTCTGTACAAAATTTAAATAGTTCTGTAGAATTTCGCCGAAAAATAGTAAAAATTACCACAAACTTGGTTCTTTTTTAGTTTTTTAAAAATAATTATTTGCCTATTAGCGCAAACATAGTTCTGATCACAGTTCTAAATCGCTGTCAAAGAGTTCTACAGGAAATCCTAATAACATTTTTCTGTGCAGTTTATACTTTATCAGATAAATGCAGTAATGTGGAATTCATTTTCACGTTACTGTAAATTGGCACCATTTTTTCGAGAAATACACATTGTTTTTTTGGGTTCTGTGTACATATACTATAGTTGTAGAGGTCATGTGAATATATCTATGTAACTGCCTGAAAAAAATTCACAATTTTGAATATCTGATAAGCTGTCTTATTTGTGCCCCTTATTCGAGAAATATACGTTTTTCTTAGGCCTTGACAGATATTCTATCCGCTGCACATTCAATTTGTTGTTTTTACTCCTGAGTGATTACTGCTTATCGTAAACAAGAACTATTGCACATGTCCCTAGAACTCTGGAAAAAGTTTAAATTTTTGAAAAAAAAAAAAAAACGGGTGCAAATTCCACAGTTGCATGTAAATGGATACTCCATTATTGTAATTATCTCATAAAGTATAATCTGCACAGAAAAATGCTATTAGGATTTCCTGTAGAACTCTTTGACAGCTATTTAGAACTGTGATCAGAACTATGTTTGCACTAATAGGCAAATAATTATTTTTAAAAAACTAAAAAAGAACCAAGTTTGTGGTAATTTTTACTATTTTTCGGCGAAATTCTACAGAACTATTTAAATTTTGTACAGAGAACTCCAGAACTATTGCATATCTGCCTAGAACTCTGAAAAAAATTTACATTTTTGAAAAAAGGGGTGCCAACTTCACAGCTCTCCCACTATTCAGAATTGCGATATTTCACGAAATTCTGCAGAACTATTTAAATTTTGTACAGAGAACTCTAGAACTATTGCATATCTGTCTAGAACTCTGAAAAAAAATTACATTTTTGAAAAAAGGGGTGCCAACTTCACACGACTCTGGCGCAATTTTGTGTAGTTTTTCTCCATATTTACGCAATTAGCTCATGAACTATTATCTGGGCAAAAAAATATGATTAGGATTTTCTGCAGAACTCTTTGAGAGCTATTTAGAGTTGTGATCAGAACTATGTTTACGCTTGTAGGCAAATAATTATTTGCAAAAAACTAAAATTTGTTATAATTTTTTGTAATTTTTTCGCGAATTTGTGCAGAACTATTTAAATTTTGTACAGAGAACTCCAGAACTATTGCATATCTGCCTAGAACTCTGAAAAAAATGCACATTTTTGAGAAAAGGGGTGCCAACTTCACAGTAGCGTGTAAATGGATTCCCCATTATTGCAATTATCTCATGAAGTATAATCTGCACAGAAAAATGTCATTAGGATTTCCTGTAGAACTCTTTGAGAACTATTTAGAACTGTGATCAGAACTATGTTTGTACTAATAGGCAAAAAATTATTTTGAATAAACTAAATTTTGAGGTAATATTTTGTATTTTTTCAGCAAAATTTTGCAGAACTATTTAAATTTTGTACAGAGAACTCCAGAACTATTGCATATCTGTCTAGAACTCTGAAAAAAATTTACATTTTTCAAAAAAGGGGTGCCAACTTCACAGGACTCCTATATAGTGCGGCTCTCTGCGCAGGTGACCGGCGCGGTAGGCGCGCCACGGCGTGCAGCGCTCTAGTGGCGATGGCAGCACTAGTAGGTTGTGCGCGCCGCCTAACGGCTGCTGTAATAGTCCATGTGGTCTGGCGGGCTCTCAAACGTATCGTGCCGGGATACCAGAACTATCTCGCCTGTTTCTCTACTCCGGCTATGCCTATTACTATGGCCTCTATTTGGGAGTCAGTGCGATCATCAAATGAAAATATGTTTACGCGGTCCTTCTGTAAACTAAGATAGTCTTAGAGGAAGTCTTTTAAACGAGAAGGAAAGAAAGGTTGCCGGCTGCGGTGGCCGAGGGGACTGAGGCGCTTCAGTCACGCTCTGCACGGCCACTACGGTCGGGGGTTCGAATCCCCCCTCGGGCATGGATATTTGTGCCGTCCTAGTTCGTAACTAGTTCATAAGTAGTTTGTAAGTTTAGGGACTGATGACCCCATAGTTAAGTCCCATAAGCTTTACAAACATTTGAACATTTTTTAAAATTTAAGCCGTAATTTTACTGTCTTATATCACCACCCCATAATAATGAGCGAGACACTGGATAGAGGTCTTTGAACCGCTTAACGATTTTAAACCGGACCAGAGTTTTTTCGAAATCTGTGCAAGATCTTTTGCTAAGATATGACGGTTGTAGTTATTGAATGCTTCGCGCACTGATCTTTTTTTTATAGACGCATTAATGTCACTAACTTTTGCCTGATTTGATTAGCTTGATCTTTTATGAACCGAGAGTGGAACTGCTTTAGCTTTCCCAGCATTTTTCGAATATTATTATTGAACCACGGTGGGTCTTTCCCGTCGTTAATCCATTTTCAAATGTTCAAATGTTTGTATAGCTTATGGGACTTAACTACGGGGTCATCAGTCCCTAAACATACAAACTACCTATGACCTAGCTAATACTAAGGACGGCACAAATATCAATGCCTGACGGGGGATTCAAACCCCCGACCGTAGTGGCCGTGCAGACCGTGACTGGAGCGCCTCAGTCCCCTCGCTCGGCTAATCCATTTTGTCGGCACATATTTCTTCAGCGCTTTATGTACGATGCCTTTAAATTATGCCGATAATTCCTCCAGATCCGGAACTAACCGATGTTCAGTCATTCTTTAAATGGGACGCTAAAAATTCCTTATCTCCTCTTTCCAGCACCAACACTCTCCTAGCCTTCTCGAGCGATTTATTGACCATTGCCGCTTTGACAACATGATCACTAAACCCCTGTCTCTGCAGTAACATAATTGAGAAGGTACGACTTGTTAGTAGCTGCATCTACATCTACATAGATACTCTGCAAATCACATATAAGTGTCTGTCAGAGGGTTAATTAACCACTTTCATAACTTTTCTCTACCGTTCCATTCTCTAATAGCGCGCGGGAAGAAAGAACACCTAAATCGTTCCGTTTTCGATCTGATTTCTCTTATTTTATTGGGATGGTCATGCCTCCCTAAGTAGGTGGGTGCTAGCAAAATATTTTCACATTCAGAAGTAAAAGTCGGTGACTGAAACTTCGCAAACAGATCACGACGCAATGAATAACGTCTTTCTTTTAATGATTTCCACCCCAATTCGTGCAACATTTCCGTGACGCTTTTCCCCCCGGTAACGTGATAAAACAAAACGAGTTGCCATTCTCTGAATCTTCTCAATGTCTTTCGTCAGTCCCACCTGGTGAGGGTCCCACAAGGGGTAACAGTACTCCAGGAGAGGACGCACAAGTCTGATGTAGGCAGTCTCTTTGGTAGACCTGGTGCATCTTCGAAGCGTTCTGCCAATGAAACGTAACCTTTGGTTCGCCTTCCCCACAATATTTTCTGTGTGTTCTCTCCAGTCAAAGTTGTTCGTAATTGTAACTCCTAGGTATTTGGTAGTATTTACGACCTTAAGGTCTGACTGATTTATCGCGTAATTGAAGTTCAGCGGATTTCTTTTAGTGGTCATGTGTATTACTTCACACTTCTTTATTTAGTGTCAATTGCCAATTTTCGCACCATGTGGAAATTTTGTCTAAATCGCTTTGCAGTTGCTTTTGATCCTCTGTTGACTTCACTAACCGATAAACGACAGCATCATCCGCGAACAGTCTAAGGGAGCTATTCAGATTGTCTCCTAAATCGTTTATAAACACGAGGAAGAGTAGGGGACCTAAAACACTTCCCTGTGGAACGCCAGATATCACTTCTGTTTTACTCGATGCCTTACCGTCAATTACAACGAACTGTGTCACGACTCACGATGTCGCCTCACATGGTCTTGCATGGTGGCCGCGGTGGCCAAGGGGACTAAGGCGCTCCAGTCACGGTCTGCACGGCCACTACGGTCGGGGGTTCGAATCCCCCCTCGGGCATGGATATGTGTGCCGTCCTAGTTCGTAAGTAGTTCATAAGTAGTTTGTAAGTTTAGGGACTAATGACCCCGTAGTTAAGTCCCATAGAAAAAAAATCTAAGGGAGCTATTTGGATTGTCTCCTAAATCGTTTATAAACACGAGGAAGAGTAGGGGACCTACAACACTTCCCTGTGGAACGCCAGATATGACTTCTGTTTTACTTACCGTCAATTACAACGTACTGTGTCTTTTCTGATAGGAAATCGAGAATCCAATCGCACAATTGGGGAGATATTCCATAAGCACTCAATTTCATTAGAAGCCGCTTGTGGAGTACAGTGTCAAAAACCTTCCGGAAATCCAGAAATATGGAATCGATTTGAGATCCCTTGTCGATGGCACTTAATACTTCATGTGAATAAAGGGCAAGCTGTTTTTCGCAAGAGCGATACTTCTTGCATCCGTGTTGACTACTGGTTAATAGGTCGTTTTCCTCAAAGTAGTTCATAATATTCGAACAAAGTATATTGTCGCGTTGAAATGGAAGCAGGCTTGACTTCGAAGGCAACTAAACACAGCACTTATACCGAAAGCACGTTTATTACGAACTCAACATACACGCAGCACTGACTGCCTCTCAGGCAGGGTGCTGTGCTATTTATACACAGACAGAATTTACCAGAAATTAGAAGAACAGTTAACATAAGAAACAAGTAGAATTTACAAGTGAACATAAGAAAGATGTCGAACCTTCTGGAATTGTTAATTACAAAGAAATAAATTTTTGCCGGTGGGCGGGATCGAACCGGCGACCTTCTGCTCCGCCGTCCGTGACGCTATCCCCTGCGCCACGCTGGCAATGTGTGTGTTCGTGGTCTCACGCGGCATTGCTCCCTCTCCTGGAGAAACAGCGACCCGCTGTTATGATCCCTGTGGAGCCAGCTGCAATGTCCTGGATTTTGACCGTGTCATGGGTCCTCTGTATGACAGTTCAAGAGAATCCTTCCCTACTCCGCGATTATCGACGACAGACGTACCTGTCGTGGCTTCATCAGGAATATTACCGTCCTTAGCGTCCTTTAACAAGAAGCCATTGTCGTCTACCTGCTCTTCAGGATCGTAGTAAGGCTTCATGCGCAGGGCGTGAACAATGTCTCTTCGTTTTTGACGTTTCGACGACGGCTCATAATCCTCAACTTCGTATGTGACGTCTGACAGGCGGCGTATGACACGATACGGACCAAAGTATCGCTTCAATAACTTTTCTGACAGTGCAACCTTCCGTACAGGGGTAAAAATCCATACCAGATCTCCTGGGCTGTACACAACTGGTCGGTGCTTGTCGTTATACCGCTGACGGTCCTTCTCCTGGGCGTCCAGTATCCGTATGCGAGCCAGCTGTCTTGCTTCTTCGACCCTGGTGATGAACTGTTTCACATAGTCATCCTGAGTGTCGACCGGTTGGAACGGGAACAGCGTATCCATTCTCGTCTCAGCTTCACGGCCATGGAGCAGGAAAAACGGAGTGAAGCCTGTGGTGTCTTGTCGTGCGGTACTGTAAGGAAATGTCACGACTGGCAGAATTGTATCCCAATGCTTCTGCTCAACATCGACGTACATCGACAGCATGTCGGCTAACGTCTTGTTAAAACGTTCCGTAAGACCATTTGTCTGAGGATGGTATGCAGTTGCCATTCTGTGGACAATGTTGCACCGTGACATTACCTCTGATACTAGTTTTGACTGGAATACTTTTCCACGATCAGATATCATGACACATGGTGCTCCATGGTTAAAAAAATGTCTTCTACAAGGAATTTTGCGATATCTGGAGCTTCTGCAGTCGGCACAGGTTTGGTGACAGCGTAGTGTGTGAGGTAGTCAGTGCAGACTATTATCCAACGGTTACCGGTTGTCGACTTCGGGAACCTCCCTAAAAGATCGATCCCAAGTCGGTGGAATGGAGCTGCTGCCGGCGGAATCGGTACGAGATGTCCTGGAGGTAATTGCGGCACATGCTTCCGTCGCTGGCACTCTTTTCAGTGACTCACATAGTGCTTGACAGATCGGTAGAGACCTTTCCAGTAATACCCGCGTCTGATTCTGTCTAGGGTCTTCACGAATCCTAGATGACCGGATATTGGAGCATCGTGGAAATATTTGAGAATAGCTGGCTGGAGATGAGCTGGAACAACCAGTAGCCATTTGGGGCCCAGTGGATCGTAGTTGCCCTTGTACAATGTTCCGTTTATAAGTTGGAACTCTCCATTGGTTGGTTCTCCTTTCTCCAAGGCCTCTATCGTTTTTAATAGTGCTGTATCTTCCCTCTTTTCAGCTGTAACGTCATCTAATTCAGCGATAGCTGAAATTTCATTAATGCTGTTGTGTTCCACTAATGGATTCCTCGAAAGGCAGTCGGCATCCTTGTGTTTGCGCCCGTTCTTGAAAACCACTGTGACATCGTACTCTTGGAGTCTTAGTGCCCATCTTGCTAGTCGACCTGATGGATCCTTCAAGCTAGTCAGCCAACAGAAAGAATGGTGGTCTGTCACGACGGTGAATGGTTTGTCGAATAAATACGGCCGGAACTTGTTGGTAGCCCAGATAACTGCGAGACATTCTTTTTCAGTTGTAGAGTAGTTTATCTCGGACTTTGAGAGTACTCTTGACGCATAGGCTATCACTTTTTCAGCACCTTCCTGAACTTGTACAAGCACTGCACCAATCCCATAAACACTGGCGTCTGTGTGTAGTTTCGTTTCTGCATTCTCGTCGTACAAGGCTAGCACTGGTGCGGAAGTTAGACCCTCCTTAAGTGCCCTGAAAGCTCTTTCTTTTCTCTCATCCCAGTAAAATTTTCTTGTAATGGACGTGCCTTGTTACAAAATCCTTTTATGAATCGTCGGTAGTATGAGCACGGCCCGAGAAAACTTCTCATATCACTAATGTGCTGAGGAGTTGGAAATTCTGTGACTGTCATTACTTTATCTGGATCAGACGGACACCATCTCTGTTGACTAGGTGCCCCAGGATTTTTATCTCTTTGGCGACGAAGAGGCACTTCTTTGGATTGAGGCGGAGACCTGCAGCCTGAACACACTTCAACACAGTTGACAGGCGACTCAGATGTTCTTCAAATGTTTTCGAGAAAACGACAATGTCATCTAAATAGCAGAGACACGTCGTCCACTTAAGGTGTCGAAGCAAGTTGTCCATCATGCGTTCGAATGTGGCTGGAGCGTTACATAATCCAAATGGTATTACTTTAAATTCATAGAGGCCGTCAGGTGTAATAAAATCCGTCTTCTCCCTGCCAGCTTCGTCAACCTCGATTTGCCAGTAACACGTCTGCATGTCCATAGTTGAGAAGTGTGTATCTCCTTTCAAGCAGTCCAAGGTGTCGTCAATGCGTGACATTGGGTAGACATCTTTCTTTGTGATTCTGTTCAGCCACCGATAGTCGACACAGAATCGCCACGTACCATCCTTCTTCTTTACGAGGACCACCGGAGACGACCAAGGACTCTCCGAAGGTTGAATAGTGTCATCTCGCAACATCATCTCCACTTCCTCCCGAATTATCCGTCTTTCAGCTGGCGACACTCTATACGAACGCTGGCTAATTGGCAGATGATCCGCAGTATTGATACGGTGCTTTATTGTGAGCCGTTTCGTCAGACTTTTCCCCTGCTGAGGTGTGAATGCACCCGAAAATTGGCGTAGTATACCTAACACCCGCTGGCGTTGTTTCTTGGTCAGTGCAGGCCCTATTGGCAGTTCCACGTTTGTTTCCTCCAGCGTGTTGTCTGTACTAACAGCAGGGCATGGGTCTTCATTGATGACGTTGAGCTCACCGTTCTGGATTGGTTCAGCTGTTCCGATACACATTTCCTTGGGGATAAGTTGTGACTGCTCGTGACAATTTGTGATCCAGATCTCTCCTTGACCACCGGTAATGCTTATGATAGCCGCTGGTATATAAATTTCTTTTGTGAGCCTGATAAACTTTTTACCATCAACAAGAACTTCACAGTTTTTCCAGTCATCTGTGTTTGTGACTGCAACTCTTCTCATTGTCAACGGCGGTATCGTCACATTGTCAACGACAAATAACTTCCCAGATAATTCTGTATTACGTGTATCCGGCGAAACAACTTCTTCAATTTGCAGCTAAGATCTTCCACAGTCAATGATAGCTTGGGATGCCTGAGGGAAGTCCAATCCGAGGATGACTTTGTGACTACATTCTGTTAACACGACAAATTCAAACGGCTGGGTCCTGTTGTTGATGGTTATTCTTGCGACACAAGACCCTGCTGGATGGACGTACTTTCTATTCGCGACCTTCAGCACAGTTGCCCCCGTATCACAGAACATTGTTTTCTTTAGTGTGCGGCGGTAATTATCCGATAATACAGAAAAAGAGGCTCCTGAATCAACAAGTGCCCGGACAGGTTGGCCGTCGATTATGACGTCGATTAGATTTCCCGACATCTTAGCGACTGTCGTCCATGGAAGATTTTCATCTGCGGCAGACTCACCTCCGTAGATGGTCGCCTCGCTTAGTTTTCCTGGGCGCGGCGGCTAGGGGAGCGGCTGGTACCTCTGTACGGCGACGGTGAACGGCTGCGGCGCGTCGGGGAGCGACCTCGTCTAGGGTACGGCGATGGGCTTCTTCCCATAGGTCGACTGAACTCATCAGCAGGTGATTGCCTGGGATAGAACTGCTCTGATGGCTGACGGCTTGCGGCAAAATAATCGTCGAATACTCGCCTTCTCTCTCTGCAGTAGCGTACGACATGTCCCGGGCGCCCACAGTGGAAACAAAGTGTTGTGTTGTCTTCTGTCCTCCAGACATCTGTTCTTCTGTGCGGCGTCATAGTTGCCGAGGGAAATGGTTGTGGCCGCGTCGGTCGGTTCATAGGCTGCAGCATAAGTCATAGCAGGGCGACGCAATTCTTCACGTCAGGTGCGTCTGGCGGGGCAAACAGGAGCTAATGTCAGAAATACCTCTTCCTCAGCGGCGTCGGCTCCTTCGTCACTTACAGGGCTTACATCCATGGCCATAATCTGATGCTCGCTCGGTCTAATAGTCCCGGTTGCCGTAAATTGTTGTAATTCTTCTCTCACAATTTGTTGTATGAGAGAAGCAAAGTCATGCTGGTCTTCCACAGCGGCTATAGGGACTACATTCGGGAGTCTGTCGTACTTCTTGCGTCCAACCCTCCTTTGTTGCTTCTCTTCAATACGCTGGCACCACTTGATGAACTCTTCTGTCGTAGCAACGTCTTTTATCAGAAGGGCTTGGTACATGTCTTCTGCAATACCCTTCATCAGGTGCGTGATTTTGTCGGCCTCAGTCATATTCGGATCCACTATGTTACACTGGGCACAAACATTCTGTATGTACGACTGTGTCGGCTCACCATGTCGTTGGGCCCGGTTCTTCAGTTGTTCTTCTGCCGAGCGGATTTGTCGCTGGCGGTCTCCAAACGTCTTCTAAAGTTCCTCCTGGAACGTCTCCCAGTCATTCAACTTGTCTTCGTTGTTTTCGAACCATTGCTGGGCTGTTCCGTCCAGGTAGAAGTAAACGTTGGCCAACCACATCGTATGATCCCACCTGTTGTACTTGGCGACTCGGTCGAACCCTTTTAGCCATTTGTTGGGGTCCTGTATAGCATCTCCAGAGAACACCGACGGGTGTCTGATATGCAGCTGGCTTATTGCTGGTTTCGCCTCCATGGTTCTTCTTATAATACGGACTTTTGGAAGGATGTATCCCTTGTATTCCGGTTCCAGTCCGTGTAAGCGACGGCTTTTACGTTGCCTAATCGGAGCCACGGTGATGCAGCTGTTGCACTGTGTACCCGGCGCCTCCACCAAACAATGTCGCGTTGAAATGGAAGCAGGCTTGACTTCTAAGGCAACTAAACACAGCACTTATAATGAAAGCACGTTTGTTACGAACTCAACATACACGCAGCACTGACTGCCTCTCAGGCAGAGTGCTGTGCTATTTATACACAGACAGAATTTACCAGAAATTAGAATAACAGTCAACATAAGAAACAAGTAGAATTTACAAGTCAACATAAGAAACATGTAGAACCTTCTGGAATTGTTAATTAAAAACAAATAAATTTTTGCCGATGGGCGGGACTGAACCGGCGACCCTCAGCACCGCAGTCCGTGACGCTATCCGCTGCGCCACGCCTGCAGTCGGTGTTAGTGGTCTCTCGCGGCAATATGTTCCGAAATCCTACTGCAAATCGACGTCAATGAGATTGGCCTGTTATTTTGGGGATCGCTCCTATTGCCTTTCTTGAATATTGGAGTAACTTGGGCAACTTTCCAGTCTTTGAGTACGGATCTTTCGCTAAGTGATCGGTTGTAAATTATAGCTAAGTACGGAGCTATTGCATCAGCATACTCTGAGAGGAATCTAGTTGGTATACAATCTGGTCCGGAAGATTTGTTTTTGTTAAGTGACATAAGTTGTTTTACTACTCCAGGAACACCTACTTCTAAGATTCGCATGCTGGCAGCTGTTCTTGGATTGAATACTGGAGTGTTCACATCATCTTTTTTGGTGAACGAATTTCGAAAAGCTGTGTGTAGTAAATAACCCTTAGCAGTACTGTCATCGGCAGTATTACCATTGCTACGGCGTAGTGAAGGTATTGTTTGTGTATTTCCGCTAGTGTACTTCACATATGACCAGAATTTCTTTGGATTTTCTGCAAGATTACGAGACAGGATTTCGATTTGGTAACTACTATAAAATTCTCGCATTGAAGTCCGCGCTAGGTTGCGAGTTGCAGTAAAAGATTTCCAGTCTTGCGGATTCTGTGTCTTTTTAAATTTTGCATGCGTTTTTCTTTGTTTCTGCAACAGTGATCTGACCTGTTTTGTGTATCACGGGGGGTCAGCCCCCTCTTTTATTAATTTATTTGGTATAAATCTCTCGATTGCAACTGATATTATGTCTTTGAAAGTAAGCCACAACTGATCTACACTCGCATTTTTAGTTTTGAAAGACCGGAGACTATCAATCAGGAAAGCGTGAATCGAATTTTTATCTGCTTTATTGAATAGATGTATTTTTCGTTTATTTTTGGTGCATTTGGGCATTTCGGCATTCAGTCTCGCTACTACAACTCGATGTTTGCCAATCCCTGTATCTGTTTTGATGCTCTTTACTATCTCCGTATTATTTGTTGCTAGGAGATCAAGAGTATTTTCGCAACCACTTACTATTCTAGTGGGTTCACGAACTAACTGTTCGAAGTAGTTTTCAGAAAAAGCATTCAGAACTAGTTCGGACGATGTTTTATATTTGCCGCCGGTTTTGAATACGTAATTATGCCAACATATCGAGGGTAAATTAAAGTCGCCACCGATTGTAACAGTATGCTTCGGATACAGTTCCCCACAAACGTTTAATGAACAAATTAAGAGCATATGGTCTATCAGACCAATTGTGTGATTGGATTGATGAATTCCTAGATAACGGAAAGCAGCAGGTCATTCTCAATGGAGAGAAGTCTTCCGAAGTAGGAGTTATGTCAGGTGTGCCACAGGGGAGTGTCGTGGGTCCGTTGCTGTGTACGATATATATAAATGACCTTGCGGATAACATCGGAAGTTCACTGAGGCTTTTTGCGGATGATGCGGTAGTATATAGAGAGGTTGTAACAATGGAAAATTGTATGGAGATGCAGGAGGATCTGCATCGAATTGACGCATGGTGCAGGGAATAGCAATTAAAGCTCAATGTAGACAAGTGTAATGTGCTGCGAATACACAGAAAGAAAGATCCTTTATCATTTAGCTACACTATAGTAGGTCAGCAACTGGAAGCAGTCAATTCCATAAATTATCTGGGAGTGGACATTAGGAGGGATTTAAAATGGAACGACCATATAAAATCAATCGTCGGTAAAGCAGATGCCAGACTTAGATTCATTGGAAGAATACTAAGGAAATGCAGTCCGAAAACAAAGGAAGTAGGTTACAGTACACTTGTTCGCCCACAGTTTGAATACTGCTCACCGGTGTGGGATCCGTACCAGGTGGGATTGATAGAGGTCGTAGAGAAGATCCAACGGAGAGTAGCGCGCTTCGATACAGGATCATTTGGTAATCGTGAAAGCGTTACGGAGATGATCGATAAACACCAGTGGAAGACTCTGCAGGAGAGACGCTCTGTCGCTTGGTACGGACTTTTGTCGAAGATTCGAGAACTTACCTTTACTGAGGAGTCTAGCAGTATATTGCTCCCTCCTACGTATATCTCGCGAAGAGATCGTGAAGATAAAATCAGAGAGATTAGAGCCCACACAGAGGCATACCGACAATCCTTCTTTCCGCGAACAATACGTGACTGGAACAGGAGGGAAAATCGATAGTGGTACTCAAGGTACCCTCCGCCACACACCGTCGGGTGGCTTGCGGAGTATGGTTGTAGATGTAGATGTAGATAGATGTAGATACCTATTTGAAATGTGATTCAATCTTTCTTTGAACATGATCAAATGTCTGTAAATCTATCGGACCAAACTGGTGGTCATCAGTCCGTAGCTTACAAACTACTTATACCTAGGTAAACTAACCTACGGACGAACACACACACTCATGCCCCAGGGAGGATTCGAACCTCCACGGCGAGCAACCGCGCGCTCCGCAGCGAGACGCTTTAGACCGCTCGGCTACTCCACCGCGGTTTTCTTTGAACATTTCGGCTGTAATGTCTGTAGGAAAAATTACTTCCTCGATACCGATCTTGTGGGGATTCCAGACATGTGAGCGGTACTCGAAGAAATGACCATATTACGTGTTATTCGCGGTCTCGTTTACAGAGTCGGTTCGGCGCGCGACAGTAGTTGTTTACTCGCGGCGGTCACGTTCCGCGTGGCTGGTGTACCGGCCGGCACGCACAGTCTTCAGACGTCGGTTGCAGGTGCAGGACCTGCAGTTGCGACGGCTAGGTGAGGAAGCGGCGCGCGGTGGCATGTGTAGTGAAGGCCGAGGCCCGGCGGCCGGCGTTGGGCGGAGTACCGAGAGCGTCTGGCAGTCGGCGATGGACGCGAGCGCGCGCCTGCTGGCTGCCGCGCTGCTGCTGGCCGTGGCCGCCGCCGCCGCAAGGAGGCTGCCCGCGCCCGCGCTGCCCAACTGCCTGGACGGCGCCGACCCCGACATACACCGCACCACCGTGAGTACCACCGCTATCTCCTAACATTTCCCACCCGGTTACACCCCCAACACAACGAGGGAGTAGCGACAGTCTCTTCGAAAAAAAAAAAAAAAAAAATCGCACTGACGTGTTTTACGACCCACTTTACATTTGTGGATTTATAAGATTTTGCAAACATTTTGGACCAAAATAATAATTTAAACGATGAAAAAAATAATTAATAAGAGTGTCTGTGGCTCTTTTAGAAAAAAATTGGTAGTGGCGGGTTTTGAACCACTGACTGACCCCTGACCGGGCGCGCTGAGCCACGGCGCCCGGCGCTACAACCAACACTTAGAAGTTGCATCTTTAATCTTACACTATTGATGCATCCTCTAAATTGTATCACAGTACGACATATAGTTCATGAGATATGAGCATATAAACAGTAACGTTCATGGAAAACCGCCCCATCACGCACCAAGTTTTAATCTATTACTTCTTCAGGCTTGATTCCTTGTTGGAATTGGTGCTCCACGACTGTATTTGATTTGTGGTAATTCATATATATATATTCGCAAATCTAGATTTCGACCACTGTGTGGTCATTATCAGTGCTTAAAACCAATTAAAATACTTAAAACATCTCGAGTACGAACGTAACCTCCAACATGGAGGTCGAGATGTTTTAAGTATTTTAATTGGTTTTAAGCATTGATAATGACCACACAGTGGTCGAAATCTAGATTTGCGAAAAAATAAATATATATATTTTTTACGAGTGATTGCTGGAAGAATTACCACATATTACTTCTTCACTACAAATTGTATTTCCGAGAGATTTTACAGACATACGGCCCTTATACAAATGAATATATACCTTCTGTCTCTTCCTTTCAACTTATTGGGGATCCCATACATCCCAGCATTTCTCAAAATTGTGTCGTACTAGTGTTCTATACGCCGTGTCCTTTACAGACGACATACCTCTTCTCCTAGATGCAGCTCCATACTATAATGGAACCTGCGACTGCGGCTGGTCAAAGTTGTGATTCAAAAGATTTTATACCAGCAGCAGTAATTTTTGAATGAACTTTATTTTACTACCAGTTTCGAGACTCCAGTATTATCTTCAGGCAAAATCAGTGACGTCCATCCTGTTATACTAGATGGTCGTAAGATAATGTCAAAAATGAAAGCCGCGGTGGAGTGGCCCAGCATTCAAAGGCGCCTTGCTGCGGAGTGCGTCGCTGCTCGCTGTCGGAGGTTCGAGTCCTCCTTCGGGTACGGGAGTATTTGATGTCCTTAGCATAAGTTAGTTTACGTAGTTTGTACGCCTAGGGACTGATGACCGGAGTAATTAAGTTTGTTCAAATGTTTGTGAATCTTATGGGACTTAATTAACTACGGGGTCATCAGTCCCTAAACTTACAAAGTACCTATGAACTAATTAAGACTAAGGACGGCACAAATATCCATGCCCGAGTGGGATTCGAACCCCTGACCGTAGTGGCCGCGCAGACCGTGCCTGGAGCGCCTCAGTCCCCTCGGCCACCGCGGCCAGCCAGTAATTAAGTCCTATACATTTAGAAACATTTGAACATTTCAAAAATGAAACGGCAGGTAGAGGGAAGCGAAATAAGCAGATTTCGTAAAGGAATGTATGGTCGGTAATGACATATTACATCGCTAGTGTGTACAGAAGTATGAAAGAAAGGAAACTGAAAAGGGAAGTAAAGATGAAAAAATATTTATTGATAGTTTAGAAGAGGTTCTTTAAAGCGCGGCCACCAACAGATTCACAGCGACGGTGTATGGTTTGGCGTACATTAGAAAAGACGTCAGGCATGTAGACCACATGTCCAGCAGCGACAGACACGCGGGAAACTAGATCTTCTTCAGACGTGACGGGACTCTTATACACCAGGCTTTTAATGTAACCCCATAGGAAAAAATGCATGCAGGTTACATCAGGTGAACTGAATGACCAGGGAACTGGTCCGCCCCGTCCTATCCACTGTTGGCCGTAGACAGCGTTCAGAAGGTTCGCTCAAGTGCACTGGGGCTCCATTGTGCTGAACCACATTTGTCTGCGAACAATTGAAATGTTCAAATGTTTGTAGAACTTATGGGACTTAACTACATGGTCATCAATCCCTAAGCTTACAAACTACTTATGAACTAGCTAAGACTAAAGACAGCACAAATATCCATATCGGCCACTGCTGCCGGCGTCTGCGAACAGCTAGTGAAAGATCGTCCATAAGTTTCTGTTAAGACCTCCTGCAGGAATATTGCTAATGAATGCAGCTATCGAAGCGCTTGTAAACAGCGCACTATTCAGCGCTCTCTGCCGGCTCAAGGCGTCATTATCGACCACACATTTCTGTACGAAACCCCTCATCTACCGGCGTTTCATTTTTGACATATATTTTAGGACCATCCCGTATATGTTATCAATGAGGCCGTATTTCACCGGAATTTGGCTTATAGTCTGATAGCGTAGTTTTACAGTTAGTGTAATATGTAAACCAAGGTCAAGTTCATTTTTCAAAAGGGTAGAAACTTTTTATTATTCAATATTCGATATTCTACGTGAAAAACACGCATTTTTGTGGGAACATTTTTTTTTCGAAAAACCGATGCTTTGTAGCCAGGGGCACATCATGCTAAGTTGCCCATGTTACCAGTACCTAGTACACTCATACCCAGGAACGGCAAATTCCAGTGAAAAAGGCCTCATTGATAATACTTATAACAGGATGGACATCATTGATTTGGCATAAAGATGACACTACGGAAGTGCAGAATAAAATTCAAACAGGACTTGCGACTGTTGGTACAAAAAATTTTTAATAACACTTCTCCTTTCTTATTTACACTATGATAATTCAAATTGTGGTGGTTTGCATGGTTACAATTAATTTTACATAGTTAGTCTAAGGGGTTGCTAAATGTCCTTGCCGGCTGAGGTGGCCGAGGGGACTGAGGCGCTCCAGCCACGGTCTGCACGGCCACTACGGTCGGGGGTTCGAATCTCCCCTCGGGCATGAATGTTTGTGCCGTCCTTAGGGTTAGCTAGTTCGTAAGTAGTTTGTAATTTTAGGGACTGATGACCCCGTAGTTAAGTCCCATAAGCTATACAAACATTTGAACATTTGAGATGTCCTTCCTGCCGCCACCTATTTCCTCCATGGGAGGAAACATCCTTTCACCAACAATCTGCAAATAATGTTATTCTGGGTGTCCCATTTTAATCTATAATGTCCAATATCTCTAGTGCGGCACTATTCTGCACAGAAAGTATCGAGTAAAGTTGTAAGTTTTTGAGGGGTTGTGGAAATGTTATCTCGAAATGACCTTGAAACCTGTTTTCATGGTCAAACCAAGGTCAAGTTAATTTTTCAAAAGGGTAGAAACTTTTTATTATTTCATTTGATATTCGTATTCTACGTGAAAAATATGCATTTTTGTGGGAACATTTGTTTTTCCAAACACCAATGGTTTGTCGCCAGGGGCACATCATGCTAAGCTACCCAGGTTACTAGTATCTCGAGAAAGAAGTGAAATCTGGAAAAAATTTAATGAAAATGTTGTTGGTTTCTGAACACAGTCCACTGGTAAAATTTTCAGAAACCATATAAGATATTCATTTAAATTTTTTCCCGATCTCCCTTCGTTCATGAGATACTGGTAATGTGGGAAGCTTACAATGAAGTGCCCCCTGGCAAAAAGCCATTGGTTTTCCAGAAAAAAAATTCCCTACAAAAATTTTCACGTAGAATACGAATATGGAATTTAAGAAAAGATTAGCATTTGAAAAAAAAAGTACTCGATCTTGGTATGACGTTGTAAACAGGGTTCAAGGCCATTTCGATATAACCATTACTCGAAACACTTCAGCCTTACAACTTTTTAATTGAAACCTTTTTTTCTATAATAATTCCGCTCCGGAAATATCGGCAGGTGTGGATTAAAATGGGACACCCTGTACTTGTTAAGTGCACCAGGGCATTAAGATGAATTAATGGCGACAAGTGAAAGTTTCTGTCGAACGTGGATTTGAACCCCTGGCCTCCTATTCGTTTAATCACTTGGCTACGCGCACACACTTCACGCTGACCCGAATTTCCACAAGTCGCACACTATGGAAGCAGCGCCACCATCTTTTCTGTTTTCTTATCAAAAAAGTTCAAATGTTTGTAGAACTTATGGGACTTAACTACGGGGTCATCAGTCCCTAAATTTACAAACTACTTATGAACTAGCTAAGACTAAGGACGGCACAAATATACATGCCCGAGGGGGGATTCGAACCCCCGACCGTAGTGGCCGTACAGACCGTGACTGGAGCGCCTCAACCCCCTCGGCCACCGCGGTCGGCTGTTCTCTTATGCTTGCAATCGTATGCCCGCACGAAGTCGAACTATATTTACCACATCTGTGGTGAAAAGTGAGCCACACAGTGTCCTCGTGAAGAAAGACGTAAGTAGTTGGTGTGGTGTTAGTTTGTCTCGGTGAACACTCATTGGGTTGTATTATTTTGACATGGCCTGTCTGAAGCAGCAACTGATCGGCGTAATTTTCTGTGTCAGAAAATGCAGCCCCACAAGATGCTTTAAAATAAATGAACTTTATCTAGATTTTGATGCCGCTTTCATCGTCGGCAGCCCATTGTGGGCAGCCACTACATTTTATTTGTTCAGACTGCTAGTTCTTAACTACCTAATATATTCAGCTCTATCTGTAAACGTCTCATGTTGCACTTTTATTTCTGTTGAAGACACCCATACAGTTGGTGGAAATCTAGATGAAGGTCAATTATTTTAAAGCAACTTGTCGGGTTGCGTTTTTTAGACAGTAAATTACTCATTTTTTATTTATTTTAAGTGTTATCTTACTACACACCACCCAATAGTAAATCTGCGCCGGCCGCGGTGGCCGAGGGGACTGCGGCGCGCCAGTCACGGTCTGCACGGCCACTATGGTCGGGGGTTCGAATCCCCCCTCGGGCATGATATTTGTGCCGTCCTTAGTGTAAGTTAGTTCGTAAGTAGTTTGTAAGTTTAGGGACTGATGACCGCGTAGTTAAGTCCCAGAAGTTATACAAACATTTGAAACATTTGATTTGAGTAACTCTGCTTCAGGAAATTCATTTGCGTTGACTAATAAAGAGTTCTGCTGTTTTATCAGTGACTTCCATGTCGTTATGATCACCGACCAGAACTTTTTTTCCATTCTTATACTGTATGGAAGTCATGAATTTATTTCAAGAACAAAACTAAAACCAATACATCATTACGAGGAGCACCATTGTTGAGTTATTGTTTATTGTCTAGCATTTGTTTTGCTAAAAGTTTATGATAGGCGAAAGTGAACTATATCTTTTGTATCCTGTTGCCCATGTAAGACTCGTTTGCGTTTCCTCTGAAACTAGTGCGTCTATCTTCTTTAACATTTTTTTTATTGTCAGCAGTGTCAAAAGCGTTGGAGTGCTCTAAGAATATGTCTACAGTAATCCTAATCAAAAGCATCAAGTACCATTTTCATGAATTGTATAATAGTCGAAATTGTACTTCTACTTCATAATTCGAACTGTGCTGTGCTGAAAAGCATTATATTTATTCCTGTAACTCATCAGTATATCTTTCATGACTGACGCAATTATTTTTGGAGACTGAAAACACTAGTTAAACTGACTTGTGCTTTTAAGTATTCTCCGAGTTACCTGTCTCTACTAAGGGTACAGCTCGAGTGTGCTTTAGGTGATCTGGAAAAATACCAGAAATAAAGGACTCATTCATCGTGTGTCTTAATGGGGCTTGTAAGTTGTCCATGCATGCCTTCAGAACGGAGACTGCAACCTCATCTCTGCTATGAATAATCCAAACCACCTTGTTCGGCCTTAAAGTTCCTCTAGGAAACAATTTATCACGTGGAGAACGCTACGTAATGAAGGTTGTAGTGCTCTGTGCAATTACCATAATGTGTTACGCGCTACCTGTCGGTGCCAGCGATTGAGAAGGTAAAATTGAACGAGATCTCTAATTCGAAGCTTTACGTGATTAACTTAAAAAAAAATGTGAGCAGGTGTGAGCGTGATTCTTGGGTACCTCTCTACGCTGTTGGAAGCCAATGTCTGGTTCATTGCTGCACGTAAACAGTTTAATGACAGGAACACAGCTGTCATAATACAGACATTATTCGAGTTATGGGTTACCGGTTTTGACGTGTATAGCAACGGATGGAAAGTTCGCTATATCATGGGACATAAACCTTCTACTCCACTAACGAATTCTTAAATAGAAGCAAATGATGCATGTGTCTGTATTCAGACTAGTATTATCAGCTTGTAAAAAGTAGGGCATGTTCCACATCCACGGTTATCACCTCAACACGGATCTATGGAACGAACCAACTAATCTAAGCAAACGAGGAAAGCAACTACTACATCTTATCAAGAGCTGGTGTTAACCAGTGTGACTCATGCATAAAGGGTACCCAAGACAAAAGTTGCTGGTCGCCATCCAAAAAGGCCTGGAGGAACCACAGCTACATTTCTTGCAGACGTATACTCACACCACCACCTAGAGAGAAGGCCGCGGCGCTCTCGTGTGACGTCAGGCAGAGTAGGTTGCGCGCGCATAGCTGACTGGCTCGCTGCTTCGGCATAGTAAGCCGTACCCCAGCGACTGCCCAGTCAGCTGTGTTGGCTATGCGCGCGCAACTGACTCTGCCTGACGTCACACGAGAGCGCCGCGGCCTTCTCTCTAGGTGGTGTTGATACTAAGCAATCATTGAACAAACGATAATCAGCAGGCACAATGGTTACCAGGTAACATTGCTTTACAATTGAACATAACGTTTTACGATGAGTTTTTGCTGTTTTCAGCGCTTACATTATTCTTATACCGTTCACAGCATATCAGATAAACATCATAGTATACAGAATGAAACTTTCACTCTGCAGCGGAGTGTGCGCTGATATGAAACTTCCTGGCAAATTAAAATTGTGTGCCGGAACCTGGACTCGAACATAGGACCTTTGCCTTTCACGGGCAAGCGCACTACCGACTGTGCTATCCCGAAACGACTCACAATGCCGCCTCACAACTTTACTTCCACCAGTACCTCGCCTCCTACTTTCCAAACTTCACAGAAGCTCTCCTGCGAACCATGCAAGACCATGTGAGGCGACATCGTAAGTAGTGACACAGTTCGTTGTAATTGACGGTAAGGCATCGAGTAAAACAGAAGTGATATCTGGCGTTCCACAGGGAAGTGTTTTAGGTCCCCTACTCTTCCTCGTGTTTATAAACGATTTAGGAGACAATCTGAATAGCTCCCTTAGACTGTTCGCGGATGATGCTGTCGTTTATCGGTTAGTGAAGTCAACAGAGGATCAAAAGACACTACAAAGCGATTTAGACAAAATTTCTACATGGTGCGAAAATTGGCAATTGACACTAAATAAGGAAAAGTGTGAAGTAATACACATGACCACTAAAAGAAATCCTCTGAACTTCAATTACGCGATAAATCAGTCAAACCTTAAGGTCGTAAATTCTACCAAATACCTAGGAGTTACAATTACGAACAACTTTGACTGGAAAGAACACATAGAAAATATTGTGGGGAAGGCGAACCAAAGGTTACGTTTAATTGGCAGAACGCTTCGAAGATGCACCAGCTCCACCAAAGAGACTGCCTACATCACACTTTTGCGTTCAAATGTTCAAATGTTTGTATAGTCTATGGGACTTAACTACGGGGTCATCAGTCCCTCAACTTACAAACTACTTATGAACTACTTACGAACTAGGACGGCACAAATATTCATGCCCGAGGGGGGGATTCGAACCCCCGACCGTAGTGGCCGTGCAGACCGTGACTGGAGCGCCTTAGTCTCCTCGGCCACCGCGGCCGGTCACTTTTGCGCCCTCTCCTGGAGTACTGTTTCCCCTTGTGGGACCCTCACCAGGTGGGACTGACGGAAGACATTGAGAAGGTTCAGAGAAGGGCAGCTCGTTTTGTTTTATCACGTTATCGGGGCAAAAGCGTCACGGAAATGTTGAACGAATTGGGGTGGAAATCATTAAAAGAAAGACGTTATTCATTGCGGCGTGATCTGTTTGCGAAGTGTCCATCACCGACTTTTACATCTGAATGTGAAAATATTTGGCTAGCACCCACCTACTTAGGGAGGCATGACCATTCTAATAAAATAAGAGAAATCAGATCGAAAACGGAACGATTTAGGTGTTCTTTCTTCCCGCGCGCTATTAGAGAATGGAAAGGTAGAGAAAAGTTATGAAAGTCATTAATGAACCCTCTGCCAGGCACTTAAATGTGATTTGCAGAGTATCTATGTAGATGTAGAGAGTCAGGTGTGAAAACGACGCTCATCCAAAATATCTTTCACTGGGTTCATGTCGGGGCTCAGGGCAAGAATATTAGTGCCCACAAGTCACTGCCTCGCAGATGATACTTTATGACTGAATAAGTTGTCATCTTGATACAAATAATCGTCGTCTCTGAACAGCTTCCCTGCTATAGGCATATAGGCAGAACGCAATGCTGTAAAGTTTCTTCCCATTCTTCCCCATTTCGCGACTTTTTAAGCTGAACTGGCGGAACCCATTCCATTCCCACACACTCACACCCATACACCAACACCAGATGCTCCGTATTTCACTGTTGGAGTGACACCTGTCGGGACGCCTTGGCTTCAGGAAACACGAAACTCTTCCTTGGAACTGGCACAGAGTGTAAAATTATTATTCAGTCCATTTAACTCGATTCCAATCAGACACTGTACAGTACATAAATTTGCGGCTAATGAGAAATTGCTCGACCCTTGTATCCCACTCTGTGTAATTCTCTACGCAAAAAGAATGTAATAGCTGGACTGGTGGGTGGACTCTGGAACGTACGTGTCACTCCTTACGCTGATTTGTTTTTCTACAGCCAATATAAGGACGCTGCAGACCTAGATGTCGAGCGCCAGAAACCCCTATCCATCCAGCCAATCTATGCAGCAGACTACGGTTAGTATCCATGATTACGTGAGGGATGTTTGTCTTTACGCCCGCACTTCACAATCACATCACCATCAGGTAATATGGGCAGCCTAAGAAGGGTTAAAAAAATTCCCTCGTCAATTTCTTAATTAGGTTGTGTCGAATGAATTCTGGAAGATCCTAATAACTGAACCTTTCTGACGAACCGTTCTGCTGTTCCACTTCTCTCTTGACAAGTTGACGTTCCTCGCCTCCTTTTGTTCTATCCGGATAGGCCCTGTATGGTGCATCCGCCTTTCTTTACATCTATTCGACGTTACATAAGGATGTGCAGATACGTTTTAAGGAACGACGGAAGGTAGAGTATGGATTAACGCCCTGTCAACAGTGTGTTCATTAGAAACAACGCGCTCGGATTGTTTGAATAAGGATGGGGAATGAAATCGGCAGTACCCTTTCAAAGGAACCATCTCGGCATATACCTGGAGCGATTTGGGAAATGACGTAGAACCTAAATCTGGATTGTCGGAGGTGGATTAGAACTACCGTCCTCCCGAATGCGAGTCCAGTATGCAAACCTCATCGACATCTCGTTCGGTCAGATACACTTGATCAGAGAGTGTAGACACAGGGTGTTTCTTATTAATGTTTAAAAACCTTCGAAGCGACGTACATGGCGCTGAGGCAAGTAATTTAACATAAGATACATGGGGCTGCAAATGTTGGAAAACGCTTCATAAGTCCAGGACATACACTGAAACTGTGACGTCATCAGTTTACGTATGACACCACACTGCAGCGTATGGGCTGTCGGTCTGTGGTGCTTAATCATCTCTATCTGTATCCAGCATTTATATCGCTGTGACTCGGGACCTATGTGTGCGCTTTTAGTTTGTGGGACTTAAAATTTTGGCCATTCTGTTGTCAAGGAGTATTTTCTCTCGCATTAGACAATTATGTGTTTATACTGAGGTATGCGTTATTGTTATTTATTCCACTGCTCGTGTCGCAAGGAACGTCATATGATGACGTAACAAGTTCAACATTTGCATTACGCCTTCGGGATATTTTCTGACATTTTCTGTGTCACCCTTCTAATATTAAATTACTCCTCTCAGTGTCATTCACGTCGCTTCGGGGGGGTTATTAAACGTTAATAAAAACACTGTATCCTTTGGAAATGGCGCCTAATAGGTGATGAGTTCTTCAGTAAGGAAAACATGCCCACAGAAAACTGCTATAATAATTTAATATTCAGCCACTAGTTTCGATTTCTTTGGCCTCTTATGGTAGATGTAGTTTCTCATACTTGAACACTACAGCGGACCTTTGTCATTATAACACTATGCAGAATTAAACATGACAAGCACTGTGATACTACACGTTCTGCAAAATAATATTCAATTTTCCATCTAAGTGAGAGAGAGAAAACACCACGCAACACGAAGGAATTATCCCAATAGGACGGAAATCGGTAGATATGATGATGATGTACAGATAAATAATTATTACACTTTCAAAAAAATTGCATGATTTATTCAAGAGTTGTAGATACATGCGTAGACCAAATCAATAATGCGTTGGTTATTTTGAAAATAATTATGCAATGAAATAGAGAGATCTTGGGTGTTCTCCTCAGGGATATAGTGCCATCTTTTAACAATTTCGCCTTAAATTTTAAAAATCCCGAAACTCTTTGATTACATTCATATTCTCTTAGCGACATTGCTCGAGCTACATAGTTTTAATACTTAGAGGAAATATGTATATTGATATGAAGACTGCATTCTCGTGAAAGATAAGATAGTAGATGAACGCAGTTAATGTTGACACACAAACAAATCGACGAAGGATGCGGAGGAAAAACCGTGAACAGCGGTGAAGGTTGTCCAGGGGACGCGTATTAAACGACACTAAAACAAAATTGTGACACTAGAGGTAAGGCCATAGGGAAGGGCTTTAATTTCGTGTGTCGTCAGCTGAAGTAATAATATGAATATATTGAGGAATCAGAACGCAAGAGATGAAGGATGGCTGCAGTAGCATATAAATGAGTGCCAACGTTTAGCAGCACGCTGAGTGGCAGATTGCTCGCTGCCGGAAAGCCGAGGGTTTTATTTTCTCAGCTCTAGAGAGAGCACGAGGAATGATAAATTTGGGTCCCTTGAAATTCCAGCTGTAGGTTGAACTTGCTTCTTCTTTTCTCGGTTTCAGTGTCAGGCGTTCCAAGTTCACAACGGAGCAGTGCGGAGCCAAGGTCGGCGGATAATGTTTCACAGTGAGAAACGCAAACCTGTCCTGCGTAATAGGAGAAAGTGAGAGAATGTTATGAAACATCGTAATGGAAATCTGAAACTAATAAAACCTTTATACCATCCGTAATGTCAATATTTACATATTAATTTTTGTCCTTTGTTGCCCCTCGGATAAATGGCTCTTATTCGGTTACTGGCAGAGAGTTCTAGTGAAGATAGTGTGAAGACTGTGAATAGATACGTAGGCTCACAGAAAAAAAGTAATCTGTAGTGATAGCATCAGAAGTATCATTTAATTCCGTGTAATTCTGCCTCTGGACTAGATAGACGTTTGCATTCGGTTACGAAATGAGTTCACAGTTACTTCATATCTACGTTAAGTCACCCGCCGAGTTTTCGATAACACTGTTCCACAAAAATGCGGGGATATTGATGACGACGTTCTAGCCGCAATTCGAATACGGCCCATAGAGTTTCCGTTGGGTTCACGAGAGCGGATATCGAGATGTAATCAGGTGGAAGAGTGTTCAGAAAACCAGTCGCATATTCTTCCAACTCTAAGGGCTCCGCTATTGTCGACGTGAAAAATGAGGCTATCAGTGGCATAATCGTAATGAAGATGTTTATTGACAGTTTCCGTCACAGTGTGTTTTTTTTTTCCTTTAATGTAGAATAGCTTATGGGATTTAACTACGGGGTCATCAGTCCCTAAACTTACAAACTACTTATGAACTAGCTAATCATAAGGACGGCACAAATATCCATGCCCGAGGGGGGATCCGAACCCCCGACCGCAGTGGCCGTGCAGACCGTGACTGAAGCGCCTCAGTCCCCTCGGCCACCGCGGCCGGCACAGTGTTCTATCGTTCAGATGTTGGTGTGGACCTTCAATTATTGCTTTGTGCATGTCTTGTCGGATGTGGAAGCTATACTGATTTACAACTAGTAAAACTTGTCTCCACACATTCTCAGCCCAGAGCTTATGATTTTGACGTGTTTCGTGGCCTCGTGTTTTGCATCATTGCTCGCAGATACAGTGCACCGCGAAACACCAATCAAGTAATATCACACACCGTAGGTCTATAAGCGTGGAGGCAGCCACATATGCCGGCCGCGGTGACCGAGGGGACTGAGGCGCTTCAGTCACGGTCTGCACGGCCACTACGGTCGGGGCTTCGAATCCCCCCTCGGGCATGGATATTTGTGCCGTCCTAGTTCGTAAGTAGTTCATAACTAGTTTGTAAGTTTAGGGACTGATGACCCCGTAGTTAAGTCCCGTAAGCTTTACAAACATTTGAACATTTGCAGCCACATATAATTACCCCTTTTTACTACTGTGTTCCGGGGAGCCTTACTTAAAATTAATGAACCATAAATAGAAAGATATCGCTTTGCAATGTATATACTTTCAAGCAAACCGAAATATAGACACTGATGGCCTTTCAGCAATTCATTTCAATGATTACAAAACGCGAACATTAATGAAGGTCTTTCATAACCTACAAATAACAAACCTCGCTGAGATATCTGCAAAATAGATCTCAAAAGCCCTAAAGACAATTAAACGAGTGAACAATTGCACTGCAACTTTTACTCTAACTTCAGCTTACATAACAGGAGATGCAGTTCTGACAGCAATGTGAAGCAGGGGAAAAAGGGTAACCATGGTAATGTCACATTCGTATGCTAACCTGTCATTCGTTCCACAAAAGAGACGAAAAGTTTCGTACACTCCTAACGATTAAAATGGACTGAAAGTGATGCTTTCTCAGTATACACGAAATGCACGTGATAAATGAGCTTCCTATTTCCCAGACATCCAGAAATGGAGAAGAGCTAAAAAACAATCGGAGGTTACTCTACGTAAGCATGATTCGTAATTCTACGCTGTACTAGTATTTGGCACATTTTTCTCGAAATTGTAATTGCATCTTAGAGGCTAATGGTAATGCTTAATATTGCTGTTAAGACATATCCTATACACAATTTTTTTTCTCCTAATATAGTTGATCATCGGCTCTTGGTTGATGCACACGTAAATGAGGAAGAAGGTTAAACAGACATGCAGACTACACACCTCAGTCTCCACATAACTGTGCCATAATTGAAAACTTTTAACGTTGGTACGTCAACGAATTTAGAAGTGAGTTTGATGAAATTAATTACAAATTTCTTGACGAAACATTCATCACATCTTCCGTAAAGATAACGGTTTTGAAATAATCGCGACACAGCTGTCAAATCCAAATACGAGTAGTTAAAGATCCCTCTCATCTTTTCACACTTTGGTGAGTCAATGTCGTATTGGGAAGAGTCCGTCAACCGATATTGTTTATTGTCATTCCAGGCTCTATGCGATGCAGCAACCAGATAGCACAGTATAATTTTATCGAAAACTCAACAATGAGAGAGTTAGAGAAGAGATTTTAAAAGAGAAAAAAAATATCTTAAATCAAGGGAAATTAAATACATCTTTTCTCAAATGATCAGTTCTGTTAATCTGTAAAAAGTCTAAAATCCTCATAGCCGACCCGAGGGGTGCAGGACGTGGTGATTAATTTTGATACTATAAGTATAATTTATTCAAGGCAGACATTTGAGATCCGTGGGCATTGCTTGAACTACGTTTCTAAAATTCAAATACTACAATAACGACATGTCCCTCGTGCGGATATGTAGTTGCTTCAGCAGTTTCCTGAAACTGTGGCTTCCTGTCACTTTCTGCCACCGAGCAAATTTCGCTTGGTGAAAGAACCGTGGAAATTAATCTTCTTCTTTCTCTTTCGCCATGTTCCCGCACATGCGGGGTCGGCGTTGTTAGATTCGGAATTGGCGTGTTAATATTAACAGAGTGGCCGGATGCCCTTCCTTTCAACACCCCATGCCCCCCGGGAGGAAATGTGTACCCCAAATCAAATGTTCAAATGTTTGTAAATCTATCGGACCAAACTGCATGGTCATCAGTCCGTAGCTTACAAACTACTTAAACCTAGGTAAACTAACCTAAGGACAACACGCACACACCAATGCCCGTACCCCAAATGTCTGTGTACAGTGCTGTATGTGTGAAAGTGTAAAGTGTTACGAAATGTATGCAAATAGTATAACTGAGGCGGGACTTGGGTACCAGCCCGGTATTGACCTAGGGGGATGTGGAAAACCGCCAAAAACCACATACAGGCTGGCCGGCACTTCGACGCCTTTCTTTAATCCTCCGGACGGATACGAACCGGGTTCGATATGCCTCCCCGTCTCGGAAAGCGGTGCGTTAGACCACACGGCTAATCGAGCGGGTCTAAAAGAACCGTGGTAATAAAGTGTAACTTTTTTTGTCTTCGGTGTCAACACTTATTGGTTTCTAAGATGTCAGTCACAATTCTGACGCTACTTCTTAGTTCCAGTGCGCGACATAAAGGCATGACTTAAAGCACAGTTTCTAGTTTTTGCGTTCTGTGTTCGAATCTCGTAGTATTGCGTTTATTTTTCCTTATGTGGTCACCAAAGTATTTTACATCAATTAAATCAATTTTTTTCTGAAAATACAGTTTGATAACTAACGACATATAGAAGCATTACGTATCTTAACTGATTCTTTCATCAGATATCTTACGTAGTTAACGGTAATAAAAAAAATAGAAAGACATATAAAATTAATTTTTTGCATTAAGTTTGATGTTTATACTTCAACACAACAAATAATGAAAGTGTTCAGCGTATATAAAATTGAAAAGATAACCAGTAATGTGCATGACACACATGCAACATTCGATGTTTTTAGCGTGGATAGCATTAGGAAAAGTAACCTTGTTTATGCTGCTAAATACCTCGAAATATGGCGATAATTTCGCGAACCAAGCAGATTAATATGGTTTTTCGAAACATGCATCACTTAATTTACGGATCTAGGTCGGTACGGTATGTTGTTAATTGCGTCGCTTCTCTTTATGATTTCGGTTTTCTGTATGATGAGAACAGGATATCCCTGTAATGAACGAATGTAATTCTTAAACTGTCAGTTAACGTAGACATCTTAGGATTGACACAATGGCATTGGAATTACTATCAGTGAAGAAGTCAAGATTTCCACTTCATCGATAACGATGGCATCATATAGCACGGGATAGCTTTGCTCATTCCACGAGTCTATAATGTTCTGAAACAGCACAATTTTTAAGTAATGTAACAAAATTTTGTCGAAAAACTGGCGATGGAAATATTTTGAAACGTTCCTAGATTTTGGACTGTAGCACAAACACTGTTATGTCTTTCCATTTTTCTGTTTACATATTACTGGACTCGAGGAGTTCAAATGTTCAAATGTTTGTATAGCTTATGGGACTTAACTACGGGGTCATCAGTCCCTAAACTTACAAACTACTTACGAAATAACTAATACTAAGGACGGCACAAATATCCTTGCCCGAAGGGGGATTCGAACCCCCGACCGTAGTGGCCGTGCAGACCGTGACTGGAGCACCTCAGTCCCCTCGGCCACCGCGGCCGGCGACTCGAGGAGTAATTTTGTCACTAGCTTCTTGGATACAACCAAAAGCGGAAGGAATCAGAAGCTCTTAAGGCAAGTCTTTGAAACGGTAACGTAACATTTGTGATTCTGAGAAGCTAAACTGTTAGTAACGGTTGTCCGGTGAGCGTTAATCGCCGGCCGCGGCGCCCAAGGGGACTGAGGCGCTCCAGTCACGGTCTGCACGGCCACTACGGTCGGGGGTTCGAATCCCTCCTCGGGCATGGATATTTGTGCCGTCCTAGTTCGTAAGTAGTTCATAAGTAGTTTGTAAGTCCTAGACTGATGACCCCGTAGTTAAGTCCCATAAGCTTAACAAACATTTGAATATTTGAGCGTTAATCGGTACTAGGAACAGTGCGAGAGTGAAAGCTCACAAGTAAATAACAGCTATATTGATTTAGGAACAATGTGATAAATGTAAACATTATCCTCTCTTGGGTATTGGATCATTTTCCAAAACCTAATGAGTATATAATTGTTAGACGAGTAGCACGACATTGGGCAATAGCTGCAACAGTGTCGTTGCTGTCGAAAAGTTTTGAAAGCAAAGCACCAAAAACCTGGTGCTGCTCATTCAAAGTGAAAGAATTCGGCAGTGATGTGTGACGAAATACATAAACGTAAAAGAGAGGCGTACGTCAGATATAATAAGGAAACAGAGAGACTGTTTAAGTTTCAAGTCTCAGCTATACTTTCTCAATTTATTCCATTATCGATTAGGATTAAATACACAGTGTCATACCCATACTAACGCAACTCTATCGTTGTGAGTTCAGAAAGTTAAAGATTGTTATTTTAGCAAGCTGAAAGAAAGAAATCCATCACCAGTTTACGAACAAGTTTTCTAACATTATGTAAAATTGGAGATGTTTCTGTACTATACTCTAGTAGTATGGGCAAAACTACGCTCCTCATACCATGACCAATTGTCAGGAAACCGGAATATCAACGGCCATTAAAAGTATTTCTGCAAAAGTGTATGACGTTCAATTCACCCTACGAGTTCACGACAAGTGAAGAGTTCATTGAGACCATTACAAAAGTGGTAATTCCAATTGCACAGTAATCGGACATAACAGCTGGACGCGATGCAATTAATAAAATACACTCCTCAATTCGTTATCAGTTACAGCCCCCATCTTTACAAAAATTGCGTCGATATGCCTGATTCTAAAAATATCTACTGACAATGAGTTGTTTAGCAACGCCAACGTGGTTGACGTTCATAATGATAATCATACTAATACGTTACTGGTAAAGTATCGATTGAAACGATCTCAACACTTTTAAGATTGGTTCTAATGAAGTATAAAACTCAAAATCAATGTAAAAATTTATATAATATATATTATATGTTTTTCATGTTCAATTACTGTTAATTACATAAGATTTCGGTTGAAAAATCCATTAGAAAAAAATATATGGAATGATTATATATTTTGACAACAATCCCATTGTGTTCAGGAGTCGCAAAAACAAAACAAAACGAAAATGATTTCACTGCTATCACGTACTTCTGTAACATAGAAGAAGAAAGGTAACAACCTAAGATTGGATCTGAACACAGAGCGTAAGACTGATTGTCAGCCCTAGCCACGATGCAATCAGCACCCTCTCTACTCTCTTACACGCGAGGTAATCAAATAACGCCAAAGCTGTGATTAACTTTCCTCGGATATTGATTTTGACGCCTACTTAGCGTACCTTCTCTCTCACTCTTCGTTCAAAAACTAACGTTAAGTCTGTTTCAGGGCGCGACGAGTGGTAGGTTGCTGTAGTAAGATATGCACTGAAGAGCCAAATAATTGGTTAAGGCATGCGTATGCAAACACAGAGATATTTAAAATAACCCAGAGCACGAAGCTACGGTCGGCAACGCCACTGTAAGATCAAGTGTTCAAATGTTTGTAAACCTATTGGACCAAACTGGTATTGTCATCAGTCCCTAGACTTGCAAACTACTTAACCATCATAAGCTGTTCAGTCTAATTTGCCCAACAAGGATTTTTAAGTTCTACAATTTTGAATATATTTGGTATTAATAAATTGCCTTCATTGAATTTATTTACCCCTTAATGGAGTATATTCTGACAGAGAAAAAAAATATTTTGGAGCTTCAGTTTTCCATCCACATAAATAGTATATAGCCCCTGCATATTTTAACTTTCGTTATTACAGCAAATTCTGACAATGTTCAAATCTCCAACAATAGAATCTGTTTTTTGTTGAAAGGAGGGAAGTGGGAGTTATTGTCTTTCCCTGTAACCAAATCAGTTTGTATGATTCACGTCTCTTCAGGTCACCTGGGCAACAAATTCATTTTTTTCTAAGTTTCTTTACTGAAGATAGTAGCCTCTTTGCAAAATTATGAAATAACAGGCATATTGATGAATATATGTGACAGTAGTTCTGGAGGATGAAAATTATGTTTCCGAATGGAGCTCTTCATCTTCACGAGAAGTTGCAGATTATACAGCACAAAATGGGACAGTAAGCAGTGCATTTATGATCTCAGAGGATAAATTAGTTGAATGGAAGCCGGTACGGTACCCCTACTTCAGAAATATCATCTACATACCTATATATAACCCTTATGTGCTGTACTAGGCAACTTATCTACAATGATATGAAAGCACCCTACACTAGAAACTCTTGGCGAGCAACTAACTGATAGCTAGATGAAGGCAGGACATCTGAAGGCCGGCCGCAGTGGCCGAACGGTCTGCGGGACGCCAGTCACAGTCTGCCCAACCACTACGGTCGGGGGTTCGACTCCCCCCCCCCCCCTTCGGACATGGATGTTTGCGTGGGTGGCCGAGGGGACTGAGGCGCTCCAGTCACGGTCTGCACGGCCACTACGGTCGGGGGTTCGAACCCTCCCTCGGGCATGGATATTTGTACCGTCCTTAGTCTTAGTTAGTTCATAAGTAGTTTGTAAGTTTAGGGACTGATGACCCCGTAGTTAAGTCCCATAAGCTATATAAACATTTGAAACATTTTGTTTGTTTGTGTGGTCTTTAGTATAAGGTAGTTCATAAGGAGTTTGTAAGTTTATGGACTGATAACCCCGCAGTTACGTCCCTTAAGCTTAACAAACATTTGAACATTTGACATCTGAAAGAGAAGCTGTACTGAGAAGATCATTTGGATGTGAACTCTCTACATCGTAAGGAAATGATCCTAGAAGTAAAAAAAAAAAAAAAAAAAAAAAAAAAAAAAAATGAAGAAAATGAACTAATTTTCCGTGAAAAGTGTTGTGTGAAACATCTGACAAACACAGGTAAAAACTGAAACTTCCTGGCAGATTAAAATTGTGTGCCGGAACCGGGACTCGAACCTGGGACCTTTGCCTTTCGCGGGCAAGCGAAAGGCAAAGGTCCCAGGTTCGAGTCCCGGTTCCGGCACACAATTTTAATCTGCCAGGAAATTTCATATCAGCGCACACTCCGCTGCAGAGTGAAAGTTTCATACAGTTAGTAAAAACTGTTAGTAAAAATTAAGCATTGCGTGGTAAAATCAACATACAATGATAATATTCCATCATTGTATTTTTGTAGTATTGTATTGGGCAGTTTGAGGACTAACACATTAAACTACCTGAATTATAACTTTATTTATGATTTCAATGCCCAAATGTGTAAATGTACACCGCGGCGGAGTTGCCAAGCGCACTGAGGTGCTATGCTACGATGCGCGAGACCGCTTACCGTCAGGGGTTCAAATCCCCCCTCGGGCATGGATGTTTGTACCGTCTTTAGTATAAGGTAGTTCATAAGTAGTTTGTAAGTTTAGGGTCTGATGACCCCGCAGTTAAGTCTCTTTAGCTTGACAAACTTTTGAACATTTTGTAAATGTTTCCTATAGGAAACAGAAATAAAACAGGGCATTGCTTTACCGGAACATGTTAAGGGTATGGCAAAGTAAACACAGTAGTAGAGTTAAACTAACTCTAATAACAAACACATACACACCCATGCCCGAGGGATAACTCGAGCCGCGGTGGAGTAGCCGAGCGGTCTAAGGCGTCTCGCTGCGGAGCGCGCGGTTGCTCGCCGTGGAGGTTCGAGTTCTCCCTGGGGCATGGGTGTGTGTGTGTTTGTCCTTAGGTTAGTTTACCTAAGTTTAAGTAGTTTGTAAGCTACGGACTGATGACCCCGCAGTTTGGTCCGATAGATTTACAAACATTTGAACATTTTTGATGACTCGAACCTCCGACGGGGAGTATACGCGCATTCCACAGCAAGGCGCCTTAGAGAGCTCGACCATTCCACCACGGCGCCAATATAAAGCAACAGGTGTCTTGCGCAGACCTACAGTGGCAAGTTGTGACGGTTTAAGTGAGTTTGAACGCGGCGTTGTTGTTGTTGGAGCACGAGAAATGAGACACATCACCTCCGGGGTAGCGATTAGGTGTGCTTTTTTCCCTTACGACCATTCCACGAGTATCCTGAATATCGGGAATACGAAAACGTTAAAACGTAAAATCTTCGACATCACTACGAGCGGAAAAAGATTCTGCAAGAACGGGACCAATAACGACTGAAGGCAATTGTTCAACCTGACAGAAGTGCAGCTCTTCCGTTAATAGTAGCTAATTTCATTGCTGGGTCACCAACAGGTGCCAGCGTGCGAACATTCAACGAAACATAATCGGTATGGGCTTTCTAATCCGAAGGCCCACTCGTGGACCATCGATTACTGTACGACACAAAGCCTACGCCTCTCCTGGGCCCGTCAACACGGACATTCCAGTGTTGCTGGTCTGACGAATCACATTTCCAACTGTATCGAGCGGATGGACGTGTACGGCTATGGAGGCAACCTCATGAGTACATGGAGCCGACATGTCAGCAGGCGTCTGTTCATGCTAGTGGAGGATCTGTCATGGCGTGGGTCGTGTGCAGTTTTGGAGTGATTTGGGATCCCTGATACGTCTAGGTACGACTCTGACAGTTTACATGTACATGTACATCCTGGCTGTTCATTTGCATCCATTCAAGTCCATTGTACATTCCGAAGGATTTTGCCAATTCTAGCAGGACAATTCCACACGTCAGTCGTCGAGAGCAACCGGCGAGGCACCTTAGACCGCTCGGCTACTCCACCGTGGCAAACATTTAATTCAAATACGAAAAAAATTAACATATAAAATATGACATTGTAAACAGTACTCTTTTGAAAAAAAGAAACATTAACAGTATTTTTGCTTCTACTGGTACAGTAACACGTTACGCAAATATTAGCCATGATTTCTAAAAGAACTGCTTATCTCACTTGTTCGCACACGACGTTTACTATCTCGATTTCAGAAAGCCACGTCCTAATTTCGGATAACATGGCGACTAGTAGTACAGCGTGGCAACGCAGGGAGCGGTACAGATCGTGTCACCGCCCTTCTATGTATATTCTCTCTCTCTGGTGGCGGTACATATAAGAGAAAACTTCAGAAATATTCACATAAACTTCCGAGGTATTAGGCCGACTCACCAGACATAGATTGGGAAACTCAAATAATCAAAACGGGTGACAGGGAGAGAGGATTAAAGACAACTGTTCTCTGTTCTTTATCCTACATTTACTTTGAGCATTTAAACTGGAAAACGGGTCATTGAGATAACATCTTAAACCTTGTAACTGACAAATAGATTCAAACTATTCTACTCAATTAACGAAGAACACTGAATCTGTGATCATAAGACCGGTACAGCATCACTGACTACAGCTGTAAAAAGGAATACAAAGAAACGTGTGGTGTTACGTATTGCGACGACATAAAAGACATACGCTCCGGGGTCATGACAGCTGGTACTACCAGTTCATAGGTTCCCGCCAGCAGTCGCCCATTGAGAACAGCAGCACGTGGGACAGACCTGAATGGCTGTAACTACAGTGTAACATATACAGAGAAGCAGCCCCCCCCCCCCCTAAACCACTGTCCTATGCTCCCCTCGTAGTTCCGTAAGATGCTAGCAGGTGTCAGGCGGTTCCCTGGCTTAGTACCGGTAGACCACACTAGAGGCACTACTGAGGGTAGCGTGGAGGGGAGGGTGAGGGGAGAGCTCGTGCCGCCTTCCACGAGGCCAGGGCTGTGTCCGGCTTGCTGGCGTTTGAGGAGAGGTGGTGGTGGGGACAGCCGCTACCTGCCGCCTGCTCTGGCCAGTTTAAAGAGCTGCTTCTGACCGCAGCGCCATCATGGGACATCTTATGGAACTGCTTCAGCATCCCCCGCCCCGCACCCCTGAGCGTGGGACCGGGCCCTTACGGAGGTTTCCCGTCTGTATACATTTGTCTGTGCCGTAACGTACCAAAATATGTCCTGTAAGACTGTGTGTGTCCAGCAGAGTGTTCTTCGATCCAGCAGACAGCGAACTACGATTCAGAACCAAAGCGTAGGCTTCCGCGGCCACTGTCACTTTCAATAAAGTTGTTTAGGGTGTTAGACCGCATCGTCACTGCGTAAAACCGAGCGACGTTTCGGCCACTATTGCAAGTTGCCGTCTTCAGTGGAAGGACTTTTATTGAAAACTAGAGACTTGCTTACATTGAGGCGGGCAAGCAAATTTTAAGTATTCACAGATGTTTGCACTTTATCAGTCTGAAATGATTGAAACATCTAGAGATGAGCATTTATTTATTTATCTATATCTATAAATGTGAATGTCTCTGAGGTTTACGTTTATCACGTCTGAACCACAAGACATAAAGAGCTACAAATTTGTACAGTTACTAATGTCTGCCCGGGGTAGGTTATAGGCACGGTTTTATGGCGATCGGATAGCATATATATATATATATATATATATATATATATATATATATTAATGTGTTAAATATTTGTACAGTTACTAATTTATACCTGAGGAAGGTTTTAGGCACGGCTTTATAGCGATCTGATAGATATTTAGTAATTTGAAGAATATAACGCGAAATGCGGAACAATAATTACTCTTTGAAAATTATATTTACTCTCTGACAATGGTTTTATTGGTTGCATTGTTGTTTGAGGGTTGATAATAATATTGGGATGGAAAGTTATCGGTGTCTATAAAATTCTACGTGTATGTGTTAATATTTCGCTCAGCAGCGAAAACTACAGAACGAAAACTAATGGTCTGTGTGTAATTGTTGTCCGAAGTCTTCCGTTGTACACCATTGCAGTTCCATTCCGATAGCTGTAAGGGGGTGGAAGGTATGGTGGTTGAAAGTCGTCAAATTATTTAAAAAATTCTGACTAAAGGCCAGCGGTGACGTTTGCGACTCTATAGCTAGGAGGTTACACACAGCGAAACGTAATGCCACAGACCATATCTTTGGCCTATGCGTGCTACAATGTCTTCAGCTCTTTCTCTGTAAGGATAAGCATACGAATAAGGAAATATAAGAATAAATAAATAAAGCAGTAAAAAAGAAATTTCTTTTAATACATCTCTTTAAAAAAATCGATTTGAAGTTTCGTGCATTACATCAAGTGATCGATCTGTGATATTATTACAATCATTATTGTTGAATTTCGTGATTGGATTCTTCGAAACGAGTGCATTTTTACGTTGTTTTGATCTACACTACTTACTTTCCTGATAATGTTAATTAAAAATGTTTGTTTCTAAAGAAGGTGTTGTATTTCATTTCATCCTTCAAAACCAGTCTCATACCACATTACTGATATATAGCTTATCTATCATACTCAACCAACACGCGAGCGGAGCCGCGAGTTTAAGCTAGTTTGTAAAAAAAAAATGTTCAAATGTTTGTATAGTCTATGGAACTTAACTACGGGGTCATCAGTCCCTAAACTTACAAACTACTGATGAACTACTTACGAACTAGGACGGCACAAATATCCATGCCCGAGGGGGAATTCGAACCCCCGACCGTAGTGACCGTGCAGACCGTGACTGGAGCGCCTTTGTCTCCTCGACCTCCGCGGCCGGCTGTATTTTGTAATAAATGTCGTATGTTACTAAGGTTGTCGAACCTTTACGTGTAAGTGTACCTACGTCGCGTAACCAATTACGGTAGGTGTAAGAACCCCTCCTAGTACTAAACCTATACTGGAGTTGTAGGCGTACTTAGGAGTCCGTAGAAGATGGTGTAGGGGGCGTGCGGATTTACCGGCCCACACTTCCCATCCAGGATCTGCAAAATAAGCTGACCCACCTTCGAGTCAGACGTGTGAGCCGACGTGTAGGAGTTACGGGTAGTTATTTCCTCTGAATAAAATTCGGGTTGCCAATTATGTGGCTTTATTGCTAGGCTCTCCATAATACAATGTTGAAAAATTTTAACTTTACTGCGGATACTGAGAGCATATTCCTACTTGTCCGGTAAGGATTAGGTCCTAACGCCGACTGACTACAGTGGCGCGCAGCCGAGACCTCCTACCAAATTTCGTGTGTCGTCGTACATGTTCGGAAGTCTTCGTTAATGATCTAGTTCTTCATTTATTTAGGTATCTGAACAATATTAAACAAAGTAACATTATCAGCACCGACTTTTGATGACCCCTCGGCTGCTACTACAGCCTGTATGCCACCAAACATTGTTAAATAATTAATAATAATAAATTAAAAAATGATAACTTGGCGCCATAGTTTTGGGACTTCCCCGGCTTATAGGCGCGGCGGACGCAACGAAATATCTGACGGCAGCAGCGATCTGTAGCTTTCGGTACCCCACCTCCTCGGCTGACGCCGTATGTTGCGTCAAGACCGTGGGAAACTATGACGGCTCTTGCTGTCGGCAAGCTGCCTAGCCGTGCCTAAAGATGTATTTGTCGCCGGATCGCGCACAAAATCTGCCTAATAATTAATTAAATAAAATGAAATAAAAAATTATACCTCCATATACAGGGTGTCCCAGCTATCTTGTCCACTCAAAATATCTGTGGAACAATAACAGTTATTGGAAAACGACTTTCACCGGTATCAATGTGCGGCTGGGGCCCATGAATGTACATATTTGGAAAAATTCTAAAACGAAAGCAAATGTGTTTTTTAACACAAACTTATGTTTTTTTAAATGGACACCCTATATTTTTTCTTCAGCAATCCATAGCATGACAAATCACATAAACAATGGCGTTGATTGCATCGCAATATTCCACTTACATCCCGAGATATTGCGATGCGAAGTTGACGCTTGAAAAACCCGAAATGCGCTGCTAGCGCACGTCCTGAGGCTCAGGTGTGAACTCCATGCTGCCCGTAATCGCGATGTGATTGACTGCGTAATCGTACTTCCATACTTACCAAGAGGTCCGAAACGAATGATACGGTCTGCTGCCATCCTGCATTAAAGTCGGACATTCCAGCAGGTATTTATCCCATAGGCTAGGGGTGATGCGTTTCTGTAACATATCTGTGTACCGCAACGTTAGTCACAAAGTTCAATTCGCTTATCGTTAATCCGTTACTAAAAAGGTTTGCCTTTCAGCGTTAAAACTTTACTTTACTGTAGATCTAGCGCAAGTGACAGTGAATCATTCACTCATAATAGTAAACTTCATGTTGATGGTTTTACCGTTGTTTAGGTAAAAATGTTTTGATTTGGGGTGTTCGGGTAAGACATAGAAGATGAATGTAAACATGTTTAACCAATTAGTTTTATTATCACATAATTATCAATGTTATGTTTATCTAATGCATTACATGACAAATTGTTTCAAACAAATGTTTCTGAACATCACTGGGTAAAATGGCCCTTTGTAGAAACTTGCACTGTGATACCAGCACTACATACTAAAGATAGCGTTCACATATCATGCTCAAAGTGATAACCATTGACTTGCATACATAGGGTCACTCTGCGGATGAAGGATGCTCTACTTCGTGCTACTGTTTCCTCTTTGATGGCTGTACAAGCATCAATAATGCTTTGCTTCATGTCCTCTGGAGTTATTGGTTCGATAAATCATATTTTGGGTGTGCACGAGAAATAAGACAACCTGACTGGTGTATACCGATCGGTACTGGTTCATATTGTGTACGTAGGCACATAAAACGTGCAAGAGGGAAACCATTATGTGCTTATGAGCGTTGATGGCAGCAGACCGTATTATTCGTTTCGGACCTCTTGGTAAGTATGGAAGTGCGATTACTTAGTCAATCACATCGCGATTACGGGCAGCATGGGGTTCACGCCTGAGCCTCAGGACGTGCGCTAGCAGCGTATTTCGGGTTTTGCAAGCGTCAAGTTCTCGTCGCAATATCTCGGGATGTAATTGGAATATTGCGATGCAATCAACGCCATTGTTTATGTGAATTGTCATCCTATGGATTGCTGAAGAAAAAATATAGGGTGTCCATTAAAAAAACATAAGTTTGTGTTAAAAAACACATTTGCTTTCGTTTTAGAATGTTTCCAAATATGTACATTCATGGGCCCCAGCCGTACATTGATACCGGTGAAAGTCGTTTTCCAATAGCTGTTATTGTTCCACAGATATTTTGGGTGGACAAGATAGCTGGTACACCCTGTAGACACCTCACACATCGGGAAAAAATATAGTTATGTAGAGAGATTAGTATGAAATGTCTCTCACACATTTTATTATCTTTCTGCAAACTCCTCCACGTTGCCATGGATTTCGAATAACCGAGTTCGGTTCTAACGAAAGTGCAGTACTGGCAGGGTGACAGTGCTTTCGCCGCCCTGGGTGAAATGAACACTCTCTAAACCAGTGTTTTTCAAACTTTTCGAATATGTGATTCCCTTGCAAGTAAACATATTCTGACGACCCTCCTCCCCATTCATACTCACGAACGATAACAAAACTATGTTATCTCAAAGGAAACAAATTTAATTTTATAAAATGCATTTTTAAAAACCATCAGCTGTTTATTCAAAACCTTATATAATTCTGAAAAATCGGAAATACAGATCTACTTTCTTACAAATTGTCTATACATTGGGACCTTTCTTAATGAGCATAATTCGCTTCTAATTCTTGCCTGAAATGCGAAACACTCGTTAAGTAAAATATATTTTCTCTCAAAAACTTTGTGCAACAATTTAAAATAAATCTGTAGCAAAATAAAGAAAATTAAATTTTGAATGCTTTGGTGAGGCGAGTGTCAACAGCCGTAATATATTTCATAAAATGCATTTTTAAAAACCATCAGCTGTTCATTCAAAACCTTATATATCTACCAGTTTCGGTCATAGACCATCTTCATGGATAAAAAGGTGAATTTTACCATTCAGTTTTAACACCTTTTTATCCATGAAGATGGTCTATGACCGAAACTGGTAGATATATAAGGTTTTGAATGAACAGCTGATGGTTTTTAAAAATGCATTTTATGAAATATATTACGGCTGTTGACACTCGCCTCACCAAAGCATTCAAAATTTAATTTTCTTTATTTTGCTACAGCTTTATTTTAAATTGTTGTACAAAGTTTTTGAGAGAAAATATATTTTACTTAACGAGTGTTTCGCATTTCAGGAAAGAATTAGAAGCGAATTATGCTCATTAAGAAAGGTCCCAATGTATAGACAATTTGTAAGAAAGTAGATCTGTATTTTCGATTTTTCAGAATTACTTCCTGTGTCATGTTCTATCGATTCGTTCCTGAAAACAGTTTCCAGGCGTTTCACTAATTCATCATTAACACAATGTGTCATCATCATCATCATCATTAGAGACTGATTATGCCTTTCAGCGTTCAGTCTGGAGCATAGTACCTCTAATAAAATTCCTCCATGATCCCCTATTCAATTCTAACATTGATGCCTCGTCTGATGTCATGTCTTTTACTTAAAAATCATTCTGCACCGAATCTAAGTACTTTCTTCTTGATCTACCTCGACTCCTCTTACCCTCCGCTGCCGAGCTCATGAGTCTCTTAGGTAACCTTGCTTCTCCCATGCGTGTAACATGACCCCACCATCTCGGTCTGTTTGCACTAACTTCTTCATCTATGGTGTTCATTCCCAGTGTTTCTTTGATTTCCTCATTATGGACACCCTCCTGCCATTGTTGACATCTATTAGTACCTGCAATCATTCTTGCTACTTTCATATCTGTAAACTCTACCTTATGAATAAGGTAACCTGTATCCACCCAACTTTTACTCCCATACAACAAAGTTGGTCGAAAGATAGAGAGGTGCACTGCTAACTTAGTCTTGGTACTTACTTCCTTCTTGCAGGTACTTGAAACTGTCTATCTGTTCTTTGTTCCTCCTACCTGGCACTCAATCTGTTTGAATCTCTTTCCCACAGACTTTACTTTCGTTTTGGAGATGCTGATCTTCATATCATAATCCTTGTACCTCTGATCGAGCTTTGAAATATTAGTTTGCAACCTTTCAATCGAATCTGCCATTACAACTAAGTCATCCGCATATGCGAGACTGCTTATTTTGTTTTGACCTATTTTAATCCCGCCCTGCCAGTCTACCGTTTTCAACATGTGATCCATGAATAGTATGAACAACAGTGGTGACAGGTTACAGCCTTGTCTTACCCCTGAAACTTCCCTGAACCATGACCTTAATTTGCCATCTACTCTAACTGCTGCCTGACAGTCTACGTAAAGTCCTTTAATTGCCTGCAGAAGTTTGCCTCCTATACCATAATCTTGAAGAACTGACAGTAGCTTCCTCCTAGGAACACGGACATAAGCCTTTTCCAGATCTATGAAACATAGATACAATTCCCTGTTCCACTCATAGCACTTTTCCATTACCTGCCGTAGGGTAAAGATCTGGTCCTGACAGCCTCTAAGAGGCCTAAACCCACACTGATTTTCATCTAACACACTGTGTTATATAAAAAAAACTATGATCTATTCAATTTATAATTAATGCTACACAAGGAAGTCCGTAACATTACATTAAATAAATTTCAGTTAGGCATACGGAAAGTATTACTGAACCCGAATTATTTTGCGGTGCAAGTACTTGCTCCTGTGAAGACGACCCCCGAGCATGACTTGACGACTCCCCTGCGGACCGCAAACCACAGGAATGAAAACACTGCTCTGAACAAAATTTGTGCCCCAGCGCAGAAGACGGCACGCAGGTCGTCGCTTCTTGATTTTGAGGCTGTTAGATTAATTAGCGACTAAATAGTCTGGCAGAACAAATTATATAAAGGAAGTCACTTTGTTTATTTTCACAGAAACAGAGGAGCTGCCCCATTAACAAACTGGTTTTTAATTTCCGCTGTATCTAATTAACACTGAAAATATATGTTAGTTGTACAAGGTTAAAATTCACTGTTATATAATCAACTGCCATTGTATGACAGAACGCATCGGGCAGCGGGTGCGTGCGACTGCCAAACCGGAGTGAGCAGACAGCGAGATCCAGCTCGGGCTGCTGACGTGCAACTCTCGCCAAAACATGACCGAAACGTTTCGTCTGCCTTTTTGTTTATTGATTTACATGTTTTTAAATTATCTGAAACAACAGAACTATAAAACTTCCTGGAAGATTTAAATTGTGTGCCGGAACCGGGACTCGAACCTGGGACCTTTGCCTTTCGCGGGCAAGCGCTTTACTGACTGAGCCATCCCGACACGTCACACGATGCCGACTCACAACTTTACTTCCGCCAGTACCTCGCCTCCTACTTTCCAAACTTCACAGAAGCTCTCCTGCGAACCATGCAAGACTAGCACTCCTGGAAGAAGGGATATGGTGGAGACATGGCTTAGCCACAGCCTAAGGGATGTTTCCAGAATGAAACTTTCACTCTGCAGCGGAGTGTGCGCTGATATGAAACTTCCTGGCAGATTAAAATTGTGTGCCGGAACCGGGACTCGAAACTGGGACCTTTGCTGTGAGTCATGTCGGGATAGCACAGTCGGTAGGGCGCTTGCCCGCGAAAGGCAAAGGTCCCATGTTCGAGTCCCGGTTCCAGCACACAATTTTAATCTGCCAGGAAGTTTCATATCAGCGAACACTCCGCTGCAGAGTGAAAGTTTCTTTCTGGAAACAGAACTATGGGTTGCTATTGAAAGATGGCGTCTTATGAAAATCAAGTGAATGTAATGAAAAATACATTTAATTTTAGCCAGAGAAGAAATTAGTTTCGGCACCTAGCCTCCATAAGCACTGACCAATCACAGCAGAGTACTAAAACTTCATGCGGTATTTCCCAATGGAACAGTACCGACTGTATCACCTGTTATTGGTACCTCACACCACCCTACGTCAGCTACAAACAGCTCTGTTATAACTTTTTCTAACGAAAGTAAATACGTAGGTGCAAGCCAGATACAGGTCTGTTCCGACTTGCTCTAACGAAAGTGAATATGGTGGCTGCAAGCCAGAAATATCACTGAATTTCACGCCCACATCAAAACATAAGGGCGTCAAAACCGAATTTCAGATTACCTGAAGTGTCTGCAAGGAAGTTCCGCTACTAGCACTGCCAGTGTCGTGCACCAATGGACAAAGAAAACGAGCAACGTAAAATTCGCCTTTGACAAGTATGTACACAGTAACTTTATGACAGATGCAAAAAAAAAAAAAAAAAAAAAAAAAAAAAAAAAAAAAAAAAAAAAAAAATAAAAAAAAAAAATCCACCCTGGTTCAACAACCAAGACAGAAAATAGCCTCGAAAGCAATAGAAACGTTTCCAAAGGTTTAGAGACAAGCAAACATTGCACGATGCTAAAACTACCGAAAGGAGTGCCAAGCATGTAGCGTTCACCGAATTCGAAATTCGATTTGTCAGAAAATCCCAAGAAATGTTGGTCTTATGTTAAATCGGTAAACGGATAAACCATATGCCTAGACACTCTGACGGTAATGACGTTGAAACAGAGATTGTCTCCCAAAAGACCGAAATACTACATGCCTTTTACCAAAGGGGTTTCAGAGAATAAAATTGCACAAAAGTTACTCCTGTAAAATGTTCTACGAACTACAAAACTGCAGATATTGAAATAAATAACAGTGATAGAAGAAAAAGGACGCTTTCAACAGAGGAAAGGCCGCTGGATCTGATGGCAGAACAATCCCATTTCACACGGAGAATGCGAAGGAACTTGCTGCCCTCCTAGCAGCAGTGTCTCGTAGGTATCCAAAGGAGCGAGGTGTTCCTAATGCTTGGAAATAAAAACAAGTCATTCTAGTTGTTTTCATCAAGAGTCATCGAACAGACACGCAAATTATAGACTCAGCCTATATTTCCGATTAGTACGACTGTAGAAATTTGGAAAATATTTTATAATCGAGTACTATGATATTTCTGTAGACCGAAAATCTCCGTGGGAATTAATTCGGATTCCGAAAACGAAAGAAATATGAAACCTGGTTCGCTGTATCTGGCCACTAGACCCAAAAATCACTAGATGCGGGGTTTATTGAGTTTCCTGTTGAATTCGACACGATTCCGTGCTGTCGTCAAGTGTTCAGAATATTAGATCCACACTGGGAATGGATTGAAAAGGCTGCTTACGGAAAGCAGCGTGTCATTCTCTTCCGGCGTGCCAGTAATTTCTTGCGTGCATCAATGAATGTTATAGGACCATTAGTATATCACATCGGAAGATCAGTTAAGCTCTTCGTGGATGAAACTTTAGAATGCAACCAACCACAACGTCGGAAAATAGTAGCGAAATGTAGGAGGGTGTGAAGCGTATAGACGCTTCATTTATATTCACATCGATAGCACGCAAGTCACTGCAGGTATGTGGACGAGCGCTCTTTTTGTACCTTTGTCATTTCTCCTTCTGATATTCCAGTTGCGCACGTATCGAGGAGATATTCGATTGCAGAGATGGCTCCGTGTCAGCTCTAACATGTTTAATTTTATCCTCGTGGTCTTTTCGCGCTTTATACGTAACAGGAAACAATTCACCGGTTGAATCTTCAAGAAAGGTTCCTCTTGCTCCGTCTGCTACAGAAATTTGCATATCAACTCTGTAACGCTTTCGCGCTTACTTAACGAACACGTAACGAAGCGTGCTACTCTCCGTTGGATCTTCTCTACCTCCTCTGTCAGCCCTAAGTAGTTCGGATACCCACACTGATTAACAATAACTGAGTATTGCACCAACCAATATTTGGTAAGCTACTTCCTTTATGGACAACAGTTGCCAAGGATTCTTCCAATGAATCTCAGTGTGGTATCTCTACTATACACATTAATTTTATGTGGTAGTTTTACAAATCGCTCCTTTAGCACACTCCTAGCAGTTGTTCTGCATTCGTGTAAGCACACTTTTGTGTCCCAGCCTCGTCGCCGCTTTTGTGTCTCGTTCCGTTGCAGGTGTCGGTGGCCGAGTGGAACGAGACCGACACAGAAATAAAGATAGCACGCTGGTGCAGGTACGGTGGGGAGCAGCCAGAACTAGAAACACTAGAGTAAATTAGAATGAGATATATATTGCACAGGATTTATACAATACTTAACTTTTACATAGTACTGCAGAATGTTGATACATAGTTGAGCTAGAGTCCTGCCTAGTGCCTAACTGATAGCCAAGTCTTCACTGGTGCCTATCTGATTACGAAGGTCCTAACTGGTTCCTATCTCAGTCCCAAGTGAACGATGTGGTTCAGTGGTGGCCACGAGCGGAGCTGCAGCAGAGGGCGCTCGTGGCTGTCGTCGTAAGAACGCCGCGCCGTGCGTGCATGGCGGCGCGCGGCGAAAGTAGGTGGCGCGCACTTTGTACTTGTTCGACACCACACACACAGTATAGGATTTTTCTTTCTAAGTATTCGCAGTACGTTACATTCTTTATGCTGAGACTCAATTGCCAATCCCTGCATCATGCACCAATACGCTGGAGATCCTCCCGAATTTCGCTGTAATTTTCCAGCGTTGCGACTTCTCGATTTACTATAACATCAACCGCAAACCGGGTTCGATCCCGGATTTTCTCGTGGGGACAGCGGTCACCTTAACAATTAGGATATCCATACATGCTTCCGGGCTTGTCTAAATTCTCAACATATCGCACATTCCGATAGTAGTGCCCCGTGACCGTTATTTCCTCTTGCGCGCAGCGAAAATGTATTCCTGCATAGATATTGTCAATTGTCTGTTAGAAGCATCTATTCAAATGTTCAAATGTTTGTAAAGTCTATGGGACTGAACTACGGGGCCATCAGTCCCTAAACTTACAAACTACTTATGAACTACTTACGAACTAGGACGGCACAAATATCCATGCCCGAGGGGAAATTCGAACCCCCGACCGTAGTGGCCGTGCAGACCGTGACTGGAGAGCCTTTGTCTCCTCGGCCACCGCGGCCGGCGAGGCATCTATACAGTTATTGATATCGTATATATACTTTTGGACATGTCCGAAAGAACAGACACCATATCAATAATGTTGTAATAAACCTCTCTCCCTGTACGCAAATATCATGAAACGTACGAGCACTCATGGTTAGTGGACAGCGTGTAGAATATGAAGGTTGGGTCGGTTATGGAGGTATACAGAAGTAGCATCACAAATTTTCATATATCTTCAATAAATTGTTCAACTGATACGTATTCATATTGACAGTTTCACTAAGTGTGTTTGCCTCTGTAACTTATAAAATAATAGGTGACGGGAAATTTTAATGCGCTAGGACAACACAAGAAATATTACACTTTCTGCGGAGCTATGAACATAGTTTATTGTATCATTTTCCACAGAGTTACAGCACAAAGATATATTTTTTTAAATGGAACAATAGTTTTTTCTATCGTGCATTGGAATCATTGAAACCAGCCGCGTCCAAATCATTTTAAACTACATTCCTATCACTGTTAGTTTGGGATCTACAACCCTTCAAAGTTTCAGGGGCAGATACCACACGCTGTACGTAATACATGCCTGTGTGGTGGGGTTGGGGCGCCATGGTCCTTATTCACGGCTCGCAAGGTCGCCCGATTTAACACCAGTAGATTTCCTTTTGTGGGGATATCTAAAGGATCGTGTTTATGTCACTGAGCCCACATCCCCAGATGATCTAAAACGGTGCATCGAGGACGCATGTCGCTCCGTCCCACCGGCGATGTTACATCTCGTCCGCAGATCCTTTCGACGTCGCATTGCATTATGCATTAAGGAACATGGACACACATTTGAACATCTCATGTAAATCAACTTCCCACCGCCATAACATCCATCACCCACCACACAGCCATGTATTATGTACAGCGTGTGGTATCTGCCCCTGAAACTTTGAAGGGTTGTAGCTCCCAAACTAACAGTGATAGGAATGTAGTTTAAATTGATTTGGACGCGGCTGGTTTCAATGATTCCAATGCACGATAGAAAAAACTATTGTTCCATTTAAAAAAATATATCTTTGTGCTGTAACTCTGTGGAAAATGATACAATAAACTATGTTCATAGCTCCGCCGAAAGTGTAACATTTCTTGTGTTGACATAGCGCATTAAAATTTCCCGTCACCTATTATTTTATAAGTTACAGAGGCAAACACACTTAGTGAAACACAGCTGTCAATATGAATACGTATCAGTTGAACAATTTATTGAAGATATATGAAAATTTGTGATGCTACTTCTGTATGCCTCCATAAGTAGATTTAGTGATTTAAGGAAAATTAAAAACATGTTATTTCTTGTCGAAAATCGTTGTCAGTTGGAACTAACATTCATATCAGAAATTGCAGGCGTACAGGGATGCAGTTACGTACAGCTGTTTGCCGAATTTAATTAGTTCAAGAACAACAAGCATTTGGAAGGTATAGTTTAAGAAAGGAGGACGGAGATAGATAATGCCGAATTTTGGAAAGTTGTGCCTGGACAATGCAGAACTGTACATAAATGTGCTTATATGTTTCTCACATTTTTCGCATGAACATATCTTTGTGAATCTTCATACTCTAAAATGATTGATAGAAAGTGTGCACAATTTTAACGATCTCGTTAGTCTGTGTGTAACAAAATATTTTACGTAATTTACGTTTCTTTTTTATTATAATTGTACTACTTGTCGTAACTTAGTTGATCTATGTTAAAGTTGTGACGAGTATATGACGAAATATACTCCCAGACGACTCTCTTATGACACGACTGCTGCGAACCACAGTAATTCTAACAGCGAGCCAAAATCTTGTATTATGTACGTCAAGGAGAAACTGGGGATAAGCAATTATATATAACACGCTTATATGCAGCATTACTAGTGAAATTTATACCGCATCTGATCAGCCTGATTATATGAAAGACACGTAAACCTTTTGCTTTCACGTTCTTTCTCAGCCTGAAACTATGTCCTCCGCTCTCATATCTCAATTTATGCGCCGTGTAGGTCACGAAATTCAAATCAGTAGTGATAAGTAATTGTCCATATACCATTTTATGACTCATATATCTACCCCACTTTTTGATCAGAATGTATTTTGTACAGCTAATTAAAGTGACTAGACGTCTATATTTATCCGGGACAATTCCTGTCTTTTGAGTCCAGTCCTGTTGGGAAACTACATGTAATGTAAGATGTTTTACTCTCCACAACAGCAGATGATTGGCATACCTGCAGCGCTGTATAGGGCAAAAAGTATCCTATCATAAGCGTCTGATGAAGTTTGCCAAACGTTTGTTAGTATATAGACGCTTAGTTTCGCCACATTTGAATGTTGTGCCGAAAATGATGTGCTCGGATATTTGTTCAATTGAATATTAGTATTTACCTTAGACATTTATCTTCAAAATAATGGCAGAATACCCAGGCATAAAAGCTAAAAGCAAGAAGCCCACGGCCACTACGGTCGGGGGTTCGAATCCCCCCTCGGGCATGGATATTTGTGTCGTCCTAGTTCGTAAGTAGTTCATAAGTAGTTTGTAAGTTTAGGGACTGATGACCCCGTAGTTAAGTCCCATAAGCTTAACAAACATTTGAAAATAGCAAGAAGCCGGTTAGTGTAGGTGTAAACCTGCATTGATTATCATAATTTATAATTTATGTGAAACACAACTACCTCTTTATTCACACGAAGTGATGGGTGCTATCGACAAGGGTTCGCAAATCGATTCCGTATTTCTTGATTTCCAGAAGGCTTTTGACACCGTACCTCACAAACGGCTTTTAATAAAATTGCGTGCTTATGGTATATCGCCCCAAATTTGCGATTGGATAGGGTATTTCCGGTCAGAGAGGACACAGTTCGTAGTAATCGATGGTAAGGCATCGACTAAAACAGAGGTGATATCAGGCGTTCGAAAGGGTAGTGTTATTGGACCTCTGCTTTTCCTTATTTACATAAACGATTTAGGGGAAAATCTAAGTAGCTCCCTTAGGTTTTTTGCAGATGACGCCGTCATTTACCGTCTAGTGGAATCATCTGAAGATCAAAACCAACTGCAGAGTGATCTGAGTAAGATATCAATGTGTAGTAGAAATTGGCAATTGACTCTAAATAATGAGAAGTGTGAAGTCGCCCACATGAGTACGAAAAGAAATCCTTTAAGCTTTGTTTACAAGATAAATCACTCAAAAGTGAAGGCCGTAAACTCCACAAAATACCTGGGAATTACCATTACTTCAGACTTAAACTGGAAAGAACACGTAGATAATGTCGTGGGAAAGGTGAACCAGAGACTGCGTTTTATTGGCAGAACCCTTAAAAGATGCAACAGAACTACAAAAGAAAAAGCATACACTACGCTTGTCCGTCCATTTTTGGAGTATTTCTGCCCAGTGTGGGATATTTATCAGGTGGGTTTGACGGAGGACATCGAAATAGTCCAGAGAAGGGCAACTCGTTTCGTATTGTCATGATACAAGGGAGACAGCGTTACGGAAATGATACAGGATCTCGGATGGGAATCATTACAGCAACGGCGATTATCGCTGCGACGTCGGCTACTTACGGAACTCCAATCGCTAACATTCTCCTCCGAATGTAGACTACCACTTACATAGGTAGAAATGACCATCAGAATAAAATACGAGAAATCAGAGCTCGAACGGAGAGATTCAGGTGTTCTTTCTTCCCGCGCCCTATTCGAGAATGGAATGGGAGATAAATAGTATAATGGTGGTTCGATGAACCCTCTGTCAGGCACTTAAATGTGATTTGCAGAGTATCCCATATAGATGTAGATGTAGAACACATCTAGAGTACTGGGGGGTAAAGGGAGGGAGAGGCGTAACAGACACCTGTCGATCACCATAACAACAGGGTGACACAGTCTTCTGTGTAAGTTAATTAAGACATTCGCAGGAAGATTAAATACGCAATTTTGGCTTCAAAAAGGTGGTCTGTAACTGGTGTGTGTTGTGTCGGCGTTTATGGTGATGTTATCCATTAATTGTTGAGCAATTTGTTTCACAGGAAAAATTAAGTCTGAGCTACAGAATGGTGGTATTTTTGCGTTTTCCCTGAGCAGAACACGGGAAGGCTGCAAATTCTACAACCACTTCCTCATGTATATCGTCCATTACAACCCAAAACTTCTCATGGGAACATTGTGGAAGTCCGGCGGTATATTCATAGGAAATCGTCAGAGCGTAAAATTTAACTGTATGAGGTCGCCGCATGCCGACACTACGGTCATCCTGGTGAACCTATTGATATTTCGGCCTCTCTTTACTTTGAGCCAACTGTGCACTGAAAACATCTTCCATATATGCGGTGTTCGCTTTTTCTGACAAAACATCAGCAACGGATATATTGTGATTCTTCTCATTTTTCCTATATTTGTTGATTAACCCCTCAATCTTCTACCTGACAGTACCTGCAGCGAGATACCTAATGCGCATATCCAACCAGTGCTGTAAATGCTATATCTAATGAGGTAGTAGAAAAAACATTCTGGAAAAAAGTAGCGTTAACACTTGCAAGGATAAGGATAAATCACTTGAGGCAAAAATAATTTTTTCAAACTATAAATTCATTGCTTACAAGTGTGTTTTTTTTTTTTTTTTTTTTTTTTTTTTTTTTTTTTTTTTTTTTTACATCGAGAATCCTCAAAGCATGGCAGATTATCCAATGTTCAAATGTTTGTTAAGCTCAAGGGACTTACCTGCGGGTTATCAGTCCATAAACTTACAAATTCTAACCCCCGACCGTAGCGGCCGTGCAGACTTTGACTGGCGTGCCGCAGACCGCACGACTACTGCGGCCGGCGATTTTCCAATGCATCAGAAGACAGCAAAAACTCGTCTTACTTAATATAACCATTTATCAAAATTCACAGAACTTAATCTTCACTCATCCCAGTTATTGCACACAACGTTAGAAAATCGGCACTCATAAAAAACAGAAACTCTCGTATAATTGTAGTCCATGCAAATAATTTCATGGGTGCTCTGTAAACATAAAGCTACGGACTGTATGACACTGCCATCTCACGGCCGTCCTTCAAATTACATCGGCATAACCAAAAATGGATGAAAAAAGCGCGGACGGCATATGACGTAGCACACTCTTCTACATCTACATCTACAACCATACTCCGCAAGCCACCTGACGGTGTGTGGCGGAGGATACCTTGAATACCACTATCGAATTTCCCTCCTATTCCAATCACTTATTGTTCGCGGAAAGAAGGATTGTCGGTATGCCTCTGTGTGGGCTCTAAGCTCTCTGATTTTATCCTCACGGTCTCTTCGCGAGATATACGTAGGAGGGAGCAATATACTGCTAGACTCCTCGGTAAAGGTATGTTCTCGAAACTTCGACAAATGCCCGTACCGAGCGACAGAGCGTCTCTCCTGCAGAGTCTTCCACTGGAGTTTATCGATCATCTCCGTAACGCTTTCACGATTACCAAATGATCCTGTAACGAAGCGCGATGCTCTCCGTTGGATCTTCTCTACGTCCTCTATGAATCCCACCTGGTACGGATCCCACACCGGTGAGCAGTATTCAAACTGTGGGCGAACAAGTGTACTGTAACCTACTTCCTTTGTTTTCGGACTGCATTTCCTTAGTATTCTTCCAATGAATCTAAGTCTGGCATCTGCTTTACCGACGATTGATTTTATATGGTCGTTCCATTTTAAATCCCTCCTAATGACTACTCCCAGATACTTTATGGAATTAACTTCTTCCAGTTGCTGCTCTGCTATAGTGTAGCTAAATGATGAAGGATCTTTCTTTCTGTGTATTCGCTGCACATTACACTTGTCTACATTGAGATTACACCATGCATCAATTCGATGTAGATCATCCTGCATTTCAGTACAATTTTCCATTTTTATAACCTCTCTGTATACTATAGCATCATCCACAAAAAGCCTCAGTGAACTTCCGATGTTAACCGCAAGGTCATTTATAAATATATCTGAACAGCAACGGATCCACGACACTCCCCTGTGGCACACCTGATATAACTCCTACTTCGGAAGACTTCTCTCCATTGAGAATGACCTGCTGCTCTCTGTTATCTAGGAATTCCTCAATCCAATCACACAATTGGTCTGATAGACCATATGCTCTTACTATGTTCATTAAACGTTTGTGGGGAACTGTATCAAACGCCTTGCGGAAGTCGAGAAACACAGCATCCACTTTTGAGAGAGACTCTTGAGGGATTAAGCTGCAGTTTGCTTAAGGATGAATCTTCTAGACATTGCTGTCAGCGTTTTGTGTCTCATATTCTACATTGTATTAACAGTAAACCTTCTTAATTCAGAACTTCATGCAATTTACAGAATATGCAGTCCTTGCATGTATGTTCAAATTGTTGTGTTGTGTTGTTGTCCCTTCATGTAAGTGTCTCACTTTGAAGGTTTTGCTCTTGACAGCGATCTCGATGAAACATTTTCTTCGTCTACAATTAAACAGAAAACTATAGCTTCCTCAGAATAACTATTGGAGATGCTTCAAAATTTTAATCTCTTTTAGTAATCAGTACACTCATGACAGAGGAAACATTAATAATTGTCACAGTTATTCATTTATAATGTTAGTTACCTGTCGCAACATCTGAGTATTATTATTTGGAACTACACTCATTGATCCATTGTATACACATTAGGTGCGTTTTTGAGACAGAGGTATTGTTCATTTCCCAGCACATTAGACGATCACATAGGCTGATATTCTTATGACTGTTAGTATGACTAAATCATAACAACAATGTACAATGGCAATTCAATTACTGATGAGTTAATTTCTGGATGGAAAAATTGATTTGATATATTAACTAATACTGGCATCTCCATTGAATAACTTCAGTGATATCAATTACTGTGTGACATAACGTTATTAATTCATGCTTTTGAGTCCAGGAAAGTTCCACGTGGAAATAGCAACGAACCTCCTCTCTTAATCAGTGATTGTTTCACTCTAGCGAATAATTGGCACAATAACTAAGAAGTGGATCGGATCCTCGCTCGCTATACGGTAACGTGGCAGCCTGTGTAGTGAATGTCGGTGTAGCTCTTTTTCCAGTTTCGTTGGAGGTCAAATGTTTAGGTGACAGGCGCTACAAGTATCCAGATCGAAAATCAACAGAGTAATCTTATGAAAACTTCACTGGCAAAAATCATCTAGTATTCTCTCACATATCTGAGACAGTCTGAATGTGTTGATCGATAACATGTCAGTAGAAACCTAGTTGTGCGGTATGAATATCATCAAATCATTTTTGAAGCGCACGTTCGTTCAGAAAGACTCTATTAAAATATTTTCGATCAGGTTTGGGAAACGTGAACATTAGGTATCATGTAATCAAAAGAATAAATGAGGGGGGGGGGGATGAGTTCCGAAAAGTCTCTTTCATATTTTGTTTGCGAAATCAACAGGAAGCGTTAAAGTATGCAAGCAACACGTGATGTTGCCTCGGCAGTTGGTTCTCTTTACAGTGAGAGCGAACATTGTCTCAGTTGTTGGCCATAAGTATCAGCTCCGATGGACACGCCCCTGCACAACATGCTACATGGTCCACTAGATTCATAATATTACGTCAAATGTTTGTGAATCTAAGGGACATTAGTACCGCGAAGGACAAAACACATACCCCTTTCCCCAGGAAAGACTCGAACCTCCGGCATGAGCGGCCTTGCAAACCGTAACATGGCAGCTTAGACCACACCACCACTCCCGAGGGCGATCATATCCACCTACCTTTGCTTGAGATTATACACTTTGTTAGTGCTCAGTCTAATTTCTTCTTACGAAGCTACATAAATTCGTAATATATCGTCAGTTGTAATATTGCACTGGAATGATTAATGCGCGAAATGGTTACACTCAATCTAAATGCAGAAATTTCCATCTATCCCTATTTTTTTAATTTAGTTATTCTTTCAGTTAGAGCACGAAGTGAATCCGCATTTGACTTCTGAACACTGCCTAATAAATACAAATGTCGCCCCAAAAGCTCAGATATTCAGACTTCCTGAATGTGTAAATAACTTCCATAACAGGACAATGTTTATTGAAACAAAAAATTATTTTATGACGTTATTTCACAAAAGTAGTAACAAAACACACATTATTAAGGATTCAAGGTGGCCCCAGTGCCTATTACACCTGTGGTGTCGCACAAGTACAAAGTGCGCGCCACCTACTTTCGCCGCGCGCCGCCATGCACACACGGCGCGGCGTTCTCACGACAGCCACGAGCGCCCTCTGCTGCAACCCCGCTCGTGGCCACCACGGAAAGACATCTGGCACTTGGGACTGAGATAGCAACCAGTTAGGACCTTCGTAATCAGATAGGCACCAGTGAAGACTTTGCTATCGTACAGGCACTAGGCAGGCCTCTAACAACTATGTGTCAACATTCTGCAGTACTTTGTAAAAGTTAAATATTGTATAAATTCTGTGCAATATATATCTCATTCTAATTTACTCTAGTGTTTCTAGTTCTGGCTGCTCCTCTCCGTACCTGCACCAGCGTGCTATCTTTATTCCTGTGTCGGTCTCATTCCATTCGGCCACCGACACCTACGACGGAACGAGACACAAAAGCGGCGACGAGGCTGGGACACAAAAACACCCACCACCCACAGAGGGCAATACGCTGTAAATACTTTTTGCCGTTGCGAGAAACCTTGATGGTACTGAACAATTTTCATATGTGTTTCATAGTGGACATTCCCTACATAACTGCAATATAGATGCCAGAAATACAAGTAAGGAAATGAGACCTCATAAACTGATAAAGTTGATTCAATTATATTTGGAGAACCATCCGAGTGACAGAACGAGTAGGTTACGGAAATTCAGTTTAAAAAAGTATAGACGAGAGTAGACTGCATGACGTTTACCACTGGTCCACGAGCTCACACAGCATTTGTTTTGATTGCCATACTTGTGCGGTGCCGGATGGAGGGAGCACTTTTGGCTGCACTGGCCGCTTTAAGATCGACTCGGCGGCCCGCCGGTGGTCAAAAGGCTGAATCGATGCGCAACACGAGCGGAGCCAACCGTGCAACATTAGTCACCAGTTGTACTGCGCTAAGTCAGCCATTGTTGTTGCAAAAGGCTGCAGTGTTAGTGTCGCTCTCATTCCTGTAACGAATTGCGACTTTACCTGAACCAACTGTTACCGAGTTGTAACGTCGGACCGCAGTTGCTTGTGATCCTTTTTAAACAGTATGCACAATGAAACTTCCTGGCAGATTAAAATTGTGTGCCGGAACCGGGACTCGAACCTGGGACGAGTCACGGCCTGGGGCATCGGAGCATAGCGCCTCAGTGCGCTTGGCCACTTCACCGTGGCAACAGCTTATAATGCCTGCAGTATGTCCCAGCCAATACCTCCGGCGTTGTCTACGAATACACACACTGCTTGCAACAGAATCGCATGAACTCTCCAACATTATTATAAGTAAAATTACCTCCCTTTTTTCTCCAAGCAATTTTTCCTTGTTGAATAGCGCTAACAGACAACGAGAATCACTGAGTTTTATAAACCTTTCTTCTAACAAGGCAAACAAAATTTCTTCTAGGAATTCAATGAATCATGAGTTGTGATCTGCATTGAATTAAAAAGAAGCCATTTTCGAGGACAACGTGACTGGCTATTTGCGAATTAGAACAGGTTCTCTGATGCTCTTTGTGTGTTCCAATTATGCGACAATGGATTTGCCGATTTAACTAAAAACTTCCTTTTATTGTGATAGGTACATGAATCTTTTGGAAAATAAAGATTTAGAGTTCAAGTATTAATTCGATGGAAACTGAAACATCCTAAAATCTTTCTCCAATATTCACATTTCTCGCGTCTATGAGGACTAAAATTGTTACACTCTAAGACAAAAAAAGAATGATGAAAAATGCAGGCCACGAAGGAATTATTTGAATATGATAGTTTGGTTTGTTGGTTTAGAAAAGAAGGAGCGAAACATAAATGGAAAGAAATTAGTAAATGTACATAGCGTATGTACAGAAAAAAATATACATTCATAAAAATTGGATGATTTGTTAAACACAAAGACCATCATTAATTGTCAAAGTTAATAACACGTTAGTTTACCTACGGCCCTTATGCCCGCCAATTATTCAACTATGGCTTCACTGACAGAGTGGTTGGAAGCCATCCTCAAGGATATCTGTCCATCTGGCTCGCTAGATCACTAAATCCCGTACAGATTGGAGCCTCATGTTACTTACGTTGTTAATTGAGGAAAAGTCTGGCAAAGGTAGGGTTTGGCAAGCACACACAGACAAGCAGCACAAATTCTCGCCGGGTGCGGGCAGGCATTACCTTGCTGAAAAGTGAGTCCGGAATGGTTTGCAATGAAGTGCCAAAAACAGAGCGCAGAATATCGTCGGTGTATCATTCTAGCCGGCTGCGGTGGCCAAGCGGTCTGAGGGGCGCCAGTCACGGTCTGCACGGCCACTACGGCCGGGGGTTCGAATCCCCCCTCGGGCATGGATGTTTGTGCCGTCCTTAGTATTAGCTAGTTCATAAGTAGTTTGTAAGTTTAGGGACTGATTTTTTTTATTTATTTATTATTTAACATGCCCCATTACATAGTAATATTACATGTTTGATGGTTAGATTCAGGCGGTTACATCAGATATTTTTGCAAATACAAGTACAGTACATAAGTTGATGGGGTTTACAAAGGAACAAACAATATTATACATCAGGAAATCTTATTGAATTACAAAAATTGTAAAAGTCTGTAGTGAATTTATGTACTAAGTCATATTTACTGACGGGCCATCCTCCTCCTTTGGTGGCAATTTTTTTCCTGAGATGATCCCTCTCTTTCAATAAATCGCAGCAGTCAAAAAGCACGTGGTCAATAGTTTGGACAGCACTGTTACATGTGCACGTTCCGTCTTCAATTATTTTGAACCGCTGATAGTAGGCTTTCAGTTTACCATGACCTGTAAACATAGCTGTAAAATTCGGAGATATTGGAAGTTTAATCATTAAACGTTGTCGGATCATAGAAAAATACGGTTTAGTGCTTCCCCCATTTTTTGTTCTGTGACACTCAATGTCCCATTTGTTCCTAAACTCTTCTCGAAGTTTCTTCTTTACGGCACTTGTAGGTATTTTGTTGTAGCGTATTGATTGTCGTGATCGAGCTGCTCTTTTAGCAAGGTTGTCAGCTAATTCATTTCCCCATATCCCTTGATGTGCCTTAACCCATCCGAAATGCACCAGCCAGTTGTGTGTCTGCAACCTTCTGATTTTACATCTTATTTCTTCAATCAACGAATTGTGGTTCTTCGGATTTCGCAAAGAGTCCAAAGTAATCCTGATGATTACTTTGATTATCCCATAAGCTCTACAAACATTTGAACATTTTGTACCATTCTACTGTAAGGGTGCCGTGGATGACAAGCAAATGGCTCATTCTATGAAATAAAATATACCCCAGATCATCACTCTTGATGATCGTGCCTTATTGCGGACGATAGTTTGTCCCACCTTTTGTGTCCCAACTTCGTCGCCGCTTTTGTGTCCCAGCCTCGTCGTAGGTGTCGGTGGCAGGGTGGAATGAGACCGACACGCTGGTGCAGGTACGGAGGGGAGCAGCCAGAAACTATAAACACTCGAGTAAATTAGAAAGAGATATATATTGCACAGAATGAAACAATACTTAACTTTTACATAGTACTGCAGAATGTTGATGCATAGTTATTAGAGGCCTGCCTAGTGCCTGTACAATAGCAAAGTCTTCACTGGTGCCTATCTGATTACGAAGGTCCTAACTCGTTGCTATCTCAGTCCGAAGTGGCCGATGTCCTTCAGTGGTGGCCACGAGCGGCGTTGTCGCAGAGGGCGCTCGTGGCTGTCGTCGTGAGAACGCCGCGCCGTGCGTGCATGGCGGCGCGCGGCGAAAGTAAGTGGCGCGCACTTTGTACTTGTGCGACACCACACCCCTCCCCCCCAAACCGCCGCGCCGTCGTGGCTATGGGCTGAGGGCCACGGCGACGGCACTGGGAGGAGGGCCTGGGCGGGGGCGTTACTGGTGGGACGGGCGTCGAAGCTGAGGCTGGGATCGAGACGCCGTCCGCGCCCCGGCATCCGCCTTGCGATCCTCCAGGGAACCCACCGAAACCTGGGGAAGGGCGCACCCCCCGCCCAGAGGGAGCAGGTCATCTTCTTCTGAGGTGCGAGGCCCAAGCTGGGGGGGGGGGGGGGGGGCGCACGGTCCCGGAGTCCCTCTCGGTGACGCTGTCATCTGCGGCGGCGACAGCGGCGGCGACGACTGCGTCGGATGTACGTCGACGTCCATAGGGATCTCGTAGTCCGGGGACGAACGATGTGGTTGTGCTCCCTGGCGGTGAACTGGGTCTGGAATCAAGAAACCGGAGACAGGATCGCGCGGTCTGTGCAGGCGCAATTGGTTTGCGTGGCGCCGCAGCTCCGACCCTGTGGAAGAACGTACAATAAACATATTGCGACCAAGCACGCGCTGAATGGTGCCCGGCAACCATGTCTTCTTGTTTCCAGCAAACACCCTGTACAGCACCGGCGTAGAAACCTGAAAACGCGTAGCGCCATACGAACCGACTCGGTGCGTGGGAGGCTGCAGCAGGTGAAGGAGAGTGCGGTGACGGCGGCCGTGTAGCAGCTCGGCAGGAGACGGGCCGTCACGTGGCATGCACCGATACGTAGACAGGAAAATTTGAAGAGCTTGCTGCCTGGAGTGCTGACCTTTCATCTTCTCCATGTGAGACTTGAATGTTCGAACGAAACGTTCTGCTTCACCATTGGACTGAGGGTGAAAAGGTGCGGTGGTGATATGCTGAATGCCATTCACACGACAAAACTGTTGAAATTCCGCACTAACAAACTGAGGTCCATTGTCACTGACGATAGTTTCAGGCAAGCCTTCGATGCAAAACACTGATGTTAAGGCACTGATTGTACTAGAAGCTGTCGTTGAGTTCATGGCAATCACAAAAGGAAACTTGCTGAAAGCGTCTACAACAATTAACCAGCGCGTATTCCAGAAAGGTCCGGCAAAGTCAATATGTAAACGTTGCCATGGTCCCTTGGGGCGTGGCCAGTCTGAGAAACGTTGCGGTGGAGCCGCCTGATGCTCCGCACAAACAGTACACTGTGACGTCATGTCCTCTATCTGAGCGTCCATACCAACCCAGGTACAATGACGTCTGGCCAGTTGCTTTGTCCTAACAATGCCCCAATGTCCTTGATGCAGGAGGCGTAACACTTCACGTTGCAGGGAACGAGGAACAATCACTCTTGCTTGGTCGTTGTCGGTATGCAACAACAGTACACCCTGACTTAAAGATAATGCATGACGTTGTGCAAAATAACGTCGAACCAGAGGCCGATCAATGTCTTTGGCTCTGGCAGGCCAACCAAAGCGAACAAAACGTGCTACCACACTTAGGTCTGCATCCGCAGCTGTTTCCTGTGCAACCCGACGAGAGTTCAAAGGAAAGTCTGCGACAGCGGAAGCATCTCTGGAGTCTATCTGACAACATGCCATTTCTGAAGAATCAAATGATACATCCTGGCCAACCGGCAGTCGGGAAAGTGTGTCCGCGTTGGCATGTTTAGTGGTAGGTCGGTACAAAATCTCATACTGATAATTTGACAATAACAAGGACCATCTCTGAAGCTTTTGTGCCGTACGTGGCGGAATTGGCTTTGTGGGTGAGAACAACGACGTGAGAGGCTTGTGGTCTGTCAACAAGTAGAATTTTCTGCCATAGAGATAATGATGAAACTTTGCGACGCCGTAAATGATTGCTAAGGCCTCCTTTTCTATCTGACTGTAATTCTGTTGCGTTGGCGTCAGTAGCTTGGAAGCAAAGGCAATAGGACGATCGTGAGATCCAATGCGATGTGAGATTACCGCGCCCAGACCGTACGACGAGGCGTCAACTGCTAACACTACAGGCTTCTGTGGGTCAAAGGGAATCAAACATGCATCACTGAGTAGTGCAGACTTTAATTTGTCAAAGGCAACCTGACAATCTTTGGACCATACAAAAGGAACATTCTTCCTACGTAAGTGATGCAGTGGAGCTGCAATCTGAGAGGCATTGGGAATAAACCTGAAATAATAGTTAAGCTTTCCCATTACTGCTTGCAATTCATGCACATTCTTAGGAGGAGGCAAGTCTTTGATTGCTCTAAGATGTGACTGTAAGGGATGAATTCCTTGGGCATTAATCACATGGCCTAGGTACTCTATTTCAGTTTGAAAAAAACGAACACTTTGATTTATCACAACGTAGACCTGCTGCAGTCAACACTTTGAAAAGGCACTCCAGGTTTGCTAAATGTTCTTCAACTGTACGTCCAGATACCACAATATCATCTAAGTAGTTCGAGCAACACGGTACAGAAACTGTCAGCTGTTCCAAAAAGCGCTGAAAAATAGCGGGGGCGGAAGAACTGCCAAAGGTTAGGCGTTGAAATTGAAAAAGGCCCATGTGAGTATTAATCACGAAAAACTTTTGATTCGTCATCAAGTGGAATCTGTAAGTATGCCTCTGCTAAATCAATCTTAGAAAAGAAGCGAGACTGTCCTAATTTGTCCATAAGTTCCTCAGGTCCGGGCAGAGGGTAAGTGTCTACAATTGTTTGACTGTTCACTGTTGATTTGAAGTCCGCACAGAGACGAAGTTTTCCTGACGGCTTGGGTATAATTACTATAGGCGAGGCCCACTGACTCGCAGAAACAGGAGAAATGACACCACTATCTTGCCAACGTTTAAGTTCTTCGGCAACTGTATCACGCAATGCGATAGGCACTGGTCTAGCTTTACGAAATTTTGGAACTGCAGATTCTTTTAAAGTTACATGTGCCACTAAGTCTTTTGCACAACCTAGTTCCGGCGAAAACAAGTCACTATATTTGTCATACAATGCATTGATTTTATCCTGAGGCACTATTGACGAAATTTGAAGCACATCTCTTTGAATTGATAAACCAAACAAGTCAAAAGCATCTAGTCCAAAAATATTCTGCGTAGATTTGGCCTGAAGAACTACAAAAGCAACTGTTTTTGTTACACCTTGAAAAGAGGCGGGCAAGCTACATGTTCCTAGCACGGGAATATTTTCACCTGTATAAGCTGTTAACACTTGCTGTGACGGCGACAATTTTGACGAACCCAGAAGTTCATAAGTATCTTTATTAATTAATGTAACAGCGGAACCAGTATCAAGCTGAAATTGCACAGTCTTATTTTCTATGGAGAGATTTACAAAAAGTTTGTGCTTCTGGCGCACGACAGGTGCGCGAATGTGGGCAACGTCTGCTACGGTTTGTGTGCTGCGTATGCGCGGGCCGCGTAGTGAAGGAAGCGGCCCAGACTCGGCACGCAGGGGATTAACAACACTGTCACTAGATGGCACTACCGCCGGATCGGCGTCCGCGCAATGCGAGGCTACTGCACTACACTTTTAAGTAGCTACTTGATGTCTACTGTCACTAGCTACACAGTACTGGGCACTATTACAAGGAGCAGTTGCAGAAGGCACTAATTTCACTACAGGAATGCACTGTTCATGGTCATTTTGCTTGTCCCGAACCCTTTTCCGTTGCACTGTTTTACGCGCTCGTCGGCGCTTGCTACGTGGCGCACTATATATTTTTGCCATAGGCGCAGAACTACTTTCTTGCAATTGAGATCCAAGGAAAGCACTGTTCAATTCCACAGCCCGTATAACATTTACAGAATGAACTGTTCTCGCACTTTGCGAAGCACTGTTTCTAACGTTACTGTTCTTTGAGTTTTTAATTTGCATACACACAGACTCCACATGTCCTGATTTGCCACATTGATAACAAGTTGCGTTGCGACTTGGGCACTGTGCACGTTTGTGGCGAGATACACACTGAGGGCAAGATTTACGTACATTTTTCTGAAATGAACGTTGGCGCCCTTTATTCAAATCACTGTTTCGAACACGACGGGGCGACCTTTGTGTCGCACTTTTACACTGGCTACCGTTCACTGTCTGTTCAGCACGGCCTGTACTATTGTAAGAATCACTAGTGCTACACTGAGAACTACGGCTAGGAAAGCGTCCGTTACGGCGCACTGAATTTACACTGTGGCTTTGCATTTCTACATCTGCTAAGTCAAAGGTATCATGCGCTTCAATAAGCTGCAGAACACTGTCTAATGAAGGGTCAGATTGTTTTAGAATTGCTGCCCTAATTCTGGGGTCCTGAATGTTCTGCGTAATCGCATCCCTCAACATCACGTCACTATACGAAAGTCCACAAGAGCAAGTAAATTTACATTGGCGGGTTAAGCCCTTCAATTCCGTAATCCACTCTTGGTGTGACTGCTGCGGTAATTTTTTAAGTCTGAAAAATCGGTATCGTGCAGCGGCTACAAGAACTTTTCTCTCATAATGAGCATTCAGTGCATCTACAATTTGTTCAAAGTCTACATCACGAGGAGATGCGTGCGGGAATAGTTTTTGCAGTAACACGAAAGTTTTGGGGCCCACCACAGACAATAAAAGATGCTTAACAGTCTGACCTGTAAGTTGATGAGCCGCGACGAGTTCTTGAAACTGCGCCAGATAATCACTCCATTCTTCCTCACGTTCGTTGTATTGGCGAAACGTAGGAAGTGTTGCGGCGGCAGGTGTGGGCTGCTGAAGCGGCGGCTGTTGTTGGTTAGCTGCCTGCGCTGTGAGCTGGGACACCGCCTGGAGGAGTTGCGTTATTTGCGCCGTCTGTAACTGAATAATTTCCATTAAGTTTGGATTCGGGGTAGTGGCCATGCTGACCGATTAGGCGCCGCGTATACAAGTAACTTATAACAAAACACAAATGCAATATGAAAGAGGGCTCGCTCTGCAACAAAAAAGTCCACAAAATGCGTAACAGAATATGTTCCCCCAAAAATCTTATAATAAGGGTGGGTGGGCGGGAGCAATTTTTGCGTGCTCCGACTGCTGCTGTCTGGCTGCTGCAAGCGGGCTGGTCTAAGGTTCTATCACTCCTCGTCGCCACTTTTGTGTCCCAACTTCGTCGCCGCTTTTGTGTCCCAGCCTCGTCGTAGGTGTCGGTGGCAGGGTGGAATGAGACCGACACGCTGGTGCAGGTACGGAGGGGAGCAGCCAGAAACTATAAACACTCGAGTAAATTAGAAAGAGATATATATTGCACAGAATGAAACAATACTTAACTTTTACATAGTACTGCAGAATGTTGATGCATAGTTATTAGAGGCCTGCCTAGTGCCTGTACAGTAGCAAAGTCTTCACTGGTGCCTATCTGATTACGAAGGTCCTAACTCGTTGCTATCTCAGTCCGAAGTGGCCGATGTCCTTCAGTGGTGGCCACGAGCGGCGTTGTCGCAGAGGGCGCTCGTGGCTGTCGTCGTGAGAACGCCGCGCCGTGCGTGCATGGCGGCGCGCGGCGAAAGTAAGTGGCGCGCACTTTGTACTTGTGCGACACCACACCACCGATGCCCCAGCATCTCCAGACACTTCTTCGCTGGTCACGGGGACTTTATTCGAAACTAAATACATCACTCAAGACAATTCAACTCCTATCAAAGAGACATCAGGCTAAATGTGGTCGCTACCACTGCAGCCTGCAAACTTGTTTGTATGCATACATTGGTCAAAGCAGTCACGGGATCCGTTGAGATATCTAGGTTCTGAAGTATTGTCATAGGCAGAACTAACTAAAATGGTTCGACGTCTTTCTGTCGCTTATACGGAATGGAGACAACAACACTACGGCAACCGAGTTAGTGGTAATATCAGAAAGTTGCAGCACAGTTGATTTGTGTTGACTTGTAATTACTCTACCGAAAGAATTTACAAGAAGTTTGGTTCAGAGAGTGTAGTGAGCAGGTAGTGCAATGCAACAAGGACGTGACTTGGCCGAAGCTATGGTCCACAGGAAGGCTGTAAGCGGGAGGGATACAGAGGGAGGTGTATGCAGCTATTGGAGCTATTGGAGGTTTCCAGACAACAGGAATAGTTGAAAGGATAGTCCTAGCCGTCCGCGGATAACATCAGCAACAGATGATCGATATCTCCGATTAACAGCCCGTCGAGACAGAAGGCTGAATGCAACTCAGCTGCAACGAAACGCCGGCCGCGGTGGCCGAGGGGACTGAGGCGCTCCAGTCATGGTCTGCACGGCCACTACGGTCGGGGGTTCGAATCCCCCCTCGGGCATGGATATTTGTGCCGTCCTTAGTCTTAGCTAGTTCATAAGTAGTTTGTAAGCTTAGGGACTGATGACCCCGTAGTTAAGTCCCATAACTTCTACAAACATTTGAAAATTTTTGCAACGAAACCCTCCAGCAGCAACAGAACGCGCAATATCAACGCAAACAGTACGAAATCGCCTTCGAGAATGTGACCTACGCACGGACGCCTGTGGTGTGTTACCCGTTAAACCACATCACCTTTTAGCCCGCAGAAACTGGGCGTAAGAATATCAGGATTTGAGTAGTAACGAATGGCGCCGAGTTCTATTCAAATGTTCAAATGTTTGTATAGCTTATGGGACTTGACTACGGGGTCATCAGTCCCTAAACTTACAAACTACTTATGAACTAGCTAATCCTAAGGACGGCACAAATATCCATGCCCGAGGGGGGATTCGAACCCCGACCGTAGTGGCCGTGCAGACCGTGACTGGAGCGCCTCAGTCACCTCGGCCACCACGGCCGGCCCGAGTTCTGTTCATAGATCAGTCAAGATTTTGTATTTAGCCAGACAGTCGTCGTCCCCTCATCTGGAGAGTACCTAGAACTCGGAACAATCCTTCTTATGTGCAGGACACATCACCATATCATTGTGGTGGACGAATGTTGTGGGTTGGAGTCAGTATTGGCGGACGTAAGGGCCTCAACGTCGCTCAGAGGTATAGAAACGAGGTCCTTCGACCTTTTGTTGTGCCCTACGCTGGTGCTATAGGTTTCTTCCGGTGGACAATAACTCTCGTCCCCACAGAGCTACATTAGTGGACTACACGCTTGAAGCTGAGAGAATTGAATGAATGGAGTGACCTGCTTGTTCTCCGGAGTTGAACACGATTGAGCATGTGTCGGATGCACTTGGCAGACGCACTGTAGCGAGCTCAGCACCTCCCACAACCATTGCAGAGCTTGATGTAGCACTCATGTGAGAATGACCAAATATCTTTCAGGAGCTGACTGATATACTCATACTGGCCATGCCATACATGTGTGCAACTGTATGGCCGTCAGAGGTGATCACGTAGCATATTAGAGGGGAAACGAGAATGACTTTTTCACTATTACGATTGCGCAATGATGCCTTGCAGTAAGTAAACGGCATGTAAACCTCAAGTGAAGAGTTGAGACAACAAAATATCGTACTCTATCACACATAAGCTACAATTTTAACAAATATCTGAAGAAAATACGTTATCATATGTATACTGTGCACGATAACTCTCTCGATTCTATAATTCTTTTTTGTAGTGAAGATCAGCGGAATTCTGCGCAACAAGCATCTTGAGCTCAGCCCCTTTCTGTGAACAGCCTATTAACTTTTCTTGTGCTCACTGAAGTACCACTTGTCACATCTAACAAGGGGAGGCCGCCAATTGTGAAATTCAGATTCGATTCATACTGCGCATAATAAAAGCTCATAGCCAGAGGTGTAATTTGGCAAAGCACCAAGATGCACTTCCCAGCCGTTGTCGAGAAAATAGACAATTAAAAAATAACATCCGTTGCGGTGAAATATTCTCTACGATATCTACGATGAGTAACTTTGTACAGAGGCGTGGCGCAGCGGTAAGCTCTCGGGTTGGTAATTCGAAGATCGCCGGATCGAATCTCGCGGCATGCGAATTTTTTTAATCGCACGAACCATAGAAATATGCAAAACAGAAAACAGTACGACATCGAGCACATCTGATAAACGATGCGCTTTTACAAGAACAATTTTTTTTTTAAATTATATGTTGGGAAACACACCTGATTGACATTCTGAAAAATTGTTCTATCGTTCGTCAGGTTTGACTTACACTATACGCATTTGTTTCGGAATATCGTTTGTACTTCTTCCGTTAACTATACGTGGTAAACATTATGAAGACAATAAAATTTGTGAAATACAACTTCGTTTGCGGAAAACATAATGATGTTCGAAGTCGCCAGTTGCATATAATAAGTTGTTTGAAAGTCGTCTGTCGTGGAAAAGCTGGCGACTTCGAACTTCAAATGTTATTGCCTTCATATATATATATATATATATATATATATATATATATATATATATATATATGTGTGTGTGTGTGTGTGTGTGTGTGTGTGTGTGTGTACATTTAAATTACAAAAAAAACAAATAATAAAAAAAGTTGCATGCCGCGATGTTCGATCCGGCGACCTTCGGATTACCAACCCGAGCGCTTACTGCTACGCCACGCCTCTGTGCAATATTACTCATCGTAGAGATCTAGAGAGTATTTCACCGCAACGGCTTTTTTTAATTGTCGATTTTCTCGACAACGGCTGAGAAGTGCATCTTGGTGCTTTGCCAAATTACACCTCTGGCCATGAGCTTTCATTATGCGAAATATGAATCGAATCTGAATTTCACAATTGGCGGCCTCCTCTTGTAAGATAATGAAGAATCCAAGGGTTTCGAAGGAAGTAATGTAGGAAGGAACTTTATGGTTAACGTCCCGTCGACAGTGTAGTCGTTAGAGACGTAACACAAGTTCGGATTGTTTTGATGAGTATAGCGAAGAAAATCGGCAGTGCCCTTTCAAAGGCACCAGTCCGATATTCGCCTGGGGAGATTTAGAAAAAAACGGAAAAAGTGCCACCTCGCTCTGTTCCAGGGCTTTGGACAGCATTCTGGCAATAGGGCAGTCATCACGTTTCGTCGTCTTTCTAGGTTGGTCGCTTCCTTATCGATGCAGCGTTCGGCCATGGTACACCCATTCCAAACATCGTCATTGATTAGTGGCATCGCTGCTATTCAAATGTCAAGTGATTCGCCGATTACTCTAGCCAGCTTCTTTGAGCCCCATTACATGTTTCTCTCAAATAGGCATTTGCGTGTATTATTCACGCACCTTCCTACGAGGCATTGTTACTGTCTAACTGAATACATTGTATAAAATTGCCAAATACATCACGCCCTGGTATTACTATGCTTTCCAGTCGTGCGGTGAAATTGCACTGCAGCCTCACAAATTCATCCATCGGCCGCCAAAGTGTACAGTTCTACGTTTTCCATTTGAACGTCAATTGACTACCAATTCCCATAATTTTTGGATGGTGCCACGGTGTACTTTGTTTTATAGTGTATTTCCTTCCAGAACATTTAATATCAACAAAGATTTTGTAGTAGTTATCAAAATGCCGTGATTTTAGCACCAATTATAATATCTGGGACAATGTCCTATAGGTCATAGGAAGCATCCATGAAGCTGGGTCGAACTGTACGAGTTGTAGCAGCTATGACTGTCGAACGAAAGAGTCAGGTAAACTCACAGACCTAGGTAGTAATTTCCGTTAATGAAATGTTCAAATGTTCAAATGCTTGTAGAGTCTATGGGACTTAACTACGGGGTCATCAGTCTCTAAACTTACAAACTACTTATGAACTACTTACAACTAAGGACGGCACAAATATCCATGCCCGAGTGGGGATTCGAACCCCCGACGGTAGTGCGTTAATGAAAAGCGGCTGTTACCGTTTTGAGCATCCATGAAGGACTCACAAGCTATTAGGACGAATGTCGGTAATGTTTTGCTGAAGGAGAGGCTGCGTTTCGTAAAACACGTTGACTATTTGTAATCGCTTCCTTTTATAATAACATATATCTTCAAAAATTTTTGTGTGAGTTCAAGCAGGTCGTGTAGTGTGATTCTGACCTGTCATAAACTCTTCATTTAACAAAAAGAAAGTATTTTTGACACAAAATTCTTGTTTCGAATTGAGCGACTAAAGCCAATTGTGGGAAGCTGCACTGATCGATGAAAACTTTATTCATTTGATTTATCGGGACCACTATTAAATAACCAACAAGAAATATCTGTTTCATTTATGAGTAAAAATACTCATAAGCAATTCGACCAATAAAATCGTGTTAGATGAATTTTGTGGCTAGCTACCAGCTTCCACAGTGACTGCAATGTTTTTAAGGTCTTGTTTGAAGAGATGGACCTGAGTCTTGTCATAGTAACTAATAAACAGAAAAGTATAAGGCTATCTTTAAAATGTTTCAAAAATTATAGAAAAATTCATTTTTGCATTTAGATATGTTCAGCATTCATGTGGCACCTGTTTGGCACTAGGATTCTTCACTATTAATTAAGACACGAAATAATCAATCAAATTTTTATAGCTATGGGACCAAAATAGCAGTGCTCATCGGTTCCTATAAACTACTTAAACTAATTTACGCACACACACACACACACACACACACACACACACACACACACACACACACACACGCGCGCGTATGCTAGAGGGAGGACTCGAACCTCCGACATGAAATATTTCAATCTCTATCTGCCTAAGTATTTATAGCGTCATTTCTGTTTTAGGGGGAGCGTTCTACCTAGGAATACGTCAAATATATTGTTCAGTGTTTTGTCTACTTATTGATCATGTGAAGGAATGTGCAATAGAGACTATCATACGCACCGCAGTGGAGTGGCCGAGCACATTGAGGCGCTATGCTCCGATGCGCGAGGCCGCTCCCCGTCGGGGGTTCGAATCCTCCCTCAGGTATTGATGTTTGTGTTGTCTTTAGTACAAGTTAGTTCATATGTAATTTGTAAGTTTAGGGACTGATGATCCCGCAGTGAAGTTCCATAAGCTTAACAAACATTTGAACAGTCATACGCAGTTGATAACTTTTTTTTTACTGTTTTACGCATAACGCTGTTATTTTTTGTGCTATATTTGTGCAAACTTTGGGACGAAAGTAGCTTTTGTATGATAATCATTGCCAAGTAATTTGGCTCAATGGAACTTGGACCAAACATACAAATAACTGCTACAGTGTAGTACAGAAGATACCTGAAAAAAGTACGGAATGAAACGAACAGATATGACACTTATATTCAAAGGCACTATTGGCAGTGGAGTCGCTAACATTTAATACAGTATAAAGGATACTACAAACGTGTGGAGGACCTCTCTGCAGGCCCCTCGCAGAGACTCTGTTGTTCTCTGCCGGCTGCATATCGGCCATACTTGGCTTACGCACGGCCACCTTCTCCGTCGCGAGGATCCTCCCGAGTGTCGATGTGGTGCGCGTCTGCCAGTCGCCCACATCGTCTTGGAATGCCCGAACTTAGCAGCGCAGAGAAGGAATTTTAATCTCTCTGACGATTTGAAACTTGTTTTAGCTGACAATGCCTCTATGGCTGATGCAGTTTTAAATTTTATTCGTGTGAGTGGGTTACACCGATCCATTTGATTTTTAGCACTGTGTTCATTATGTGTTTGTTCTTCGTTCACCTACCGTTTTAGGTAGGTGGTTTTAATGTACAAAAGCGGCCAGATGTCCTACTGCCTTGTCTGTGGTCACCTGGCTAGGACACTCTGGCATCGTCTTTCCACCTTTCTCTTCTTTCCTTAGCTTTTACTTTGGTTCTTTTATTTATTGATGTAACACCCTTTGCTTGGTGAGTTTTAACAATTCATTTTCTATTACATTTTAGTGTTTTTTTTATTATACTCACTTTGTTTGAAACAAGGGACTGATAACCGTAGTCGTTTAGTCCCTTTAAAATTCAAACCATCCATCCATCCATTTAATACAGTCCCCTGGGCATAGCAAAAGGTGGAAAATGGGTACTTAATACGGTGTGTGTTAACAACCTGAACAACTTGCTCTCGTGCCGACCCCTGATAATCTTCCCAGGCAAGAATATGAAGATGGAATTAATGAATGGTGCTCCTCTAGATTCTTTTTATACATGCCATCCTTTAAGGTGGATTGGAACAGACATATTTACACAAAGGTTTTGGTTGGACACTGACGTGGTTAATTTGGCCGAGGATAATCACGCCTCTATTGGGTCCTCACCACCTTATAGCACCCATCAAATGCAGCCATCGACGTTTCGTTTATGGGACCACTGAAGAGATTGAGAGTTTGATCACGTCCCATGTTAGTCGTGTTCTAACTAAGTTACAAGTGAGCGACATTTTTCGAAAAACTAACGTACAGGTAGCGAAGAAGAAATAGCAGCAAATGGTTTCCCATAGGCAATTTTATTCCCATGCAACCGTCATAATTTTCGACCCCATGAATTTACTGAAGTATAAAAAATGACTGATACTCTTGTGAAAAGCCCATCCGCAAATAAAGATCAGTAAGAAGAAACTACTTTATCATTTTTAAGAAAACTCCCCAAAGTACTTGTCTTTCCTATACGGTGGTAGGGAGTTTCACCTCTCTAGTGACCATCAGACCACGTAGACGTGCTGCATCGTGTCTCCCCAAAGCATCCCCCACATACACGACAAGTTCGATGTCCGATAAACGAGCAGGCCAATTGGATGAGACTGCGCGACCACATCGCACTCCGCATATTGAGGAGTTCTTAGAGCAAGGGTATTTATTGCATGGTTTCGACTGACCGTTCACGAGAATTAAATCTCATCCAGCACGTGTGGAGTGCATTGGAGAAACGTACTGCACAATGTCCATATTCTCTAACGAGCGTCGATAGACTAATGGAGGACTGGTATGTCCTAACACAAGAACTCGTCACCATTACTAAGGGCAGCGTGGGAGCAAGTTGCATAGCCGTCTTAAAGGATCACACACACCACAGCTGAATCCACTAACGATGGTGAGGGACGCATATCTAGTTAGAGATGGGGACTGCAGAGTTGCAAAAATTGCGGTACTCACGTAATCAAGCATCGCACATGAAAAAGGCGTGTATCCCGCAAATTATGTCTCTCAGTTGCTTATGTAGAATTTATGACGTACCAGCAGCATCCAAACTGTCAACTGGCAAGATATTGAATTAAATTCAGATTATAGTCTAATGCTAACAATGGATACGACATTTGCAGCAGACCACTCACAACGCTTCTGAACGCACTTTGGCTGCCAGAGAATGCGTGACGTGTCTGTACAGAGTAGCATACAGCAGCCCGCCGTCGGTCTTGCATCCAACTATAATAACATGTTGAAGTAAGTTGTTCCCATTGGCCAGTGGTACGTGCCATTGAACTTGTAACGGTGTCGTGAAGATACAAAACGTTAACTCGACTCCGCTAAGTTGCCCGAAGATCACCGCTAGAGTCCAACCGAAACATATGCTGCCGAAACCGAGAATAAATGTTCGGTTCCTCTTGTAGATTCGGCCGAAACTGAAACCGAAACTTACGTAATTAAGTTAAAATTACGTTAAATTTATGTTATACTGTAAATCACTAGTTTCCCCACATTTTGCAAGATCCCCTTCCTGTGTTAAGCCTTCTTGAGTGTGTGTAAGCCTAACCAGGAGTCCTTAGAAGATGAAATAGGAGGCGTACAGATTAACTGCCTGGGTTTTCCATTCGGCAGTTGCCAACATAAACCAACCACTCATTAAGTTGGACTTGTGAGCCAGCGCTTACCTGTAGCTGTTATTACTGAAGCTATGTGGTTTACGTCTAAGGGAAGTGCATAGCAGAATAGCTGAAAACAATGCTACGAGTAGGTCTGCATCTACATCTACATACATACTCCGCAATTCACCGTAAGGCGCGTGGCGGAGGGTACACTGTACCACTACTAGGCACTTCCTTTCCTATTCCACTCCCAAATGGAACGAGGAAAAAAAGAATGCTATATGCCTCCGTAAGAGCCCTAATTTCTCTTATCTTATCTTTGTGATCTTTACGCGAAATGTAAGTAGGCGGCAGCAAGATCGTACTACACTCAGTTTCAAATTCCGGCCCTCTAAATTTACTTAACAGAAATTCACGAAAAGAACGTCCTCTTTCTACCAGCGATCCCCAATTGAGTTGCCGGAGCATTTCCGTGACACTCGCGCATTGGTCAAACCTACCGGTAACAAATCCAGCTGCTCGCCTCTGAACCGCCTCTGTCTTCCTTTAAACTGATCTGCTGCGGGTCCCAAACACTTAAGCAATACTCAAGACGTGGTCGTACAAGCGTTTTATACGCGGTCTCCTTTACAGGTGAAGTACATCTTCCCAAAATTCTCCCAATAAATCGAAGTCGGCTGTCCGCCTTACTCACAACTGTCCTTACATGCTCGTTCCATTTCATATCACTCTGCAATGTTACGCCTAGATATTTGAACGACGCGACAGCATCAAGAAGCTCACTACTAATGCTATATTCGAACATTATGGATTGCTTTTTCTACTCATGCGCATCACCTTACACTTTTCTACATTGAGAGCTAGCTGCCATTCTTCGCACCAACTAGAAATTTTGTCTAAGTCATCCTGTATCCTATTACAGTCAGTTACAGACGACACCCTCCCATACACCACAGCATCATCAACAAACAGCCTCAAATTACAACTTATTCTGTCCATCAGATCATTTATATAGATAGAAAATAATAGCGGTCCTATCACACTCCCCTGGGGCACGCCTGACGATACACTCGTCTCTGATGAACACTCGCCGTCGAGAACAACATACTGCGTTCTATTACTTAGGAAGTCTTCCAGCCAATCACAAATCTGTGAACCTATTCCATAAGCTCGTATCTTCGTTAGCAGTCTGCAGTGTGGCACCTCCTCGAACGCCTTTTTGAAGTCGAGAAAAACACAATCCGCCTGTTGCCCTTCATCCATGGCTCGCAAGATGTCATGTGAGAAAAGGACAAGCTGAGTTTCACATGAACGATGTTTCCTAAACCCGTGCTGATTCATTGAAAGAAGCTTTTCCGTTCCAAAGAAATTTACTATATTCGAACTGAGAATATGCTCTAATATTCTACATGAAACTGATGTCAACGATATTGGCCTGTAATTGTGTGGGTCAGTTCTCTTTCCATTCTTATAAACGGGAGTCACCTGCGCTTTCTTCCAATCACTAGGAACTTTGCGCTGAATTAAAGATTTGAGTTATTCACCTCAAAATAAACTCCGGGATCCCAAATACGATACGTTTATTGCTGACGACGCTGTGATACGTAAGTAGGCCTAACATTTACACTTTATCTTAACACTGATATATAAGCAAACTTGTGGAGCACGTTCGTTGCATGACAGACTCAGGTTAGGCCCCGTCTCCGGCAAACTTAACACACGCAGCCAAGACCTAGTATGTACTTTGTACAGTTTCGTTGGGGGTTCGTATCTCTTCGTTCACATTATTATTTTTCATTTGTTTATTACAGTAATTGGATTTAAGCTAAGTAAAATTGTTATTTAGTGCTGAAGACTAATAGGCTTCGTTCCTGTCTGTTGATCAACTTCAATGAGTGCTGCATCAAGTATCTCGAAAAATAACGTCATAGTTTCGACTAACATTATGATTGTTGTCAGTGTAAATTTACACAAACTCAACAGGAAAAGCTGTGTACCATATGATCAATGTTTCTTAAACTGATATTTATCATTTAAAAATCTCCTCGCTTTCAAGGAAACATATAAACAATACTTTTCAGCATAACAATTTAATAACTCGTTCCATTAATAAGTTAAATAAGTTAAATTGTTACAACACGATATAAGAATATCACTATAATGTACAATTGCGTTATATTGTGATTAAAACAAGATATTATGTTTACGCGCACTGAATCCATCACGAACGCAACTCGACTGCATCCGTAAGTACACGATACCTTGTTTCGGCCAAGCTGAAATTTGGCTGATTTCTGGCCGTGACCAGAACTGCGGTCGAAATCAATATTTTGTCAGAAATTGGCCGAAACCGAGATGGAATATTCTGCCGGTCCTTAACTACAGCCCAGTGAAGTTCGGGTAAAGGAACCGCGCCTCCAGAAAGGCGCGTACGTCTCCACGGGCGCGCGAGATCACTCAAGCTCCTTTGTAGTTCTTTGCGAGTGCAGTCTTCAAGTTCTTTGTCAGTCTGAGCCTCGTCACAGTTCGTTCTACAGTGCTACCAAGTCGGTCAGAGCAGGTTTCCGTCAGTTGTAGCGAAGTGATACTAAGTGTGTGTCTGTCATTCTCAACTTATTCAGAGCCCTATTCATCGCTAGGCTGTCAAAAGTTAAGGAGAATAGTTGTCCTATCACAATCTGTGACAAACTCGTTAAATGTTAGAAGGGCTGTCACTCGAAGCTACTGAATGAAGCATTGTAACGTTTCATGAACGTTAACAGATTTCTAGAAGGTGCACTAACTAATGAATATTGATATACGAGGTACGTCCAGAAAGTAAGTTCCGTTCGGTTATATAAAACAAACGTGTACAGATACAGAAAAATATATATTGTACAAAAACTGTTAAACTACTTTTCTACATTGCTGCCGAAATTTTGTAGGCACTTGTCATAGCGTGGCACAAGTTTCTGTATGCCTTCTTCATAGAAGGTTGCCGCCTGTGTATTCAGCCATTTGGTAGCATCTTCTTTCAGCTCGTCATCGTTGAAGTGTTGACAAGACAAATTTTAGGTTTAAGAAGAGGATTTACATGAAAAGGTGGTGTTTTTTTTTTTTCACGATAGTGCCAGATCTCATGTGGCGAATGTGACCAAACAACTCTTACGGGAATTTCACTGGGACGTGTTTGATCATCATCCGTACAGCCCGGGCCTCGCTCCTAGCCACTTTCACCTCTTCTTACACCTAAAAATCTGTCGTTGGTGGTCAACATTTCAACGATGATGACGAGCTGAAAGAACATGCTACCACATGGCTGAATACACAGGCGGCAACCTTCTATGAAGAAGGCATACAGAAACTCGTGCCACACTATGACAAGTGCCTACAAAATTTCGGCAGCTATGTAGAAAAGTAGTTTAACAGTTGTAGATTTTTGTACAATAAATATTTTCTCTTTATATGTAAATCTTTGTTTTATATAACCAAACGGAACTTACTTTCTGGACGTACCTCGTAGTTTGTATTGTATTACCACCCAGGCAACTTATTCTGTGCAAGTTACGTATTAATTTACTGGAGTTATTATCTGCAAATGTAAGTACATTGTGAACGTTTTTATTCAGTTCTCATACCGATTGTCCGGCGATCCATAAACATTTTGTGTATGTTTTGTGGCCATGTTCCCATACTCGCCCTATCCAGTCGTTCCTCTTCTCAATTAATGCGTTCCTTACGCACGTGGCGCAGTAGCAACTACGTCCAGCGTATTTTAATGTCAGTGGTCCACCATCGTTAGTGGTGACTTTAGTGTAGCTACCGACTCTGAGTTCATTTCATTGCTTAGTTTTTTCATTTAACTTCTATACTTCACTGTATCTATCAGCGCTTTCTACGTTTGACCCAAGCATCGTCGAACAATGTTACTTGGCATTCAAACATTAAGCGATACTTACGTTCGTCCTACAGCTATGCACGTCTGTGTATTACGAGTTTTATAAATTCAAGTTCTGAATAATGTATTAAGGCCATGTGGAAGGTATTGTTAATTCCCTAGTTGCAGAGTTTATGGTGTGTCAAATAGTGTATATTTTAGAAACTAATACATTACCTGTGGCTGGTTTAAGCCATTATTTCTCAGGCATTCACAGTCAACCAACTTAAAACCGAAGAAATTTTTCGTTCCTGGAAAACACAATATTTGCAAAGAAATGAGTTACTTTAATGTCTTAACAATTACCCTTATCTCCAAAATGGAATATTTCGTGTTAATGTGAATAGCTTCTGTTACAAACATGCGTAACTTGAGATTGATTTTTGCTAACACTTGTCCTTAATTTGATTTCATTTCGTTATTTCTGTTGTATATCACAGTAATAATGTAACATATACACCATGAAACATTTCATTTGCTAGATTTTCTATAGTGCAATAGTTGTACATTTGATTAGATTATTATATCTTATGTGCATGACCGTGTTTAATCTTGGAACAGTTTTTCTAATTTGAGATGTTAGAAGGAACAAACAACATACCCATAAACTTCAATACGACTCTCATCTATGCACTTCGCAATGCATGGGCTTTATTCATTTGATAAGAAAAAAAGAACTCGGATGAGAAGTTAACGTAGTTCACCGCGGTTTATGACGTGTAGTATTACAAGCAAAGCTGGATGCCAAGTACAGACGTAGTGCATGGACATAATTGATGTTATCATGAGGTAATCTAACTAGCCTGTTGCGTTTTAAAACGGTGTTGAAATTCCTGTAAAACTAAAGGGCCAAACTATTGCGGTCACCTTTCCCTTCACTTACAAATTTCTTAAACTAACTTATGTTCAGAACAACACACAAGACATATTCCAAGAAGATACCAAACATCTAAGAGTGCATCCTTCTCCAAAATGTTCAAATGTCTCTAAACCTAAAGGTACAAAACTGATGAGGTCATCGGTCCCTAGACTTACAAACTACTTAAACTAACTTATACTAAGGTCAAAAACACACACATGTCCGACGGAGGACTCGGTACTCGCACGCGAGTGACCCATCCTTCACGAAATTCAGTCGAGGTATTTATACATAAATAGGCATACCCGAAAGAACAGGCACCGACACAGTATATGACAAGGGAAGGTGTCGTTGATTGCTGAAGTGGTTACGCAATGCTCGCGCAACGTGCCAATTCCGGGATGCAGTCCCGGTCGTTGTTGATGCAATTAAACACCCACATGTGGATGTAGTTAAAAACTCATCTTGCATCATATTTATTGCAGTTGTTGTAACATAGTCCACTTTCCAGTACTTCACTAACCACAGATTCTGAACAGTGAACGAGAATCATTGTGTGTTCAAACATAAGAAGTAATGGTCATCTGTAGTAAAGGTAGCAGTGGTAATTACATTATTCAATGACAACTTCAATAGAGACGCTGCCTGTGCACACTATGTGATCAAAAGTATCCGGACTCCCAGCTGAAAATGACTTACAAGTTCGTGGCGCCCTCCGTCGGTAATGCTACAATTCAATATGGTGTTCGCCCACCCTTAGACTTGGTGATATTTGGTGGATATTTGTGCTGTCCTTAACCTTAGCTAGTTCATAAGTAGTTTGTAAGCTTAGGGACTGATGACCCCGTAGTTAAGTCCCACAAGTTCTACAAACATTTGAACATTTGATTTGATTGAAATCAGGACTCCGTGCAGACCAGTCAAATATAAGGGTTCTACCTTCGTGTAACCACTCCGCGAAAGGCCGTGTATTATGAACAGGTGCTCGATCGTGTTGAAAGATGCAATCGCCATCCTCGAATTGCTTTTCAACAGCGCGAAGCAAGAAAGTTCTTAAAAAACCAATGTAGGACTGTACCGTTATATTGCTACGCAAAACAACAAAGGGTGTAAGCCACTTCCATGAAAAACACAACCACACCATAATACCAACCCCTCCGAATTTTACTGCTGGCGAAGCACGGGCTGGTAGATGGCGTTCACCGGGCATACGCCATATCAGTAGCCTGCCATCGGATCGCCACATTCTTCAGAGTGATTCGTCACTCCACACAACGTTTTTCCTCTGTTCAGTCGTTCAATGTTTACGCTCCTTACAGCAAGCGAGGCATTGTTTGGCATTCATCTCCGTGATAAATGGCTTATGGGCAGCCGTTCGACCATGAAATCCAAGTTTTCTCACTTCTCGGCTCTCATAGTACTTGGAGTGGATCCTGATTCAATGTGGAATTAGCGTGTGATGGTCTTGATAGATTGCTGCCTATTTCACTGTACGAACCTCTTCAACTGTGGGCGGTCGCTGCCAATCAGCGGACGAGGTCGCTTTCGTGCTGTACGTGTCCCTTCATGTTTCCACTTCACTATCACACCAGAAACAGTGGACCGAGGGATATTTAGGAATGTGGAAATCTCGCGTACAGACTTTTGACACCCAATCACCTCTCCACTTTCGAAGTTCGTGAGTTCCGCGGAGCGCCCCTTTCTGCTCTCTCACGATGTCTAATGACAACTGAGGTCGATATGGAGCACCAGGCAGTAGGTGGCAGCATAGTGCACCTAATATGAAAAACGTGTGTTTGGGGGGGGGGGGGGGGTGTTCGGATACTTATTCTTATGTCACGGGCTGCAGCTATACCAGGAGGGAGACCGTGCCTAGCAAGGATGTGGACATGGGTCTGTAACTAAAAGAACTGATTAGTCCACATATAATTGATTTACAGGATGAAATGATGTCATATATTGATTTTACTGTTGGAATTGTTGAGAGGCTGTGTGAGCCACAGAGACGCACTCCAGGCTGAGAAATAGAGACCATTGCAGATAACAGGCTGAAACAGACACTTATATCTTACGGGATGTAGGCACTAAAGAAATCTCCTAGCGAACTGTTGATGCCCTCAGCCACCGTCCCAGGGTGGAGGTTACCTTTCGGAGAAGATGGGCGTAACTTCATATAGCGTCTAGACGCTGTTGTAAGACGTTACATTAGTACTTGTTGGCCAACAGGCACGTTTTAATGTACGTAGCAAAGTTGATGTCAGTGGTTTCACGAGGCTAGAGTGAGAGGGTAAAGAATAAAAACTGCAAGTTAGTAGCTCCCCTGAGGCTTGGTCTAAGGCGTGGCCAACTGACGTAAAACATTGTTGTTGTTGCCCATATTGGGTAGCGTCGTGACGTTTTACTTTCAACTGAACAGCGTTGCTACCACGTATGGATTTTGTTAGTGCACGAACAAACCACCTCCCAAATGGGGAATGGCAGAGAGGACAGGACTCAGAGAGAGGGCAAGCCACAATTTAGATCGGTTGAACCAAGCAGCGGCCAATAGGAAATTTTTAACTGTCGGAAAGTGGGGAAAAAAGGTGCGCCCACACCGGCCGTTAAATCCCCGGTCTTTGGATCAAGAGGGGAGTTCTCAGTCAGACGAGTCGGGCGCCATCCCGTGACTATCGCCGCCGGCCTCGGGGTGCTCCATGACTGTTTCTCGCGGGGAGTGCGTCTGTCTAGGGGATGCTGCTAGGGGGAACGTAATTACTGGCTTCTGTTGTGGCAAACGATTTATACTTCTTGTCTTTTTAAAATAACTAACCCCAGAGTAGTATACTTAGTATGGGATGCAATAAATTCAATGCAAGGTACCTAGGAGTTCCATAAAGTTTCCTAACAAGTATCCTCTCGAGTCCCGAAATCCGCATCTCTAGTAGATGCCTGTACTGTCTCTCTGGAATCACTCCTTTCCGCTCGGGATATGCAGACTGACCTTGCTACTTCTTTCCTCTTTCCTATGTAGGACACGACAGTGAATACTTAGCTTTGCTGTGCTTGTGGTGGTACAAAATTCTCCCTGACAGTTCTGCTGTGCCGCGGCGGATTAGTCGTGCGCTTTGGGGCGCTGTGCTGCGGTGCGCGCGGCCGTTCGCCGTCGGGGATTCCAGTCCACACTCGGGCATGGGTGTTTGTGTTATCCTTAGTTTAGTTTACCTTAGTTTAAGTAGTTTGTAAGCTATTGACAAATAACCCAGCTGGTGATTTCGATAGATTTACAAACATTTGCACATTTAGCTCTGCAGTGTATCACTAAGACTCCTGACAATAATATTCTGTGCAGTCTTGTGCTCAAGACAGACTGTTGGCTCTCTATTGACTCCTGGATCGAACTGTCGTGTTGCTGTGATGACCCGGCATATGTAGGCGACCCTCCTTATTCCTACTGGCCGGCATGTGAAGCAAGCAAAAAGATACAGATACTCGCGGTGCCTCCGGTGGCTGATATACTATAGAACGACTTATCGTCTGTCTTATACTGACGTGGGCCGTCGGCGTTGTGACGAAAAGCGACGCTACAACACTTCTGATTACATAGTGTACGTACAAATGATTACCAAAGAGCACAGGGGAAGACTGTACTAGCTTCCTAGGGTTTTATTAGCGGATGGAGAAGGTAGTACTGCTTCCTCCCCCAATTCCTTAAAACCTCCACATCCTTGCGGATGCTGTTGCGTAGCAGTGTGCGTTTGTACCGCCCTACAGTACGCACGAGGTGCCGTAGTTGCTGTCCAAGACTTTATGGAAAGCATAGAGTTCTGACTAACCTGTTGTCTTCTATAGTTGTGTCCCCAGCGCAGAAGACAGCATACAGGTCGTTGGTTCTTGTACAGCATACAAGTGAGGCTAAAATACGTTCTGTATGATGGAAGCATAAGAAGCGACTCGCGAGATTCTTAATTGTCAGGGATGCCATTTATCAAATAAATAATAAACTATGAGCAACTATTGTTAATATGACACGGCCTATGCTGCCCATAGCTCATGTTGAGACCTCGACTGTTATCATTATTACACAAATCTTTACTCATGACTGATGCGGTCCGGCGCGTTTAGTGGTCAGCTCGAGACTGAAACTGCGGCGCGTTGCGAGAGGGCACCTGACGCTCTATTTCGCGCCAAAACAGGGCCGTCGCGCGCCTTCTGCAAAATCGCTCTTCTCTTGTTACAATAAGAGAAGGCACCTTAAACTTTTTAAACTGTCAAAACCTAGCCTGTCCTTGAGAGATATTTATTACAAATTCTCAGGCCTGAATAATTAATATTTAGTATATAATAAAGAAAACTAATTTCAAAAGAAATCACGTGACGTGAAATGCAGCAGCCAATGCGAGGAGAGTACCACTAACATAGGCGGGCTTTCCCATGGGAACCAGCACCTACTGTGCCATATGCTACTGCTCCCCACTCCACATTTCAACATATGCTGCACTTCTGTCTTTCTTCCGCGTTTAAGACACGTACAATGTTAGCAAAGAAACGGCCAGCGGCTAGAAATATGAAGTGGCCGAAGGCCAGGAATATTACAACTGACGCGAGGTAGCGACCCCAGCACTCGCTGATACCACCATGCACGCCGTGGGAGAATGCCGCGCGTTCTGACACGCCACGTCACAGATTGCGCGACCGCTCCAGTTGGAGGTTCGAATCCTGTCTCGGGCATTGATGTGTTTTGTCCTCAGTATAAATTACTGTATGGTGACGAGTTACAGTGATGATAATATTATGAATACTTTCTCGCAATACTGAATTTCTTTTAGCGTCACTGTATAAGGTATGGGTGTTCTACTAAAATGGTGACATACGATAATTTGTTTCCCGCTTTTCGCGAGCGCTCGCCTTAACCACTAGGCTACCCGAACACGACCTCAGGATCGACGCAAACTTCCATATGCCACACTGACTGCACATATGAGCCAACTACATTCACCCCTTAGCACTCGAGCTTAATCTGTATTCCCGCACCAGGGAGAATGAAAACAACGAGGCATACGCTGTTATCGTAATTGCCTCGCTTAGGCATCTGTTAAATTACTGTATGGTGACGAGTTACAGTGAAGATAATATTATCAATATTTTCTCGCAATACCGAATTTCTTTTAGCGTCACTGTATAAGGTATGGGTGTTTTACAAAACTGGTGACATATCAAAATTTGTCCCGGGCCGGGAATCGAACCAGGGTTTGGGTCGGTCCTGGAGTCATGTTCGGGTAGGCTAGTCTCTGGTTCGCCTTTCCCACGATATTATCTACGTGTTCTTTCCAAATTAAGCCTGAAGTAATTGTAATTCCTAGGTATTTTGTAGAGTTTACGGCCTTCACTTTTGATTGATTTATCTTGTAAACAAAGTTTAACGGATTTCTTTTCGTACTCATGTGGACGACTTCACACTTCTCATTATTTAGAGTCAATTGCCAATTTTTACACCATACTGATATCTTATTCAGATCGTTCTGCAGTTTTGATCTTCAGATGATTTTACTAGACGGTAAATGACGGCGTCATCTACAAACAACCTAAGGGAGCTACTTAGATCTTCTCCTAAATCGTTTGTGTAAATAAGGAACAGCAGAGGACCAATAACACTACCCTGTGGAACGCCCAATATCACCTCTGTTTTAGTCGATGCCTTACCTTCGATTACTATGAACTGTATCCTCTCTGATAGGAAATCCCCTATCCAATGCAAATTTGGGGCGATATACCATAACCACGCAATTTTATTAAAAGCCGTTTGTGAGGTACGGTGTCAAAAGCTTTCTGGAAATCAAGAAATACGGAATCGATTTGCGAACCCTTGTCGATAGCACCCATCACTTCGTGTGAATAAAGAGCTAGTTGTGTTTTGCATGAACGATATTTTCTAAATCCGTGTTGACCTTGGGTCAATAGATCGTTCTGTTCGAGATAATTCATAATATTTGAATACAGGATATGTTCCAAAACCCTGCTGCAAATTGACGTCAATGAAATAGGCCTGTAGTTTAGTGGGTTACTCCTACTGTCTTTCTTGAATATAGGTGTGACCTGTGCAACTGTCCAATCTTTTGGTACAGATCCTTCTTTGAGAGAGCGGTTGTATACGGCTGTTAAGTAAGGGTCTATCGCTTCAACATAATCAGATAGAAATGTAATGGGTATACAATCCGGACCAGAAGACTTGTTCTTGTGAAGTGATTTTAGCTGCTGCACTACTCCGATGATATCTACTTCTACGTTACTCATTACGGCCTCTGTTCGTAATTCGAAATCTGGAATATTGGTTTCGTCTTCTTTGGTGAATGTGTTTCTAAAAGCTATGTTAAGTAACTTTGCTTCAGTAGCGCTGTCATCGGTAGGATCGCCATTTCTATCACGTAGTGAGGGTATTGTTTGTGTTTTGCCCCTAGTATATTTAACACATGATCAAAATCTCTCAGGGTTTTCAGTCAAATTTCGAGAAAGAGTTTCGTTGTGATAAGCATTGTAGGCATCTCGCATTGAAATTCTCGCAAAATTTCGAGCTTCTGAGTACGATCGCCAATCCTGGGGATTTTGTGTTAGTTTAAATTTAGTATGCCTTTTCCTTTGCTTTTGCAACAGTGTCCTGACCTGTTTTGTGTACCAAGGGGGATCGCCTCCTTCTTTTATTAATTTATTTGGTATAAAACTGTCAATTGCTGTCGGTCGCGGTGGCCGAGGGGACTGAGGCGCTCCAGTCACGGTCTGCACGGCCACTACGGTCGGGGGTTCGAATGCCCCCTCGGGCATGGATATTTGTGCCGTCCTTAGTATAAGCTAGTTCATAAGTAGTTTGTAAGTTTAGGGACTGATGGCCCCATAGTTATGTCCCATAAGATATACACACATTTGTGTGTCAATTACTGTGGATACCACTTCTTTGAATTTGAGCCACATCTGGTCCACACCTACGTTTAGTGTTTGAAACGAGTGGATGAAGGTGGAAGCCTCAGCAATTTCATGACAGTCGGACTTACGTCTGATGTAACTGACTAGGGCTGTCAAACTTATCTCGGGATTATTTGCGAATTTGTTGTTAAACGAAGCGTTATTGGTGAAGGAGTGAGTGAAGCATGTGTTGTTGCAGCCGGAGATGGCGGCGGCGGCGGGGGTACCGGCTGGAGAAGCACGAGGTGGTGTCGGAGGGCTACGTGCTGACGCTGCACCGCCTGCCCGCCCACAGGAACGCCAGCCGGCCGCCCGTGCTGCTGCAGCACGGCATGCTCTGCGCCTCAGACCTCTGGCTGCTCGGCGGGCCCACCAACGCGCTCGGTAACGCACTGCCCTGCTTACATCTGACTAACAATTCTCTCTTTACATTAGATTCATACTTGTTCCATGGATAATGAATACGAGACTTCGTAATAATATGGAACGTGTCAGTTCAATGAAATGTGGTAATTCTTACAGCAATCAGCCGTAAAAATATATATTTTTATTTGTTTGCAAATCTAGATTTCGACCACTGTGTGGCCATTATCAATTGGTTTTAAGCATTGATAATGACCACACAGTGGTCACATCTCGACCTCCATGTTGGAGGTGTTTTAAGTATTTTAATTGCTTTTTAAGCATTGATAATGACCACACAGTGGTCGAAATCTACATTTGCAAACAAATAAAAATATAAATTTGTTACGACTGATCACAATATATATATATATATATATATATATATATATATATATGAAATTTGTTATTAACAATCCAACTGAATTCAAATGTAACAGCAGTGTGCATAGCTATAACACTAGGAGAAAGGGTGACCTACATTTAACTCTGTCACAGAAAGAGGTTAATTTTTCTGCCACAAAAGTCTTTGGTCACTTACCAAGTAGTATCAAAATTCTGACAGGTAGCCAACTAGCATTTAACCTCCATGTTGGAGATGTTTTAAGTATTTTAATTGGTTTTAAGCATTGATAATGACCGCACAGTGGTCGAAATCTAGACTTGCAAACAAATAAAAATATATATTTTTTACGACTAATTGCTGAAAGAATTACCACAAATCAAATACAGTCATGGAGCACCAATTCCATCATGGAATCAAGCATGATAAATGAAATGTGTCTATACATAATATTACATGACACTTAATATTTAAATATTTTATTTTTTATTTTTATTTTTTTTCTTTGCTTTTTTTGATTTTTTCCTTAAAGTACTAACTTTTATCTAGAAATTCATCTAATGTGTAGAAGGAATTGCCATTCAGAAATTCTCTTAATTTATTTTCAAATGCTAGTTGGCTATCTGTCAGAATTTTGATACTACTTGGCAAGTGACCAAAGACTTTTGTGGCAGAATAATTAACCCCTTTCTGTGACAGAGCTAAATGTAACCTTGAATAGTGTAGGTCACCCTTTCTCCTAGTGTTATAGCTATGCACACTGCTGTTACATTTGAATTCAGTTGGATTGTTAATAACAAATATCATAAGTGAATAGACAAGGTGTTTCACTAAGTGTGTTTGCCTCTGTAAATGGAACAATAGTTTTTTCTAACGTGTATTGGATTCGTTTAAACCAGCTGCGTCCAAATCAATTTAAACTACATTCCTATCACTGTTAGTTTTGGAGCTACAACCCTTCAAAGTTCCGGGGGTGGAGGCTGCGATAGCGTAGCTGACTGGCCAAGTGGCTATCCCCTGCGGCACGGCCCACTGTCTCATGACCACCAGCCAGTTAGCTACACTGTCCTAGCCTCCGCTCCCTAAACTTTGAAGGGTTGTAGCTCCGGCGATGTTACATCTCGTCTGCAGACCCTTTCGACGGCGCATTGCATTATGCATTGAGGAACATGGACACACATTTGAACATCTCATGTAAATCAACTTCTCACCGCATAACATCCATCACCCACCACACAGCCATGTATTATATACATCGTGTGGTATCTGCCCCTGAAACTTTGAAGGGTTGTAGCTCCCAAACTAACAGTGATAGGAATGTAGTTTAAATTGATTTGGACGCAGCTGGTTTCAACGATTCCAATGCACGGTAGAAAAAAAGCTATTGTTCCATTTAAAAAATTATATCTTTGTGCTGCAACTCTTTGGAAAATGATACAATAAACTATGTTCATAGCTCCGCAGAAAGTGTAATATTTATTGTGTTGACCTACCGCATTAAAATTTCCTGTCACCTATTATTTTATAAGTTACAGAGACAAACACACTTAGTGAAACACCCTGTATATATTGTGAAGCTACTATGAAGATTCCTAGATCCTTAAATAATTGTCTCCAGCAATTATTCTGATGACCTGCTTTTGGGCAATGAATACTTCCTTACTAAATGATGCCATAAGAAAGCAGAGAATGGAAACAGGCATAGTATGCTAGTTTACTGAGTTGTACATCACCAAAGTTTGCAATCACCCTAATAGCATAAGTAGCTGAGCTCAAACGTTTCAGCAGATCTTCAATGTGTTTCTTCCAATTCAATCCCTCATCAATGCATAAAGCTAAAAATTTTGAGTATTCTACCTTAGCTATAGATTTCTGGTTGAAGTCAATATTAATTAATGGTGAGATGCCATTTATTGTGTGAAACTGAATATACTGTGTATTTTCAAAATTTAAAGAGGGTCCATTTACAGAGAACCACTTAATAAATCTCTGAAATACTTCATTGACAATTTCATCAGTTAATTCCTGTGATTCGGGTGTGATAGCGATACTTGTATCATCAGCAAAGAGAACTAGCTTGGCATCTTTATGAACATAGAAAGGCATATCATTAATATATATTAAGAACAGCAAAGGTCCCAGTACCAAACCCTGTGGCACCCCTTGCTTGATAGTTCCCCAGTTTGAGGACTCGGCTGTTTTTTGTATATTATGTGAATTAATTTTAATTGCGAAAATGAATCAACATTATCTGTACATTTCATTGGTGATATATGAAATTTGTGCTGTACCAGTATTTGAACCCTGATTTCACATTTTTTGACAAGCGGTCGTGTTAACCGCACTATCCGTGCTTGACTGCTGGACCAAACTCATATCCATACTACGTTAGTCAGAATTCCATTTTATACCAGTATCGTAAATGTATAAACTCTGCTGGCATGCACTGGTGGCTTCATCGGTACCCACCGACCACCGTGTCATCCTCTGAAAATGACGTCACTTGATTTAATAAGAACAGGTGTCGGTTCAGTACACAGCTTTCAGCCGACCGCAGTGGCAGGGCCGTCTGCGGCGCGCTAGTCACACTCTGCACGGCCGCTACGGTCGGGGGTTCGAATCCCCCCTCGGGCATGGATGTTTGTGTCGTCTTTAGTGTAAGGTAGTTGATAAGTAGTTTGTAAGTTTAGGGACTTATGACTCTGCATTTAAGTCCCTTAAGCTTAACAAACATTTGTTAAACAACAACAACACAGCTTTCCCAGCCGTTGTCAATTTTCGTAATCTGGAGGAGCTGCTTGTCAGTCAAGTTGCACCTCATTCTAACATTACACGAGGCAAAAATGTCTGGGGGTACTGGTCATCTAACCTGCCTCCTCCACAAGGCAGACATTCATGTCGACCAATCAGGAGGTATACATACCCGTATCACTGTCGTCCTCAAATCTTGGGTACAGATAATTAAAATAATTTCCTGTGGTATATTAGTCGCGTGTAAGTCTTTCACTTAGACGCCACTTCGGCGCCTTGCGTGTCCCTAGCCTACCCTAGTTATCCAACCGCGGAAAGGGGACCTACAGCTTAACGTGGAATCCGAACGACGTGCCGTTTCTGGAGACTCCTCACATGGTTTGAGAGGTGAAGGTTGGGTTAAAACGCAGACCGAAAAAAATCCGAGGACCAACTGGGTTTTGAAACCGCGACCCTTCGGATTTTAGTCTACCCCTTTACCCCGAGACCACCTGGCCCGACTCGGGTGCAGAATTTTAATTTTTCATAGAATTCTACATCTACATAGGTACTCTGCCAGACACATGGAAATGCGTGGCAGAGGGTTTATCGAACCAGTTTTATGATATTTCTCTGTAGTGGGGATTCGTACCCCCGTCGGGGAACGGTCTCGCGCATCGTAGCATAGTACCTCAATGCGCTCGACCGCTCCACCGCGGCAAAATTATGAATGATGTACGGACAAAATGCCTCGCGATCTTCCTCAATCGAAAAAAAAAAAAAAAAAAAAAAAAAAATCCGTGGAAGCGATCACAATGAGGTGTTAAGGAGCTAATTCGTCACCTTACAACTTCAAGGTATTTTGGCGCCAATCAACATGGGCAACATCAATGCGTATTTGAAACACGTTCCTAAATTCTATGCGGGTATCAGCTACCTACACCAGCCTTCCAAGAGTACACCACTGTCACAGGCCCTTTGCTGTTTCAAATGTTTGTATAGCTTATGGGACTTAACTACGGGGTCATCAGTCCCTAAACTTACAAACTACTTATGAACTGACTAATACTAAGTACGGCACAAATATCCATGCCCGAGGGGGGATTCGAACTCACGACCGTAGCGGCCGTGAAGACCGTGACTGGAGCGCCTCAGTCCCCTCGCCCACAGCGTCTGGCTCCTTTGCTGTTCCTAATCTCTATAAAGGACCTAGGAGATAACCTGAGCTACGGTCGCAAGTTTTTGCAGGTGATGCTATCATTTGTCGTCTAGTAAAGTCACCATAAAATTAATGCCACATGTAAAATGAGCTATTCAAGTTATCTCTATGGCCAAAGGCGTTGCCACAGTGGATACATGTGAGGACAATTGAGGAGATACTTGGTAGAAAAGTAGCGGTACCAGTCTAGAAAACGGATACAACGGGGCGCAGACCACACCCGCCTCCATACCGCATCCGGTGACGCCTTCGGGCAGTGGATGACACGACGGCCGGTCGGTATCCTATTGGCCCTAAAGAACAGTGTGAGATGGAGTTTAATTTTAAGATTTGTATGGTGCGAAAAGTGGCCATTTACCTTCAGTAAAGAACAGGGGGGGGGGGGGGGTCAACCATATGACTGCTAAAAGAACATGCTGAAATTTCGTTATACGATAAATCGAACGTATCTTAAGTCTGTCAGGTCAACTAAACAAATAGGAATTATAATTGTGAACAACCTTAATATTAAATATCAGTCATTCGCATAGAAATGGTTGTGTGCTCTACGGCGCCTTGCTGTAGGGCGTGCGGCTGCTCCCCGTCGGAGGTTCGAGTCCTCTCTCAGGCATAGGTGTGTGTGTGGGTATGTGTTGTTCTTAGCGATGACCATTGCAGCTTGGTCCCATAGCTTCACAGATATATAAATATATGAACATCTGATAGATCACGCAGATAAAATAATGAGGATGACTGTGCTTCCGTGTTAGAATACTTACATAATGCAATAAATTCTGTAGAGAAGCTGTGTACACTACGTTTGTCCGCCCTCTGTTTGACCACTGTGGAGATGTATGGGATCTTAAGCAGATAGCATTGATGGAGTACATAGAAAAAGTCGAAGGAAGGGCGACTGTTTTTTAAATCGAGTTACAGAGGAGCGAGTATCATGGGAAAAATAGGCCTACACGCGTTGTGGTGGCAATCATTATAACAAGGGCATTTTATGTTGTGGTCAGATGAATTTCTGACATTTCAATTACGAAACTTCAACCGTGAGCCCCCTAGGAGGTGTACGTGCATGGCAAGCATGGGGCCCCAAGCTATTGCAGTCTCCCTTCCTTCTTTATTTTCCCGGTTGTATTCCTTTCTTCTCCCCTCCTTTTCTATCCTCACTCCTTCCTCTCCTCACCGGGGGACTGATAAACTTAGCAGTTTAGTCGCCCTATTCCAACCAAACAACCCAACCCAGAGTGACAAACCACCGTCTATTCATTATGGAATAGCCTATTACGGCAACATGAGATTCCCATACCATTTACAACACAATACAGTGTGACATCAACACGTAGTATCAGTAATTTAAAGGAAGGAAATCTCACATAGTTTGCCAAAAGTGTACATATTTCTACAATACATGAAGCCACTTAAATTAATTAACTATTTATTTGTCTGTAGTTATGTAGTAGTGGAGTAGACAATAACTTTAAACGCATGAAGAATACAGGAGACCGTTTATTGCACAAAGCGACATCTTGGTTTAGTGCACATTAATTTCTATATTTGGGGGAACTACATGGATAGAGACGGATAGGGACTGCACCTGTTGTTGACGAATGCAGAGGGAATTGACCGCCACCGTAAACAGCCAACAGCTGTGTTGTCAAGGTGAACAGGCTTCTGGCTGCTGGCTCTCTGTGGTGCGAATGCGCTGCCTCCTGCAGAACCTGTAGCGCCTCCTAATGTCACCATTGCGCCGTCTTATTACCACGCCCATGACGGAACGCGAAAATAAGAACCGGTTTGCCCACCGCTGATAATTCCTCTGAATCAGAACGGGCTTCCTCGCCGGTTGGCAGAGTGATTGATATTCCTGAGAGGTTCAGAGACGCCCAGAAGGTGCGTTTGCTCGTCAGTGAGATCTCCAACGTTTGCGTTGTGATGGAGCACCTAAGTAAGATAGCAGGCAAGTAGAGGAAGAAGGTCTATGTCCACTCAGTCTGCTTGCCGGGGAGTTTCATCCGAGATGTAGAGGAGGCTCTGTCGGTGGCGACTGAACGCACTGGAACGCTCTTCTGCAAATTGTGCCTCATGCAGGCACCAGTTATGTCTTCCGCTTGTGTTCTGAGGCCATCTTCGGTTCCTAAGGTGGCTGGTGACAAGTTGTCACGCTTTCGGGTAGGAAGCAGACCTGTCAATTTATAGCATCGTCCCTGAACCGATTTTGACCTTTAACCAGAATCAGTGGCATTTCTGTAGCGATATAGGAAAGGAATTCCTCGACCTCCGCTATTGGCTGAAGAAATGTAGGATACTGTGGTGTCGCACAAGTCCAAAGTGCGCGCCACCTACTTTCGCCGCGCGCCGCCATGCATGCACGGCGCGGCGTTCTTACGACGTCAGCCACGAGCGCCCTCTGCTGCAACTCAGCTCGTGGCCACCACTGAACGACATCGTTCACTTGGGACTGAGATAGGAACCAGCTAACACTTCGGAATCAGATAGGCACCAGTGAAGACTTGGCTATCGGATAGGCACTAGGCAGGCCTCTAGCTCAACTATGTATCAGCATTCTGCAGTACTGAGCTATGTTAAAGTTAAGTATTACTAAGTCTCTATGAAATATATATCTCGTACTAATTTACTCTAGTGTTTCTAGTTTCTGCTGTCCCACTTGCTGGTCACCTCCTACCTGCACAAGCGTGCATCCTTTATTCCTGTGTCGGTCTTTCTACTCGGCCACCGACACCTACGTCGGAAACGAGACACAAAAGCGGCGACGAGGCTGGGACACAAAAGGATACCCCTTAATAGGTCGGGAGCCCAGTACACACGTGAAGCGGCTATTAGGGTAACGGAGAACGTGTGGCGTGTATATGTGGGCCACCGGATCAAGACAAGAGAGCATTCATAATACCATAATGGAGAAAGAATATATTAATATAGTATTAGTTGCCTGCAGGAGCCACTATGAAAAGATCCCGGAACTGTTCTCACTTTTTAATGGCCACGGTGCCCACACACTATGTGGGATGGAAAGCTGGCTACACTCAGTTGTCAATACCAATGAAATTCTGAATTCCGGCTGAAAAGTTTGTTGAAACCATAAACAGAATATAAATAGTGGCAACTATTTATTCACAGCCGATACAAAAGCGTTAAATGTTTGCGCCTGTTACTGTCTTTCAAACTAGTCACCAGCGTTGTGTAGAACCCTTTGCCAGCGATGTGGGAGGCGTAGTATTCCGTTAGCATAGCCTATTCTGTTGATTGTGCGAATAGAGTGGTCTACTGCCTGTCGAATCTCTGGAACAGTTCTGAAGCTAATGCCACGATGCAGTTCATTCATCTTCGGAATCAAATCAAAGTCACAAGGACTTAAGTCCGGGGAGTATGGTGGATGGTACAGAACTTCCCAGTCCCATTGAGCAATCGGAGCGACCACAGCTTGCACTTCACTTGTCGTGAAAAATGATGGGTGGGTTGCGCAGAAAGTGTTGCCATTTATTTGGCAAAGCTGGTCACAAGTGACGCTCCAAAAATGAACAGTAATACTGTGATCAAAATATCCATGGGTGTACTGCCGGTCTATGGTGTCCAACGGGGACAATATTTCGGCCATCATACATGTCGCCAACATCAGGAGAACTGACGGACTGAGCTCCTGGAAACGCGCCGGCACGGAGATCCGCACGCTACGGCGGCTCGAAGGGAACTGGGCGATTTAAATACCCTCGGCCCGCAGAGCGACCCCTCCGTGGTCCGTGCCCCACGCCGCGGTCGCGCAGTGGAACCGATTGCGACGGCATCTGACATGACGTCGATGTGAGGGCTCTGTCCGCCGTGGTCGTCACTACGCTACGTTTGCTAGATTTACTCTTAATTAACCCAATCGCTGGTTCCCAAGCTTTGCTAAGATTATAGCCACAGTCACGGTTTATGAGGTCGCCACTAGTGCGAATTTCAATGGCCTCTCTAAGGACGCAGTCCCAGTATCTCGACGTCTGTACCAGAATCCTAGTGCGTTCATACTCCATCGCATGATTCTCCGACAAACAATGTACAGCGACCGCCGTTCTTCCTCCAGCCTTGCAACGACAACTCGTCAGTTGCAGCTCACTCACAGACGGCTCGACGAATGGGCACGGAAGACCGGTTTCAAATTTTCAACCGAGAAGTCGGCGTGTGTTTTTTTAAAACCGTTCACAGTCTATTTTTACCTGAACTGAGGATGAGGGACACTGTCCTGAATTTTAAAGACACTGTGCGTTTTCTGGGCCTGACATATAACTCTAAACTTACCTGGTCGCCACATCTTAAGAATTTGAAGAGACGGTGCCTCAAGGCATTAAGAATTTTAAAGTGTCTTAGCCACACATCGTGGGGAGTAGACAGGTCTTGTCTGCTCCGGTTTTATAGAGCATTTGTGCGTACTCGACTTGACTACGGATGCACCGTGTATGTGTCAGCAAGACCCTCTTATTTAAAGATGCTGGATGTGGTGTATTGTGAGGGGATTACGCTTGCGACTGGGGCATTCCGCACCAGTCCCATACCAAGTCTCTATGCCGAGGTTGGTGAGCCACCACTTCACATGCGGCGACAGTTCCTCGTGGCATATACAACTTTGTCCTCGCCAAATACACCAGCCTATCCTGTCATTGCTCACCCTCCTATGGAACAGCTTTCTCGTACCAGGCAACGAGCAACGAGGCTTTTTGGGATACGTTCTCAGGATTGTCTTTTGGAGATAGATGTGTCTGATTTTAATGTTTTACATCGAGGTTGGAGTAAATGTCCACCCTGGCTCCTCCAGCGGCCGAGATTACATTTAGACTTGACACGTTTTAAGAAGGGTTCTACTTCCGATTTTACATTTCAATCTACGTTCTTTAACATTTTAGATCAGCATCGTGATTCTACCGTGGTGTTCACGGATGGCTCCAAACAGGGGGAATCGCCAGGCTGCTCCATAGTGTTCCCCAACACCACCATCAGGATTCGCCTCCCCCCTGCATGCTCCGTTTTCTCAGCGGAACACCATGCGATTCTACGGGCGCTGGAGCAAATGCAGCGGGTTCGTGGCACGCAGTTTCTCCTGTGCTCCGATTCTATCAGTGCTCTGCAATCCTTACACAATTTGTATCCAGCTGAGAAGATAGTACAGCTCATTTATGAAAGAATGTACACTCTCCAGCAGCGGGGGAAGCAAGTGATATTCTGTTAGGTACCAGGCCATGTCGGCATTCGTGCCAACGAAATGGCTGATAGGGCTGCAAAGGAGGCCTGCGAAGGCTATGATATCACACATTGTGCCGTGCCCCTGCCGGACATCCTATCGGTGGTGCGGCGTAGGTCCCTTCGTTTGTGGGACGAGGCATGGAAGACAGTGATGAGCAATAAACTGTGGTTGGTTAAGCCAACTGTCCGACCGTGGCGAACATCCTGTCAGTCAGTGAGGCGGAATGAAGTGGCCTTGACACGTCTCCGAATTGGGCATTGTCCTCTGACACATGGCTACTTACTCCGTCGGGAGGATCCCCCGATTTGCGATGCTTGTGGTGTGCAAATCACTGTGGGACACATTTTACGTGAATGTATTTCCTACCGTACTGCTAGGGCATCAATGGCTCTTTGTAGTGCCCTGCCCTCTGTTTTAGCTGATGACGAGGCGAGTGTGACGAACTTTCTGGGCTGTGGCCTAAGATTTTAGGCTGGAGGTTTTAGGACTCGCCCACCACTACTCTGGTACAGCATTTTGAGGACGTCTACGAAGTTAAATCTTGGACCATCACATTCTATTATTACCTTGCCATATTTGTTTGGGTCTTTGATTCGTTCTCCATATCGTTTGTCTAGTTGGGTTACTTCCTTTTCTGTTCCCTATTTGTATTCATTTCATTTTACTCAGGTAACACGTTTCGCCTAATTATCTTGTACGGGCGCTAAAGACCTAGTTGTCGTGCGCCCATAACATGCTATCCTATCCTATCCACTTGTAATTGGATGTTCTTGCTAATACGCAGAGGCCGGAAGATCTCAGACGATTTCGCCCGCAAATGGAGACGAAACGTCAGGAAGAAGTACTTTTATGCATGGACCACGTCCTCTCAGCCCGGAAGTTTTATCTGAAGAGACAGTGATCTTCAGTAGTAAAAAGCAAGTAATAATATTGGAAAAGACTTTAAATGACGTTGATTGGTTCGTGTCGTTATTTCGTTTACACTTCTACAACAGTAACTTCGTGTTCGTTTCTACCGTTATCACAATATTTTAAGTAAGTTTTATTTATTTTTTTAATTTGTTCATTTGCCTCGATAGCACATCTACTATGAATCAGAAGGTCGTGCGTTCGATCCCCGCCAGGCCCTAGGATTTTTATCTATCACTTTCCACTTTGAACCTCTCGCAATGTTGCGGATGGGAAAAATATCGAGTAACACCATGGTTCGGAATCCACGTTAAACTGTAGTTCCCCCTATAACTGGCTGGGTAAGTCAGGTCGAAGGTCGGAGGAACGCAACGGCATATCACCACCAAAGTGGACCATGCCTAGTAAAGCACTGTGGTGTTCGAACCAGTGTTTGTTTGTTAAGCTTATGGGACTTAACTGCGGGGTCATCAGTCCCTAAACTTACAAACTACTTATAAACTAACTTATACTAAAGACATTACAAACATCCATGCCCTAGGAAGGATTCGAACCTCCGACAGGGAACGGCCTCACGCATCGGAGCATAGCGGCTCAATGCGCTCGGCCACTCCGCCGCGGCTTCAAACCAATCTTCGGATTGTTGGCTCCTTTATCTTTTTTACCATTTTGAATCTACGACGAGGGAGAATGAAAATTAAGAGAGAGATGGGAAAGGAGGAGATGGACAGAGAGAGGAAGGAGGAGGAGGTGGAAGACAGAAGGAGGTGAAGTGGAAGATGGACAGTAAAGGGGGAGAGATAGAGGGATGAGGAGGAGGAGCAGACAGACGGGAGCAGAAGGAGGTCATGAGCAGTACGGGTCCCGATGTAGAAAACGATCGCTATACACAAGGCAATTACCTGGCACACGCTGCAGAGTCGGTAAACCGTCTGTTCTTTAGGTTTGCCGGCCGAGGGGACTAAGGCGCTTCAGTCACGGTCTGCACGGCCACTACGATCGGGGGTTCGAATCCCCCCTCGGGCATGGATATTTGTGCCGTCCTAGTTCGTAAGTAGTTCATAGGTAGTTTGTAAGTTTAGGGACTGATGACGCCATAGTCTAGTCCCATAGACTATACAAACATTTGGACATTTCTTTAGGTTTATGAACAAAACGGACAAATAAAAATTATAGTTAGTCCAGTGAATTAACACCACATAATTATCTGAGCAAAGATTTTTTTCTAACTTTCCTTTCGTACCACATAATCACGGCAATGCATGGTAGACCACTGGTTTAGTTTATGTGTATTCGCGGTGCGTCTATGCTTGCAAGAATTGCTTCATTTACTTTGGCATGCGCTTAATATCAGAGCTATATGTAACCGAGTCACGGCGTAGGTAGTATATATTAATGACCTCGTAGATAACGGTGAAAATTTCATGAGGCTTAACGCGGATAGTGCTGTAGTACATCGACAAGTTGTAACGCTGGAAAATTATAGAAAAATATGCAGCGTATCGATACTTTGTGATACTTAGAATTAATAGAAAAGAAGAAGAAAGGAAAAAATTTTGGGCCATGGTGGATTGGCCGAGCGTTGTAAGGCGCCTTGCTACGGAATGCGAGTTTGCTCGCCGTCGGAGGTTCGACTCCTCCCTAAGGCATGGGCGTGTGTGTTGTCCTTATGTTAGTTTAACTTAGTTTAAGAAGTTTGTAAGCCTAGGGACGAATAACCAAGTAAGTTAAGTTCCACTGATTTACAAACATTTGAAAATATGAAAATTCTTAGAGCGTTTAACTTCCCCTTAACAGAGTGGTCATTAGAGACTGAGCCCACGCTCGAAATTTTGGGTAAGGTTGGAGAAGGAAACCGGCCGTGCCCTTTGAAAGGGACCATTCCGGAATTTCCTTGGAGTGATTTAGGTAAACTACGGAAAACCTAAATCTGGATGGCCGTATGCACGGCCACTACGGTCGGGGGTTCGAATCCCCCCTCGGGCATGGATATTTGTGCCGTCCTAGTTCGTAAGTAGTTTGTAAGTTTAGGGACTGATGATCCCGTAGTTAAGTCACATAAGCTTAACAAACATTTGAACATTTAGATGGCCGTATGTGGATTTGAACCACCGTCCTCCCGAATACAAGTGCAGTGTGTTAGCACTGCGCCACCTCACGCGATCAAAATCATAGAAAGAGTCCTCATTATATGATTACGTGATTGCTGTTGAATCACTGCAGGTACTGATTTTCATAAAATATCTGCCAGTATGAATACGGAGCGACTGGAAGTGGTACGATCACATAGAATTTATCGTGAGTCAGGTGGATGACAGACTGAGATTAATTGGAAGAATCTCAGAAAGTATAGTCTATTAATATAGGAAGTAACTAACAGAACACTAGATCAACGAACAGTTGAATATTTCTCGTCAGGTTGCGACCAATATCTGATAGGAAAGATAGAGGAGTTAGAGAAAATCCAGAGAAGAGCAACACGCTTCGTTATAGATCTATTTAGAAAGCACGAAAGCGTTACGGAAGTGATGGTTCAACTAAGTGCCAATTACTACAAGAGAGACATTCTGTACTTTGCTGAAGAGTTAACCGATGTGTGGCCTTCACCTACTACATATATGTAGCGGAAGAGCCATGCGGATAAAATCAGAGATGTTAGAGCCCACACGGAGGGTAACCGGTTGTCGAATTTTCCGCGAACCGTAAGTGAATGGAACAGGAAAAGACTTAACTTCGGTGGACAAAGTAAGCTCCGCCACACACCGTGCTGAGTATATAGGGAGATCTAAATCATGTTACCTTGACTTCGTGACTAACACGGAAGAGTAATAGAATTACTAAGAAATGTGAAGGCTTAACGTCCTGCTGAAATAACACTTACTAGTTACTAGAGAACCTTTCTAGCGTCTTCATCGCTTCATAATTTGTGAAGTAAGGGAGGAGATCTAGAATTTATTATCATATGAAAGGCAGGGTTAATAGAAAAAGGCGAAATATGAGGCTTTTTATCAACTTTATATCAGTCTTACTTCATGAAATGTATCACTGAAGCACCTATAATCATTTAACAGAGAAATAAATGTATGATACCAGTAATAGGAACAGAAATGAAAAGAGTGCTGAAACTATAATATCAATGTCTATTACATTGTTACGATGAAAAAGAAATAGCCTTCACAAGCGTGAACGCGAAGTCCCACATCAAAACGTATTTTACGACTGCGGCGGATCAATGTATACGTTATGACTTGGATTACTATGCTGTCAATTAGTGTCGAGATATTTCCTCTTTTTACGACACGGAAGCTTTACGTGCACAGAGCCTACGTTTTTTTTTTTTTTTTTTTTTTTTTTTTTTTTTTTTTTTTTTTAATCTATCGGACCGAACTGCGTGGTCATCAGCCCGTAGCTTACAAACTACTTAACCCTAGGTAAACTAACCTAAAGACAACACACACACCCATGCCCCATGGAGGACTCGAACCTCCACGGCGAGCAAGCGCGCGCTCCGCAGCGAGACACTTTAGACTGCTCGGCTACTCCACCGCGGCTGCACGCCTACGTGCTTCTAATATTGACAACACCTGGGCAGGCAGATCCGGTGGCGTTGTGTCAGCGGTATGCAAGAAACAACACGCGGGTATCTTGCACAGGCAGCAGAACGATGTCACAAGTCCAGTACTAATCTTGCTGACTGAAGACAGTCACTCAGTAATGCTAGAAACATAATCCCAACGTGTTAACGCATTCATTGTGGCATCCGACCACACATTATTTACTTAATTAGTCAAGTGTGTGTGTGTGTGTGTGTGTGTGTGTGTGTGTGTGAGAGAGAGAGAGAGAGAGAGAGAGATTATACAGGAGCGCGCTTATGTGTATGTGCACTTGCGTCATTACCAGAAAATACATTGTATTTAACCGGCGTAGAATATTCTTATATATAACTCGCGTATTTCGTTACTAGTAACTAAAAAGCAGGAAGCATTCTCAGCATATTCTATAAAACCATCACTTCGTTCTTCCGGTCAAATATCGTCACCCAGAAGTCAGGTTATTCCGACTATGTAGTGAGAACAATAAACTGTATTGACTATCTATGAAGAATGTGGAATTATCTAGTCTCCGAATATAGGTCACTAGTGGGATAGTACAAGATTCTGTGCGGTATGAAAAGGAAACCTTATATATTGAGACCTAATAAAAGGAATGGTCACAAGCGCGTCTTTAACAATTTAGGGAGACTACTAACAAGATTGTCATTTCCATGTAAAACGCAGCATTTTATCATAAGTCATATTTTAATAAAAAGAAGCAAAGTAATAAAATATCAGTACCATAGGAGGGGATAAATGCCCAATACAATTTGTTCAAATCTTTGTAAAACTATCGGACTCAACTACTAGGTTATCAGTCCGTAGCTTACAAACTACTTACACTAAGGTAAACCAACCGAAGGCCAACACAAACACCAATGCCCGAGGGGGGATTCGAACCCTCTACGGCGAACGGCCGCGCGCACCGCAGCACGGCGCTCCAGTACCCACGGCTAATCCGCCGCGGCTCGTATCTTTGTGGACTGCTACGAGTACTATCTGATGGGTAGCACATCTTTGTAATAATTAAATTAAACACAGGGTTTTTGGAACTAAAATGTAACTGTACTGGAACTCGCAACCTAGCGCAGACTTCAATGCGAGAAGCCTATAGTAGTTACCACAATGAAATCCTGTCGTAATCTTGCAGAAAATCCAAAGAAATTCTGGTCATATGTGAAGTACACTAACGGCAAAACGCAAAAAAATACCTTCACTACGCGATAGCAATGGTAATACTACCGATGACAGTACTGCTAACGCAGAATTACTAAACACAGCTTTCCGAAATTCGTTCACCAAAGAAGACGAACGGAACACTCCAGAATTCAATCCAAGAACAGCTGCCAGCATGCGAAACTTAGAAGAAGATGTTCCTGGAGTAGTAAAACAACTTATGTCACTTAACAAAAACAAATCTTCCGGGCCAGATTGTATACCAACTAGATTCCTCTCAGAATATTCTGATGCAATATCTCCGTACTTAGCTATAATTTACACCCGATCACTCAGCGAAAGATCCGCACCCAAACACTCGAAAGTTGCCCAAGTTACTCCAATATTCAAAAAAGGCAATAGGAGAGATCCCCAAAATTACAGGCCAATCTCATTGACTTCGATTTGCAGTATGATTTCGGAACATATACTTTGTTCGAATATTATGAACTACCTCGAAGAGAACGACCTATTAACCAATAGACAACACGGATTCAGAAAAAAAAAAGTTCAAATGTTTGTAAATCTATCGGACAAAACTGCATGGTCATCAGTCCGTAGCTTACAAACTACTTAAGCCTAGGTAAACTAACCTAAGGACAACACACACACCCATGCCGCAGGGAGGACTCGAACCTACACGGCGAGCAACCGCGCGCTTCGCAGCGAGACGCTTTAGACCGCTAGGCTACTCCACCGCGGCACGGATTCAGAAAGTATCGCTCTTGCGAAACACAGCTCGCCCTTTATTCACATGAAGCGATAAGTGTCATCGACAAGGGATCTCAAATCGATTCCATATTTCTGGATTTCCGGAAGGCTTTTGACACTACCCCACAAACGGCTTCTTATGAAATTGCGTGCTTATGGAACATCTCTCCAATTGTGCGATTGGATTCACGATTTCCTATCACAAAGGACACAGTTCGTTGTAATTACGCGGTAAATCAGTCATACCTTAAGGTCGTAAATTCTACCAAATACCTAGGAGTTACAAGTACGAACAACTTAGACTGGAGAGAACACATAGAAAATATTGTGGGGAAGGTGAACCAAAGATTACGTTTCACTGGCAGAACGCTTCGAAAATTCGCCAGCTCCACCAAAGAGACTGCCTACATCATACTTGTGCGTCCTTTCCTGACGGAAGATATTGAGAACGTTCAGAGAAGGGCAGTTCATTTTGTTTTATCACGTTACCGGGGGGAAAGCGTCACGGAAATGTTGCATGAATTGGGGTGGCAATCATTAAAATAAAGACGTTATTCATTGTGGAGTGATCTGTTTGCGAAGTTTCAATCACCGACTTTTACTTCTGAATGTGAACGTATTTTGCTAGCACCCACCTACTTAGGGAGACATGACCATCCCAATAAAATAAGAGAAATCAGATCGAAAACGGAACGATTTAGGTGTTCTTTCTTCCCGCGCGCTATTAGAGAATAGAACGGTAGAGAAAAGTTATGAAAGTGGTTAATGAATCCTCTGCCAGGCACTTAAAAGTGATTTGCAGAGTATCTAAGTAGATGTAGATGACGTCCTAGAATTCCGGATTTAAATACTACGATATTAATCTTTCGTTACATTTTTTGTCTCAATGTAGATTTCACTTGTAGCAGAGTTAAGTAGTAAATTACACAAGGTTTTTTCATTTTACATCAGATTATTGAGAAGTAATTTGTCGTTCAAGACATAATGCATCTAACATCGTCTGTATTTGATTTGACATTTCCCTACGTATAAAAGTGCAATATTCTGACAGAAACGATCGATTTATTTACAAAAAAATGCGACAACAAAACGTGTTACAGGTGTCCTAAGGAAAAGGTACGAAACGGTACAGTGGGTATAATTGAAGTCTTCATTCAGGACTAATCACAAGAGGCCTTAACACAACTATCTGACTGTTTAGAGAACCGAAGGATTCCCTGTTCCTTTGAGTTCAAGCGCTTCACTTTCAAATGTTCAAATGTTTGTAAATCTATCGGACCAAACTGCTCACTACGGTCGGGGGTTCGAATCCCCCCTCGGGCATGGATATTTGTGCCGTCCTAGTTCGTAATTAGTTCATAAGTAGTTTGTAAGTTTAGGGACTGATGACCCCGTAGTTAAGTCCCATAAGCTTAACAAACATTTGAACATTTGAATTTGACCAAACTGCATGGTCATCAGTCCGTAGCTTACAAACTACTCAGACCTAGGTAAACTAACCTAAGGACAAACACACACACCCATTCCCCAGGGAGGACTCGAACCTCCACGGCGAGCAACCGCGCGCTCCGCAGCGAGACGCTTTAGACCGCTCGGCTACTACACCGCGGCCGCTTCCCTTTGACATGCTTTTTTAGCGGAGGGCCAAACAGATGGAAGTCACAGGGCGACATTTGCGGTCTGCAGGCCGGATGCTCAAGTGGCTCCCACTTCAATTTGGCCAGTACACTTCGTGTGACACATTAGACGTGTGGACTCTCGTTATCGTGGGGCAGAATCTCTTCTTTCTTGAGCAGCTCAGATCGTTTGCTCTATATGGACTTGCGCAGGCTACGGAGTGTCTCACATTACGCGTCACTGTTAAGAGTTTTTCCGTGCTCGAGGAATTCGATGAGTATCAGACCGCGGACGTTGAAAAAGACTTTATGTGATGAGGATACAACCTGCACTGTTTTGGGGGAACTAACGCCGCATGCTTCGCGTCCTTAGATGTCGCAATACGCTATTCTAACCGGTTTGGTTGTTAAAAGTTTCGTACCTTTTCATTTGAACAACCCTCGTAGAATAATAAGTTTCAATTCACTCACATTTAATTTTCTACACTGTACTGATATTATTTAAGGAGACTCCCCAGCTTTTGATAGAGTACTAAATAACATGTATATTCACTCCTGGAAAATGAATAAAGAACACCATGATTTTGTCGACCATGCAAAGGGAAATTTTATTTACACATTCTTGAGGATGCATACAAGCACGAACACGGATGTGAGTAGAGTCACAAGAGGATGCGCAATGCCGACGCTAGTACCGTGTGTACCCTCCTTTTGCTACAATTCAAATCGCAATTATTCCGAGTAGACGATGGTAAACATGCCTAAGGAGTCTTGCAGACTGGTCTGCCACGCAGTTTCCACCTGGTACCTCTGCTAGTCCCGATTTCGTGCCGGCCGTGCAGACCTCGCAAGATGACATTTCATCCGGTCCCAAATATACTCAATGCGAGACTGATCTGGCGATCGTGCTCGCCAAAGTAGAAGACGTACACCTTGAAGAGCACGTGGGGTTGTACGGGATACAGGTGGACGTGCAATGCCCTGTTGGAAAAGCATATCGCCTGTTGGTGCATCAACGATAGCAAGACGAGCTGTATCATGCAATCAGTGTATAGTGCACTATTCAATGTTCTCTCGACAATCCTCAGAGGTGAATGTCCAGTGCAGGATATGGATCCGCACACCATGATAACGGTTGTTCACCGCGTGTGCCTTTGTCGTATAAACTCTATATTTTCGCATCCTCTGCACGACGCCACATACGCGTGCGCCCATTATTGCCACCGAAGCAGAAGCGACTCTCATCACTGAAGACGACATGTGTCCAATCGTCCTCCCATCCCCCCATACCTATCGCGACACCACTGTAGGCGGGCTGAACGATGATAGGGCGTAACTAGAAGACGCCCTAACGGCACGCCTTATCTACATCTACATGGGATACTCTGCAAATCACATTTAAGTGCCTGGCAGACGGTTCATCAAACCCCATTATACTATTTATCTCCCATTCCATTCTCGAATAGCGCGCGGGAAGAAAGAACACCTGAATCTCTCTGTTCGAGCTCTGATTTCTCGTATTTCATTCTAATGATCATTTCTACCTATGTAAGTGAGAGTCAACTATATATTTTCGCATTCGGAGGAGAATGTTGGCGATTGGAGTTTCGTAAGTAGCCCACACCGCAGCGATAAGCGCCGTTGTTGTAATGATTCCCATCCCAGATCCTGTATCATTTATGTAATGCTGTCTCCCCTGTATCGTGACAATACGAAACGGGCTGCCCTATTTTGGACTCTTTCGACGTCCTCCGTCAAACCCACCTGATAAGGATCCCAAACTGGACAGTAATACTCCAAAAACGGTCCGACAAGCATAGTGTATGCATTTTCTTTTGTATTTCTGTTGCATCTTTTAAGCGTTCTGCCAATAAAACGCAGTCTCCGGTTCGCCTTTCCAACGACATTATCTACGTGTTCTTTCCAGTTTAAGTCTGAAGTAATAGTGAGTCCTAGGTATTTTGTGGAGTTTACGACATTCAATTTTGATTGATTTACCTTGTCAACAAAGTTTAAAGGATTTCTTTTCGTACTCATGTGGACGAATTCACACTTCTCATTATTTAGAGTCAATTGCCATTTTTACACCATATTGATATCTTATTCAGTTCGTTCTGCAGTTGGTTTTGATCTTCAGATGATTGTACTAGACGGTAAATGACGGCGTCATCTGCAAAAAATCCTAAGGGAGCTACTTAGATTTTCCCCTAAATCGTTTATGTAAATAAGGAACAGCAGAGGACCAATGACACTACCCTGTGGAACGCCCGATATCACTTCTGTTTTAGTCGATGCCTTCCCATCGATTACTACGAACTGTATCCTCTCTGACAGGAAATCCCCTATCCATTCGCAAATTTGGGGCGATATACCATAAGAACGCAATTTGATTAAAAGCCGTTTGTTAGGTACGGTGTCAAAAGCCTTCTGGAAATCAAGAAATACGGAATCGATTTCCGATCCCTCGTCGATAGCACCCATCGCTTCGTGTGAATAAAGAGCTAGTTGTGTTTCGCATGAACGATATTTTCTAAATCCGTGTCGACCTTGGGTCAATAAATCGTTCCGTTCGAGATAATTCATAATATTTGAATACAGGATATGTTCCAAAACCTTGTTGCAAATTGATGTCAATGAAATAGGCCTGTAGTTTAGTGGGTTACTCCTACTGCCTTTCTTGAATATAGGTGTGATCTGTGCAACTTTCCAATCTTTTGGTACAGATCCTTCTATGAGAGAGCGGCTGTATATGGCTGTTAAGTAAGGAGCAATCGCTTCAGTATAATCAGATAGAAATCTAATGGGTATACAATCCGGACCGTTTAGTTGTTGTTGCACTACTCCGATGATATCTACTTCTACGTTACTCATTACGGCCTCTGTTCGTAATTCGAAATCTGGAATATTGCCTATCGTGAATCATGGTATAGGGGGGGGGGTATATAATAGACTGGCCGTTGTCCTCTGGTAATCGTCGAGGAAACATTGAACAGTTTGCGGTACATTGAAGCCATCATTCAACCCGCCTTGCTACCGTTCATGGACCATCAAGGCGATATGTTCTTCCAACAGAACAATGCATGTCCATATGAATCCTGCACCACCCAACGTTGTCTTCAAGGTGTTCGTCACCTAACCTGGCCAGCACGATCCCCAGTTCTGTCCGCCATTGAACATGTTAGAGACAGGAAGAAACGTTATCTTGCGCGACCGACACGAAATATGGCCCAGCTGAGGCACCAAGTGGAAAGTGCATGGCAGACGATTCCGAAAGATTACATTCGGCACTTCTACGATCGTCTCCGAGGGAGAATTGCAGGTTGAATTTCTGCAGAAGGAGGGTATAGAAGGTACTAGCGTCATCATTGATCACGCTCAGGTGGCTGTACTCATGTGCGTATAGCTCTTATCTGTGTGATATTGTGTTGTACCATCCTGAAGAATAAGTCAATGAAATTTCCCTCCGCTGGGTCGACGAATTCGTGGTGTTCTGTTTTCATTGTCCAGGAGTGTATGTTCGTGCCTTTTCCGCTACTCCGTGATTTACATGCACCGCCTCAAAATTCATCATGCTGCCATTACAAAGGCCGTTGCACTCTACCAAATACACGAGGAGCAGACAATACGCTCGACTACTGCCTGGTCGTACATAATCGCCACGACATTATGCGGCAACCTGATGGCTTCGTGGAGTACTCCTAGCAATTAGTCTTCCCGATGCAGACAGCGGACGTAGCGGGAAGTTTTAACTCTTCTAGTGTTTGTAAACAGGAAATGTGAAAAGGTGTTACGAGATGTCGACTGCCATAAAGTTTCCGCTAATATCGAGGTTTTAAGTTCAGTGGTTCGATAAATATATAGTACACTAGACCTATTAAGGTAATGATAGAAAATGGATGTTATTATTCACTCTATACATAATATACGGAAGAGTGATCAGATCGTGTAAGACAGAAATAACACCCATCACACGCAAATGCCACACATCTTCGCATGTTTCAGTAATACGTATATAATAGACTACTAGACAATGTTGACAGTAGCTTATATACATGCTAAAAATTCATTTGTGTTAGTTTCTTATCTCAGAGGACTCAGTTACGTTCCTCCATTATCCGTGCATTTCTGTGCCAAATGAATGCGGGGAGGAGGAGTGCTGTATTTCTTACTGTGTCTGAATTCAGCATTTCAGAGCCGTTAGATATTGAGACCACAGGAAGCAGTGACATAATTAAAATAAAAAAATGTGGCGTCTGTTCTTTCGGAAAATTGGCCACAGTTGAACACTGGCCGTGCTTACATCTGCGCTGCAAAAGAAGAAGCGTTGTTCTGAGTTTATTGCGGTAGAGTGTGCATAACTCCTAATTATTTCCCACCAATCAGGTAATTGAAATAATGACAGAACGTGTAAGAGAAGATACACTGAAATTCATCTTTGGCAATAACTTTGCAAGACTCAAATACAAAATCTGACAATGAAGTTCGGTGAATAATCCTGTAATATTGACGCAGGTGAACTATGTACTAGTTACCGTACTGTCCTTGCAAGTAGTCACCTCCAATGACTATTCACCGCTGAGCTCTGTGATACATGTCCTGGAAACTCTATCCGATGTCATCCTTTGGGATGGTGTTCAAAGTCTCGTCACGTTTCGTTGTCTGTCAAGAATATCGCCAAGTCTCTCTTCTTTCAAGGTGAGTTTGAGTCGAGGAAATAGGAATAAGTCTGGAGGATTGAGATGCGGCGAATACGGTGGATGTTCAAGTGGCACAAAAACGCCCTCCCACACACAGCCAATATCGTTAAAAAGTTGTTGGCAGAAAACGAAGTAGTGCACCTTGAACATCCACCATACACACCGAATCTCAATCCTCCAGACTTCTTCCTATTCCCTCGACTTAAATTCACTTTGAAAGAAAAGAGATTTAAAAAATGTTCAAATGTTTGTATAGCTTATGGGACTCGACTACGGGGCCATCAGTCCCTAAACTTACAAACTACCTATGAACTACTTAATACTAAGGACGTCACAAATATCCATGACCGAGGGGGGATTCGAACCCCCGACCGTAGTGGCCGTGCAGACCGTGACTGGAGCGCCTCAGTCCCCTCGGCCACCGCGGCCGGCGAAAGAGATTTTACAATAGTCCATACATCCAACGAAACGTGGCGATGCTTTAGAACACCATACCAAAGGTAGACTCCGTGCAAAGTTCTGGAAGCTCAGCGGTGCGTAGTTATGGGGGAGACTATTTCGTAAGACAGTAAAGCAACTGTAGCTCATTGTTCATCCACGTTAATGTCACTGGAATATTCACGGACCTTTATTTTCATAGACTGTACTACAAGTAGAACATTTTATGTAAGATGATGTCAACTAGTAATTATATCCTTGAAACAATTTATCGAACAGCAGTGTTACTATAGTGCTCAAGTAAAATAATCCTGAAACCGAATTGTAGAATTATATTGATACAATATAAAGTTCACACATTTTGACGACAATATCAATGATGATAACGTCGCTCAAGGACCACTTTTAATCAGAACCATTCGAATTACCGTTCTGAGGGACCGAATAGTGATTTAATGCTGTTTTGAAACCTTACAGCACATCTACAAGTCAAGGTCAGTATTGAAGTGATTAAACATTTGGCTTCAAACATAAGTGTCTGTGAATGTAGGTTTACCGTTATTAACCCTTTAGTGACCAATGGGAACTATAGTTCCCACTTACTTGTTTTCGCTATAAGTTCAATGGTACTCCGTGTTCCCAGTTCTAACTTGTAACATCTCTGTCAGTGTGTGCTAACTACATAGATTATAGATTGTCAACAGATGCACGGAAGTGGTTATTTTTCTACATTGTTAGTCAATGTAGAAGCGCAGTTTATGCGGGAAAACAAGCCTCTGTTTCGACCGTAACAGCGTTTTTTGTATAGCCTGCTTTCCTTATGCTTGTGAAATGACTTGTGTTGTATTTGTCTGCTTTTATATTGAAGAGGGAGATAGTATTGGTGTATATCAGCTACGCGAACGGCATGCTGTAGGTCGTCGTTCATGGAAGTGGTGGCGAAGACTATTTTTCTTTCTTGTAGATTTGGCAGTTGTCAGTGTCTACATTCTATGGAAGTTACAGAAGACAGAAGCAGACCAGCTAACATTTAGTTAGCATTTGACAAGGCAGCTCATCTCCGGCTTCTCAAGTCGTAAGCGAAGAGGAAGGCCGGTTCATTTCCAGACACCTAAAAGAGTCGTGTCTGGAGTTCCAGATGAAGTTCGTCTGGCGAAAGTTGGAACAAATTTGCCAACAAAAGGTACTACAATCAGAAGGTGCCGTAAACAAAGAAAAAGAGGACAAAAATAATGTGTAGCAACTGTCGTGTACCTTTGTGTGGCACCATGCTTTTCGAAGTTCCATAGTACGTCACCTTAGTGAACACAATGGACAATAAGAACTAATACAGAAGTAAATGAAATGTTTATTATGCTTTTTGTACTAAAAAAATAAAAGATATATATTTTTTTAATACTCAACTCCAGTTACTCAAAAATTCGGTGGGAACAATATTTCTCTCTAAATTTTTTATACCGTAGGCTGAACTGTCACTTTCAAGATTTAAACTATGATTTTATGTGTGGCTACTTAGGCCAATAAAGTATTCATAAAAAGTCTGCAACTTCTGGAAATAATTTGGTCACTAAAGGGTTAGCAAGTGGCAACGTGTTGGGAGTATGGTTCCACTGGATACGTACGCGTTCAAGTGTGCCGCACCGAGAGACGAAACTACGGATGGGTGAGCCAGCTACACTACCCTTTATGCCACAGCTACCCATCAGATATGTAGTTTCGATTTTATAAATTTACGGGATGTCCGTAAGTACTGAGACCATATCAGTAATTGTACTAAGCGTGTAAAAAGTTCTGTGAATGTTCCAATATTTTACAAATCGCGCTGGCAAGGATTAGGAGCCCGCGCATACACATTGAGGGACATGTTAACAAGCGCCCCTGTCGTGAAAAACACTGCAGTGAAGCGGTGGTGCACGCTGCGACCAGCTAACAGAGTCAGTGTGAGAACTCGTGTCATTGCAACATGGAGCTCAAAATGAAGCAACGCGTTAACATCAAGTTTTGTTTCAAATGTGACAAAGCATGGGATGTTAGTGCAAGTGTATGGAGTTGAAGGAGTGACTAAATAGTGTGTGTTTGAGTAGTTGCGGAGATCCAACAATGTGTGACCTCAGTGTTTCAAACGATTCCACAAGAAGCGTTTGCTGGCAGTTTCGAACAGCTGTACAACCGATGTCAAAAGGGTATTGTAACCAATGGTTATTACTGTGAAGGCCGGTAAAGGTATTGTAACTCTTGTTTCCTACATTACCTGAGACATTTCACCAAACTTTTCAGACGTAATTTTTATATAGCCACCAACGGGGAATTGATTATTTCTATGCGCTCATTCCCTTGCGAGAATCCAATGTAGGGTGCGAGCAAGAGGAAATAATGGGCAGAGGGCACTACCATCGTAGTGTACTGTAAGATGAGAATATTAGCTGGACGGCAAGCGTGTCTGAATACCTTCCTGGTGCCTTCCGGTGAAGTTGCACACATAATTTCCAGATGTTATTTTGTTTTCATCTCGTAAATAGCTTTTGCATCGTTATTTTCATATATATATATATATATATATATATATATATATATATATATATATATATATATATATATATGTGTGTGTGTGTGTGTGTGTGTGAAAAATAAGCCTTCGCCCTATTCACCATTTCCTCGGGAATGGGACAGGGGAGAAAAAATAAAAGAACTGGTTAAGGCGACCGTTTACTTCGTTTCACTACCCTGCTATGATCGTGATGTTAAAATGTTTGTAATTAATATATTTTCATTTTCCTAAAACAATAGGAAAATGCACTGAATCCGCACTAGCCTGAGTTATATGGAGTGGGAATGTTCTTAGGGCTAGTTTACACGACGACACTCGGTTTCATGAAACTGCGCTACTGGCCAGTGCGCATGCGCGGCAGGCGTGCGCAACTAGTTGGCGAAACTAAGCAGTTTTGGCACCTTCCAACTTTGGCGAAACTGACTGCTCGTGTTTTTAGGTTAGGTTATAACCAATACAGAACAAAACACAACATAAAGGGGGGGGGGGAAACAGAAGAAATAATTCGATTTTTGAACATATATGCGATGCATAGGTGTTTGTGCGATTTTAACGTTGAAAATTACACGAATAAGCAGCGGCCTGTTAGTGCTCTTGAAGCAATTATTCGTGGATTAAATATTAATGGGTTGACGATTAGTCAATTGCAGACTAAAATACATTCAATTCCAAATATCTATACAAACGAACTATGGCAATTATGGTTTTTGGGAACCCGGTACTGGTACTGTAGAGACGACTATCTACTTGACAAGAAACGTAATTCAATTTGTTATTTCAGTTCTGGTAACAATGCTTCACGCATAACAGTATCTTGTTTCTTTATTGCATTACTGCTCTGATGACATTCTAAGTTTATTAAAATAACTTCTAGGGTCTTCAATTAAAATTTCTTTCAGTAAGGTCGCTAAGCAACCGAGATGACGTCTTTTTTTAATCCAGTCACGAACCCAAACACGTTTTTTATTCTTTTTATGTTTAGTCTTATGCAGCGACTTCACACAGAGAAGCAGTAGCTCAGCCAGAATTCTTACAGCTACCAAAACTTTCATTCTACGGCGACTACGGCACTCACAAAACAACGAAACTGAAGTGTGCAGTGTTGGCGCTGTGTCTACAGACGCACATGAAACCAGTTGCGCGCAATTCATTTCATGAAACCAGTGTCGCAACCTAGTGTCGTCGTGTAGACTAGCCTTTAGAATTGGCCGCGGTGGAGTAGCCGAGCGGTCAGTCTGCGTCAGGCAGTGCAGCGGTGCAGAGGGACTGTTTACGTCCTGCCGCCAAGTCTGCTGCTCGCGTGTGTTTACGTGACACAGTCGTCTTCGCTTGCGTTATTTAATTAGAACAAGAATGGCCCACTCTTTGCGAAAATCAACATTGAAAATCAGTTTTTCGAATGAATATGCACGACCGAAGGCACCTGAAGTCGAACAATTTATTAGAGAAGAAGTGAAGATTGACTGTAACGATCTTATTGGCATCCACTTCTCTATAGTGAACAGTGTAGTGTATGTGAAGCTTACCAGCGACGCCGTCTGTGAGAAGATTCTAAACAGATCTAGAAATGGACTCAAATTCCGTCACTCAGATGGACATATCGGTGAAGTGGATATCGAACAAGCAGGTCTTGGACTACGAACAATCAGAGTGTTTGAACTTCCGTTTGAAGTACCTTCAGACGTGGTTGTTTCTGCGCTGCGCCCGTATGGGAACGTTATTAGCCACATGGCCGAGAAATGGGCTCAATTTACCACATATCCGGTACTCAATGGGGTGCGGCAGATCCGCATTGAATTGACCAAACACATACCATCTTAGCTATATATTGGCGGGTGCCGTGCCATCATAATTTATGGTAGCCAGCCGAAGACGTGCTCCAGTTGTGGCCAAGAAGGATACGTTCGTTCTAGCTGTAAGCAGCGCAGAATAACGCAGTTACCACCTGGTGTTGAGCAGATCCCATCGGCATCGACGACGCTCCCATTGACGTATGTACAGGTTCTTCACAATGAACCCAGCCAGTGATGACTCCACTTGATGAAGCCGTGCCAAACACGGTAGAACTTCAGGGCAACGAGGACAGGATGGAGGCTACACCTGTGCCGGCTCCTGAACGTCACGTGAGGAAGGATAATGAAGTGTCTCCGAAGGAGGGAACAGATGTCGCCTGTATGGTCGTGCCTACCGCCGCCTTCGTGCCAGACAGTCAGAATACCCAGACTTCGTCTGATACAGAAGTACACGTGCGGAAACAACGCTTACCACAGAGAAAGAAGAAACGTCGGCTTTCTCCGTCTGATACCTGCCGATCACAATATAATGATGAATCCCAAGACCTTCTACCATCAGAAGACCCAAAAGTGTAACTTCCTGTCCCACTCCAGTCGGAAGCGGAATCGACACTGCGTATGTCTATAACTGCTTCTACAGATGATGACCAGCAGTCAGCCATTCGTCAGTCGTACACCGACGACACATCAATGCATGTTGACTCACCAGGGGCTTCGACTGACGATCAGCGCAACGCTGCATGACACGAAGATGTTGAAGATAATTCATCCACAGCTGACATAGCAACATATGTTGCTACTGAACTAAATGTCTACTAATCGTTGAGGGTTTGGGGAAGAATGTGCTACCTGATCTTCGTGTTTCAATGAGCATCACTGTAAATATGGCACAAGGGCAGGCTTACAGAATTGGATCTATCAACATTAATACAATCCAAACGCAGATAAAGTTTCAGTTATTCCGTGTCATGCTGCGGGCGTCAGATCTAGCTATTGCCCTTCTACAAGACGTTCGCCTGGAGTCATTTCCAGATATTCATGGTTATGATACATATGAAACGCCGTCTGCTTGCAACGGTAGTGGGACGGCCGTACTTCTGTGAGAAGGTATTGTGGTTGAAGACGTCGCTTACTTACCATCGGGCAGGGGTCTTGCTGTGACATTCCATGGTGTCCGGATCATCAACGTTTATGCTCCCTCCGGCACGGACAAACGAAGGGAACGCTCGCACTTCTACTCAGAAGAGATAGCTCCGCTGTTTGCAGGTCAATACGATCACATTATTCTTGGAAGAGATTTCAACTGTGTGCTCGCCATAAAGGACCAAATTCCTCATTTTACCACGTGCCAAAAACTTAAATAGCTTATTCAAGAACTGGAGCTGATAGACACATGGGAGCATACGCATGGTGATCGACCTGGATACACTTTTTTCACCAGCCATTCTGCGAGCCGTCTAAACCGAGTCTGTCTCCTGCGGACTCACAACGGCAACACTTGATGCCGAGCTGTGGCCTACCGCCTTCTCTGACCACATCGCCTACATTTTTACTGTTTCTCTTCGACGGCAGGGGGTGTGGCGAAGTCGAGGTACTTGCAAGTTAAATGTTGCACTTCTTAAGGATCCAGAGTACAGACAGCATGTAGAAGCGACGTGGAACAACTGCCAGAGACGTCTTACGGTATATCCTTCAGTAATTCGATGGTGGCTCGAATGTGCTAAGCCCGCTTTGCGTCGCACGTTAGTACAGTATGGACGTGACAAAATGAGTTGTCATCGACGTACAATGGAATTTTACTTTACGGCACTCCGCGAGCTTGCTAGCCACGCACCGTGTCCTGAACGACAGATTGAAATTCAGCGGATTACGGCGAAGATTACTTCACTTATGCACCGCCGACTTGAATGAACAGTCGCATCGCATCGCGTTATTCGAGAGAAGCAACGGTATAGAAGAGCGCTGGTGCACGCTATTGATACCTCAGATGGTCGTCGACTGACATCTCTAAATGACGTCGCCACTGCTTTCGTGGACCACTATCGACAGTTGAATGCAAAAGTGGATCAGGATGCTATAGCAATGGAAGAAGTGCTCGACTCCATGCCTGGTACTCTTGATGGGGAGTCTGTGCAGACCCTTACAGATACGATTACGGCTGATGATCTCGCTGACGCTCTTCGTAGGGGAGCAACAAACAAATCCCCAGGCCCAGATGGCCTCCCGCTGGAGTTCTACCTCGCTTTTCAAGACATAATGGCTCCTCGCTGGATAGAAATGTATAAAGAACTGACGATACCTGACGTCCCACTCCCACCTGCATTTGTTGAAGGCCTGATAATTCCAGTCCCGAAGACGTCCAGGGGACAAAAAGTGGAACACTATCGGCCATTAACCATGCTGAACTGCGACTTCAAGTTTTTTACGAGGAACCTCGCTTCTAGGCTCTGGCGTGTCTTGCCTCAGGTCGGCTCTACGGATCAAACATGCCTTGGTGGCAGAAGTAACATCCAGACAGCACTAAGCGATTATCGTGACATCATAGCCTTGGCTGGGACTTGCTGCATTCGTGGTGTCTTAGTGTCCATAGACCTGGACCATGCTTTTGAAAGAGTGAGTCATGACTTTCTTGAAGCAGTGCTGCGAAGAATGGCGTTTCCTCCCACCATCAGTGGACGAGTGGCAGGCACCGTTACCATCTCGCGATCTGTACGACAAGGCTGTCCGCTATCGATGATTCTTTTTGTCATTGCATTTGAGCCATTGTTACATGGACTGTGATGTCAACTGTCTGGGATGACGATGAGGGGCCGGTCCTTTATCTGTCGAGCATATGCTGATGACCTGATGTTCTTGGCTCAATCAGGGGACAAAGTGCGTATAGCACTGGAATGGATTACCAAGTATGGAACTACTGCGGGCAGCCGTATGAATCTGACCAAGTCTGTCGCTATGAACATTGGCAGGGGTCTTCCTGGAGGGAGCGTGACCCCGCTGCAGTCAGTGGACAAGCTCAAGTGTTTAGGGATAACCTTCACGCACGACATTCGACAAACCTCGGCAGTCAACTACAAACGCCTTCTCCAAGTTCTACGAGCTAACTTCCGTAGCAATCTACTACGGTCGTTAGACTTAATACAACGAGTGGCTTTCGTGAAAACCCATCTGGCGTCTATGATACCGCACCTGGCCCAGATTCTACCGATGCCGAAGACGATGGCAACAAGACTGCTGGCTGTGTTTGGATACTTCGTGAGCGCCGGCCTTATCTTCAAAGTCCTTTATGAAACATTAACTCTCCCCCTCGAGACGGAGGTCTTGTGCTTGTCAATGTACATGTCAGACCGGCTGCCCTTCATGTCAGTACAATGATTAAGCTGTGGAAACATCGCCAGACCGGAATATCTGGGATTCTGATCGACGAACTTGCTCCTATATATCTAATGCCGCCCATTGCAGTAGCGCATATCTCTCTACCTATCCCTCACATATTAAGAAATTTTATCGAATATAGTTACGTCCATGAAGACTTGCCCCATACACGGACTCCAACGACACGTGATGTGTACCGCATAATGATGAGGGGCCACACCCAGAATTTCGTGGAGAGACGACATGCTACAATCAGATGGCCCGTGGTCTGGCGTTCTGTGCATCATGCCCTCCTCGATACAGATGCTCGTGCTACCTGGTATCTGGTTGTCAATGGAAAATACATGACGCGACATCGGCTGCATGCAATTAAGATGACGGACTCTCCACACTGCCCTCAGCGTCACGTGTTAGACACTGATGAACATCGGCTGATGTGTGGACCTGCTGCAGAGGTGTGGCTGTTCATGAAGAAAATACTTGCCTTTCTTTGTCGTACAGCTTCACACACTATTGAACCGCAGTCACTTCTATTTCCGGACGAGAGCTTTTTCCCATGCACAAAGACTAATGTAGTGAACTGGATCAAAGGCCTATCTATATATTATTTGTTTCACGATCGAGAAAAGAGTGTGCTTGATTTTTGGACGTTCCTCCAAGATCGCTTCACGTCTCTACTACACAATTCAAGACACCGACAATACTAGGCCAATTTTCTGCGTAGTGTTTTCCTGGATCCTCCCCACAGCTAGGGTGAGCCGGCTATGAGACGATAATTTTAGTATGAATGATCCCTCGGAAGAATGAACCTACGTAACGGATGAAAACAATTTATTCGATAAGACGTGCCGGCCGCGGTGGCCGAGGAGACAGGCGCTCCAGTCACGGTCTGCACGGCCACTACGGTCGGGGGTTCGAATCCCCCCTCGGGCGTGGATATTTGTGCCGTCCTTAGTCTTAGGTAGTTCATAAGTAGTTTGTAAGCTTAGGGACTGATGACCCCATAGTTAAGTCCCATAAGTTCTACAAACATTTGAACATTTGATTTCGAGAAGACGTGCCCGGAACTCGCGTGAGGAAACAGGAATTCAGCTAACATCTATCCGCATATGGTCGGTGTGCAGTCACCATTTATGTTTGTTCCGCCGGGAGGGCGGTCTTATATATGTTCACTATCAGACGCTATTAATGGACTTCATGTAGAGATATTTTACTTCCATTGAAAATCCTCACAAAAGAAGAAGATATTTTTATTTTATTTATTCTTTTTTTCCCATTGATTTATAGAAATAAAATTAAGTGCTAAAACTTTAAATAAATGAAATAAAAGAAAGTCATATCCTCACCTTTATTTCACCCCCACCCAAAAAGGAAAAAAAACGCCACTAACTGATTTTTTTTCCTAAAAGGGTTAGAAAGCGGTCTAAGGCGCCTCGCTGCGGAGCGCACGGTTGCTCACCGTCGGGGGTTCGAGTCCTCCCTGGGACATGGGTGTGTGTGTTGTACGTAGGTTAGTTTACCTTAGTTTAAGTAGTTTGTAATCTACGGACTGATGACCACGCAGTTTGGTCCGATAGATTTACAAACATTTGAACTTTATTTTTTGTTCTTAGAATTGACTAAACAACAATGACTAAATCTGAAACAAAACAAGTTTTGGGGCTGACCGACGTCAGAAGGAAATGTAAAGCACTGCCAATATCTAGTACAGCATAATACCTACAGCACCAGTTGGAAATCTCACAACGAACAGAGTACAGGCAACGACTCTGCCAGACAACAAGGCATATGAATTATAAGCTGTGTCGTATTAAAATTTACATAATTGAAAACAGCTGTATTCATAATAGGGTAAGGAACTACTGAAATAAAGATGTAAACAAAGTGCGTCAGATGGCTGGCGAATTAGAGAGGATTTTTACCACAATGACCTGTAAGAAGATGTGGAAAGATATTCATCTTTTTTTGAACCTCAAATAACTAAGTGGTACTGCACTTTACTCAACATCTTAATTTCAAATGAGCGTCTATTCAGGTTGGTTTTTCAGCAGAAGACAGTTTACTTTACCAACTCATTTACGACGCAGTAAACAAAGTGTGGTAATACAGAACACACAAGCTTGCAGTCGTGAACAGCACGTCAGTAAACAATTTAACTTTGGAAGAACTGACAGGTATGTCAAGGTGACCTCATTCAAATGAAAAACGAATGTCTTCTTCTTGGTTAACGTGTACGTACATAGATCGGTGCTTGAGAAGGGAGAGCCATTCTCTCCTAGAGTTTCAGTACGTCACGCAAAGCTTTCAATATAAGAAATGGAAAGCTGTGATGGGTAGATATTAATCGTCTCTCCTTAACTTCAAGGGAGAATATAAAAGATCACCTACTGTAATTATATTAATTATGAAAATGATAATATCAGTATTTTTCTCTGGTATCACGAAAGAAAGTTTATTTTATTGCAATACTCTGAAACTCACATAACTTACAGCATTCATACTATTTTAATACTTCATGAGGCCTTCTTTTTACTTATCAATAAGTTTATTATTTTAGAACAGCGTTTCTTCAATGTTGTATGTCCTGTACAGTATGTGGCCACATTTCAGTTCTCTGGCTAGATGTATAAGTGTACCCGTTTTGGTGCTACTAGGGCATTAACTACTGAACTTCCTGAAGTGGCGCATTCAGAGTTACCAGATACTAAATGCAATAAAAAGATGTGAAAAACGACACAGAGAACAATAAAAAAACGATTGTGAAGCAAACCGGAAACCGAATCTCGAAAAGACCAAATGCAAGCAGTCACTGAGCTACGACTGTTCCCATGTAGCTAAGATAATATCCTAAATGAAAAGTATAAGAATAATAAAGATAAAAGGAAATCAGACCGAATTGAAACGAGGTTGTGATGGCAATTAAGGCTAGCGAAAGGGTCGATTGCAAGAAAGTAACAGAAAGTTAGGAAGCACCCGTGGAAAGCAGGAAAATTTAAAAAAAAAAAATGAAGAAGTGGAAAGGTAGTTGAGCTGCAACGCTACGGCTTCGCTGAGTTGCAGAAGTAAGAAAAAAATTATTAACTTTTGTGTGAAAGAACTATCCCATCAAAAACATAAAATGTAAATAAATAATAATAATAATAATAATAATGCAAGTCTCGCGACGAATTACTTCCGCCGTACAAAGTTGTATGATCTTATGAGAAATGGGAAACCAAGTTGGCTGTTTTAGTTAGTGTTCATGGAACCACCTACCACCTTTTTAACACCTTGCCATCTGCATCTGAAGAGTGTCAAAGGCAGCAAGCATGAATACGCCGCTACGCTGTATTTATATCTGGAGTGAGCTCTGCATGCAAGATACTTTTGGGGTGGCTACATAGCCAGAAATAGCACGGGTTGAGATCCGGTGAACGAGAAGGCCATGCAACTGGACTTCCTCGTGCGGTCCGTCGTACAGGGGAGACACGACTGACATTCATCATGTCGTTAACGGCGTAGTGGCCTGGAGCGCTATCACGTAGCAGCCATTTACCTTTAGAATTATCAATGGCACTTTTTCCAGTCCGTGAGGCAAGATCACCCGCAAAAATCAATGATAGCTAGGTGACATGGAAGGAAGACTGCTCTCAAAATATGGTCGCCTTTTATCAAATGTTCAAATGTTTGTAGAGCTTATGGGACTTGACTACGGGGTCATCAGTCCCTAAACTTACAAACTACTTATCAACTAGCTAACACTAAGGACGGCACAAATATCCATGCCCGAGGGGGGATTCGAATCCCCGACCGTAGTGGCCGTGCAGACTGTGACTGACGCGCCGCAGAACGCTCGGCCACCGCCTTTTATCCCGGCCGACATTCCGACTACACCGATTCTGATGATTCACTGTCAGCATACTAAGGGGTCTGCATATTATCCCAGAGATTACAAGCTTCCTAGGGTTTTTTTATTTGTCGACGAAGAAGTTAGTACTGCTTCCTCCCACAAGTCCCCTAAAACCTCCGCATCCTTGCGGATGCTATTGCGTAGCAGTGTGCGTTTGTACCGCCCTACAGATGCCGTAGTTGCTGTCCAAGTCTTTATGGAAAGCATAGAGTTCTGACTAACCTGTTGTCTTCTATAGTTGTGTCCCCAGCGCAGAAGACAGCACACAGGTCGTTGGTTCTTCTACAGCATACAAGTGAGGCTAAGATAAGTTCTGTTGAATGGAAGCATAAGAAGCGACTCGCGAGATTTTTAATTTTCAGGGATGCCATTTATTAAATAAATAATAAATTATGAACAACTACTGTTAATCCGACACGGCCTATGCTGCCCATAGTTCATGTTGAGACCTCGACTGTTATCACAATTATACAAAACTTTACTCATTACCGGCACGGTCCGGCGCGTATAGTGGTCAGCTCGAGACTGAAACTGCGGCGCGTTGCGAGAGGGCACCTGACGCTCTATTTCGCGCCAAAACAGGGCCGTCGCGCGCCTTCTGCAAAATCGCTCTTCTCTTGTTACAATAAGAGAAGGCACCTTAAACTTTTTGAACTGTTAAAACCTAGCCTGTCCTTGAGATATATTTATCACAAATATTCAGCTCTGAATAATTAATATTTAGTATATAATAAACAAAACTAATTTCAAAAGAAATCACGTGACGTGAAATGCAGCAGCCAATGGAGGAGAGCACCAGTAACATAGGCGGGCTTTCCCACGGGAACCAGCACCTACTGCGCACATGCTACTGCTCCCCACCCCACATTTCAACATATGCTGCACTGCTGTCTTTCTTCCGCGTTTAAGACACGCACGATGTTAGCAAAGAAACGGGCAGCGGCCAGAAATATGAAGTGGCCATAGGCCAGGAATATCACAAGATGAGTGTTATGGAAGTTGAAGATATCACTCCGCATAAAGGTGACATCATATGTGAACAGTATGGATGACTCAGTCACCGAAATGTGTTACTCTGGTGAATAAACCAGTGACAAAACTGTTCCCGATGTGGAAATCTGTCGCAAGCATTGATGAGCCAGAGGGCGAGGGGTATGTGGGGCTGCAGTCCTTCTCCCACCCCAAGACGACACTAGCTTCTTGTTTATTCTTAGTCTTTTATAAAAGAAAAAAAGAAGAGAGAGAAAAAGGCCGAATAAAAGAGAAATCATCTTAATCTACTGTCTACTGTTAAACGAAATCAGCCACCCACCCTCACGCCATACCTCCCCAAAAGAAAAGACCAAAATCCTGGCTTCGCCATTTGATCACTGCTTGTTAGCCCTGCACACATTGTAAGTGATAAGGGTAGTTGCAAGTGTTATGGAGAATGTTCGAAAAAATGTTCAAATGAAACTTTCACTCTGCAGCGGAGTGTGTGCTGATATGAAACTTACTGGCAGATTAAAATTGTGTGCCGGACCCTGGAATCGAACCTGGGACCTTTGCCTTTCGCGGGAAAGCGCTCGCAGGAGAGCTCCTGTGAAGTTTGGAAAGTAGGAGGCGAGGTACTGGCGAAAGTAAAGTTGTGAGGAGAGATCGTGAGTCGTGTCGGGATAGCTCAGTCGGTAGAGCGCTTGCCCGCTAAAGGCAAAGGTCCCAGGTTCGAGTCCCGGTTCCGACACACATTTTAATCTGCCAGGAAGTTTCAAATGTTCAAATGTTTGTAAATCTAAGGGACTTAACTACGTTGGTTATTATTCCCTGCCGGCTGCGGTGGCCGAGGGGACTGAGGCGCTTCAGTCACGGTCTGCACGGCCACTACGGTCGGGGGTTCGAATCCCCCCTCGGGCATGGATATTTGTGCCGTCCTTAGTCTTAGTTAGTTTATAAGTAGTTTGTAAGTTTAGGGACTGATGACCCCGTAGTTAAGTCCCATAGACTATACAAAAATTTGAACATTTATTATTCCCTAGGCTTAAAACTACTTACACTAACTTATGCTAACGACAACACAAAGGCCCATGCCCTATGGGGGCTCGAATCTCCGACGGCGAACGGCCGCGCGCACCGCAGCTGGGCGCCTTAGTGCGCACGGCTATTCTGTCGCGACAAGATTGTTCCACACGCTCGTCTGACTTACCCTGTACTGGCTGATCAGCTGTATGTTACTGACACGGCAGTTGCATTTTCCTCCAAGTCTGCTGTTGGAACACTTTGGGTATATCCTTGATGACTTTCTGCTTCCTTAAACAATTATGACTCAGACAACTTTGAATGCTGCATTTTTTGTGGATGGGACAGGTTTCCCGATAAAACCCTGCTGCCCGCCGCCAGTTACCATTTGCCATTCCGTAAGAAAGCAAGCTCTCGATTCGAATACTGAACCATTCTGTACTAAACTGTATCAAATGCACTATAAGGTGAGTCGACGACAGAAATAAGTTGTACACAACATTACCAAATCCAAAAGTTCAAATGTACCCGAGGGAGGACTCGAACATCCGGTGGGAGCGACCGCCATGTCCGTAGCATAATGCCTTTGACCACGCGTCACCCCCAACATTTACTGAGGTAGGAGAGGACGCTATGTCATACGCATGGGGAATAGTACTACCTTCTAGGGGGAAACGATACATTCTGTAACTGAGACTGCGTGTTACACTGCGTACTGGATTGCAGTCGCTCTATCAAAATATTAATTCAGTGAATTGAAGGCCTCGGGGGAAAATAATGATAATCGTCATTTATAAAGTGTTGAAATTGACGACTTGCATGTCTGAAAAATAGTTTCTATTGCATGTTTTAATATTTGTTTTAATATTTATATTTCCTATCTCTCTGCAGATTCAGGTACTACTTGAAGAAAATGAAACATTCTGTCAGATATAATTGTTTGCACGAAATACATTAAGGATACATAAGTTGAGGGTTATTATTTGCTCCCAAGGTCATCAATGGTCTCTAGCATGGAAACCACGCATTTTCGGACACAACTTAATTAGAACTTGTTTCTTACGCATTCTCTCACCGTTCAATCTCTGGAGTTTGTGGGTGATGGAAAACATCACCCTGTATAACTAATATGATGTTTTCAGGGATTACAATCTAAGCTGCCTTACTGTTATATTTCATGTTTACAACAATTATTATGTTAATACTTATATTCAAGCTTATATTAATGTATACATTACTACGGGGAGTTGAAAAATAAGTTTCCCCTGTCGACTGTGGGCAGAATTGTGTATGAAAGGAAAATAAAATTAGAATGAGACATTAAAGGTAAGACATATCTCTATTTTTCTACATTATTTTCAAGAACTCTGTGACATTTGTCAAACCGCTTCGAAAAGCAGTCCAGGAAAAAATCAAATGTTCAAATAGTCTATGGGGCTCAACTACGGGGTCATCAGTCCCTAAACTTACAAACTACTTATGAACTAACTAATACTAAGGACGGCACAAATATCCATGTCCGAGGGGGGATTCGAAGCCCGGCCGTAGTGGCCGTGCAGACCGTGAATGGAGCGCCTCAGTCCCCTCGGCCACCGCGGCCGGCTACAAATATCATAGGTTTATTTGGGGGATGGTAAAGCTTCGCTAAGTTGCCGAAAAAATGAACTGGGAGACACTGCGAGACATTGCAATTTGTTCCATGAAAGCCTGCATGCAAAGATTCAAGAACCATGGTTAAGTGAAGAGTATATTAGAACCTCCAAGGTATCGTTCCCGTAGGAATCGAGAAGACAAGATATAATCTAATCACACTATTGACGGAGCCATTCATTCTTTCTGCGCTCCAAGCGTGTATGGGACAAAAGAAAGCCCTAATAAATACTACAATAATAATAATTTCGTGAGGCTCATTGGCCGTGTGCAAGTCTTTCAATTGGACGCACTTCGGCCACTTGCGTGTCCCTAGCCTACCCCAGTTATCCAACCGGGGAAAGGGGACCTAACCACGTGTCGTTTTTGGCGATTCCTCACATCGTTGAGAGGTGAAAAACACCTACTTCCATGGCGGTGTGAGCTGTACGGCTGAAGACGTAGATAGTGAAATGATCTCGCGCTTACTATCGGCTGGCAGTGTTGCAATATTGCACTATTTTGACGGGTATTACACTCAGCATTTCCTGACGAAATCACTTCCTGTGAGGATGATTACTTCGACACAAGTTGAAAGATTACGACTTGGTAATAATGCCCTTGACTGGGAAAAAACACAGAACTATTCATCAAATTTTACTGTCTAGTGTCAGCTGCCGATAGTGTATTACCTCCAGGGAAGAAGTTCCTTCGAAAATAGTCAAAACTTCTATCAAACATCTCTTCCTCTTTGGAAATATAATACTTACACTTATTTAAAACCATTAACACGCACGTGCAAATAAATTATAACATTATAATTAATCATCAATTCATCCTCCATATTACGCTGTTTAATAGTGGTTTAAATCTCTTGTTGCCAGCATACATGCTCGTTGATGCTGGATACGACGTGTGGCTTCCCAACGCTAGGGGGAACACATACTCTCGGAAACACCACACAATGAGCACAAAAACGAAACATTTCTGGCAGTTCAGGTAAGAGATTAGTTAGCAGCTCTATTTCCTCAATTTTTATATTAATTTGCATAATATTGCTATTCTTCAGCCTAGTGCTGTTAATAACTAATCCAGTAACAGTGAACAAGTAAAATAATAAAATAATGCAATTAAGTTACATATACAGCTTTTTGCTTTTAATACTTTCTCTATGAAAACACAAAGGGCGATGGCGTGGCTAGTGTAGGTAATGACGCTGTTCCCCTAAGTCCTTCTAACTCAGTTCTTCGTAGCTACTGTAATGTTATTAAGACATGGGGGTCAATACAGGTGGCATATATTTGTGCCTGATTGGTAAGTAGAGAAATCTTGTTATCACAGCACGCTGCGATGGATATAAATGTCTTGATGCAAGGAGAGGGTAAGTCAATTTATAGGATGGATCACTGTCAAAGATCTGGATTAGAATTTTTTTTTATGCTTTGAGAGAGGAAGCGTAAGATGTGTAGTTGGAGAGAGGTACATGACGCTGACATAGCCATGGCTGCTGTTAAGGGTTTGACAAATATAAGAAAAACAACGTTGTAAACTTGACATTTTCTCGAACACTAGGACATGCATAGATGTTCAAAAATCTTGAAGAAAGGGGAATATTTAATTAGTACTGAGAGGGAGGGGGCAGCGTGGGAGGCCGTACATAGAAGATGATATGGAGTGTGTAGCAGTGAAGGACGTCTAACGAGTATAACATTTTGGGATTCGGAGGTTCAGGCTATGTTAACCAAGGTACCAGTGACTCGGGAAAGTCCTTTGTAAAGGGTGTTTCACGTCAGATTTTTAACCTATTGTTTGCCTTTAACCTTTTAGTTCCCAGTGTTCTTCCTCGACAACAACGTATTAAAAGCTGATTTATACCGATTTTGTGTATCATACCTTAAAGTCGTATTGTTGTTAACGAACAACATGCTTCTTGTAGGACATTTTGCCGCAAGGTACGGTGTGTAGCCCCGTGTGAGGCATTACTCTATCTGTCTCGGAGGTTGTGTTACGTTGCCGTCTGTACGTGGCTGTGAGTATGAGCGTGAGTGTGGTTAATGTTATTTTATTTCAGCAGTGAATTGTCTTGTCTTTTGTGCTGTGGCGAAGATTATGCTAGCATTATTGATCTGACAGTGTTAACTATCAACAAAATAACGTTACAAGTAGTAAAATACCTCGATACAAACGTTTGTAATGTGCATCAAATACATGACATAAAAAAACAATACTTTCATCAAAATTTTTAAAACACTTGTTTTGATGTTTAGTGCACTGTATTCATACAGAAAACACTGAATTTTAATTTTTACAAAGCTGGATTCATAATATGTGGAATGAAAGGGTTAATTGGGTGGTAAGTAAATGGGAACTGTGATATTAGGGTTGAGCATTTAGCACACACCTGAGAGTCTAACAACGTCTGTACTCGGTGAGCTATGCCATTAACAGACTGCTTCATATGACTCCATACAAAATAATAAAATAGGGTCATACAACGGAGGCAAATGACTCTCTGACGTTATTCAGGGGACACACTGAAGTATGCAACAGCCAGGTTGTTAGGCTTTCAATTTAATGAATTCTAGCAACACAACCTGTTCTTGGTGGTGTAACCACGCAGTTATAGAGAGAAAGTAAATTTTCAGACATCACATGATTAAAAATACAGCCCCAAGTGAAGTGACGAAGATGATGGTATCAACCTGGAGCACTGACGCCATTGCTGTCTATCAACCGCGACATGCCTCGGCAGAGGGGATTTGTTGTCGGGGTTTAGCAGTTCATTTTGGCTGGTTAGTGCACCGGAAAAAAATTATACATGGGTGCGGTATGGAATCCAATAACATCCCAAATCATAATATTCGGCGCAGGTCAAGTATGGAGATGTATGAGTCAAAAGTTCAACGGTTTCTTCCCCTGGTGTCGCCAGGTACTAAACCAACCGTCGTGGTGGTGTAGGCGGAATCGGGTTACGTCACTGAAAACCTTGTCAATAAGTGCATTCTCAATTGCGCGAAGGAATCATCTGTACAAGAGCTGTACAACTTACTGATGACGTGTCAAAATTTTTGCCGGACCGCGATCCGAAATCGGATACCCCGCTTATAGTGAGAGATCGCGTTAACCATCTCCAAGCCATGAGCGGTCCTACATCCCTTGAGGTAATTCCCGCACTGGGGATAGATATTTATTACAAATTTCGCATTTGGCTGAAATACGATGTCCAGTATAAGTGTTTAATAATGTAACCACGAATTCAAGAAATGACCCAGTCCGGCAAAAATTTTCTGTCACCAGTAAATTGTACAGGTAATGTTGATTGACATTCGCAATTGCAGATAGAGTTCTTGTATTGGCCCACTTTAGATTACGGTAGTAACACTAAAAGTGGGCTTTTGCGATAGTCTTTTGACAGCTCGAAATTTAAATGAAAAACTATTCATCTGACAGGAAAATAGAATAAGCGAATTTTTAGAGGAAAAAATTCTCTACAACTTTGCTCTGTTATGTTTTTTTCATATGTCGTAGCGTTTCAAAGATATTTGCAAAAATAACGGCGATTTTGGGATGTCTGTCTGTCTGTCCGTAACGTGTTCAAAAAAATGATCAAATGTTTGTTAAGCTTATGGGACTTAACTACGGGGTCATCAGTCCCTAAACTTACAAACTACTTATCAACTACCTTATACTAAAGACGGCACAAATATCCATGCCCGAGGGGGGATTTGAACCCCCAACCATAGCGGCAGTGCAAACTGTGACTGAAGCGCCTCAGTCTCCTCGGCCACCGCGGGCGGCTGTAACGTGTTCCCTGTTTTTAAGACGAACCCTTCAACCGATCAGCACCAAATTTTGCAGACATGATTGTAGGCCGCCAGAGACCAGAACCTCCATTTTTCAAATTTTTCGGACAGAAAATATGGTAGTAAAACAAAAAAAAAGCCGTTTGTAATATAATTGTACTTGCAAACGAACCGTTCATCTGACACGAAAATTGAATAACGTAATTGGAAGAGGAGAAAATTCTCTACAACTTATCTCCCTTATGTTTTTTTCATATCTCGTATCGTTTGAGACATATTTGCAAAAATAACGGAGATTTGACACCCTCCATTGAATTAACGAAAACCAGCCGTTCGGAGATGTCACGTGACATTCCTCGCGTATTTGATGATTTTCTTATTGTAACTTACACGTTGTCATTTCAAAGCAACGGCACACTGAGGAATTAACAAAAACACATCGTTCTTCGTACGATAAATGCTAATCTAATGTCTACAAATGCCATATTAACATCAGTTAACAACGTCCATCAATAGAATGAGATTAAAGAACTTCTACTGTTTGCTTTATAACCGTAGCGTCGTGGGCAAGGAGCTGGGCTGTGACACACTAGGTCAGTGGTTCGAAACCCGCCACTACCAATTTTTTTTTCCTAAAAGGGTTTCAGAAACTCTTATTAATTTATTTAGATTATTATTTTGATCCAAAATGTTTGCAAAAACTTATAAAACTACAAATATAAAATGGGCCGTAAAACACGTCAGTGAGATATTTTTTTGCAGCTGTAGCGACCGCTGTGTCCATACATTCAGGCATGTTGTGAGGTTTCCTACAGGTAGACAGAATTTTTATTTTATTTTATTGCGTGAATTTATCACCAGATTTTGTGCTCGCAGATTAAAAAAAAATGTTCAAATGTTTGTATGGTTTATGGGACTTAACTACGGGGTCATCAGTCCCTAAGCTTACAAACTACTTATGAACTAGCTAAGACTAAAGACGGCACAAATATCTATGCCCGAGGGGGGATTCGAACCCCCGACCGTAGTGGCCGTGCTGACCGTGACCTCGGCCACCGCGGCCGGCTCTCGCAGATACATTTTCAGTTAGGAACGGCTACGCAGATGCCGTCAGTAGGGTAGCACACACGGCGGATTTCCGGCGCGGTCAACTCACCGTCGCGGCTCGCAGAAAGTTGGCGTTTACACACACGGTGGTAAGATCTCCGTCGCCTTCGTACGAGTCAAGCGGTTACTGGCAGTGTTCAAATGTTTCTAAATCATGGCTGTGGCTAAGCCATGTCTCCATCATATCCTTTGTACCAGGAGTGCTAGTCTTGCAAGTTTCGGAGGAGAGCTTCTGAGAAGTTCGGAAAGTAGGAGGCGAGGTACTGGCGGAAGTAAAGTTGTGAGGCGGCATCGTGAGTCGCGTCGGGATAGCTCAGTCGGTGTATATAAGAGGATGAAAGATTGTGTGTCATGCATACGCTGATAACGTTGGTTTCGTCGTTACGGATGGTACTGAGGTACAAACCGCACTACAAATAGTAGCAAAATATGAACAGGCAAGTGGTGCGAAACTAAACAGAGTGAAGTCAGGGATATTCGAAATTGGTTGTGGACTAGGCTCGCAGACACAAGGACAGTTACCTACTGTTTCATCCATGAAATGTCTCGGACTTGATTTTAAAAGAACTATACAAAGCACTGTTGCTGTGAATTACAGAAAAATACTTCACAGAATCCTTGCCAGTGTCCAAGAGCACAGCATCAGGAAACTAGATGAACTCCAAAAAGTATCTGTGGCTAATATATACATTACTTCGAAAGTAAACTATGTTGCACAAGTGCTACCCTTGCCGGCAACGATGGCTAAATGCATTACATCGGAACTAAGACATTTCGTGAGCCGAGGCCGCATATTTAAGGTCACGTATGATACTTTGATGCTTCCACCGTATTGTGGCGGTTTAAATCTAACAGACGTGAGAATAAAGGCGCGGGCCTTATACATATCCAACATGTATGAACACTGGAAACAGACAAATGGTAGCCTCGCTGGGTATTCGCTGAATGAAATTGCCCCTGAAGATCTCCACGCACCAATAAATGTTCGACATATACCCAACGGCCTGTACCACCTCAAATATTTTTAGTGGAGTGTAGCTACCTACATGCCAGAATCCCCGAAAAGGACATCGTTAAAGTAAAACATCTTTACAACAACCTGATGAAAAACAAGGCCAGGGACAATATAGAAAAAAATATCCGTTCAACAATTGGAATGCCATTTGGGAGAACAGACACAGTTGACACCTGCCAATTTATGTGAAGTCGAGCTGGTATTTCGCTGTCAACAGAAAACTGGCAACAAACTCCCGACTTCATGCTATTCATTTGTCGGAGACACCGATGTGTGCATACTGCAATATAGAGGACGATGATGAACACAAGTTGTTGTGTGCTAAGGCAACAGACATATGGCACTACATCAGAGAGAAGATAGCGAGCATTTGTAGGACCTCGCCCAATGTCATTACGCCGGCTGGATTTTTAAACCCAGATGAAATACCTTACCCCAGAACAAGGAGGAACGCTGTCAACTGGCTGAAAGGCCAAACGATACATTACCTCCTAACCACACAATCAACCTCCAGGAAGGACTTCACGGCATATCTCACAATTGAGCACCATACGTTAATGCGTACCAAAAAAAATAAAGAAAACTTTGCAAACTTTATAATTAAAACGATAATGTAAACTAACGATAGAAAGGAAAATTATTTGCACAGGAAAGGCGATATCTGAAGAACATATTTGTGATTAACACCCTTTAGACATTACGTAAAATCATATTTGATGAAGTAAAAGACAGTAGAGAAGAACGTAGTTTAAAAGAATAATGATACTAAAAATTACAAGTTCAGTTTTTATTGCTTAGTTTGTTTTCCAACATTCAAGAAATCTTTGAAGAAACTGGATAATATCTATTTAATTATCCAATTTTCCATTTAACAGAGGTAAAAATTATTTAGTTTTGAAACGAAAATTTTTTGCTATCCTATTACACTGAACCAAACAAGCAGTATATTTTCTGTTTTGGAGGAAACTGAGACAAAAAAAAAATAGAAAAAGGGAAAGAAAAAAAGAATAAATAAATAAAAAATAAAATAAAAAGTCTGTAGAGCGCTTGCCCGCGAAAGGCAAAGGTCCCAGTTTCGAGTCCAGGTTCCGGCAAACAATTTTAATCTGCCAGGAAGTTTCTATGGAACTTATCTACTGTGGTTACAAACTACTTAAACTAACTTAAGGACGACACACACATGCATACCCGAGGGAGGACTCGGACCTCCGAAGGGGAACATCCGCGCGCTCCGCAGCAAGGTGCCTTGAGGCGCTCGGCAATTCCACCGCGGCTATTGGCAGTGTACATATCAAACCAGTTCATTTCGTTTTGCTGTGATATTTAAGTTAATTACTGCTTTGTAGGGCACAGTGTTGTTTCAAATAACAGAGACCAAATTCTACGTTCGTTATTGCTGCGTCGACGACTGAAAAGGAGAAGTAACCATCGACTAGTTTGTGTTCATCCAATTAATGAAAGAAGAGGAGAGGCTGGAACATTCTACACGTTCTTTCAAGAGTTGAGACAGGACGACACGAAATTCTTCAACTACTTCAGAATGTCAGTTACTTCCTTTGATGACTCCATGGGTGGTTGAAAAATACCATTCAGGGCGAAAATACCAAAATGGGAAGGTTATTCAGTTTGTAGAAATGCTGCCAATAACACTAATGTAAATGTGGTAATCACTTTCAAACTAATTTTAAATAGGCCTATAATATATATTTAAAATTACTTTGAAATAACACTTGCACCGCAAATATTGCGGGAACGGAAAGTGTCATTGATGTGCGGTTTTTACAGAATGGATTGGTAGTCAAGGACTCGTATTGTTAGCCAATAAACATATTGTAAAAATACATAGAAAGTGTATTTTTTATGTAAAGATACAATTTTTCAAATGGAACAATGTTTTTTTTCTATCATGCACTGGCATTTTTGACACCAGCTGTGTAGAAAGAATTTTGAATGACATTTTTATCACGTTTAGTTTGGAAGCTACAACACTTCAAAGATTTGGGGACGGAGGCTAGCGTACTAGCGTACTGGCTGGTCCCAGGGGCTAGCTACTCCGCCAGTCAGCTACGCTATCGCAGCCTCTGCCCCCGAACCTCTAAACGGTTATAGCTTTCTACACAGCTCGTGTCAAAAGTTCCGGTGCATGACAGAAACAACTATTGTTCCATTTAAAAAACTGTATGTTTGCATAAAAAATACATTTTCTAAGTAATAGTACAATCTGTTTATTGGCTAAAAGTATGAGCCCCTGACTACCAGCCGCGGCGAAGCGGCCGAACGCATTGAGGCGGTATGCTACGATGCGTGACGCTGTTTCCCATCGGGGTTCGAATCCCCCCTCGGGCATGGATGTTTGTGCCATATTTAATATAAGCTAGTTCATAAGTAGTTTGTAAGCTTTACAAACATGTTTGGTTTGACTACCAGTCCATTTTGTGAAAACCGCACATCAATCGCACTTTCCGTTTCCGCAATATTTGCGGTGCAAGTACTAGGTAATTCACCCTGTAGGTTTGAAAGTGATTACCACATTTACATTAGTGTTATTGGCAGCATTTCTACAGACTGAATAACTTCCCCATTTTGGTATTTTTGCCCAGAATGGTATTTTTCAACCACCCATGGAGTCAGTCAAAGGAAGTCACTGACATTCTGAAGTAGTTGAAGAATTTCGTGTCGTCCTGCCTTAACTCTTGAAACAACGTGTAGAATGCTCCAGCCTCTCCTCTTCCTTCATTAATAGGATGAACGCAGATTAGTCGATTGTTACTTCTCCTTTTCAGTCCTCTACGCAGTAACAACGAACGCAGAATTTGGTCTCTGTTATTTAAAAACAACACTGTGCGCTACAAAGCAGTAATAAACAAAAATGTTCAAATGTTTGTTAAGCTTAAGGGACTTAACTGCGTGGTCATCAGTCCCTAAACTTACAAACAACCTATGAACTACCTTACACTAAAGACGACACAAACATCCATGCCCGAGGGGGGATTCGAACCCCCGATCGGGGAGCATAGCGCCTCAATGCGCTCGGCCACCCCGCCGCGGCAGTAATTAACGTAAATACTCTATAATTTCTGGAGTTTTACATATAGAAATACACTGTAATACACAATAATAAACCATTAAAAATTGATGTCGATTCTCCTCGTATCTGGCGAGGGTTTTATCCTACAAAACAGGTGGGGCGACCAGCTCTCCCTTATTATAAGGGTTCTCCCGTATTTTAGCACTCTATATTGAAATCACCCGTCTCCCTTATCGTCCGCTTGTTTCTCCTGTATATTTCGTGAGTGATCACTTTTATAAAACGAAACACACGAAGTTCTATCGGTAGCTGAAATTCTCTCGTGGAGTTATCTCGAAAAACATTCCATGTAATAATCGATTCTGTTCTCGATTACATTTCGTGCTTCTACAGACTTTGCAATACAAAGGGCTCTGAACCGAATATTTATTTGTTTCTTGGTCAATCCTGCCAACACAAGAATGCGCTCGCGTCGTATCGATCAGCAGTTAAGCATTTTATACTATAACTTCCATACGGAAGTAATGACTCGCGAAAGCGGATTATAGACACGTTGATGTTTCAACAGAAGCGTTTCATTAGTTACTTCTCTATCGACTCGCAAAACACAACATTTCGCTACGCTTCGAAAAAATCAGTACTGATACATCCATGCAGGTGGTATACATATCAGAAAACATAACAAAACATACTTAGGACACATGAGTATAACACATGTTTCAGTGATATTTGGTTGGTAAGCTGTAAGTGTAACTTATGTAAGGAAGATGGAAAAACGAAACCTTTCATATTTACAGAATTAATAAGAAGTCATAAGAAAAAATGTGGTCTTTTAATATAATATATTGATCATACAGAAAGGACTTTATTTCAGATTGAAAACAAACAATCTGTTTTTGTTCTAACAACTTTTGTTTATTTACGAACAAGTTTTTGGCTTATTGGGCTATCTCCAGGTAAACATTTAACAGAATTCTAGAAGAAGCGCTAGTGGCTATGCTTTAAACATGTTAAATGAAGATTCACATTAGTTGAAGTTGTCAAATTCATCTCTCGCCATGTGGGTTTATGCTGTGTGATAAATACCTTCTAAGTTATAATTGTACACAGTGAAACACGTTACATACTTAGTATTATTTTATTCTAAGCTACGGTACCAATAAAAATATATCTCAAACAATTTATAAAATTGTGCTTTGTTGAAACTTAAGCAGTTAATCGCTACTGGGAACTTACCAAAAATAAATTTTTTAAAAAGTTCTGAATGATGGCCCCCTTGAATAGGATTTGGCATTCTGTTCTTGAATTTACACCAAATTGAGTTTTATTATTGCCATTTCACTCTCTTAAAAACTTTCTGTCACGTTGTAGAGAGACTCCATAATAGATGAGTAAAAGCAATCAAAACATATCAGATTTTTCATGTTTACATTTCTATTGTCACCCTGCCGCGGTGGAGTAGCCGAGCGGTCTAAAGCGTCTCGCTGCGGAGCGCGTGGTTGCTCGCCGTGGAGGTTCGTGTCCTCCCTGGGGCATGGGTGTGTGTGGTGTCCTTAGATTAGTTTACCTAGGTTTAAGTAGTTTGTAAGCTACGGGCTGATGACCACGCAGTTTGGTCCGATAGATTTACAAACATTTGAACATTTTTTTATTGTCATCCGTTCCAGGGAAAAACTTAAAAGTTGCGCATCTGAAATTCACTGTGCTTATATCTCCCTTATTCTCCCTTAAACTCGTGATAAAAAGTTGGTCGCCCTAAAAACAGGCCTTCCTCGAGCCAAGGAAATTAAAATTTCGTTATTTATATGCAGATTACCCATATTTTCAAGAGAGAAAAAATCCGGTTAGCAACTGTGTACACTCACGAAGGCTCAACTCGCTCTGAAGGAAACTACTGTGTGCGTAAGCGTGCATTTGGTCCAGTGCGCCACTGGAAGCAGGCAAGCCTACTGCGGTGCACTACAGTCCCAACGGCGGCGGCGGTCAACTGACCAAGGGCGGAAAAATCCAGCGTATGTGGAACGGGCTGTATAGTTCCCATGGCCGAGACGCACCATATGGAGTCACACGAGGAGGTGGGTTAGCGAAACCTCCAGACGTTGCCTCCGTGGGATTGTACGTTATGGCCGTCGCGCCTCTAAGGCTATGTTCAAATGTTTGTAAATCTATCGGACCAAACTGCGTGGTCATCAATCGGTAGCTTACAAACTACTTAAACCTAGGTAAACTAACCTAAGGACAAACACACACACCCATGCCCCAGGGAGGACTCGAACCTCCACGGCGAGCAACCGCGCGCTCCGCAGCGAGACGCTTTAGACCGCTCGGCTACTCCACCGCGTCAAGGCTGTGTTCATAGTGGCACCGACAGACCGTCGTCAGACGCTGTCGACCGAGTTTGACTGAAAACATCGACCGGCGGCGTAGTCACACTGCATCCGATATAGTTTGTCACTTGGTCCGGTTAAAGGAGAAAGTTAGGGTAGGTATGAATGTATTCTGTGTCTGAAGTATGTTAGATTTCAATTCCCTTGGGTGCAATGGATTCCACCGACATTTTTATGCCTCAATATTAGTGCTACAATGTGGCTTTTGTTATTAATAAAGACTTCAAATGCATACGAATGAGCTACACCTGTATCGAACGAAGAAAGTGACCAGGACTGTGTACTGTTCTCATTTTCTGCTTGTCCAAATGTTTCAAATGTTTGTAGAGCTTATGGGACTTAACTACGGGGTTATCAGTCCCTAGACTTACAAACTACTTATGAACTAGCTAATATTAAGGACGGCACAAATATCCATACCCGAGGGGGGATTCGAACCCCCGACCGTAGTGGCCTTGCAGACTGTGACTGGCGCGCCGCAGAACGCTCGGCCACCGCGGTCGGCTCTGCTTGTCCCAGACAATCTTTACGAATATGTGAAATACCGGTAAAAGGAGAAATGTCCATTACATACCTGATATTTCGTGATGTCACTGACAAATAATATTACAGTTTTGCTGAAATTATTTGAAGTTGTGCAGACATACATCAGTTTACCTCCATGCTTTAAGTAATGAAGAACTACACCAGTTAGGGAAGTTTATTGCTCATCACAACGAATTTCGAGGATTTATTCGCATCTTGTATTGCATTTGTTTATATAAGTACTCCACTTTTTCAGTGTTTGATTTCGTGCCACACTTGCACTGCACTCTTTTAGGGTAGCTACATATGTTCAGAAAATCGGACAGAATAAATATTGAGGTGTGTGTTTTATCCTAATGTTAGAAACCATATATTTTTCTGCATGCTGAAAGGTATTGTGCCTCTTCCATTACTCAGAGTATGCAACGTAATAATTGTGACTTGACTTACGTATGTACTAAAACCAGTTTAAGTGACGATTTTTGTGTTGTGATAACCAGTTTAATGGAGCAGACACAATACCTGCAAGTATGGACAGACGTACTATTTAGTATGTAAAACAGTTGCCAAGATTTTATTATGTATGCTACGATTTCCCTCAATACAATAACCTCAAAAAGACAACATCTTTGCAAGAGCTGCATCAAATCAAACATGGATATTTATGTAAACCAATGCACTAAAGGCAAGAAAAATTCTCGAAATACGTTGTGCTAAGCATAAAAATACATAACAGATGCAGTTTTTCAGTATTTAAATCCATGAACACAATATAAGGCCACCCAGAAACATCCGATTATGGCGAAAGAAATGAAGTTACGGTACATTGAACTTTAATGACTGTCATTCAATATATTTGTGAAAGACTAATGTGAAATTAAGAATAATTTTGAACACAGAAACCACTGAAAAGCGAAAGCACACGTAGGCCTGCACCACATTTGCAGGTCACTTCATAGAACACTCATCATCTTGTTAAAGAACGCCAGAACCAGTAAGAATAGTTTGTGGATAGCTAATACCCGATTATCACAGTGTAAAACAACGCAAGAGAGCCACTACAATAACATTAAGATAAGCCACAATCCCGAATAGAACACATTTTTGAGGTTATAATTTACGCCTAAAATTTCTGATAAAGTATTTAACCAACCTAGGGTTATCAATAAACTATAATATCAGACCATAGATTCAGAATTATATCCCGATTGTGATATTTATCGTCTTCTGGGTGCCACAATCTCTTTCTTTCTTTCACTAAGCATATCAGTTTCTCACTGTCCATTTCTAGCATGTGAGAAAGTCGGTCGATTTGACCGAAGAAAACAAACTGATTTGAATTTCACCGACTGTCGTCCGAAGTGTCTACGTTCGGGCGATGAAATCGGCTACACTGTTACCGTGCCCATAAAGTACAAATTTGAAACGGTCGGCCGTTTTCCGCCGATGTCTGTCGTCGGTAAAATCCACCGATATCGGAGCCACTGTGACCACAGCTTAAGCCGGGGAAGTGCGAAGAACATGGCGCGAGTGTAAAATGTTTAAATTATTAATGTTTTTTGTTTAACAATGTTTTGGTGGCGTACAGACCTTCGTAACAGACGAGGGGTCAACAGAAGTAGGTGCTAATCGTTTCATGTTCATACAATAAATAAATGAATTACAACACCTTTTAACGAACATTTACGAAAAGTTCTGAAGATGTACGAAGTTTATAGGAGGTCTTGGCTGTGCGCCACTGTAGTCAGTCGGCGTTAGGACCGGTCTCGTAGGACCCATGCTCTCAGTATCAGCCTTAAAATGTTAATTGTTAATTTTGGAAGTCACTGAAGAGTCTCGTATCATAGTGTGGCTAGTAACAAAGCCCCATAATTGGCATCCCGGATTTTATTCAGATGAAATACCTACCCGTAACACGTTACGATTCAGCTCTTATAATAGCATTTCCAGCAATACTTCAGTGTGCTGTCTAGCTGCACAGGGACTACATCGTCGAGAGCAGTTCCTACAAAATAGGCGGGAGAAATGCCGGCACGCCGGCTGAAAAGTCTTACTCGAATATAGGTCAGCTTAATTTGCAGATCCCGAATGGGCAGTGTGGACTGCTAAATGCGCACACCCCCTTTACCACCTTGTACGGACTCCTGACTACTCCTGCACTTTCAAGATAGGTTTAGTTAAAGGAGGGGATTCTAAAACTTGAGCGGGGAATGAATTTGTTGAAGACGAGTGGCATATTTGGCACGAGAAGGGACTTTAACTTGAAATGAACGATTTCGCGAGTGAAGTGTCGTCAAGATCTGTGGGAAAAGTTAAAGTGAATTATTTTTATTGATGTGCAAAATAACAGAGCTGTTGCAGACAATGAATTTGTAAAACGTTACGGATAGTGACACTAGTGATGCGCGTCAAGGAGAGCGAAAAAGTGTATCGCGGGCCGCAATAAATCGTGCAATGAAAAGCACAGATCTCGTCCCTGGATTACGAACAAATCGCGAGTGAAACTTAGCGAACGGTCGACGGAAAACGTGGTGGTGAAGAAGTAAGAAGACGGAAGCAGATGTGACGAAGGTAGCTGCAGATACGAGGGAGTCACCGCAGTGCACAGGGAGCGCACAGAAGGCAGACCGAAGCAGCAGCAGAGTAGGAATACTATGGGTGCACACACAGAAGTCCGGAGTTCGACGCTCGAGCGCGGCGCTGGGATATCACTAGCTGGCAACGTCGACTGGAGGGAACAAATGTTCAAATGTTTGTATAGCTTATGGGACTCAACTACGGGGTCATCAGTCCCTAAACTTACAAACTACTTATGAACTAACTAAGACTAAGGACGGCACAAAAATCCATGCCCGAAGGGGGATTCGAACCCCCGACCTTAGTGGCCGCGCAGACCGTGACTGTAGCGCCTCAGTCCCCCCCGGCCACCGCGGCCGGCTGGAGGGAACAGAAAAGCTCCATAAAGTGAGTTGTAGATTTATTCTATGTTGTTTCGGATTGGTAGACTAACTAAAGCTAAAAATATGTCCGAAACTGTAGAAAATGTTGAGCAAAACGTAGCTCAGGAAAAATTTACATATGGAGAATCCAGGAGATAGGATTTTTCCATTAGGAAATTCTAAAGAGGGCCTAGAAATCAGAATGAGTGCTGTAGTGAGAAATGAGGAGCAGTAAACGGTACTAGAAACACAAGATTTAACGAATAGTTCAGTTGAGAGCACCAGTCAGATAGTGCATAATGAAAATATAACTGAAAGAGGACAAAGTAATACGGATAATAGTTCAGATATCAGTATGCGAACAGTGTTTCACACGTTGACAAGTAAGATAGAAGAAAGTAATACGGATATTAATAAAAAGACAGAAGAAAGTGTTAGGGAAATCATGGGGAAGATTGAGAATGACTAACAAAAATTTAGGAGAATATATTAAGAAAATTAATGGAAATTTCGAAAAACAGACAAGGAGATAAATAGTGTAGTGGAAAACATCTGTGAAAATAATGTTTCAAATAATATAAACATAGATACACCAAAACAGGACGTTGAAAATTTAGAAGTAAATATTAGCAAGGAGACCGAAAAACAGTGTGAGTCGATCTCCATGCTATAGCATAAAGTTCGTGAAAAGAGTTTAGTTTTATCTAACAATGGAAATTTAGTTTAAAACTGTATAGAAAATAAAACTAAGCAGATATCAGACGAGGTGGCTGGTATTCAGCAGGAGGTCAGTGTTTTTACTGACAGAGACACTGACATCTTTGCTGGAAGAAAGAAGCAAAATTAGAAAAATTAATGGTGACAGGTTGTAACAGTGAGCCGCGGTGGAGTAGCCGAGTGGTCTAAAGCGTCTCGCTGCGGAGCGCGCGGTTGCTCGCCGTGGAGGTTCGAGTCCTCCCTGGGGCATGGATTTGTGTGTTGTTCTTAGGTTAGTTTACCTAGGTTTAAGTAGTTGTAAGCTACGGACTGATGACCACGCAGTTTGGTCTGATAAATTTACAAACATTTGAAAGCCATTTTGTAACAGTGACACAAATAATAAAAGTTTAACATTTGATGTGGTAAATGGCTTTGTTCCTAAGGGCAAAATACACTCAAAGGTCTTGACAGATCAGTTTAAAGGGGTATTGACCAGAGATCAGGACACTTACGAAAAGACAGGAGCATAGCCACTAGATATTGGAACCACGCTAGTTCTTCCAGTAAAGTTGCTAAGCGAAAGAGAAAAAACGTCAGGAGAAATTGGTATGAAGTGAATTCGCAGTGAATCGGACCAAGATCAGAATAATAAAAGGTGTAAGTCACAGAAATTTTTTGTCAAAAAAATTTAGATGTCATGGGAAAGTTGTTGTTGTTGTGGTCTTCAGTCCGCAGACTGGTTTGATGCAGCTCTCCACGCTACCTTGTCTTGTGCAAGTCTCTTCATCTGAGAATACGTTCGGCAACTTACATCCTTTTGAATCTGCTTGCTGTGTTCGTCCCTCGATCTCCCTCTAAGATTTTTACCCCACACGAATGTTCAAATGTTTGTATAGCTTATGGGACTTAACTACGGGGTCATCAGTGTCTAAACTTACAAACTACTTATGAACTACCTTATACTAAGGACAGCACAAATATCCATGCCCGAGGGTGGATGCGAACACCGACCGTAGTGGCCGTGCAGACCGTGACTGGAGCGCCTCAGTCCCCTCGGCCATCGCGGCCGGCTACCCCACACACTTCGTTCTAATGCTAAGTTGACAATACCTTGTTGTCTCAGAACGTGTTCTACCAATCTATACCTTCTCTTAGGATATGCCAGCAACTCCTTTTCTCCCCAATTCGGTTATGCACCTCCTCATTAGTCACGTGATCTACACATCTAATCTTCATCATTCGTCTGTAGCACCACATTCCAAAAGCTTCTATAATGTTTGTGTCTGAATTCTTTATCGTCTACAAGCTTTCTAGGGTTTTATTTGCGGACCGAGAAGTTAGTACTGCTTCCTCCCACAAATCTCCTAAAACCTCCACATCCTTGCGGATGCTGTCACGTAGCAGTGTGCGTTTGTACCTCCCTACACGAGGTGCGGTAGTTGCTGTCCAAGTCTTTATGGAAAGCATAGAGTTCTGACTAACCTGTTGTCTTCTATAGTTGTGTCCCCAGCGCAGAAGACAGCACACAGGTCGTTAGTTCTTCTACAGCATACAAGTGAGGCTAAAATAAGTTCTGTAGGATGGAAGCATAAGAAGCGACTCGAGAGATTTTTAATTTTCAGGAATGCCATTTATTAAATAAATAATAAATTATGAACAACTATTGTTAATACGACACGGCCTATGCTGCCCGTAGTTCATGTTGAGACCTCGACTGTTATCACAATTATACAAAACTTTACTCATTACAGGCACGGTCCGGCGCGTATAGTGGTCAGCTCGAGACTGCTACTGCGGCGCGTTGCGAGAGGGCACCTGACGCTCTATTTCGCACCAAAGCAGGGCCGTCGCGCGCCTTCTGCAAAATCGCTCTTCTCTTGTTACAATAAGAGAAGGCACCTTAAACTTTTTAAACTGTCAAAACCTAGCCTGTCCTTGAGAGATATTTAACACAAATTCTCAGCTCTGAATAATTAATATTTAGTATATAATAAACAAAACTAATTTCAAAAGAAATCACGTGACGTGGAATGCAGCAACCAATGCGAGGAGAGTACCAGTAACATAGGCGGGCTTTCCCATGGGAAGCAGCACCTACTGTGCCATATGCAAATGCTCCCCACCCCACATTTCAACATTTGCTGCACTTCTGTCTTTCTTCCGCGTTTAAGGCACGTACGATGTTAGCAAAGAAACAGCCAGCGGCCAGAAATATGAAGTTGCCAAAGGCCAGGAATATCACACATCCCCTACCTTCGGAGATTTCCAAACTTGGAATGTTCTCAAAGACAACAGACAATTTGGAAATAAGAACTTACATAAATCTTTAAACCATTACTTCTGAATCTCCCCATCTAAATCAAAAAATGATTACACAAAAAATGTAAAGAAACATCAACATTATAACCCTGCCTAAATTGAACTTCGGCAGCTACGAATTAGCTAAGTTTACAATATATGAAACTACATATAAATGTTGATACACACCCTAAATATCCTTCTGAAAATGCACACACAAAATCTCAAAGTTACAAATTACTTAACACATTCTATGAAAATGCACAGAAAATAGACGATTAAACTATAGATAAGTAACACTGTTACTTTGAATGAAAAATGTTCAAATGTTTGTTAAGCTTATGGGACGTAACTACGGGGTCATCAGTCCCTAAACTTACAAACTACTTATCAACTACCTTATACTAAGGACGGCACAAATATCCATGCCCGAGGGGGGATTTGAACCCCCGACCGTAGTGGCCGTGCAGACCGTGACTGAAGCCACCGCGGCCGGCTGTTACTTTGAATAATTCCAGGAAATACAGCAGGCGTAAAGCCTCTCAATAGTTGTGATTTAAAATAGGCGTATTGCCGTCCATGTTTACAAAATTTATTGGCACCTCTCATTTGAATATATGACATTTAGACTTTCGGCTCATGGCCGCTTATAATCCCAACTAAATTCTCGGCACATTGCCGCCCATCAATACCACCACAACACATAGTATATTGCCTTACATAAAATTACTAACTTGCGGCGCATTTCTGTCCATCAAAACCACCACAACTCCGATTGTTGACTTACAGAACTATTTTTGGCACGAGGCCATTTATCACTTATATCGGCACGATGCCGTCCACCAAGCCTATCAACACTTTCTCTTTTTATTAATTGAATTGCCTACTCACTTTCGGTTTTGCACTTTTGACACACGCAGAGTGCAAATTCAACACAAGGCGTTCATGACTATATACTTTTAATACCATGTATCATAGCCTACTTTGCACTGCTGGCTTCACACACTTCTACATACAAAGGATATACATAAAGTGGTACATAAAATTTATACATACAAATACATTTATAAAATCAAATCAGTGCAGACATTTTGCATATTGAATACAGAAATAATACACATATCGTTCAATTTTTTTAATTACCAATTAAGTTTAAGTTGCTTTCTGAGGTCATTGACCTTTCCCATATTTCTTCAGTTACCTATTCTGTCATACACTTACATTTAATTATCTTTTGAGACACAGTTTAAGATACATTAATCATATATATCTGTTTCCTAATTGGGTGACTGACCCTTCATTCATTGACAATACTCTATATTGTCAACAGATGCTACCTCTATTCCAACATTACAATTGGCAACACATGCCATGTCCAATATTTAATACTGTACTGTTGGCAAACAGATGCCACGTTTATATGATTTCCTGGGGTTTATGTGGAGGTGAAACAGGTCAAAAATATCATATAATTTATACATATACTTACTCATAGATGTGTATGTGTAAGAGCATAGGAAAATGTATTCCAAAATGGTGCCATTTCTGCTACTGTGTATTTCTAATTTAAAAAAACGTAGAGTGAGGCACACACTGCGTCCCCTAACTACTTTCAATAGTATACAAATGACGACTTCTCTTCTGCCTAAAACACCATATATAAAATCATAATGAGTCGACTTCCAGGCCGGATCCACCACTCACCTGTACTTGACCCTTTCTTACCACTTCACTACATTCTCAATAATGAGCCTATTTCCAGGCCGAATTTATCAGTCACCTATACTTGACCCTTCTTTCTACCTTACTACCTTCTTAATTATGTCCGTCCATTTTTGGAGTATTTCAGCCCAGTGTGGGATCCTTATCAGGTGGGTTTGACGGAGGACATCGAAAGAGTCCATAGAAGGGCAGCTCGTTTCGTACTGATACAGGGGAGACAGCGTTACGGAAATGATACAGGATCTGGGATGGGAATCATTACAGCAACGGCGGTTATCAAAAAAATGTTTGTAATTCTATCGGACCAAACTGCGTGGTCATCAGTCCGTAGCTTACAAACTACTTAAACTAACCTAACCTGAGGACAACACACACAACCATGCCCCAGGGAGGACTCGAACCTCCACGGCGAGCAACCGCGCGCTCCGCAGCGAGACGCTTTAGACCGCTCGGCTACTACACCGCGGCGGGCGGCGCTTATCGCTGCGGCGTGGGCTACTTGCGAAACTCCAATCGCCAACATTCTCCTCCGAATGCGAAAATATATTGTTGACTCCCAGTTACATAGGTAGAAATGATCATAAGAATAAAATACGAGAAATCAGAGCTCGAACAGAGAGATTCAGGTGTTCTTTCTTCCCGCGTGCTATTCGAGAATGGAATGGGAGATAAATAGTATAATGGTGGTTCGATGAACCCTCTGCCAGGCACTTAAATGTGATTTGCAGAGTATCCCATGTAGATGTATATGTAGCCTATTTCCAGGCCGAATTTATCAGTCACCTGTACTCGACACTACTTACCACCTTCTCAATACTTCATTAAAACTACCCATAGCAGACCATACACCTCGTTCCTCATCTCATTCATAATAAAACTATGTTTTACTTTGCCTATGTCCAACACTCATTTTCACTACGTTCACTCACCTGTTGTTGCGCCGTCCTCTTCTCAACGTAATATATTACCTTATAATAATCAGAGTAAACAGTATTGGAATAAAATAAGTAAAAAAGCCTTCAATAATGTAGTAAGCTGTTATGTTTCGTTCCGAGAATATCTGTGACTGCCACGTAACTTTGTAAAGGTAACTCGTGCTATGCAGATGTTTACTTCTGATTTACAATATTTACCATGCTCCATAATTGTTACATACCCACATTAAGCAAAATTTAGTACGTATTAAGTCTGTAAATCTCATATTCCTGCTTACTCATGTCAAATCCTGTTTTTATTTACTCGTCTAAATTAGTGTTTTCGCGCAATCTGGTATTTGGATAGAGAAGAAAGTAAAGACGATAGAAAAGAGTACAGACTGAATAGTAAGAGGAAGAACTAGCAGCGTGAAAGGAAAGGAAGTATGCTGCTAGTTGACTAGGGTACCTGGTAGGCGTCAGTTACCTGGCAAAGCAAAGAGCGCCATTGCCCCCTGAAGTACAGGTACCTATTTTGTGTGAAATTTCTTGATGTCCATTAAGTTTTACAAACCTCTACTTTTTCCTGTCTTTGAGTGTGCAACTTCCACTGCACTAAGATTTGCTATCCTTATTATTTTGTATGGTCCCTGATAAGCTTCATTAAATTTCTTAATTTCAGAGCTGATTTTTGATGACCTTACTCTAGACTTTACCAATACCAGTTCATTGACCTGATATGTAACCTCCTTTATCTGTGCATTATGTTTATGTTTGCGTTTTTTAGCTTCCTCCTTAATTCTTTAAATAGCCAACTCCCTTTCCTCATCAATAGACAAATCATCTCTAGGTGGAAAGTCGACTAATTGCTCTATCATACTAGGAACCCTCTCCCCAGTTAATAACTCCAGAGGCGGAATTTCTGTTGTGGAATGCGATAACTCATTAATTACTCTTTCAAATTCGTCAACATAATCTATTCAGGTCTGATGCTTTCTCGCACAATATGTACGAAATAACCTGTTAAGCTGAAACTTCCTGGCAGATTAAAATTGTGTGCCGAAATCGGGACTCGAACCTGGGACCTTTGCCTTTCGCGGGCAAGCGCACTACCGATTGTGCTGTCCCGACACGACTCACGATGCCGCCTCACAACTTTACTTCCGCCAGTACCTCGCCTCCTACTTTCCAAACTTCACAGAAGCTCTCCCGGCCGCGGTGGCCGAGGGGACTACGGCGCTTCAGTCACGGTCTGCACGGCCACTACGGTCGGGGGTTCGAATCCCCCTAGTTCGTAAGTAGTTCATAGGTAGTTTGTAAGTTTAGGGACTGATGACCCCGTAGTTAAGTCCCATAGACTATACAAACATTTGAACATTTTTAGAAGCTCTCCTGCGAACCATGCAAGACTAGCAGTCCTGGAAGAAAAAAAAAATTCAAATGTTTGTTAAGCTTATGGGACTTAACTACGGGGTCATCAGTCCCTAAACTTACAAACTACTTATGAACTACTTACGAACTAGGACGGCACAAATATCCATGCCCGAGGGGGGATTCGAACCCCCAACCGTAGTGGCCGTGCAGACCGTGACTGGAGCGCCTCAGTCTCCTCGGCCACCGCGGCCGGCCTGGAAGAAAGGATATGGTGGAGACATGGCTTAGTCACAGCCTAAGGGATGTTTCCAGAATGAAACTTTCACTCTGCAGCGGAGTGTGCGCTGATATGAAACCTGTTAAGCTCTCTCATCACCCTTTCACTCATATTTGATTGGTGCTGATATTTAGATATAAAAATTGGCTTTATGTCAAGATCTTTTAACATTCTTTTCCTAGTCTCAGAAATAAATTATGCCCCATTATCGCTGATGATCTTTTCTGGCATTCCTATTTTGTTTACATAATCATTTCGATTCTGTCTGCTACAGACTTACCTGTGGCTCTTCTCAGAGCATACAACTTTACGTGTTTTGACAGCATGTCAAGTACCACAAATAAATATTTGTATCCTCCTCGAGATGTTGGCAGAGGCCCATATAAATCTAGACAAACTTTCTCTAGAATGTCTGATGGTATCATACTATGCATTTCTGCCTTGCTACTTACACTGTAGATCTTGCTTTTCTGGCATTTTATACATGTTTTCAAAATCTTTTGAACAGTTTTTTCCATATTGTTAAAATAACAACTTTCTTTAATTTTATCTGTACATTTCTTTGCCCAAAAATGTGAATATGTATAATGAACAAACCATACCAGAGTTTTAATACAGAGTTTTGGCCAATATATTTTCCAATTTTGTTTCTCAGGGTCAGCCCTACTATACAGAATGCCCTTGTATATGGTGTAGTACTTCCTCAACTTGACACTCGTTCTCTTACTCCATTCAGCTTTTATCATCTTGATAACCTCATCCTTGTTTTGTTCCCTCCTCAAATTTTGCACAATGCTTCTAATTTTATCCTCTTTATCAACTTTTGTCAAGTACAACATGGAAACCTCTTTCTGTCCTGTATCATTGAACCCTGCTTTATCCATGCCCTGGGGTAACCTTGACAACGTATCTGCCACAATATTGTCTTTCCCTGGCAAATATTCTATGGTAAAATCATACTCTTGTAAGGCAATTCCCATCTTGTTAATCTGTTGTGTGTGAGTCTGCAATCCATAAGAAATCACAAGGCCTTATTGTCAGTGAATACTTTTACTTTACGATCCATTACATAATACCTAAACTTTTTGAAAGCCCACACAACACTCAAGGCTACTTTTTCAGTGACTGAGTACTTCCTTTCCCATTTGTTAAGTACTCTGCTGGCAAAAGCAATACTTTTTCTTTCTACGGTTTCCTCATTTTCTATAAATTGACACAAACGTGCCCCCAATCCATATTCTGAGCTATCTGTGTATATGCGAAAAGGAAAATTCAAATTTGGATGTGCTAAGGGAATGCTATTACACAATACATCTTTAATGTCCTGAAATTCTTTCCTGCACTCATCCGTCCAAATCCAGGTGGCATTCTTTTTAGTTAATTCTAACAGGTTCTTCGCATTAAGTGCTTGATTATTCGCAAATTTGCGATAGAAGCTCACTGTTCCCATAAAACATTTAATTTGCTTCCTATTCTTAGGTTCTGGAAAATTTCTAATACCTTCCAGCTTATCTGGATCAGATTTTATGCCCTCAGCTGAAATGACATGCCCCAAAAATTTAATCTCACCTTTCCCAAATTCAAACTTTTCCAAATTTGCACTAATGTTGTTCTTTTCAAATTTATCAAGGACCTGTTCTAATATTTCGTTGTGTTCCTTTCAATCTTAAGCTGCAATCAAAATATCATCAATGTAATCAGTAATTCTGTTAAGCAGATCTTCCCCCAATACTTTATCAAGCATGCATATGAAGGCAGATGATATTTTCAGACCAAAAGGTAATACTCTGAACTGATAACACCTTCCTCCACATATAAAGGCAGTGTATTTGCGACAGTTTTCTGTTAGAGGTGTTTGCCAGAAGCTAGAAGTCTATGCTTGTTAATATCTTGACTCCATGAAACTTCTGAACAAGTTCCTCCAGTATTTCGGGCCTATCCATTTGTGGTAATATACTTTTATTTAAAGCCCTTGTATCTAGTGTGATCCTAACTAAATTATCTTTCTTTGGGACTATGACAAGAGGACTGGAATATTCACTACCAGACCTTTCAATAATGTTCCAGTCTATCATTTTCTTTATCTCCTGCTCCACAGCTTCTCTTTTGGCTAAAGGGATGGAATAAGGCTTAAATCTAAAAGGTTCATGGGGCTTGACTTTAAATTCATACTTGTAGTCTTTCATGCGACCTGGTTTCTTTGAGAAAGCTCTTTTATGACGTAAAAGAATGGCCTCTAATTCCACAGCTTCCTGTTCATTTAAGCCATAAATGTTTACAATCTTTTCCTTAATCTTTATTTCTATACTTACTTCAACCTGAGGTTTCACCTCTATAAAGAAACATTTCCTTTCCTCTGTTTCAATATTCCAAAACATTTGTTTCCTTATTACCTGTACCCGAGGTTCATTACAAATACTAAGTGGGTTATGGTTTCCTTGAAAATGAAACATTTGCTCTTCCTCACCTTTTATCACTCTCACGAGATCTGCATTGAAATCCAACATAGCCCTATTATTTATAAGCCAGTCTGCACCTAAAATCAAATTCACACACAGCCCTGTGACTACCATGGCATTTACAGTGAATTCACGGCCCTGTATTTTAAATTCGAGCAACACCTGTTTCTTAATTATTTTACTCCTTGCCCCACAGCAAGTAACCACCTTAACTCCTTGCACAGATAATTCTGGAACTTTTGTTTTACTTTTACTCTTTTCATATAAGTCATTTGAAACAGCGCTAATCTCACTACCTGAGTCTAAGATTGCAATGGCTTTCATGTCCTTAATTTCTACTTACAAAGCTGGTTGGTAAATCTCTTTAATATCTTGCCTATCTTCGTCTAATAGAGCCTCTTTGATACCATCCCTTTCATCATACCCCAAAAATCTTAAAAGAGGTCCAGTACTTTCGGCTGTTCGCGATTGGACCAGGTCCGAACCGCCTATTAGGTTTCCGCATCTCTTGAGTTTCGATTTCTGTCATTACCTTGGTCCCTGTCTTGATTGCTATTATAGTATTCTCTATTATCCCTTTGGTTTCCACCTCTAGCCCTGCCTCGGTAGAAATCACCTCTTCCTCTCCTACCTGGACTACAACTGTGATTTGACCTTCTGTTGTCACCCCAATTATTGTTTTCATTATTCTGGTGAGCATCATCTCGATCAGAATCTCGGTTATTACGACGATTTGTACTCCACTTATTCTTTCTCCAATTCTCTTCTACCTGTTTATTGTCATCCAGTATATCTAAATGTTCCATGACTGGTAACAACTGCCTAACATCAGTTTTACTTGCATAGATTAATTCCTTTTGTACAGTTTCGGAAACTTAAGTAATATAATTTCTATTAGGTCAGACTCTTTAATGGGATTCATTAGGTACTGAATCTTTTCCCAATAGTGCTGGAAAAATTCTTTATAACTACCACAATCACTTGTTGTGTAATTGGTACCTTGCAAAATTTCAGTGTGTATACTATTTTGTGTACTTTCAAACCAAAACTGATTGAGAAATGCGGTAACAAATTGCTGATATGTTTTACAAATATTTATAGCTCCTGTTCCCCACGAAATTGCATCACTTTCAAACCTACTCGCTACGAATTTCATCTTTTGTTGTTCTGTCATGTTACTAGGAATAACACCATCGAACTGCCTGATGAAAGCAACAGGATGTACATTACCTGTCTTTGAAAAATTGTGAAATTTGTATGAATAAGGATTATTTGCAACATCAACTATGTTACTTATACCTTTTTTACGTTCTTGTTTCACCCACGCTTCAAGTTTTCTCCAAGTTCATTTTCAATGGTGCTAATATTTTCCAGTATATTACATAAATCGGGCAGCTCATTAAGTTTCTGCTCGATCTCTGTTAATTTACTGTGAAGCGCATTTGCATTACTTGTACATGATGAACCTAACTGTGACACTTTATTGTCAATTAATGCTACATTTCTATTCATTTTTTCGATGTCTGATTGCTGTGACAGATATCTGTCTTTACATGTTTTACTAACGCTAGCCTGTTCTTTTCTCAAACACTCTACATTATTTGTAACAGTATACACCGTGTCACTATTAACCTGTAATCTTTCGTTAATTTTGCTTACTTCAGAGTCCACCCTGTGCACAACGTCATTTTTACAATTATCAAGCTTTTTATCCCATTCCTTTACTTTCAAATCTAATTGTTTAAAGCACTTTTATCCTTTTTCTTAATTAACAATTACCCTGTTTTCTAAGCCCTGGAATTTATTATTTACACTAGCCATTTGTGTACGTATTTCCTCTACTGCGCGGTCTAATCTTTCATTGTTTTGGTCAAGTTTTTCTGCTAACTTATTTATGCTTTGTTTTTGTTCTGTTTTAATTTCATTCGCCCACTTATTCATGCTCTGATTTTGTTCTTCTTTGTTTTGATCAAAGTTAGCAAGCATGTTTTGATTTAATTTAGCTATCATGACGCTAAGCATTGATATAGTATTATTGTCAATACCAGCTTCCTTCTCCCCACTACTTTCTACTGGAAACGTATCAGCTGAAGCTGTGCTATGGCTTCTGTCACTTGATACCTCCATCTGCTCCTCTGTTATGCAGGCGCCAGACATATTTTCTCTGACAGCTGCATCCCGATTTACCCCGTCAGTATGTTCAAATGTTTGTAAAGTCTATGGGACTTAACTACGGGGTCATCAGTCCCTAAACTTACAAACTATTTATGAACTGACTAAGACTACGGACGGCACAAATATCCATGCCCGAGGGGGGATTCGAACCCCCGACCGTAGTGGCCATGCAGACCGTGACTGGAGCGCCTCAGTCTCCTCGGCCACCGCGGCCGGCATTATTGTCTCATTACCTAATCTAATTCCTTTAGCATCGCCTGATTTTCTGACATTACATTCCATTACCTTCGTTTTACTCTTGCTAATGTTCATCTTATATCTTCCTTTCAAGACACTGTCCATTCCATTCAATTGCTCTTCCAGATCCTCTGCAGTCTCTGACAAAATTACTATGTCATTGGCAAACTGCAAACTTTTTATTTCTTTTCCCTGAACTTTAATTCCCTCTCCAAATTTCTCCTTCCATTCCTTCACTACTTGCTCAATGTACAGATTGAACAACATTGGGGAAAGGCTACAACCCTGTCTTACTCCCTTCCCAACCTCTGTGTCCCTTTCTTGTCCTTCGCCTCTAATAACCGCTGTCTGGTTTTTGTATATGTTGAATATAACTCTTCGCTCCCTATATTTTACCCCTGCTACCTTCAGAATTTGGAAGAGTGTATTCCAGTCGACATTGTCAAAAGCTTTCTCCAAATCTACAAACGCCAAAAACGTAGGATTACCCTTCCTTAGCCTATCTTCTAAGATAAGTCGTAGTGTGAGTATTGCCTACCGTGTTCCTACATTACTCCTAAATCCAAACTGATCTTCCCCGAGGTCAGATTGCACAAGTTTTTCCATTCGTCTATAAATAATTCGTGTTAGTATTTTGCAACCATGACTTATTAAACTGATAGTTCTGTAATTTCACACTTGTTTGCACTTGCTTTCTTTGTAATTGGAATTACTATATTCTTCTTGAAGTCGGAGGGTATTTTTCCTGTCTCATACATCTTGCATACCAGGTTGAACATATTTTTCATGACTGGCTCTCCTAACGAAATCAGCAGTTCTGACGGAATATCATCTACTCCAGGAGCCTTGCTCGCCTCAAGTCCTTCAGCGCTGTGACAAATTCTTATCTCAGAATCGTATCTCCTATCTCATCTTCCTCTACTTGGTCTTCCCTTTCTAGAATACTGCCTTCAAGTTTATTTCCTTTGTACAGGCCCTCTATATATTCCTTCCATAGTTCAGCTTTCCCCTCTTTGCCCAGTACTGGTTTTCCGTCTGAGTTCTTGATATTCATACAGCCGCTTTTCTTGTTTCCAAATATCTTCTTTATCTTCCTGTAGGCAGTATCTATCTTTCCCCTAGTTATGCATTCTTCTATGGTTCTGCATTTGTCCTGTAGCCACTCCTGCTTAGCCAGTCTGCACTTCCTGTCAATCTCATTTTTCAGACGTCTGTATTCCCTTTTTCCTGCTTTTTATATTTTCTCCTCTCATCAATTAAGTTCAGTGTATCCTGTGTTATCCAGGGATTTCTATCAGGCCTCTATCTTCTGCCTATATGCTCCTCTGCGGTCTTCACTACCATATCTTTCAGAGGTACCCTGCCTTCTTCTACTGTATTACTTTCTTACGTTTCAGCCAGACCTTGCCTAATGCTACCTCTGAGACTCTCAACCACCTCTGGTCCCTTCCATTTTTTCTTGGTTCCATGTCCTAACTTTTCTACCTTTCTGCAGTCTCTTAAGTTTTAATCTGCAGTCCATTACCAATAATTTATGGTCAGAGTCAATATCTGCTCTTGGATATGTGTTACAGTTTAAAACCTAGTTCCTAAATTTATCCCTTACCATTATAAAGTCAATCTGGTACCTTCCAGTGTCTCCTGCTCTCTTCCACGTATACAGCCTTCTTTCATGATGTTTGAACCTAGTGTTGGTGATCATTAAATTGTGCTCTGAGCAAAATTCTACCAAGCGATCTCCTCTTTCATTCCTTTTTCCAAGTCCATATTCACCTACTACATTTCCTTCTCTTCCCTTTCCTACTACCGAGTTCCAGTCCCCCATCACAATCAAGTTTTCGTCTCCCTTAATTTTATGAATGATTTCTTTTATGTCCTTATACATTTCTTCGATATCCTCATTATCGGCCACGCTAGTTGGCAAACAAAATTGCACCACTGTGGTCGGTGTTGGCTTCGTGTCTATCTTTGCTACGATAATGCGATCACTATGCTGTTCATAGTAACTTACCCGCATTCCTATTTTCTTATTCATTATTAGACCTACTCCAGCGTTACCACCAACCGATTTTGTATTTATAACCCTGTACTCACCTGACCAGAAATCCTGTTCATCCTGCCACCGAACTTCACTAATCCCTACCATATCTAACTTTAACCTATCCATTTCCCTTTTCAAATTTTCTAACTTGCCTAAGCGATTAAGAGTTAGAACATTCCACGCTCCGACCCGTAGAATGCCTGTTTTGTTTTTCTTGATGACGACGTCCTCCTGAGTAGTACCGCCCGGAGATCCGATTGGGGGACTATTTTACCTCCGGAATATGTTACCCAAGAAGACGCCATCATAATATATTCATACAGTACAGCTGCATGTCCTCGGGAAAAGTAACGACTGTAGTTTCCCCTTGCTTTCAGCCGTTCGCAGTGACTATATGGCAAAGCCACGGTAGCTGATGTTACAGGGCCAGCACAGTCAATCATCCAGACTGTTGCCAGTGTAACTACTGAAAAGGCTGCTGCCCCTCTTCAGAAACCACACGTTTGTCTGGCCTCTCCACAGATACCCCTCCGCTGTGTTGTACCTACGGTTCGGCTATCTGTATCGTTGAGGCACGCAAGCCACCCCACTCTGCAATGTCTGTGATTCATGGGGGTGGCATGGGAAAGTATGAGCAAAAAACTGAAATGATTTTCAAGGTCCTTTGTCCGGTAGTAAGTAAGAAAGGGATGAAAGATGTTTCAGAAAACAGTTGGAAGGGAATAAGGCGGAAGTTAAAAGCAATGTGGGACAAAAACCATAGTGATGTTAGTTACGCTCCCTGTAAAAAGAATGACACTGGTTCTCGCAAAGTAAAAATAGTAGGCATTTCCCCGTCATGCTTTCGATTAAGTAAACAAAGTACCGAACTCAGTAAACAAAATACCGACAGTGACAAAATAAAGAGGTTTGGACTTGTACACATTAAACAGTATGCAACAGATAACAATAGAGATATAGGGAGGAGCCGGCCGCGGTGGCCGAGGAGACTGAGGCGCTCCAGTCACGGTCTGCACGGCCACTACGGTTGGGGGTTCGAATCCCCCTTCGGGCATGGATATTTGTGCCGTCCTTAGTCTTAGTTAGTTCATAAGTAGTTTGTAAGTTTAGGGACTGATGACTCCGTAGTTAAGTCCCATAGAATTTACAAACATTTGAACATACAAACATATAGGGAGGACCTTTTAGAGGAAACTAAGTAAAAATTGAAGTAAGTGGTAGTGAAGCAGTTACCTTTATTGAAACAGGTAGCGAGTTGTGTGCAGTAGTGAAAGGACTCATTAGCTAGGTAACAGATACAGAGGGAGTGTCATTTTTTACCACTACAGGGAATAAAAGTTGTAGGAACTGTTTGTCAAGAAAATAAGCTAGTAAAGAAAGCAAATATTGTTGCAAATTGAGATTCAAAGAGTAGTATTGGAGAGTAATGCATTTGTGGTTCCTGATATAATGGGTGTAAAGATAGGGAGTATATTCGTGGAGGTAAAAGGCAAACATATATATAAGCAGGCTGGAATCGGATCAGTAGATGGTGAAACAGTAACAGGTAAGAGACACAAAACCTTAATTGACCAGAAAAGGACGGACATGAGCATCGAGGAAAAGAGAACACGCATTAGAAAGGGCAATAGCATAAGGTAAAACTCGACATGAGAAGAAGATGGTGCTTAAAGTATATCCATTGGGCGATGTACTGTTAATTAGAGCTCACAGGCAGTCATCCAAGGTCAATGCTCAAAGAAAGAAATTTTCCGAGAGTTTTGAAGGGCCATATGTAGTAAGTAGGACACCTCATCCCAATGCTGTAGAAGTGGCACACCCAGAAACGAAGGCCATTAAAGGAGTTTATAATGTAGTCGATGGTTAGCGGACTTCACTGGCACTGGCGTGCGTGAATGGCAGCCGCTAAAGTGATATCTTCTTAGTTTAATTAATGTGTAAATAAACCATAATTACAATAATGACACATACATTCGAGTATTAGTATATATGTGAAAGCCTTAGTTATTTTTGTGTAAACTGACGAAGTATCTGTAGAGTCACGCCAATATTTTGGTTCAGCTGAGGTAAATGAACTATCAGGAGTGCGGTAGGTCAGTGATGCACAGCTGTCAGAACCAGTACAAAGGACAGCTGACGCCTTAAAAGCAGTAGCCGGTAGCCGTGGAAGGGGACTAGCTGGCCTCCCGACGCACTCGCCTAGTGACGTAATAGATGGGTGAGGCTCGTGTTTGTAAACAATAGTCGATGTTTGCGTATAGGCAGACTTAAAAATATTATCTTACGTAATGTAATTAAGAACAATAATTGCAATAATGTTTATTGGTTTTATGCTATGTTCTCTGTGTTTAGTTGTAAGTTGCTACTGTAACTTCGTTTCTGTTCAAATGTTAAAATATATGTAAGCTTATGGGACTTAATTGCGGAGTCATCAGTCCCTAAACTTACAAACTACTTATGAACTAACTTATACTAAAGACAACACAAACATATATGCCCGAGGGATGATTCGAACCTCCGACGCTCTAGGCCGCGCATCCGCAACGTAGCGCTCCACTTAGTTTCTGAAATAGTGCTTCTGTTACATGTGCCGAATGTTACCCTACCTAGAAATGAATACATGGGAGAGATGCTAGCTAACGTAAATCACTGAGGGATGCAGAGTAGACTTGCGCATAATAGTTCGCGATCAGGAGCGCTCACTTTAGTTCGCGACTCTGCCAGGAACTAGTTCGTTCTTTTAGTTCGTCCGCTCCCAGTGACGGCTGAGCGGCGTGGTCTGCGCATGCAGGTGGAGGGAGAAGTTCCCCCACCTTGCTGCTTCATGCGCTTGCTGCTTCAGCCGCTAACAATATTACACAAACCAGAAGAAACAGTTTGTGGATAATTTCTCGCGTTTATGTTTAGAGTTATCTCTATATCTTGGCATTATGGAATTTATTAGTCAGGTATTGCAGAGTGCAGAACAAACAGAAATTTTGTAGCCTTGAACTATGTAATCTAGCAGGCAGACGCACACCTCGAAATGGCTCTCATCAGCATAAGGCAAACTCGTGATTTTTAATTCTGCTGCGCGCCCTCTCGCTACTGCCCGTCGGTCTTCGGAAAAGAATCCAACGAACTAAGACGCGAGATACGTTTGGCATAATAGTTTGCGACCGATTGCACATATTTTAGTTCGCGACCGATCACGCATATTTTAGTTCGCGACTGGTAGCTCTCCTTTTAGTTCGCAGCTCGGCCGGGAAGTAGGTCGCTCTTTTCAGTTCGTCCACTCTTTTTGGCTTTTGCTACCTCTACTAAAAGTCCTCTTTCTTTTGTTATGACAGCTTTTTTATATAATGATGTATAATTTCTCGCATATAAATGCAAAAAATGTTAAGTTTTGAGTTCTCTTTACTTGTTTACACTTTGGAATGAGGGTTATATTTAGACACTGCTCAATGCCTTAGAAAAGAAACTTTGTGGCAGTGAACTATGAAACTAGAGCTGAGTTGCATCTCAGCTCGAAATGACGGAAATTGGGAGAAGGGAATCACGCGATTCTGCGCGCTCTCGCGTCCTCTCGCTGTTCCCCGTCAGTCTTCGGAAAAGGAGGGGACGAACTAAGAGGCGAGGGATCTTCGAACTATTTCGCGTAGTTCGCCTGTGGGAGCGCTCTTCCGAACTAGTTCGTTCGCGAACTACACAAGACTAATGCAGAGGATCTGGACGAACAAATCAAAGGATATGTAAGTAATCTACGACATAGCCATTGCCAATGTGGAAGGTCCATAATGATAATGACAAGGATCCCTCAATATCACAACATGCTAGTCATCAAGGAAAGTCGTGTGTAGTGAGTTTCAACTAAAGTTAACGACCTAGAGTCGAAAATGAATAAACTATCAAATAATAGTGAACGGCATGGTGCTGTTGTGGTTGAAAGAAGGTGATCACACTGGTGTAAGTGATAAATATGGATTCCATACATGTTACAAAAGTAAAGGAGAGGTCACATAAACGCATAAAGACGGCCAACTTGCCGATACAGATTATTGAGAAATGTAATATTGAATGTTTGTTTTGTTTTCCATGTTGGTGTGTTCGTGAAGTATTGCAGTGTTATTTCAGGTGGTATTTATTGGTGAAATCTATATTGAAGATTGTTTTCTTATGTGTATTGTGTGTTGAACTGATTTTGCTTTGTCATTATGACATTTGATAATATATGTTGTTTTGATAATGATGATTTAGTAAGATTCTCCGTAAGACAGCATGGCAAATAACTGATAAAAATGTTCAAATGTTTGTATAGCTTATGGGACTTAACTACGGGGTCATCAGTCCCTAAACTTACAAACTACTTATGAACTAACTAATACTAAGGACGGCACAAATGTCCATGCCTGAGGGGGGATTCGACTCCCCGACCGTAGTGGCCGTGCAGACCGTGAATGGAGCGCCTCAGTCCCCTCGGCCACCGCGGCCGGCCAAATAACTGATACAAAAGTTTTTAGTCAAGATACCGAATATAAATACTTACTATGAGACAATTAATTACGAGACCTACAAGAATAATTTCATTTTTGACAGAATATAATTTCGAAAACTTTAGTAAGTTGTCACAGTCATTTTTTTTCAAAATTTAACATTATGTTGTAAAAAAATGACCAAATGTACAAACTGATGCTAACGTCTGCATTGCCACTACTATTTTTGTTTATTTTCAAAATTGCGTCATTTACGAAAAACCCCAATTTTGAAAATAAAATACCGAAGGGCATATGTGAGGGTTCCTATAGGTAGACAGAATTTTTATTTTCTTTTATTGCATGAATTTATTAGCGCAAGTCAGCAGGGAGATACATTTTCAGTTAGGAACGGCTTGGCAGTTGGCGACAGTAGGAGGCGTTATATTTCAAAAAAATGTTCAAATGTTTGTATAGTCTATGGGGCTTAACTACGGGGTCATCACTCCCTAAACTTACGAACTACTTATGAACTAGCTACTACTAAGGACGGCACAAATATCCGTGCAGACCGTGACTGGAGCGCCTCAGTCCCCTCGGCCACCGCGGCCGGCTTGTTGCTCGTAACGAGTTGATAACCGATTGTATAGGTCTCCGTCCTTGACCCTTCTGAAGTGATCCGTAACTGTTTTCAACGTCCAGCCTTTCTGTTCTTCTTCAGTTACCATTCTGAGAATCTCGAAAGAAACATATTCATTTGCTACATTATCCGTAAAAGGCTCATCAGTTTGTTGGATGTAATGTCCTCGGATGGCATTTGTACTAATTCTTCATCCTCCAGAATGTCAGTGACAGTGGCATCTTGAAGTTTCTTGATCAAACGGAAGATTTCCAATATGTCTCTCTCTTCTTCGAGTTACTTAACGTGATGAGGAGTGCAATAAGTTTAGTGTAAAACCTCTAACACCTCATTTGCGTAGTTATCATTGTGCACGAAACAAACATACATACAAATCGTTCTCTAACAGTTCTATATATCACACACAATTACAGAATATACTTCTACAGCGCTGCCAAGCCACTAAGCTGCGGTGCTGTGGATTACCGCCATCTATTGGATGACTTATGTCTACGTTTCAAACATGGGGTCATGGTCGCGAGACAATTTGAGAATGTACCTTGTCAGATCTTGTTGGTTCTTATTACCGACCACTAACACAGACTATTAGATTGCAGAAATGTTCAAAGAAAGCTTGGATGAAATCTCAAAAATGTTCCCAAACAGTACAATTTAATTGGTGGCGACTTTAACATATACCCTCGATATGCTTGCAGAAGTACATGTTCAAAACAGGTGGCATGGATAAAATATATTGTCCGACATTGTACTGAACGTATTCTCCGAAAATTATCTCGACCAGTTATTTCATGAACCCACTAGAGTAGCAAATGGTTGTGGAAACATACTTGTACTGCGAGCAACAAATAACAATAAAGATCATCAAAGCAGACACAGGGATTAGTGAAAACAGAGTTGTTGTAGCGACACTGAATATCGGATATCCTAAATCAACCAAAATTAAACTAGTTCCAAAACACAATCAATAGCTTCACTTCGCGATGACGGTGGTGATGATACAAATGACAGTTCTGCTAAAGCAGAATTCCTAATCACAACTTTCCGAAATTCCTTTACCAAATTAGACGAAGCGTAGATGTACAAATGTTTGTGAACCTATTGGACCAAACTGCTATGGTCACCAGCCCCTGGACTTACAAAGTACTTAAACTAACTTAAGCTAATACACACAACAATGCCCCAGGAATGACTCGTACCTCCGACAACGAACAACCGCGATTCCGCAGCAAGGCGCCTTGGAGTGCTTAGCGAAGACGAAGCAAATACTCCTGATTTCCAATCAGGAACAGCTACCAGAATGCCTAATTTAGAAGTATATGCCCCTGAAGTATTAAAACAACTATAATCACCTAACAAAAGTAAGTCTCCCAGTCCCAATTGTATACCAATTCGGTTTCTTACCGAGTGTGCTGATGCAATAGCCCCATACCTAGCTATCATATACAACCGCTCGCTCAGCGAAAGATCCGTACCTAAAGACTGGCAAGTTGCAAAGGTCACTCAAATATTCAGGAAAATCAATACGAATGATACGCAAAATTACTGGCCTATATCATTGACGTCGGTTTACTGCACGATTTCTTCATACAGTATGAACTGCCTCGAACCCAACACGTATTCAGAAAGTGTCGTTCTTGTGAAACTCTTTACTCACATAATGCAAGGAATGCTATCGACAAGATATCTCAAATGATTCCACATTTCTAGACATCCGGGAGACTTTTGACGCTCTATTTCACAAGCACATTCTAATCAAATTACATGTTTATGGATTTCGCGACAGTAGTGATCACCGAGTAAAACATAAATGATATCTGGCGTTCCCCAGGGAAGTGTTATAGGGCCAATACTGTTCCTTATATTTATAAACGATTTACGAGACAATGTGAGCAGCTCTCTTAGACTTTTCACGGATGGTGCACTCCTTTATCAGTTAGTACATTAAGAAGAAGATAAAAAGCAACTGAAAAATGGTTTTATAGAAGATATCTACGTGGTGCAAAAATTGGCAATAGACATGAATTAATTATATGTTTGAAGTAATCTGTATGAGCACTGAAGGAAATTTCGTTAAACTTCATTAACACGATAAGTCAGTCAAATCCAAAGGCTGTAAATTCAACTAAATAGCTAGGTATAACAATTTCTAACAACTTTAATTGGAAATAACACATGGAAAAATCTTGTATGGAAGGTGACATTTCATTGGCAGAACACTTAGAAGATGCAACAGTTGTACTAATGAAACTACCTACACTTCACTTCTGCTTTCCATTTTAATGTATTGCTGCGCAATGCGGTATCCGCGAAGTGGGACTTACAGAGGATATAGAGAAAGTTCACAGAAGGGCAGCTCTTTTTCTACTGCCGCAGTACTGGAGAGTCTCACGGGTATGGTGCACGAGTTGGGGCGGAAATCATTAAAAGAAAGGCGTTTCTCGTTGCGGCGAGGTTTATTTTCGAATTTTCTTTCACCAGCTTTCTCTTCCAAATGCGAACGTATTTTGTTAACACCCACTTACATAGGGAGACAGGATCATCATAATAAAATAAGAGAAATCAGATCGAAAGCGGAAAGATTTGGACGTTCCTTTTTCCCGCGCGCTGTAACAGAATGGAACGGTGGAGAAATATTGTCGCGTTGAAGTGGAAGCAGGCTTTCTAGGGTATCGTAGCTTCTCCGGTCTGATAAGTTCGGTGATATAAACGTTCTGCGGCGTCGTGCGGTCAATGATCGCCAGTCTGCGTCGCATGTGCGTCACCATCTGGCCAGCGGCGCCGCAGGTGAACCTGTGCAGTAGCGTGGCCACTTGTCCGCAGTCCGCGCAGGTTGGTGTTGGGCATAGGCGGATGTTGTGGAGCTTTTCATTGGTGGGAACTTTGTCGTTCACTACTAAAAACCACGTAGATTTAATGCGTGATGGCAGTGCATGACAGCGAATGTTTCTCCAAATAATGTTCCACTTTGCATGAGGATATTTTGTGGTAACCCTGTTTTCTCTTCCATTTGTCGTGATGAAGTTGTATATTTTCTTATTAGTATATGGCAGATCAATGTTGGTCGCATGTTTTATGTAACTGCATTAGTTCTAGTAAATCCTGATATGGCGATAGGTCAAAGGTATCACGGTTTAATGAATGGGTGGCTTCATACTACTGGGTTTCCAGCGGGCCATTAAAAACTTGGTTATACTGGGTCTCTGTTTGTTGATCGTTTTGTAAATACGACTAATCAATAATGTCCTAGTCCTCCGCTTGATGTTGGTAAAATCAGGGTTTCGAAGCATACTTTGAAGTTTGGCCTCTTACAACGTACGACTTCTGTACACTGTCTGCAAGGTGGTCAGAAATAGGTAGAATTTGGCCGATATAGTGCATCCTCCTCGCAACGGATATACTCACGGAGTGTACTCGTTACAGAAGGTCCAAATCCCTGTCTGAGTAAATCTGTGTTGTTGCTCTGATTTTGTGCAACATGTCCGTCCAATCTTTTGTCGCCATAACGTCTGGTGTAGCACTCCAATAGACGCCAAGGGATTTGTGTTGAGCTCTCGTTTCGCACCAGTCGAGGTGGTTGGTATTGCCAATGCCTCTTCCTATGTGGAGCAACGTTGTCTTCTTATTGCTTAATTTGTCCCCACTGGCCAAATTGTAAACATTGACGAGGGCCCTCACTGTGGATAAATGCTTTGTAGATGACACTGCAAGACACATGTCGTCAGCGTACGCCATAACACCGCTTCTTCTGTTCCTATTTTAATTCCAGAAACTATGCGATTGATGTTGGAAAGCAGGGGTTCAACCGCTATGGCGTATAAGGCCATAGACAACGGACAGCCTTGTCTAATAGACCTCCTAATTGGTATTTGGTTGGTCAAGTGTCCATTAATCAGCACTAGTGACGATGCATTGTAGATGCAATTCCTAAGTAGGAGGAGAAGTCGTTGTCCAAAACCCATCTTCGACATAACCCTGAACAAGTAGTCGTGACTCACGCGGTCGTATGCTTTTTCGAAGTCCAGGAATAGCAAAGCGTCGGGTCATTTGTGTGCCAGTGTACATATAATATCCCGCAGTTCACACGCGGCTGATATCACACTCCGTCCGGGCAGCGCCCCATGCTGATGTCTTCCAAGTATTTTATATAACACCGATTGCATTCGTTGTTTGATGCTCCTTGTGATAATTTTAAAATCTGCATTGAGTAAGGTGATAGGCCGCATTTCCGGGATCTTTTCACTATTTCCCATTTTTGATAAGGGGATTATGATTCCATCCTTTAACTCATGTGGTACAGCTGGTAGGTACCACATTTCATTAGGAAGCTGGGTTAACGTGGGGCCGAGTATAGACCAGTAGTTTTTGTAAAATTCGGCGCTAAGTCCGTCTGGTCCAGGTGATTTTCGGTTTGCGGCATTGAAGACCGCCTCTTTGATATCTTCTTCGCTAAACGGTGCCTCCAAAGACAGGTTGTCGTCATTTGACAAGACGGGTTCTATTTCACTTACGACGCTGTTGCATAGCGTATCGTTAATCTCATGCAAGTCATACAGGTCTTTATAATAACTGCATACTCTAGATGAAATCTCCTTATGCTTATTGGCTACCATCCCCCATGCATCATCAATCGCTTCTATGAGTTTGGCTCTTTCACGCCTTACTGTTCTAAGTGTGTGGTAGAGAGACGCTGTTTCTTCGGACGCTACATCCTTGGGTTGCGGTCGTAATATAGTGCCCTCCATTCGCTTCCGGTACAAAGTTGTGATCTTAACTTTATACTTTTGGATGCATCATCGAGTGTGAGGTCGGTGGAGTGATAAATTTCACGGAAAGCTGAAAAATATAATTCGATGGTTTGTTTGTGCCAATAAGACTTTTGGTATGCATATCGTTTGGCTGTGGAGCGAAGTTTAGGTTTGGCTTTATACAGCCACCATTCGATAGTCAACCTGTATTGCTTCCGGGAACGTTTTAATTGTGTCCACGCCTGTTCGATTTCTTCATCTAACAGTTCGTCTTGCAGCAAGCTGGTTTTCAGTTTCCAGTTACCATTCCCACGGTATACTTCTGGTCGATGTAGGTTTATGTAACATTGGTGGACACTTGTGGTCTGAGAAAGAAACCAGCGCGATGTCACTGTTCATGACTTTACATCTTAGCACGTCCGATACATAAATGCGGTCTATCCGACTGGCGGAATTGCCGGTGATGTAGGTGAAAGCAATGCGGTCCCCGTGAACTTTTTCCCACGTATCGATTTTTTTAACCCAGTTCTAAACATTTATTGAGGTTTGGTCGAGATGACACAATTAAACTCTCCTCCTATAACGAGGTTCTCAGAACACCCATTAATTAAGAACGGCGCATCATTTTTATAAAACGGGGAGCGTTCTTGTCGACGATTATTACCTGATGGTGCATACAAACATACTACTTGAACGCCATTGACTGTGCAGGAGATGCCTCTACCATTGGTAAGCCGTACTGTGTTAGTATGAGGAATGCCTTCACGTAATAATTTTGCAGTGACTGTGTGGTCTTCTTTGCTGATGTTCGCTATGGTAACATATCCTGCTATGTTAGGTTCGACACACACCTCCTGTAATAGCCAGATGTCTACGTTGGTGCTGTATAAAAAGTCTGTGAGCGCCCTGAATTTAACTTTGAATTCTGTTGATGTTGATGATAGTTATATTATACGTGAACGTATCGTTCATTCTTTGAGGAAGAGTTAAAACCAATAAATGCGCCTATGTCAAACACACTCACCTACGCACACAAACACGGAATATTATGCTGAGCCCTCATTTGTTTCCAATTTTGTTCCCAGAAGTCAGCTAACGCTTTGTTTGAGTTTCCGTCCGAAACCCTGCTATCTACGGTGGTAGACGCAGGTACTTCTGTTTTGTTATCGTCGTTGTTTTTTAGTTTCTCAGCGACCTGTTTTGCGATCGGGCGTAGCTGACTTGCTACTTCGCCAGCGCCACTACGAGCAACACGGATTTTCTATTTTTCCGGTGACGTTAGGCCTCTCACCTCTTTTTGAGATTCAGATAAGACTTTTTTTGATTTTTTGGAGGTCGAACCTTTACGGTCGTTAACACCTGAATCCACGTTGCGTGCCTCCTGGGCGTCTGGAAGATTTACTGCAAGTTGTTGTGGGTCTTGCTCATTGTTGGGGGCGGAGCTTTTTGCGTTTTCCAAACATACGAGGGTAAGTCAATTATTATCCGCAAAATAGTTATAAAATTTTATTGTAATAAAATACGAAACTTACAAGAACATCATTTTTCGACATAGTCTCTTTGCTTTCCAATGCACTTCGTCCATCGCTCTACAAGCTTCCTTATGCCCTCATAAATGAAGATTTTCGTTTGAGCTGCGAGCCAGGAATGCACCGCTTCCTTCAGTGCTTCGTCTGAGTAAATCCACGGCCCCTTAATGCCTGTTTGAGTGGAAGAAACAAGTTATAGTCAGAAGGGGCAAGATCGGGACTATATGGAGGTTGATCCAGTACTTCGAATTTGAGTTTCTGGAGCGTTTCAGCAGTGTGGGTAGCAGTATGCGGACGGGCATTGTCATGCAACAACACAACATCTTCTGACACCAATCCTCGGCATTTGCCTCGAATTGCAGGCTTTAGCCTGTCAGTAAGCATCTCACTGTAACGTACACTGTTTATTGTTGTGCCTCTTTCACCATAATGTTCCAGTACAGGACCTCGTGCATCCCAAAAAACCGTAAGCATCAGCTTTCCTGCGGACGGTTGGGTCTTGAACCTTTTCTTGCAAGGCGAATTTGGATGTTTCCATTCCAAACTCTGCCGTTTTCTCTCCGGCTCGTAATGATGGATCCATGTTTCGTCACCAGTAATGATTCTGTCCAAGAAGTTGTCCCCTTCGTTACCGTAGCGATCCAAATGTATTTTTGCAGATGTCGAGGCGCGTTTGCTTATGAAACTGTGTGAGTTGTTTTGAGACCCATCTTGCACATACTTACGAAACCCAAGTCTGTTGTGAATAATTTCGTAGCCAGAACCATGACTAATTTGAAGACGATGAGCCACTTCATGAATAGTTAATTGTCTGTCTAAGAGAATCATTTCATGTGATCGCTCAATGGTTTCTTCATTTGTGGCGGTAAACGGTCGTCCGGCTCCTTCATCGTGCTTAACACTCGTGCGATCATTTCGGAATTTTCCAATCCACTCGTACACACTTCGTTGTGGCAAAACACTGCTCCCGTACTGTACTGAAAGTCTTCTATGAATTTAGGCCCCTGATACACCTTCCGCCCACAAAAAACGTATCACTGAACGTTGCTCTTCTTTCGTGCAACTAGACAGCGGAGCAGCTACGCTTAACAGCACGGCAGCGACAACGAAACTAACGTAGCAGTATGAAAATTGCAAAGATATAACAACAAATATACAAAGGATGCGTCACCAACGTAAAACGACAGTACTACCAACATAAACAAAAATATAACTAAATTGCGGATAATAATTGACTTACCCTCGTACATTGCGAGGAACGTGAGTTTCATCAGGAGACGTGTCCAAGGGGGCACGATGCGCGTCCTCTGCCACTGCAATATTTTTATTAGTGTATACTTTAGGGGTCGCATTTGTTTGTAAATCTATCGGACCAAACTGCGTGGTCGTCAGTCCGTAGGGGTCGCATTGTTGGCATCATTATTTTGTTGTGGAACCCCAAGACGTAGGGGGTTCGTGTCAGTGGATGCACTAGCGTCAGTCATTTCTACGTCAGGTCCGACAGCAAGTGTACTAGGTTGCGTTTATTCTAGTGCGGCTGCCGCGGCAGCGAGTACTACGTCATCGGGCAGGGCCGTGTTTACGTGCTCGCGCGGGAGCAGGCGGCTGGCGACCGTGGCGTACTGCGCGCGCTGCCCGCCTTCCGCGTCTCTCTCGACAGGGAGCTGAACAGGCCGCCTACGCGGGCATTCAGCTCTAAGATGACCTGGCCCGTTGCACGCAGAACAAGTACGAGGCTGTCCCTCATAGACAACGAGGGCCTTGAAACCACACACGTTTACGAAAGACGGAATGTTGGATTGCAAATCAATCTTAACAGAACGTACACCGTTTTCAATAGTGCATATTGCCACCCCAACGGTCAGCAGTTACAGTATAAACGGTACCGAACTTGGAAAGGCCCTGTTTAATATAATCCAGTTCAATTACGAACGGCAGTAAATGTACTTTTACGGTCCGAAGGCCGGCCCAGCATACGTGATTGTAACGTCACTCACCTCGCCATTTGATGCCTTGTACTTCGCAGTTCCGTTGGTCTTGTCCATGATCCGTCGGCACAGCTCGTCGTTTCTCAGCTTCACTGTGTAGACGTTGCTAATAAAAGCGAAGGCCATTCCAAACAGATCTTCTTCAGGTACGTTGAATGTTCCGTGAAACGAGTCATCGAACTCATAAATCTTCGGTCGTGGGACACCAAAACTAAAACTGAATTTTAAGGTGTACTTTCGCACTTGTGACTCCATTAGCAAATCAAAATATGTAAGCGCGCGCGAAGTAAATAGAAGGCGAACGACACCTGCTAACCCGTTCCGCTTATGCGTCCGGCCGCTACGGCGGACCGGCCGAGAATGAATGAAGTCGATTACGCTATCCTATGCGCCACGCCGGCGGCCGGTTTACGTGGTGTCTCGCGGCAATATCAAAGACGTGGTTCGACGAACCTTCTGCCAGGCAATTCATTTTTTTATTTTTGTTAACGGAGTATTTATGTAGATGTACGCCTTGCAGACAGTCCACACTGCTGTAGATGACGTAGAATGGTACATGCGGACACAGATTTTTGCTCCCGATATGCTTTGTGATGTGGCAGACCGCTCAAACACTGCCATGCACATAATATAACATGCAGCGGTACAACGAGGTGCCTGCAGTCGGTCCCATAGCGTTGGTCCGTCGTTCCCTAATGCGCAACAGCGATTACAGACAGACCCGCGTATCGGTTGCTTGGTTATATCCGATGCGGCTACCTATTTCTCAGCATAATAATCCGCAATCCCTATAGGCAGCAATTCTTCTTCGATCGAACTGTGAACGGTGCACAAAATGTCTACCGTGCAGGGTTGGCTGTGCGCTCTAATTCGCTTCGCTGATGAGTGCGCTTCTGGTCCCCATCTGAGGTTCAAGTCCTCTCTCAGGCATGGGTGTGTTGTCCTTACCATAAGTTACCTTACGTATTTTCTGAAGATAGGGACTGATGATCACTGCTGTTTGGTCCCATAGCTTTACAAAGGTTTACCGAAGATGCTGTCTGTCTTCTTACGAAGCATATTGAATCTGGAATGAAACCTTCACTTTGGAGCGGAGTGCGCGCTAATATGAAACTTCCTGGCAGATTAAAATTGTGTGCCGGAACCGGGACTCGAACCTGGGACCTTTGCCTTTCGCAGGCAAGCGCACTACCGACTGTGCTATCCCGACACGACTCACGATGCCGCCTCACAACTTTACTTCCGCCAGTACCTCGCCTCCTATTTTCCAAACTTCACAGAAGCTCTCCTGCGAACCATGCAAGACTAGCACTCCTGGAAGAAAGGATATGGTGGAGACTTGGCTTAGCAACAGCCTAAGGGATGTTTTAAAGAATGAAACCTTCACTCAGCAGCGGAGTGTGCGCTGATATGAAACTTCCTGGCAGAGCTTCTGTGAAGTTTGGAAAGTAGGAGGCGAGGTACTGGCGGAAGTAAAGTTGTGAGGCGGCATCGTGAGTCGTGTCGGGATAGCACAGTCGGTAGTGCGCTTGCCCGCGAAAGGGGAAGGTCCCTTGTTCGAGTCCCGGTTCCGGCACACAATTTTAATCTGCCAGGAAGTTTCATACTGAAGCTGCTTACCAAAAATAAAAAATAAAAATGACAAAAATAAATAAATAAATAAAACCCGACATTAAGACCAATTGCATCTCACCCATAAGACAGTGTGTTGTCCCTTTGTTCAGTTCTAGCAGCTGGTGTTACCGGCGCCCGTGATATCCTGATGTGCAACTAGTTACATGCAGCTCTCGTCTCCGCAAATACATGCCTCAAATTTCACCTGACTTGAGAGCCTCATTTGTTTCTGATGCTTACTTCAGGGTTTTACATTTTTGGTGATCAGCGTTGTAAAATAGAGAATAGATACAGATAATACATATATGCACCAGTTCATTTCCTTAACACGTTCGCTGCCGTTCACGCTCTGGCACGTGTAAACGTTACTTAAGTCAGGTGCCGCTCACACTGTGGCGCGTGCTGCGACCTAGCATCCTATTGTGGGTTGTTCTAAACTGGCATCGTCTAATAAAGCTGTATACTCTGGTAGGCACTCAGGAAAGAGTATAAGTGATATGCACACGTACATGGTTCCAGATTTCTGCGTTTGCATTACCGGGTACGAGCCACACACGCTTCTCATGATGTCATGCTAGATTTATTGGATTCTTATGTTAACAAGCAAGCAAGCTTTTGATTATTTTAATTTTATTTCGATTTGTTACCAGTTTATAAAAAATACTTCTTAGTTTTGATATTATTCATACTTATATTGCTGATGATATAGAAATAAGCATATTTTTTATGATATACCTTGTATGTACTGTTTATACTTTTCATTTGTTTTTTTCACAAAAATACAAATGCAAATAAAAAACCATTTAAAAAAACTGAAAACTAAAACATTCAGTGGCTCAATACTATGAAAAGATACTGTCAAAATAGGATCACGCGCCAGAGTGTGAAGTGGCACCTAGCATCATCGCGCCAGAGCGTAAACGGCAGCGAACGTGTTAATGTTATTAGTAGTTCAGCTAGCCGAGTGAGTGAAATTGGAAAAGAATACTGACTAAAATTAAGGATGTTTTGAGTTTCAGCTGCTCTTGGGTGTTGTAGGCTATATGAAATTTTGACTGATTCTTCCGTCGCTTCTTGGTAGAACAAAATCAGATAAATTAAAAAACACAATTTTGTGTGTGTTCTATAAGTTTATTTTTGTTTACTTAACCGGTTTTCGGCTTATGAGACAATCTTCAGAGTATTTACTGCTGTGTCAAAGAGGTTACAATGTTTAGATAGCCGCGGTGGAGTAGCCGAACGGTCTAAAGCACCTCGCTGTGGAGCGCGCGGTTGCTCGCCGTGGAGGTTTGAGTCCTCCCTGGAGCATGGGTGTGTGTGTGTTTGTCCGTAGGTTAGTTTACCTAGGTTTAAGTAGTTTGTAAGCTACGCACTGATGACTACGCAGTTTGGTCCGATAGATTTAGAAACATTTGAACATTTTAAATTTTTAGATACAGTATGGGAAGAGATGACATATGTCTTTTCCGGGACCTCCCATTTACAAGGCAGGTGCGCTAAGCCTCGACGCCAACCAAGGCACAATGGTTTTACACGTCTGCGACTGCCCAAGCACGTGCCCTGTCCGACTCAAACTCTCGCATCTCCTACTACTGCACCGTACGAAGTGGTGCAGTGATAAAACACTGGACTCGCATTCGGGAGAACGGTGGCTCATATCCACCTCCGGCGGTCGAGATTTAGGTTTTTCGTGATTTCCCTAAACCACTCCAAGAAGCTGTCGGGATGGTTCCTGTGAAAGGCCACGGCATATTTCCTTCCCCATCCTTAACGGAAAATCCGAGCATGAGGTCCGTCTCCAGTGACCATGCTGTCGACGGAACGTTAAACCCTAAGCTCTCTCCCCCTTTCTCATCCTCCTACTGCGACCATTATACTGCATGGTTCGCAGCATGCCCTGTACTCCCGACAGGAGTCCCGTCCTCGTATAAATCCGCTTTCAAAGAAGCTTCAAACGTCGCCAAGGTGCATTCATATTACTAATTTTGGGATCTGTTCGTTCTGAAATGTCCGAAAGAATAGAGGACGTATTTCTTATTTGTAACTTATTAATATTTCAAAATTATGCACTAGTTCTGATAACAAATTTATGCCCCTCTGAGACAAGGCGGTCAATGCCTTAATAAAAATATATTTATCGATTACTTACGGCCCTATGATTGCGCTATGTAGTGCATCAATTGCATTTACATCTACATGGGATGCTCTGCAAATCACATTTAACTGCCTGGCAGAGGGTTCATCGAACCACCATTATACTATTTATCTCCCGTTCCATTCCCGAATAGCGCGCGGGAAGAAAGAACACCTGAATCTCTCCGTTCGAGCTCTGATTTCTCGTATTCTGATGGTTATTTCTACCTATGTACGTGGGAGTCAACAAAATATTTTTGCATTCGGAGGAGAATGTTGGCGATTGGAGTTTCGTACGTAGCCCACGCCGCAGCGATAAGCGCCGTTGTTGTAATGATTACCATAACAGATCTTGTATCATTTCCGTAACGCTGTCTCCTCTGTCTCATGAGAATACGAAACGAGCTGCCCTACTCTGGACTCTTTCGATGTGTTCCGTCAAACCCACCTGATGAGGATCCCACACTGGGCAGCAATACACCAAAAAAGGTCGGACAAGCGTAGTGTATGTATTCTCTTTAGTAGTTCTGTTGCATCTTTTAACGGTTCTGCCAATAAAACGCAGTCTCTGGTTCGCCTTTCCTACGACATTATCTATGTGTTCTTTCCAATTTAAGTCTGAAGTAATAGTAATTCCTAGGTATTTTGTGGAGTTTACGGCCTTCAATTTTGATTGATTTATCTTGTCAACAAAGTTTAAAGGATTTCTTTTCTTACTCATGTGGACGAATTCACACTTCTCATTATTTAGAGTCAATTGCCAATTTTTACACCATACTGATATCTTATTCAGATCGTTCTGAAGTTGGTTATGATCTTCAGGTGATTTTACTAGACGGTAAATGAGGGCGTCATCTGCAAACAAACTAAGAGAGCTAATTAGATTTTCCCCTAAATCGTTTGTGTAAATAAGGAACAGCAGAAGACCAATAACACTGCCCCGTGGAACGTCCCATATCATTTCTGTTTTAGTCGATGTCTTACCATCGATTACTACGAAGTGTGTCCTCTCTGACTGGAGTCCCCTATTCAATCGCAAATTTGGGGCGATATACCATAACCACGCTATCTGAAGCAAGTCGACGCTCACAAACGTCTTTCTCCATGGCCCCAAAAATATGTAAATCACGTGGAAGGAGGTTCAAACTGTACGGCGGGTATGCTTCCCATTGTATCTTCTGAAACGCCGTAACGTAGCCTTGGCAACATTTGGGCGGGCGTTTATCTTCAACGGGACCATGCTGTTTCATCTGACAAGGAGAGGGCCTGACATGTGACTCACCAATATCGATCGAATTTTTCATGGACGTTCTATATTGAATATACCCGCTCGGTTAGCCGTGTGGTCTAACGCACCGGCCCCGGGTTCGAATCCGCCCGGCGGATTAACGAAGGGGGTTGGAGTGCCGGCCAGCCTAGATGTGGTTTTTAAGCAGATTTCCACAGCCCCATAGGTGAATACCGGGCTGGTACCCAAGTCCCGCCGCAGTTACACAATTCGCAAACATTTCGTAACACTTTACACTTTTTACACATACAACAATATATGCAGACATCCGGGGTACACATTTCCTCCCAGGGGGCGTGGGTTGGCGACAGGAAGGGCATCCGGACGCCCCGTAACTATTAACATGCCAAATCCGTTTAACAAAGCCGAGCCGGGTACATGGCTCAAGAAAAAGAAAGTCCAGTATTCACTATAAAGAGACACGTGTTTTGGCTTTTTGCTATACAGTATTTTTTCTTAATCAAGGTGAAATTTGATGGTGGAAAATTGCGTTTTCAATGCTATAGATCGAAGGATCGTCTAAAGATGCGCATATTTTACTAATATATATGGGTCAAAAGTTAATAACATTCGAATTATTAACGTCTTTGTGTTTTCATGCTGTAAGACCCAAAATAATATTAAACCAAACATTAGGGCATGTCACGTACATAAAAATGATGCAATTCATCTACTGCTGTAATATAAAATGAAGCACATAGATATCCTTACCATAAAATGTCAAACTTTCAGTAAATAAAAGTGAATTATGCAAAGGAACATCTATGGTCACAGACTATCGACCATATTATGCGGTATAAAGTTGGCAGGAATTTTGTATAACAATAAATATGGTGTCCAGACATCTACCTTTGTGTTATCCAAATTACACTTTAAAAATTATGGGTCCATCTTATTAAAACTTTTATTAAAATTTCTTATTGTCAACCTATATTACAATAATTAGTGGCATAAAAATAAATAAACATTATAAATGAGTAATAAATATGTGTGACATACCAGTGATTAACATTACTGTTTTACATTCAGTATTATTTATAAAGGCATACAAAAACGTTTTTACATTAACAAATGAATCTGGATTGTGGCGTAAGATATCACGGCACATACACCACGTTTACAAGTATATATTTTAATGACGGGTATTCCAGACAAACTTGAACACAGACGTTGGGTTACAATCAGGACAAGAAGGACATCGTTTAAACTTATTTATGTATGACGGTGTATGTAATATATACACTTAACAGTTACTGATATAAATGCTTAACACAGACGTCACTGAATGTTGTGATATTACTAAAGATTATCAGTTTTAGACTAATACTTAATAATCATTTACTCAATCATAGAATATTCAGTGAGTAAGATTATGTAAGATGTTCAATGTAGAATTTAAAAAAAAAACATATGTGCCTAGAAAGTTAATTAATAAATGAAATACTTCACGAGGGCCAGTATTAGATAAGTAAAATCACAGACTTTCCCAACATATGTTGATACACGAATCATTAGTATATGGCAGCAGTGGGAACGAGATTATGGAACTTGATTGGATTCCTAGTAATTCCTGACAATGATTGCAACAAGTGAAACTGGTTGAATAATAAAGAGGCATGACATACAGCTTAAGGCTTAAAATGATTTATTAAAAATATTTAAAAGCTGTAGATAGTCACCAGCATAAAATTCTGAATTAATATAAACGCTCACAGATAATACCCATATTCTAGAGCCAATCTGTGGGGTGAAAAGTACTGACAGAAGAAAGGCAGTGACGGCTGACTGTTAGTCGCGCCCGCATGTTTCAGAAGTATATCAGTCGGAGTTGACCGGGACAGCAGCGGAGTGCCTGCAAGGTCAAGGATATCAGTAGATACCGGTAGAGCCGAAAACTGTTTGTGGCTGTCCTTAAGTTCGGGACCTGCACAGCCGGTTGGATAACGATGTGTTTCTTCGTGAAAAAGTATAAGCTAGGAATATTAAAACTGTACAAAGCAGAAGTTGCCCTCGGGCTAGCGTAGAACATCAAAATAGGCAGTCCAAGGCAAGTCAGTGAGACAAGGCTATATCCAGTTTCAAGATACTGTTGAGGAGTGTAGGACACATAACAGGATTTCATAAAATTTCCGCTCAGTATTAGAGCGGTCAAAATGAACCAATGCCTCTCGCAGCTTATCAATAGATGCTCAATTGTTTCTGAGAAAACTTCGGTCAATATTTTGCACGTACTTCTGGGCCGTTTTACTTTGTGACTGGTTCAACCGATGTCGTGGCACACCAACTAGTTATATGGCTCTACAATCTTTCGACCCGTGTTCGAAACCCTGAATTCCATCTCTGTAATGTGGCACCATCACTAATTGCATCACCATTTTCATTTAGCGACGTAATTTCTAGAAACCTATATGTTGATGAAAGTACGTACAGTCATTGTTGGGATACAGAGCGGTACAGAGCGGTACCTTCACGGCGGACACGAATACGATGAGGGTCCCCTCCTGCCTGAGAGGATACTGCTCTGGAGAAACGGCTGAGTGCAAAATGCCAGTCAAACCCTACCTATTGCAAACGTCGGCGATCAAAATTGAATCGATCGGTGGAGAAAGGAACTAAGTCACTTTTTGGTGATTTTCACTTTTTTACAGAAATGTAGTAAACAGACCGATATACACCTTACTGTGATGAAAGGACCTATGTTTGGCTTCTTCCTGTGGGAATTTTTTTTTTTCTTTATTGGTAATTTCACTCCGACTTTCGTCGGCGGGCTGGCAGCAGCATCAGCGCTGCTCTTCAGCCGAGAGAACAGACACATGACAAGCGAGATAAAAAGAACAAAGACATGAAGTTAAAAAAATGAGTATAAAAACATGGTACGGAGGAAAAATGGAAGACTTACAAACTGGACATCGGAGACAATACTGCAGACTTAAGACACATGAACAAGAGAGACTGACACACATAAGCAGATTAAAAACAGTCTGTGCCACGGTGGCGATAAAATCCACATGGAGAGACAACACTGGACACACGAAGTCACACGATGATATAGGTGGTGATGACACGAGTTGCGACGCACTGGAGATGAACACACGGAGATGTCGATACACTTGACACGAGAATACACTGTTAAAAGGCGACACTGCAGCCCCCGCGGGGCAAGGAGAGGGAGGAAGCGCGGGGGAGGGTCGAAAAGAGAGAGGGGGGGGGGAGAAGGGAAGGAGAAGGAAAGACAGGCGCGATTGAGACTCCAGGTGGGGAAAGGAGGGGGGAAATCCAAGCGGGGAGGGGGAGAAGGAGGGGATGGGGAGAGGGGGCCGCTAAGTCTACGGGGAAGGGATCAAAGCTGATAGGAGGGGTATATTTCGGGACGAAGGGCGTCATCCGGTAGGGGAAGGGAGCGGAAGTTGCCTTGGGAGAGGATATGTAGGGTGTGCAGGTGGAGAGAGGGAGGAATACAGTGGTGGAGGCGTGGCAGAGGCCCAGGGGCGGTGAGGATAGGGTAAACTAGCGGGTTGCGGGAATCGAGTTTTCGGGTGACATACAGGAGGCGGAGGCGTTCAAGGTGTTGAAGGAGGTGAGGGAAGGGGATGAGGTCGTAGAGGATCCGCGTGGGGGAAGGAAGGCGGATACGGTAGGCGAGGCGGAGGGCGTGGCGTTCAAGGACTTGGAGGGTGTGATAAAAGGTGGGAGGAGCAGATACCCAGGCAGGGTGGAAGGAACAGAGGATGGGGCGCGATTTGTATGTGTGGAGGACGGTGGAAGGGCGTAATCCCCACGTCCGGCCGGTGAGCAGTTTAAGGAGGTTGAGGCGGGACATGGCTTTTTCACGGATGGATTTCAGATGGGGGGTCCAGGTAAGGTGTCGGTCGAGGGTGAGGCCCAGATACTTAATGGTGTTAGTGTGGCGGATGGGACGGTCGTGGAGGGTGATGTAGAGATCGGGGATGCGGAAGGTGCGGGTGGTACGACCTATAATGATCGCCTGGGATTTGTCAGGGTTGACGGAGAGGAGCCACCGGTTGCACCATGCGGCGAACGCGGTGAGGTGAGACTGGAGCAAAACCTGGGATCGGGCAAGGGAGGGGGCAAGGGCTAGGAAGGCGGTGTCATCAGCATACTGTAGGAGATGGACGGGAGGCTGAGGTTGGGGCATGTCGGCGGAGTAGATAAGGTACAGGAGAGGGGAGAGGACAGATCCTTGGGGCACCCTGGCAGAGGGTTAAAACAAACGGGAGTTGGAATTGCAGACAGTGACATAGGACGGGCGATTGGTGAGAAAGGATGCAATGAGGCGGACATAGTTAATAGGAAGGGCATAGAGTTGGAGTTTGAAAAGGAGGCCGGAATGCTAGACACGGTCGTAGGCTTTTTCTATATCGAGGGACACAAATATGGCGGAGCGACGGGAATTGAGCTGGACGGATAAGAGGTGGATGAGGCGAAGGAGCTGGTCGTCGGCAGAGAAGGATGGTCGGAAGCCACATTGAGAAGAAGGAAGGAGCTGGTGCTGTCGGAGGTGTTGGTGGATACGATGGGAAATGATGGATTCAAGGACCTTGCTAAACACGGAGGTGAGACTGATGGGACGGTAGGAAGAGGCTTGGGATGGGGGCTTGTTGGGTTTGGGGAACATGAGGATGCGGGAGATTTTCCACAGGCGAGGATAGAAACCGGTATAGAGGATAGTGTTGTAGAGGGCGGCAAGGACAGTGTGGAAGGAGAGGGGACAGGCACGGAGGTGCCTGTAGGTGAGCCGGTCGTGACCGGGAGCGGTGTTGCGTTTGGTGCGAAGTGTAGCTATGATGTCGTGTGCTGTGATGGGTGTGTTTAAGTCGGAGGGAGGAATGTGCCCCAAGTACTGGAAGCCGGGGGCGAGCGGGGGAGAAGAGGTGTCGGTACGCTCATGGACATCGGGAAAGAGGGAGTAATCAAAATGAGGATTATCAGGAAGGGAGAAGATGTCGGAAAGGTAGGAGGCAAAGTGTTCCGCCTTACTGGCATTGTCAGGAAAGGGACGGTTATCATGGAGAAGCGGGTAGTAGGGGGAGGAGTGACGGCCAGTAAGGCGATTGAAGGCCTTCCAGTACTTTGAGGAGTTGATGGGGAGAGTGGCGTTAAGGCGGGTGCATGTCTGCCGCCAGTCCCGGCGTTTTTTCGCCGACAAAAGGTTTCTAATGTGACGTTGGAATTGCCGGTGGCGTATGAGTGTGTCCCGGTCCCGGATACGGAGGTACGAGCGGTAGAGGCGTCGGGATTCTCGGAGGAGGAGGACAGCCTGTGGAGGCAGGGTAGGACTGTGCGGGTATATTGCTTTGGTAGGGATGTGGGCTTCAACCGCGTTAGCAAGGGTTTGCTGGAGAAAGGTGGAGGCGTGGTCAATATCTTCGGGTGTGTGGAGGGGAAGGGGGTGGCTTTCGACCGAGGTATCTATGGAGCGACCGTAGGCATTCCAGTCGGCACGGGAGTAGTCATGAATGAGTTTGGGAGGAGGTCTGGGACGAGGAGCTCGGGCAGGGCGGGGGCGGTGGTCAAGGGTGAGCAGGACAGGGGCGTGGTCACTGCCTATAAGGTCAAGGACGTCTGCCGTGATACGCCCAAGGAGGTTGGGAGACGCCAAGACGACGTCAGGGGTGGTATTGCTTTCGGGGCGAGTCGGGCGAGGGAGGGGCAGGATTCCGCCCCGGAGCGAGGTGGTGACAAACTGATGCCACCGCCGGAGTTCAGCAGGCGGACGGGAAGACAGGTTTAGGTCTGCGGCGACCACATAGGTCGTGTAGGTGCGGTCAACGTGAGAGAGGAAGTCATATGGGAGAGGAGAGGTGCTGCGGACGTAGATGGTGGCGAGGGTGACGGTGAGGAATGGGAGGAAGAGACTGAGGATTAAATGTTCTGTAGGATCATTGAGGAGCGGGTGTAGCCGGACGGGGTGGTGACGGAGATGGCCGATCGCCACTCCGCCTCTGGCCAAGGGAGGGGAACCATCAGTGCGATGAAGGAGGTAAGGAGCGGTACTAACGGGACGACGGGGTTGGAGGAAGGTTTCATTCAGGAGGAAGGCGTCCACGCGGTGATGGAAAAGGGTATGCATGAAGAGGTGCTTGTTGGCTGGGAGAGACCGGACATCATGGTATAGAAAGGTGTATGATGAGCCTGCCATGGTGATGGTGGGGGGGTACGGGAGGAGGAACGGAAGAAGGGGGAGCGGGCGGGCTTAGACTTGTGTTTCGAGGCGGGAAAAAGCGAAGTGGGAGTGGGCGCGGGAGAAGGTGGCAAAGGTTTCTAGGTGGAACACTGACCGTGCGGCCAGTGCAATCTGCTGGAGGGTGTGCGGGTGTTGAAAAGCATGGATGTTGGCGAGGACCGTGGTTACAAACCGGATGACGTCCTCGGCAGTGGGGGGAGGGAGCAAGGAGTTGTTGGGGTGCATGGGTGGGTCGACGGGGCGAATGGGGACGGTGAGTTCGGGGACGGTGGGGGCTGGGACGGACTTACATTTGTAGGAGTAGGTGGGATGGGGTCCGCCACAGGTGTTGCAGGTAGGAGGGGAGGCAAGGTTAGGACAGTGCTTGTGCAGGTGAGGGGACTTGCAGTGAGGACATGTGGGGGGGTTGCGGCAATTCTGTGTCAGGTGGTCGTTATACACGAGGCACCTGGCACAGCGGTATGACTGAGGTGGGGAACGGGAGGGCTCCACCTTGTGGCGGCGGTCGTAAATTAGGGCCCCCTGGAGGAAAAGGTGATCAAGGGACGATGCGGACTCTGTGAATATCCGCATCAGGTATGTCGGGCCAGTGGCATTGAAGATACGCTTGGCGGAGCGGATGGTGACATCGGGCATGGAGTTGAGCTGACCCAACACCTCTTCCTCCGTGATCAGAGGGCTGAGCTTCGTGATCACGGCGGTGAGGGTGGGTGGGCGGCGGGAAGGAGGCGATTGGCGAGCTGAGGTGGCGGTGTAGTAAGGGGTGAGAGTGGCATGGGGACCAAAGTGGATGCGGGGGAGGCGGTGGAGGATGTCAGTGTGTAGGGTGGGGCTGGGAGATTTGAGGAGGACGGAGTCTCGGCGGGGGATGATCTGAGTCAGGGGGACGTCGGGGTAGTAGTTACGAAGTTCAATGGAGAGGGTCTTGTAGTCAAGGAAACGGGCGTCGGGGCGGGAAAGGACATAGGAGTATAGGTCAGGCTGCACGGGAGCAGGAATGGGGGCAGTGTCCATGTGGTTGGACGGAGGCGGAGAAGGAGGGGGAGGAGGGGGAGGAGCCTTTTTGGGCAAAGTTGGAGTGGGGTCCGCGCTCCCACGTTTGGATGACTTTTTGGGCTTGGCGCCCGTGGAGGAGGATGCAGAGGCGGTGGAGGGAGGGGCAGGAGAAACGGAGACTGGGTTGAGGGGGATAATCGTAGGTTGGTGTGGGGGCAGGAAGGACGGCGGGGGCGACTGTGGCGTGTCAGCCACCGTGGCACGGCGATGTTCAATTCGGGCAGGCGGTAATGGAGGAAACTCATGAGGCGAAGTCAGCGGCGTGTAGACAGGAGGAGGAGGGACGTGGGAAGCGGAGGAAAAGGACATTAAGACCGACAGGGGAATTGCCGGTTGGGGGAGGGAAGTGGAACTCCAGGTGGTGGTGGTGGAGGCCTGGGACGGGGAGGTGTAGTGGATGGATGTGGTTGTAGCAGGTGAGTGAGGCATATTACCGGGATGACTGAGCGGCGACGAGGACGAGGATGATGATGACGATGGCGAAGACACTGAAGACGAAGAGGCGGTGGTGGCGATGAAAGGCGGCAGGCTCGGAGTGGAGGCGACGGCGGCGGCAGGCGCGATGGGACGACAGCGACGTTGCAGACACCCGGCGGCGACGGCTGGCTGGCTGGCTGGCGACGGCTGCTGGGCGGCGGCACAGGCTCGAGGAGGCGACAGCGGCTCTGCAGACGCCTGGCGGCGACTGCGGGCTGGCGACGACTGCTCGGCGGCGGCTGCTGCTGCTGCTGCTGCGAGCTGGCGGCGGCGGTGGCTGGCGGCGGCTGGCTGGCTGGCTGGCCGGCTGGCCGGCTGGCTGGCGGCGGCGGCGTCTCGACGACTGGCCCTAAAATCGAGAAAAGAACGATGTAACGTATCGCCTTTTGTCGATCGCCTAGAGACTTGCGACTCTAGGCCGGTGGATGATGACCTGTGGGAATAACATGAGGTCGATTTTATACGTGCTGAGGAGAAAGGAATCAAGTCAATGATTTAGTTACTTTCTCCGCCGCACGTCGCATCCCATCAGTAGATTTTACTGTCAGCGAGCTCTTACTACACCAGTTACATGCTAGATGGCGTTGGTCTGCGGCATGCAGATGTGGAAAGCGCAACAAAACAGTAATTTGGCGCAAACTTCGTCAGGTGTCACGATTATTTTGAGTGTTGTAAGTGATGTAAGTGATTGAATACCGTCTTTCTAAATGTCAAAAGGACATGTGTGGAAGAAATCCATAACAAAAATTCCGGAAAATGTAATAAATTCGAAGTACCCAGTATCACATCTTTCCCACTCAAAGAAACTTACTATGCTGGGAAGGAAATGAAATACCTAGATGCAAGGTTGGATCTGAAAACTTTTCACGAAATGTTTCTTAAGAAATATCCAGACATGTGAAATACGACTTCTATAGGAAACATTTTCATGAAAATTACAAAGTGGGAGTCAATATAAACAAATGAAGATTTTTCGGAAACTGATGAAATACATTCATGGAGAAGACACAGAGATTTTTTATGGGGAGATTTCGAAATGGCTAACTTCAAGTGATAACTCACTGTGATATGAACTATTCCGATCTTTGAATTCTATTAAATAGTTGTTTTCATGTTCAGCTGAAGATAATTTGCCAATACATTTGAGCTTTAATCCAGAAATGTGTATCTTTGAATGTATTATACTCTCGAAAAGTCCTAATTCCTTCGTCGACTGGAGAAAGGAACTATGTTACAAATTTCAATTTTTTTTTTCAGAAGATACTTTGTAGAATATACAAAAATTATTTTCATTCACAGTATGTATGGTTAGAGTACAGCGAATGTCGAAAATTTCAACACAATCTGTTAAATAGTTTAACAATAAAACAGTTTTTTGTCTCTCCTGAAAAGTACAAAAAAGTGACTTAGTTCCTTTCTCCACCGACCGATTCAATTATTCGGCGTTCACTTCGACAGTAGGTTGAGTGCATCTCGAGCCTTCCCGGAGGGATTGTAAATAGGAAAAATCGCACCCTCCCGCCCCCTGGATCGGAATCTAGTGCTCTACCCACTAGACCACCTCTCCTAACCGTACAATACAGTAGAAGATCTGGGGGAGGCCGAGTCGTCAGCGTACTATCCTACGTATCGCAGCGGATCACTGAATCCCGAGGCGTTCCTGGGGAACGTTACGTACCCGATCGCTGCGACTTACCAGCTTATCAGTAGGTCTCTCAAACTGCATGGCGCTACACGTCACACGCAACTCACGAAGAGAACACGCCGACTTTGAGAACACGATTTCCTAGATACTTCCCTCAGTGGAAAATGGGTCAAAATATTATCCATTGATACTCGAACGTTTCTCAAAAGCATCAGTAAACACTTCCGGGCTGAGTTGCCGTGGTCGATCTATAAAGCTTCCTCTCCCTGACGTTTCGTTCTCGAACACAGACCGATGGGGTAGCCGTGGGAAGCACCGTAAGCCCCGTAATTGCGAATTTATTCATGGAATATTTTGAACATCAAGTACTGCAGTCGGCCAAAAAAAGACCCTCGAAGTGGTATCGATATGTCGATGATGTTGTTGTTGTTGTGGTCTTCAGTCCAGAGACTGGTTTGATGCAGCTCTCCACCCTACTCTATCCTGAGCAAGCCTTTTCATCTCCTCATAAGAACGACAACCCACATCCACTTGAATCTGCTTATTATACGCGTCTCTTGGTCTCCCTCTTCGATTTTTACCCCACACACTTCCCTCCAACGCTAAATTCACAATTCCTTGATGTCTAAGAATGTGTCCTACCACTCTATCCCTTCTTTTAGTCAAGGTATGCCAGAAATTTCTTTTCTCCCCAATTCGGTTCAGTACCACCTCATTAGTTACGCGATCCACCCACCTAATCTTCAGCATTCTTCTGTAGCACCACATTTCAAAAGCCTCTATCCTCTTTCTGTCCACACTGCTTATCGTCCATGTTTCACTCCCATACAAGGCAACACTCCATACAAATGCCTTCAGAAAGGACTTCCTTAGGCTTAAATCAATATTAGATGTTAACAAATTTCTCTTTTTCAAAAACGCCTTTCTACCCATTGCCATTCTGCATTTTATATCCTCTGTACTGCGACCATCATTTGTTATTTTACTGCCCAAGTAACAAAACTCATCTACCTCCTTTATTGTTTCGTTACCTAATCTAATTCCTTCAGCATCACCTGATTTTCTTACACTGCACTCCATTACCCTAGTTTTACTCTTGTTAATGTTCATCTTATATGCACCTTTCAGCACACTGTCCATTCCGTTCAATTGCTCTTGCAGGTCATTTGCTGTATCTGACAGAATTACTATGTCGTCGGCAAAACGCAATGTTTTCAATTCTTCACCCTGAACTTTAATTCCTTCTCCAAATTTCTCCTTGCTTTCCTTTATAGCTTGCTCAATGTACAAATTGAACAACATTGGGGAAAGGCTACAACCCTGTCTTACTCCCTTTCCAACCACTGCATCCCTTTCATGCCCTTCAACTCTGACAACCGCTGTCTGGTTTTTGTACAAGTTGTAAATAACCTTACGCTCCCTATATTTTACTCCTGCTTGCTTCAGAACTTGAAATAGTTTGTTCCAATCAACATTGTCAAAAGCCTTCTCCAAATCTACAAAAGCTAGAAATGTTGGTTTGCCTTTTCTTAATCTATCTACTAGGATAAGCCGTAAAGTGAGTATTGCCTCCCGTGTTCCTACATTTCTCCTGAACCCAAACTGATCTTCCCCGAGGTCGGCTTCTACCAGCTTTTCCATCCTTCTGTATATAATTCGTGTTAATATTTTGCAACCATGACTTATTAAACTGATGGTTCTGTAGTTTTCACACCTGTCTGCACCCGCTTTCTTTGGAATGGGGATTATTACATTTTTCTTAAAGTCTGAGGGTACTTCACCTGTCTCATACATCTTACACACAATGTGAAACAATTTTGTCATGGCTGGTTCTCCCAGAGACTTCAGTAGCTCTGACGGGATATCATCTACTCCAGGGGCCTTGTTTCGACTTAGATCTTTCAGTGCTCTGTCAAATTCATCTCTCAGTATAATATCTCCTATTTCATCATCATCTACATCCTCTTCCCTTCCTACAATAGTGTCTCGAAGTTCATTTCCTTTGTAGAGCCCCTCTATATACTCTTTCCACCTTTCAGCTTTCCCTTCTTTGCTGAGAACCGGCTTTCCATCAGTGTCCCTGACATTCATAGAGCTGCCCTTCCTATCGCTAAATGTTTCTTTTATTTTCCGGTAGGCTGTATCTATTTTTCCCCTATTTATACATTCTTCTACATCCTTGCATTTGCCTTCTAGCCATTCCTGCTTAGCCATTTCGCACTTCCTGTCAATCTCATTTCTTAGTCGTCTGTACTCCATTTTGCCTGTTTCATTTACTGCATTTTTATATTTTCTCCTTTCATCGATTAAATTTAGTATCTCCTGTGATATCCAAGGATTTTTTGTAGGTCTTGCCTTCCTACCTATTTTGTCCTCTGCTGCCTTCACTATTTCATCTCTCAATTTTACCCATTCCTCCTCAACTGTTTTATTTTCCCCTGTTTCTGTCAATTGTTGCCTGAAGCTCCCTCTGAAATTCTTAAGAACTTCAGGTTCCTTCAATTTATCCAGGTCCCATCTCCTTATTTTCCTACCTTTCTGTAGTTTCTTCAGTTTCAGCCTACAGTTCATAACCAACAAGTTATGGTCAGAGTCTATGTCTGCCCCTGGGTATGTCCTACACTTCAAAACCTGGTTCCGAAATCTATGTCTTACCATTATAAAATCTATCTGGTATCTCCCGGTGTCTCCTGGTCTCTTCCACGTATACAACCTTCTTTTGTGATTCTTAAACCAGGTGTTTGTTATAACTAAATTATGTTCCGTGCAAAATTCTACCAGGCGGCTTCCTCTTTCATTCGTTTTGCCCAGACCATATTCCCCCACTATCTTCCCTTCCCTTCCTTGTCCTACTACCGAATTCCAGTCTCCCATAACAATTAAGTTTTCCTCTCCCTTAATTGTCTGAATAATTTCCTTTAGCTCCTCATATATTTCTTCGATTTCCTCATCATCGGCAGAGCTAGTTGGCATATAAACCTGTACTACTGTTGTCAGTGTTGGCTTCGTATCTATCTTGACAATGATAATGCGATCGCTGTGCTGGTCATAGTAGTTTACCCGCATTCCTATTTTCTTATTCATTATCAATCCTACTCCTGTGATACCCCCAACTGATTTTGTATTTATAATCCTGTAGTCACCTGACCAGAAATCCTGTTCATCCTGCCACCGAACTTCACTAATCCCCACTATATCTAACTTCAACCTATCCATTTCCCTTTTTAAATTTTCTAATTTTCCTACTCGATTAAGGGATCTAACATTCCACGCTCCGACCCGTAGAATGCCAGTATTGTCTTTCCTGATGATCACATCCTCTTGAGTAGTCCCCGCCCGGAGATCCGAATGGGGGACTATTTTACCTCCGGAATATTTTACCCGAGAGGATGCCATCATCATATGTTCATACAGTAGAGCTGCATGTCCTCGGGAAAAAAATAACGGCTGTAGTTTCCCCTTGCTTTCAGCCGTTCGCAGTAGCTGTGTGGCAAAGCCGCATTAGCTGATGTTACAAGGCCAGCTCAGTCAATCATCCAGACTGTTGCCCCTGTAACTACTGAAAAGGCTGCTGCCCCTCTTCAGGAACCACACGTTTGTCTGGCCTCTCCACAGATACCCCTCCGCTGTGGTTGCACCTACGGTAAGGCTATCTGTATCGTTGAGGCACGCAAGCCACCCCACCTCGGCAATGTCTGTGGTTCTTGGGAGTGGATGTCGATGATACCTTTGTAATATGGAATCACGAGGAAGAGGATTTGATTGATTTCCTGGTGCATCTAAATAGCATTAACCCAAAGATCAATTTCACCATGGAGAAAGAGAATAATGGACAACTCAACTTTCTGGATGTTTCAGTTATCAAACGGGTGGATGGGACCTTAGGCCATAAGGTCTATAGGAAAGCCCCACATACGGATCGCTACCTCCATAAGAACTCAAACCACAACCCTAGGCAAAAGAGGGGGGGGGGGGTCATAAAAACACTAGTGTATACTGCCAATAACATTTGTGAACCAGGCTACTTACAGGAAGAACTAAACCACTTGCGACAGGCTTTTGCGAAAAATGGTTATACAAATAACGAGATTAACCGAGTACTTCACAAAAGTAGTAAAATGCACAAAAACAGGAGACAGCAACAACCATCAGCTGGAAAAGTATTTCTTCCGTTCATTCATAACATCACGGATCGCATTGTAAAAGTACTGGCCAAGTTTCGGGTGGAGACTATTTTCAGACCTACTAAGAAAATTAGCGAATGCCTTAGATCAACAAAAGATGCTCGTCATCCCCTGTCCACACCAGGGATATATAAAATTCCGTGTAGTTGTGGCAAAGTTTACATAGGAACCACAAAAAGAAGCATTAATACACGTTTGACGTAGCATAAAAGAAATTGTCGCTTGGGACAGATCGACAAATCGGCACTGGCGGAACATGTTTTCACGGAAGGAGATCACGAAATAAAATTTGGTGAGACAAGTGTGCTGGCGAGGACGTCATACTATCATACACGTATGTACAGGGAGGCAATTGAAATCCACAAACATCAATACAATTTTAATCGTAAAGAAGAAGGATTAAAATTAGACAAAATATGGCGAGCGACGTTGCATCAATCACGTGACAATCGATTGCTCGCAATCGGGAGAACAGGCGATAGCCAGAGATAGCCACACATCGACGCCACATGACGTGAGGTGGCGCCCTCTACGATCGTATATAAGGAGCGACCTCAGCCCCCATCAGCCAGTCGTCGACTCAACCTCGGAAGATGTTCTCCGTAGTCGAGAATGAAACGTCAGGGAGAGGAAGCTTTATAGATCGACCACGGCAACTCAGCCCGGAAGTGTTTACTGATGAAGACACCGGCCGTGAAAGACTTCATGGGAGGTTTCTCAAAAGCGTCGGTCAAAGTTTCCAACGTCCTTCAGGTGTCTTCAAGTGCGATTTTGTGCAACCAAAGTAGCGGAATAGCAGTTTCGATGGTACTTCTTAGAAACGATATTTTTGTGCCTATTTATTTACTTTTTCACTGTTTTTCATTCATCTACTCATGTCCATAACTGAGGCGCTCCAGTCACAGTCTGCACGGCCACTACGGTCGGGGGTTCGAATCCCCCCTCGGGCATGGATATTTGTGCCGTCCTTAGTCTTAGGTAGTTCATAAGTAGTTTGTAAGCTTAGGGACTGATGACCCCGTAGTTAAGTCCCATAAGTTCTACGAACATTTGAACATGTCCATAGAGGATGGATGCACAATGTATGGAAGTTGTCGGTGGTGCAGTTGTAACGGCGTGCTCGTGTCGGCAGCTGGCACGAGATGGGGCAGCAGGACCTGCCGCGCGTCGTCGACTACGTGCTGGAGGCGACGGGGCAGCGGCAGCTGCTGTACGTGGGCCACTCGATGGGCACCACCATGTTCTACGTGATGCTGTCGGCGCACCCGCAGTACGCGAACAAGGTGCGCGCCATGGTCAGTCTGGCGCCCGTTGTCTTCATCGGGGGCGCACCCACCATGCTCACCGCCATCGGCGCTGCCATGTCGCATCCCCTCTGGGTAAGTGCCACGTCCGATACTCACACGTCAATCCGTCAGGTCACCGATATTGCTCATCTTTCGTCCGGTGGAAGTACCTAAGTACGGGGTGACAATTATTCGACTATAGGAAAGAAAATGTACATCGAAGGAGAGGCACTGAATTAAAATTTGTGCTGTTGCCGGGATTCAAACCTGAGACCTTGTGCTTACTGGGAAGCACTATAACCACTAAGCCGCCGCGACCTCGTGGATATTGGGATGTGCGGACTTGCCTCAGTGCATGTCTCCCTCCACAACACAAACTTAAAAAAAATGTTCAAATGTTTGTAAATCTATCGGACCAAACTGCGTGGTCATCAGTCCGTAGCTTACAAACTACTTAAACCTAAGTAAACTAACCTAAGGACAAACACACACACCCATGCCCCAGGGAGGACTCGAACCTCCACGGCGAGCAACCGCGCGCTCCGCAGCGAGACGCTTTAGACCGCTCGGCTACTCCACCGCGGCACACACAAACTTCAATTCTGCCTCATGTTCCGATATAGAAGTATACTAGCTGCAAACCCGGCGTTGCCCGGGTATTTATTTATTTATTCGAGCCTTGAGTTAGTACTTTTCCTATCCATTCTCTCTCTCTCTCTCTGTCTCTCTTCTTTTTTTCTAAAAACATGTTACATTTATCTGAGAATATATAAGAAATAAGAAATCACTCGTAAAAATGCACTCGTTTTGAGGAATCCAATCACGAAATTCAACAATAATGACTGTAATAATATCACAGATCGATCACTTGATGTAAATCGATATTTTAAAGGGATGTATTAAAAGAAATTTATTTTTTACTGCTTTATTTATTTATTCTTATATTTCCTTATTCGTAAGCTTATTCTAACAGAGAAAGAACTGAAGACATTGTAGCACGCATAGACCGAAGATATGGTCTGTGGCATCACGTTTCGCTGTATGTAACCTCCTTGCTATAGAGTCGCAAACGTCATCGCTGGCCTTCTGTCCGAATTATTTTTAATAATATGACGACTTTCAACCACCATATCTTCCACCCCCTTATAGCTATCGGCATGGAACTGTTATGGTGTACAACGGGAAACTTCGGACAACATTTACACACAGACCACTCGTTTGAGTTCTGTAGTATTCGCTGCAGTGCGAAATATTAACACACACACACACACAAGTAGAATTTTATATACACCGATAACTTTCCATCCCAATATACTCCACCCTTTTATCATTATCAACCGTCAAGCAACAATGCAACCAATAAAACCATTTTCAAAGAGTAACCATAAGTTTCAAAGAGTAATTATTGTTCCGCATTTCGCGTTATATTCTTCAAATTACTAAATATCTATCAGATCGCTATAAAACCGTGCCTAAAAAAAAGGTGCCTAAAAGCCTTCCCCTGGTAGGCATTAGTAACTGTACAAATTTTTAGCTCTTTATGTCTTGTGGTTCAGACGTGATAAACGTACACCGAACAGACATTCACATTTATAGATATACATTAACGTCGCCGAGACTCTTCTTCAATTCAATATCTTTGATATATATAGAGACAAAATACGTCTCTGGATATTGATTTATTGTATGATAACTGTATCACCTGTGCCTGAGGTAAAAGGCAGGATCGTTCCCATTAAGATTTTTTTCTGTTCATTTGGGGGGGGGGGGGGGTCGGGGGGGTCTCCTACCTCCCCTTCAACCCATCCACACTGACACCAGTGAAAATGAAAAACAAAACAGGAATTTTTGCTATTAAAAGGCTCCTCTAGCCAAACACAAAATAAGTGCAATTCAAGTAGAAACAGAAAGAAAACATTCTCATACTCATTGCTGGGGTGCTATTTCGCTATTGGAGAGCTTCAGCTAGTTTGATACATATATTTATAGGGAAACAAATGTTCAAATGTTTGTAGAGCTTATGGGACTTAACTACGGAGTCATCAGTCCCTAAACTTACAAACTACTTATGAACTAGTTTATAGTAAAGACGACACAAACATCCATGCCTGAGGGGGGATTCGAAGCCCCGACCGCAGCGGCCTTGCAGATCGTGACTGGCACGCCGCAGACCGGTCGGCCACTGCGTCCGGCTATATGGAAACATGAGGCAGAATTGACCTTTATGTTGTGGCCGGACACGTCTTTTAGACAGTCCATCCAAAGGCTGTAACTTTTAGGTCGCAGTGTCTTGGTGGTTATAGTGCATGCGTAGTAAGCAGAAGGTCCTAGGTTCGAATCCTAGACACGGCACAAATTTTGTACTCAATGCCTCTCCTACAATTCAACATCATTGATTCACATTGAGATAAAATACGAGGCGCGTCCAGAAAGTAAGTTCCGTTTGGTAATAAAATAAAATTGTACACAGATACAGAAGAAATTTTTATTGCACAAAATTCTTCAACTCTTAACTACTTTTCCACATAACTGCCGAAATTTTGCAGGTATTTGTCATAGCGTGGCACCAGGTTTTGTATACCTTCTTCATAGAAATCTGTCGCCTGTGTCTTCAACCTGTTGGAAACAGTTTCTTTCAGCTCGTCGTCATTGGTGAAGTGATGACCGCCAAGAAAGACTTGAGATGTCCTGGATCTTGTCATCAATCTCGTGAACCAGTTCTTCTGTAACCAAAGGTAGACGCCCACTTCGTTCCTCACCGTGCACATCACTACGCCCGCCATTGAACTGTCGGACCCATCTTCTCACCATCGAATCACTGATCGCATTTGGTCCGTAAACATCGCAAATTTGCCGATAAGTTTAACTTGGTTTCACTTTCCTCGCATTCAGAAACCGAATCATCGACCTGATTTCACAGGCGGCCCGAGTTTCAATCAACGCCGACATTTCAAACAAGCACAACAACGCGTACGTAACTGACAGCGATCTCCAAATGGCGCACGTTCTTCTCCTTGATACACATCGTCTACAGCGCATGTGCGGAACTGCAGTCGCAGCGCTGCAGCGGAGAAAAATTGAAACGGAACTTACTTTCTGGACGCGCCTCGTATATCTATGGACACTGATTTAAAATGTACATTTTTCACAAACTACGACATGGACATACTACATTCAACGTGTAAACGTCACTACGGATATCTGATGCAGGTTATGATATGTTAGATGTGCCTGCCCTCTGTGCCATTGCTGTGACACAGACGAATAACAAAATTCCGAATGACCTGCAGAGTGTCGGAATATCGATGCTGTCGATGACGTCCTGAATTGTGTTTCAACCCATCAATGGCTTTGAGATTATTGCTGCACGCCTTGTATTTAACGTAACCCACAAAAAGGAGTCATATGTGTTCACATCCGGAGAATATCGGGGCCAATGTAAGACCATACCAGTGGAAAAACCGAGCTCTATCTTGCATGAACTACATCTTGTCAAGATATGGGTCACTTTAGGTAACTGGGATGAAATCGTTTTCAGCACCTTTAGGTACCGTTCTGTAGTAACCGTCCCATCAAGGAATGTCCCACTGATTATCTCAATATGTTCAAATGTTTGTAAACCTATTGGACCAAACTGCTAAATTAACGAATCTACCCCTGATGAAAGTGGGCCTCGACACTAAAGCAAACCATATTCACATCAAAGTCCGCATACAAATTTCCAAGACGTACCACGGCTACACATCCAGTTTAAACGTCCTAACGCCAACCGTTAAGACGTTATGTCGATTTTATTTCACATAGTCCCATAGCCGTCACCCTGTAGATGTAACAAATTATGCGCTAGCATGATCCACTCCGCAAAAGTTTTCGAGAACTTGAGGCTCAAAGGTCTACGGGCCTATTGAATACCATACAAAATATCCGTAATCCAATATGTTTGTCATCAAATCATCTGCGAGTACGCAGATGACTGCAGAGACCGACGTGAGATTTACAGTTTGCCGTAGTGATGAAAGGTGATAGCGGGTGGAGCAGTTTTTGTCCATGAATATAGTCTCAAAAGTTCTTCTTAGTCAACGCTTTTCGGCTGTTTCCTTGAAGAACAAATGTCTTTCCATGGACTTTTGAGCTCTAGGGTGAATTATCGTGGGCTGAGGCTTCCCATTTATTAACGTTAATATGACACATCTTCATGTTACCCTTAATTACAGTCTTCCTCTGGCTTCTCACATATTGTTGGTCCACTTCTAACTTAGAGTAAAAAAACGTTTGGGAATGTGGTTATTAGGCATGTGCACCACATTTCCTATCCTTCTACTCTACTGTCTTCTCTACTATCTTCTGTAGTGTCTTCTCTATTGTGGTCTGTTTTGCAAGTTATATGCAGATGCTCCTTGACAAGCTGGTGCCACAGTTCCAGACTTCTGAGGTGCCATCTGTAACATTTCCAAGATTTACATCCATAAATTAAGGTGGGAATAGCAATTGTATTCGAAAATTCATGTTGCAGCATTGAAATAGTGGTTGTCAATATCCGAGATCATAGTCATACAAAGGATGCCCCAGCACGACTATTTCTGTATTGGACTTTTGATTCTATGTTTGCACTTGTATGCTTAGAAAGGCAATGAAGGTGTTAAATACTTGAACACCTCCTCCATCGATTGCAAGGTGCTGATTGGTGTAGGTGTGTGGTTTACTGGTATTCAGTCTGTTCAAATGTATGTCATTCTATGGAACCACACTACGTTGGCCATCAGTCCCTCGTCTTACGAACTACTTAAACTAACCTAAGGACAGAGGGAGGAGTCGAACCTCCGACGCGGGAGGCCAGGCGATCCGTAACGTTGCGCTCCAGACCGCTCGGCTACTCCCGCGCGGCTGATTAAGTCTAATACCGATATTTTCATATGCTCTGGGAAATGCATTCAGTTCTCTTTCGCACTGCGCCACAATTGTTTTATCATCAGCATACTCTAACTCAACAAATGTTGCAATAAATGTCACAGTCCCTGCTTTACTCCGCTTTACATTAATCAATTTCTCGTCCATCATGAAAGTTAACATAAAAAAGTTCATCTTGGACTGGCCAACTTTCCAGCAAAATAATGTGGGGACAATCACATATCGTTACTTAACAACAGTGTTGCTATGGAATAGCTCACCAACACGGACGTTACAAATTTACTTAGATCACTTACAAGACGACAATAACGTTCTGTGTAAAACCACATAGGTCTAAAAATCTCTCGAAAGTCTCATTCTGTTACGGAGTCAAATGTCTTAGTGAGACCAATAAAGATAACGTGAAGAGGCATATGTTTTCTCCTGCATTTTTCCCGATCTCAATATGCTGTAAACATCTCACAATATGTGGTTTCTTTAGAAGACCTGTAGCAACACAGGTTCTGTGATACGAATTACTGCACTAAGCGTGTAACACGATTTCCATGAATTAAACTTATAGGCTTTCCCACCCTAGACAAAAAAAATATTCCGCGATGGTTGTTGCAATCTGAGTGACCTCCTTTCTTAAAAATTGGAACCAACTATCGGTATGAAAAATGTAGAGACTATTATTTGGTGTGCCATGTTTTATCAGTTAGTTCACGAAAATATGAGAACCTAGCCATCCCCCTCCGCTTCTACTTTGAGGGTCTCCGGTTTGTTGTTAAGCAAAGATCAATCACCTTGCACTTCTCTGCGTCACTGATAACAAACAAAACTACATGCAGTAATAGTTGGGGGCCAAGTTTTTCTTTGATGGGCGCTTGTTCTAGTGTACAACTTGTTCACCAGTAACTGTTTCCTGACTTAAGAGATCAATGTGGTCTATGGTAAAGCAATGAGGTGTTAAAAGTGGAGTTTTTCCGCTGGACAAATCTGGAAAGAACACCAACTTAAATTATCCGTCATGAATTTTTCACTGTCCGCCCAGGGGAGCAAACAAAAGACACTCTGGGTACACATTTGTTATTGGTAAGGGTTTATTAAATCGGAATATGCCCTGCACTACAGGAACAAGCTTCGTCAGAAACTATATAAGGAATGTCATTATGATCTGACTCAACATTGGGAGAATCGTGGTTCACTATTCAAGATGCCTGCAAAGAAGCGTTACGATATAATAACAAGGAAAATTAGGACTGGTTTGGTGAAAATTGTTAAGATGGTGAAGCATTGATATCAGAGAAGCGATAGTGATACGATGTGAATTACACACTAGCAAATAGACTTTTTCTTCTTTACTGACCAAAAAATGAAGAACTAACCGTCTGCTAAAGAATGGGAGTTGGATAATAATAAATGAGTAACTGAGAAATCTCGCAGAAAAAGATATGCGATATTTGTCCCAAGCTACAGGTCTAATTTGTGGTTTAACCACCTTCTATAGAAATTCACTTTGGTCCAGGGACAAAAGTACACACATGATGCCATATAGGGTCGTCAGCCATCGAACAGCGTTGTTCACACAACGCCTAAGGCGCACACTATATGTTTACCCATACTGTTTTAGAGTCAAATGATATTTCTTCTAGTCTTCCTCCAAACATGTGAATTGCTACAATTAATGTTATAGACCTAACTGATTTTCTTTCTCGGAAAGAATTAATAATAATAATCATTATTATATTAATATTGTTGTTATTGTTATTACTATCATAATACTCAAAAACTCGCCGGATTGAAACCGGAAGACGTCTTGGAAAACCACGGATATTTCGATCTGTACACACCCTCTCACAAGAAATCGATGTACAAGACTCTTCCATGCACTTGATTAAGCCTCATGTAGACAGCGACGTTCCTCTCGTTTTGAAGGTACAGTGTACAAAATTTCATCAAGATTGGTATAAAACCGAAAAATGTATGAAATACGAACAAAATGATCTATTTAACAATATCTGACTAGATATTTAAAAGGAATATAACGTACTGAAGGATACGTATAACTTATTTTGTGCAACAGCCTGTATTAACTACTATGTGAATTAATTATGTGGTCTTATTCAAAGTAATATGTTCTTAAACTGATATCAATAATATGTAGACACACCTTGTAGGTACGTCAGGTGCTGTAAGCATGCGTGACTCTGTCTGTTAGTCTAAATTTCCTCTTCAGAACTCATAGACACACAGCAAATACATCATACGAGGCACGTCCGGAAACTACGTTTCCGTATTTTTTTAAAACAAATATAACATACTTACAGGTCTGTGACAGGGCGATGTATTATCATCAATACTATTTAACTGCGTCCTGGGGAAGTTTGTGAGAATTTGGAATTCTGAAGTTGAAAATCACAGGATTAGCCCAATCAGTCAAGGAAGAAAATCGTGAGGAATCGAATTCAGTTGCTTGGTTTTCACTGACGATTTTGTAGTAGTTTGTGAGAACTTAGATGAAGCGGCCATACAGATAAACCTACTAGAAATGATCGCTGGCAAGGCGGGATTTAAATTCTCGAGAGAGAAAACCAGTATGAATAGCGACAGACATGGGCCACAATTCCTTGAAACAAAGATTGGGCGCATTGAGAGGATACAAAAAGTTCAAATATCTCGGTGAAGCCATACAAGAGAACGGACTGGAGAAAACTGCTGTGGGTGACCGGATCCCAAAAATGGTGAGACATAACGGATTAAGAAAAAACATTTACAACAAGAAGCGCATCTCTTGGAATGCCAAAATAAAGTACCACACTGCTGTGGCAAATCTCGAGTGTCTGTGTACCAGCGAATGCCACTCAATGGTTTACTAGTTGGGAAAGCTGGAGATACAAGAAAGAAGAAAATTATGGAAAACCATGGGTCCAAACCAGGTTGAAACTAGTAATGTCGGAGCAACAATGTAATCTACAAATTACAAATAGGACAATCTTCTTCACTTTCCATCTTATTATAAATAAGAAGATGCCAACTTGATTCCCATTACTGTACGAATATGGAGGCCACACACAAGGTCGATGACACAAATATTTGTGGGGTGGCTTGTGTGCCTCAACGATACAGATAGTTTGACCGTACGTGCAACCACAGAGGAGGGGTGTCAGTGGAGAGGCCAGACAAACGTGTGGTTCCTTAAGAGGGCCAGCAGCAACTTCTGCAGTTACAAGGGCAATTGTCTGTATGATTGACTGAGCTGACCTTGTAACGATCAGCTAATGGCTTGACATATAGTTACTGCTAACGTCTGAAATCATAAGGAAACTATTACATTTTCCGAGGACATACTGCTCTCCTGTATAAATATATGACGATGGCATCCTTTCGGGTAAATTATTACGGAGGTACAACAGTCCCCGATTCGGATCTCTGGGCGGGGACCACTCAGGAGGACATCGTTATCAGGAAAGACAACACTGGCATTCTACAAATCGGAGGGTGATATGTTAAATCCCTTAATCGGGTAGGGAAGTAAGAAAATTTAAAAAGGAAAATGTGTACGTTAAAGTTAGGTATAGTGGAGATTAGTGAAGTTCGATGGAAAGATGAACAGGATTTCTGGTCAGGTGACTACAGGGTTATAAATACAAGATTAGTGGTGTAGTACAGGAGTGGGTATAATAAAGAATAACAAAATAGGAAAGCGGTTGAAGTACTATGAGCAGCGCAGGGATGGCACAATCGTAAGCAAGCCAGATACGAAGCCAACATTAAACACAGTAGCACAAGGTTATATGCCAACTAGCCGATGATGAGGATGTAAACGGAATAGGAAGGAAAGGAAAAATAGTAAGTGAATATGGACTGCGAAATACAAATGATAAAGGAAACCCCCTGGTAGAATTTTACACTGACCATAATCTAATCACAACAGTCACTTGGTTCAAGGATCATGAAAGACAGCTGTATACGTGGAAGAGACCAGGAGAAACGGGGCACGGCCACTACGGTCGGGGGTTCGAATCCCCCCTCGGGCATGGATATTTGTGCCGTCCTTAGTTGTAGGTAGTTCATAAGTAGTTTGTAAGTTTAGGGACTGATGACCCCGTAGTTAAGTCCCTTAAGCTTAACAAACATAGGGACTGATGACCCCGTAGTTAAGTCCCATAGACTTTACAAACATTTGAACATTTGAACTTAACAAACATTTGAACATTTTGGAGGAACGGGAAGGTACCAGACAGAGTTTACGATGGTAAGACATAGATTTCGAAACCAGATATTACATTGTAGGATATATCCAGTGGCACCCCGCGAGTCTTTCGACGGAACGTGTGATGCAGTTGTTAGCGTCGCAGATTGCTGGCGGTCCCCGGTTCAAATCCCGTCATTGGCAGAAGAGATTTATTTCTTTGTATTTATTATTTCTAGAATGTTCTTATGTTTGTTGTACTTGTAAGTTCCAGAAAATTCTTTCTATGTATAAATAGCACTCAGATCAGGAGGTAGTCTGTTCTGAGTGTACGCTTCTGTTTGCAATAAACCTGTTCTACGTGTAACGTGTGAAGTTGTTGAGCGTTTCAAAGAGAGCGTTAGGCAACAGTGGACAGGTAACTAGGGAAAATAATGCATTAGAAGATGAATGGATAGTTTTGAGAGATGAAATAGTGAATGCAGAATAGGACGAACTAGGTAGAAAGATAAGACCTACAAAACACATGAAAGTCTGAATTTAATTGATGAAAGCATAATCTATATCTATAAATGTGAATATCTGTTCGGTGTACGTTTATCACGTGAACCACAAGACTTACAGAGCTAAAAATTTGTACAGTTACTAATGTCTACCCGGGGAAGGCTTTAGATACGTTTTTATGGCGATCGGATAGCTATTTAACTATATATATTAATGTGAATGTCTGCTCGGTGTACGCTTATCACATCCGAACGACAAGACGCAGAGACTTAAATATTTGTACAGTTACTAATTTATACCTGAGTAATGTTTTAGGTACGGTTTTACAGCGATCTGATAGATATTTAGTAATTTGAAGAATATAACTCGAAATGCGGAACAATAATTACTCTTTGAAAATTATATTTACTCTTTGAAAATGGTTTTATTGCATTGTTCCTTGAGGGTTGATGATGATAAAAGGGTGGAGTATATTTGGATGGAAAGTTTTCTGTGTATACAAAATTCTACGTGTGTGTGCGTGTTAATTTTTCGCTCTGCAGCGAAAACTACAGAACGCAAACGAATGGTCTGTGTGTAATTGTTGTCTCCCGTTGCACACCATAGCAGTTCCATGCCGGTAGCTATAAAGGGGGTGGAAGATATGGTGGTTGAAAGTCGTCAAATTATTTTAAAAAATCGGACTTAAGGCCAGCGATGACGTTTGCGACTCTATAGCAAGGAGGTTACATATAGCGAAACGTGATGTCACAGACCATATCTTTGGTCTATGCATGCTAGAATGTCTTCAGCTCTTTCTCTGTAAGGATAAGCATACGAATAAGGAAATATAAGAATAAATAAATAAAGCAGCAAAAAAGAAAAATCTTTTAATACATCTCTCTAAAAAAAAGACAGATTTGTCGTTTCGTGCATTACATCAAGTGATCGATTTCTGAAATTATTACAATCATTGTTGTTGCATTTCGTGATTGGATTCTTCGAAACGAGTGCTTTTTATCGTGTGATTTCTTATATATTTTCTGATAAATGTAGCATGTTTATAGAAAAAAGGAGATGTACAGGGAGAGAGTGGATAGGAAAAGTACTAACTCAAGGCTCGATAAATAAATAAATACCCGGGCAACGCCGGGTTTTCAGCTAGTACATCAATATGCAGCAAATGAAGCCAGTACAATGGAGTACAGGCGCAGAAATGAGATTTACAAGAAGGTCAAGAAGGGCTAAGCAGGAGAAGCTAGAGGGAAAAAACAAGTCTGTAGAAGAATTCATAACTAGGTAAAAATAAACACCGCCTACAGGTAAATAAAAGAGATATTTGAAAAACATGTTCAAATGTTTGTAAATCTATCGGACTCAACTACTTGGTCATTAGTCCGTAGCTTACAAACTACGTAAACTAAGATAAACTAACCTAAGGAGAACACAAACACCCATGCCCGACGGGGGACGCGAACCCCCGACGGCTAACGGCCGCGCGCACTTCAGCCAGCGCCCCAGTAAGCACGGCTAATCCGCCGAGGCAGACATTTGAAGACAAGAAAAGAAGCTGTATGACTATCAAGACCTCAGATATAAAACCAGTTCGGATCAAAGAAGGCAACGCTGAAAGTTGGAAATTATATACAGAGGGGCTAGACAAAAGAAATGAACTTCGAGACAATATTGTAGGAAGAGAAGAATATAAAGATAAAATCGGAGTTATTGCACTGAAAGAAGAATTTGATTTGACCGAACACTGAACGATTTGAGTCGAAACAAGGCCCCTAGAGTAGATGAAATTCGCTTAGAGTTACTGAAATCTCTGGGAGAGCCAGCCAAGTCAAATCTCTTTCACCTAGTGTGCAATATGTATGAAATTGACGAAATATGCTCAGACTTATAGAAAGATGTAATATTTCCAATTCCAAAGAAAACAGGTGCAGACAGGTGTGAAAATTACAGAACCATCAGTTTAATAAGTCATGTATGATAAATTCTAACACGAATTATTGACAGAAGAGTGGAAAATCTTGCATAAGCCGACCTCGGGGAAGATCAATTTGGATTTGGAGAAATGAAGGAACAGGTGAGGGAACACTCATACGACTTAAGTTAGAAGATAGATTAAGGTAAGGCTTTTCTAGATTTCGTTGATTTGGAGATAGCTCTTGACAATGTTGACTAGAATACACTCTTACAAATTCCGAAGTTAAAAGGACTAAAATATAAGAAACGAATTGTTATTTAAAACTTGTCCAGAAACCAGACAGCAGTCATTAAAGTCGAAGATCATTATAGGGGAGCATTGGTTTGCAAGGGAGTAAGATAGTGTTCTAGCCTTTCCGCAATGTTAATTTTTACAGTGAGCAAACTATAAAGGAAAGCAAGGAGATATTTGGAGAAAGGATTAAAGTGAGGGTGAAGAAATAAAATCTTTGCGTTTTGCTGCTGGTATCGTAATTCTGTCAGAGACGGCAAGGACCTGGAAGAGCAGCTGAACGGAATGAACAGTGTCTTGAAAGTATGTTATAAAATGAACATTAACAAGAGCAAAACAAGGGTTACGAAATGATGAAATGCAGCCTCAGTAAGTCAGGCGATGCTGAAGGAATTAATAATGTAACGAAACAATAAATGTGGTAGATACGTTTTGTTACTTGGGTAGTAAAATAACATACGATGGACGCAGTACGAAGGATATAAATTCCAGAATATCAATGAGAAGAAAAGCGTTTCTAAAAAAAACAAAAAAAGAAAAACAAAAAAAACAAAAACATTGAATGTTTGAAGTGCCAGGAAGTCTTTTCTGAAGTCATTTGTGTGGAGTGTTGAGGATTGAGGATTTTGAAATGTGGTGCTACAGATGAGCGCGTAACTAATGAGGAGGTACTGAACAGAATTGGGAGAAAAGGAATTTCTGGAATACCTTGACTAAAAGAAAGGATGAATGGTAGGACACACAGACATCAAGTAATCGTGAATTTGGCATTGGAGGAGGGATGTGTGTGAGGTAAATATTTCAAAGGCACGCCAAGAGACGAATACAGTAAGCAGGTACAAATAGATGTGGGTTGCTGTTCTTGTGGGGAAATGAAGATATGTTCAAATGTTTGTAAAGTCTATGGGACTTAACTACGGGGTCATCAGTCCCTAAACTTACAAACTAGCTACTACTAAGGACGGCACAAATATCCATGCCCGAGGGGGGATTCGAACCCCCGACCGTAGTGGCCATGCAGACCGTGACTGGAGCGCCTCTGTCTCCTCGGCCACCGCGGCCAGCAGGAAATGAAGAGGCTTGCTCAAGATAGAGTAGGGTGGAGAGATGTATATAAGCAGACCGAAGACCACAAGAGTAACAACATACCAAAGAGCCGTTCTTATCACCAATTTAATTAGCGGTCCTTTTTAAACGAAAACCAGGAGTTGTCAAATATGCTTCAATTATTTAAAAGGACGCGTTGTTTACATATTGATACCTTGATATTTCTATCCGCTTCATAAATGTGATGACATTGTTTTTTGTGCAGAAGTATAATATTATTTCATATTAATAAGTAAATTGAGTTCATATTCTAGGGTAGTTTCAGGGGTTAGACAGAGCTGTAGCCTGTCACCACTATTGTTCATACTATTCATGGATCATGTACCGAAAACAGTAGACTGGCAGGGCGGAATTAAAATAGGCGAAAATAAAATAAGCAGTCTCGCATATGCAGACGCCCAAATTGTGATGGCCGATTCGATTGAAAAGTTTCAATCTAATATTTCAGAGCTCGATCAGGGGTGTAAAAGTTATGATATGAAGATCGGCATCTTCAAAACGAAAGTAATATATGTGGGAAAGAGATTTAAACAGATTGAATGCGAAACAGGAGGAACCAAGTTAGAAGAGGTGGACAGTTTCAAGCACCCAGGATATGTTTTCTGACTTGAATCAAGGTGTAACAAAACTAATACAGTGTGTGATCAGCTAAGATGTATTCTCTTCTGCAAGAAGGAACTCAGTACCAAGACTAAGTTATCAGTGCCGGCCGCGGTGGCCGAGGGCATTGAGGCGCTCCAGTCACGGTCTGCACGGCCACTACGGTCGGGGGTTCGAATCTCCCCTCGGGCATGGATATTTGTGCCTTCCTTAGTCTTAGCTAGTTCATAAGTAGTTTGTAAGCTTAGGGACTGATGACCCCGTAGTTAAGTCCCATAAGTTCTACAAACATTTGAACATTTTGTTATCAGTGCACCGCTCTATATCTCGACCAACTATGTTGCATGGAAGTGAAAGCTGGGTTATCTATTAATAATGTTGAGGTTACTGCTATAGTAGCAAGGATGTTTGCAGGTACTGACTGATGGGAACAATGGCCGGAGGGTGTCCATAATGAGGAAATTAAAGGAAAACTGGGAATGAACACCATGGATTAAGGAGTTAGAGCGACCTTGCCGAGATGTTGGGTTCATTTAGACGCATGGAAGAAGAAAGGTTACTAAAGAGGGTAATGAGTTCGGCAGTAGAGGGTAAGAGGGTCGAGGCAGACCAAGGAAAAAGTACTCAGATTCGTTGAAGAATGATTTTGAAGTAAGAGGGTTAACATCAAACGAGGCATCAATGTTAAAAAATGTTCAAATGTTTGTAGAACTTATGGGACTTAACTACGGGGTCATCAGTCCCTAAGGTTACAAACTACTTATGAACTATCTAAGACTAAGGACGGCACAAATATCCATGCCCGAGGGGGGATTCGAACCCCCGACCCATCAACGTTAGAACTGAATAGGGGATCATGGAGGAATTGTATTAGGGGGACTATACAACAGACTGAACGCTAAAAGACATAATCAGTCTCTAATGATGATTATTATTATTAAGAAGAAGAGTCAAGTATAAAATCGGAGTTTTTTAATTTTCATTGCGATATGTAACATTTACTTATAGAAGGTACCCATGTTCTGTATTAATCCAGGTTTTAAACTGACATAGATAATAAGAAAAAAGGGTTTCTTAAATAAAGATCAACCTGTGTGGGAAAAATAGCGATTAGCATGGCCTACCAAACGAATGGTAGTCCAGAACTCACATACATTTTAACCTAATAGAAAGTTTCATCGCTCTGTATATTGCGCTGCTAAATAAAATATTTTGTCTAAAAAGATAACATCTGATACCTTGGGAACGAATTACTTCGTTTTTTAACTTCAGTGCACAGTTCGGTGTAGTGTCTTTTGAAGTTAAAGCACTTCATCCACTATACTATCAGTGAAGAGTTTTTCCACCTCTTAACTGTGGTTCCGGAGAGTCTCCAAGATCGTCACCAACGGTTACTAATCTTCGTTCAGTTGGTGAATTTTTTTTTTTTTTTTTTTTTTTTTTTTTTGGCGCACTTTAGGTCACGGTTGTAACATTAAAAGTGGGCCTTTCTGATCGCCTTTTGACAGCTAGAAAATTTAATTGAAGATAATGGCTTAACCATTCGTTTGACACGAAAATTGAATAACCGAATTTGTAGGGGAGAAAATTCTCTACAACTTTGCTCTGTTATGTTTTTTTTCATATCTCGTATCGTTTCAGAGATATTTGCAAAAATAACGGCGATTTTTGGCTGGCTGTCTGTCCGTAACGTGTTTCCACTTTTTAAGTCGAACCGTTCAACCGATCGGCACCAAATTTTACAGACATAATAGTTGGCCGCCAGAGACCAGAACCGCCCTTATTCAAATATTCTGCCCTAAAAATACATTAGTAACACTAAAAAACCGTTTGTAATGTAATTGCAATTACAAACAAACCGTTCATCTCACACGAAAACTGAATAATCAAATTTGTAGAGGAGAAAGGTCCCTACAACTTTGCTCTCTTGTGTTTGTTTTCATATCTTGCATCGTTTTAGAGATATTTGCAAAAATAACGGATATTTGACGACGTCTGTCTGTGCGTGACGTGTCTCCACTTTTTAGGTCGAACCGTTCAACCGATCGGCACCAAATTTTACACACATAATAGTTGGCCGCCAGAGACCTGAACCTCCCTTTTTCAAATATTTCGGACAAAAAATACGTTAGGAACTCTTTAAAAAATCCGTTTGCAATGTAATTTTAATTGAGAATAAATCGTTCATGTGACACGATAATTGCATAACCGAATTTGTAGAGAAGAATATTATCTACACCTTCGCTCTATTATGTTTTTTTCATAACTTGCACCGTTACAGAGGTATTTGCAAAAATAACGGAGATTTAACACCGTCACTTGATTTTACGTAAGCCAGGCGTTCTGAGATGTCACGTAAAATTCGTCGTCTAGAACTCTCTCTGGCATACGCCATCTTGCTTGCTGTAGTTTATGATTTTCATATTATAACTTACGCATCGTCATTTCAAAGCAATGGCGCACTGAAGATTTAACAAAACACGTCGTTCTTCGTACTATAAATTATAATCTAGTGTCTAAAATGCCATATTACCAGTTAACAACTGCCACCAATAGTTCGAGAATTAAGAAACCGTTACATAACTGTCGGCCGTAGTGTAGTGTGCAGCACTTTAGGTTGTGATGCTCATGGTCGGTAGTTCAATACCCGCCACTGCTCTTCATTTTTTGCCTTGTCTCCTATAAGGGTTTCGGGCACCCTTATTAATTGAAAAGAGCTATGTTCTGCAATGTTTAGAATTGTGCACATGTAATAGTGCTCCCTCTAAAATGCGTGTTTGTTCTATTTCGTGAACATGACGTGAAATACGTAACAACGAATTGAACAGGGGACTTCTAAAGCATTTGCACAACAACGGGGAGGATACTGTGATAATGAATATTCTAAACAACGTAGAGATACTGGTGGTTTCATATACAAATGGAGTCCTAGATTTCTGTGGCATCTGTCGTAAGGGAAGTGTGTTGTGGTCTTCAGTCAGCAGACTGGTTTGATGCAGCTCTCCTGTGCAAGTGTCTTCGTCTGAGAATACGTTCGGCATCCTACATCCTTTTGAATCTGCTTACTGTATTCGTCCCTCGGTCTCACTCTACGATTTTTACCTCTCACGCTTCCTTCTAATACTAAGTTGACAATTCCTTGATGTCTCAGAATGTGTCCAACCAATCTATCTCTTCTCTTAGTCAGGATATGCCAGAAACTCCTCTCCCCAATTCGGTTAAGCACCTCATTAGTTACGTGATCTACCCATCTAATTTTCATCATTCGTCTGTAGCACCACATTTCAAAAGCTTCTATCATCTTTTTATCTGAACCCCTTATCGTCCACGTTTCACTCCCATACAATACTACACTCTAGATAAATGCTTTCATAAAGGACTTCCTAACATTTAAATTAATATTGGCTGTTAACAAGTTTCGCTTCTTTAGAAACGCTTTTCTTCCGAAAATCATTCTGCATTTTATATCTTCTTCACTTCGGCCATCAGAAGTTATCTTGCTACCAAAATAACAAAATTCTCTAATACTTTTATTGTCTCATTACCTAATCTAATTCCTTCAGAATCGCTTGATTTTCTGACATTGCATTCCATTACCTTCGTTTTACTCTTGTTAATGTTCATCTTATATCTTCCTTTCAAGACACTGTCCATTCAATTCAATTGCTCTTCCAGACCTTTAGCGGTCTCTGACAGAATTACTATGTCACCGGCAAACCGAAATGTTTTTATTTCTTCTCCCTGCACTTTAATGCTCTCTCCAAATTTCTCCTTCCATTCCTTCACTGCCTACTCAATGTACAGATTGAACAATATTGGGGAAAGGCTACACCCCTGTCTTCCTCCCTTCCCAACCTCTGCGTCCCTTTCTTGCCCTTCGACTCTAATAACCGCTGTCTGGTTTTTGTATAGATTGAATATAACTCTTCGCTCCCTATATTTTACCCCTGCTACCTTCATAATTTGGAAGAGTGTATTCCAGTCGACATTTTCAAAAACTTTCTCCAAATCTATAAACGCTAAAAACGTAGGTTTCCCTTTCCTTAGCCTGTCTTCTAAGATAAGTCGTGAGTATTGCCTCCCGTGTTCCTACATTTCTCCTAAATCCAAACTGATCTTCCCCGAGGTCGGATTCCACAAGTTTTTCCATTCGTCTGTAAATAATTCGTGTTAGTATTTTGCATCCGCGACTTATTAAACTGATAGTTCTGTAATTTTCACACTTGTCTGCACTTGCTTTCTATGTAATTGGAATTACTATATTCTTCTTGAAGTCGGAGGGTATTTTTCCTGTCTCATACATCTTGCATACCAGGTGATACAATTTTTTCACGACTGGCTCTCCTATCGATATCAGCAGTTCAAACGGAATTTGATCTACTCCAGGGGCCTTGTTTCGACTAAAGTCTTTCAGCGCTTTGTCAAATTCTTCTCGCAGTATCACATCTCCTATCTCATCTTCCTCTACTCCATCTTCCAAGTCTATAATACTGCCTTCAAATTTATTTCCTTTGTATAGGCCCTCTATATATTCCTTCCACAGTTCAGCTTTCCCCTCTTTTCTTAGTACTGGTTTTCCGTCTGAGTTCTTGATATTCATACAGCTGCTTTTCTTGTCTTCAAATATCTCTTTTATTTTCCGGTAGGCAGTATCTATCTTTCCCCTAGTTACGCATTCTTCTACGGTTCTGCATTTGTCCTCTAGCCACTCCTGGTTAGACATTCTGCACTTCCTGTCAATCTCATTTTTTAGGCGTTTGTACTCCCTTTTTCCTGCTTCACTTGCTGAATTTTTATGTTTTCTCCTCTCATCGATTAAGTGCAGTATATCCTGTGTTATCCAGGGATTTCTATTAGGCCTAGTCTTTCTGCCTATATGGTCCTCTGCTGCCGTCACTACCCTATCTCTCAGAGCTACCCATTCTTCTTCTACTGTATTACTTTCCCCCGTTTCAGCCAATCCTTGCCTAATGTTCCCTCTGAAACTCTCAACCAGCTCTGGTTCCTTCGATTTGTCCAGGTACCATCTCCTAACCTTTCTAGCTTTCTGCAGTCGCTTAAGTTTTAATCTGCAGTTCATAACCAATAAGTTATGGTCAGAGTCTATATCTGCCCCTGGATACGTCTTACAGTTTAGAACCTGGTTTCTAAATCTATTCCTTACCATTATAAAGTCAATCTGCTACCTTCCAATGTCTCCTGGTCTCTTCCACATGTACAGCCTTCTTTCATGGTGATTAAACCAAGTGTTGGTGATCATTAAATTGTGCTCTGCGCAAAATTCTACCAAGCGATCTCCTCTTTCATTCGTTTTTCCCAGTCCATATTCACCTACTACATTTCCTTCTCTTCCCTTTCCTACTACCGAGTTCCAGTCCCCCATCACAATCACGTTTTCGTCTCCCTTAACTTTCTGAATGATTTCTTTTACCTCCTCATACATTTTTTCGATATCCTCATCATCGGCCGTGCTAGTTGGCATATAAACTTGCACTGCTGTGGTCGGTGTTGGCTTTGTGACTATCTTTACTACGATAATGCGTTCACTATGCTGTTCATAGTAACTTAGCCGCATTCCTATTTTCTTATTCATTATCAGAACTTCTCCTGCGTTATCACCAACTGATTTTGTATTTATAATCCTGTACTCACCTGACCAGAAATCTTGTTCATCCTACCACAGAACTTCACTAAACCCTACCATATTTAACCTATCCATTTCTCTTTTCAAATTTTTAGCTTACCTACGCGAATAAGGGTTAGAACATTCCACGCTCCGACCCGTAGAATGCCTGTTTTGTTTTTCTTGATGACGACATCCTCCTGAGTAGTCCCCGCCCGGAGATCCGAATGGGGGACTGTTTTACCTCCGGAATATTTTACCCAATAAGATGCCATCATCATATGGTCATACCTGGGTTTTTCCTAGTCTATGTTTACAATTCGTTGGTATGTATTTAAAGGCATTTTCTCGTAACAGAACAATGGCACTTTTCAGAGAAAGCGCTGTTACCTTTGAACAACTTGGAACCTTGCAGAATATAGTTGTTCAGTTAACCTTTTAGGAAGCAAGAGGGAAAAAATTATCAGTGGTGGTTACATTATTTTTTTCTTTTTACACTTTTTGTCTTCAGGGAGATCGATGCTTTGCAGTCGTTTGTTCATGTTCGTTGAGAATTTTGCTCAGTTTTTCATTACATATGGTGTTGAACCGTCTCCCTTTTTTTATTGGTTTTTCGGTTTGATAGGTACTTTGTGAACGTTGGTATGTTTCGTTCTATTTTGATCGTTTCGTCGTTCACTCAGTTTTCTCGTTACAGAGAATGTCGAACTACCATGCTGACAACCTTCCGACCGAACGCGCTGAGCCGCTGCGTCCTAGCAGGTTTCGAACCACCGTCTAACATGTTTGTACTTCACAAACAAATTCGTCGCCCACTAGGCTACGGCGAACAGCTGCGAGAGTAATCCGTAATTTCCTTATCATCGATGGCAGTTCTAATCTGCTAATATGGCATTTTAGACATTAGGTTATAATTCATTGTCCTACGAACGACGTGTTGTTGATAATTTTCAGTGCGCCATTGCTTTTAAATGACAATACTTGAGCTATAATAAGAAAACCATCAAATACAGAAAGTAAGATAGCGTATGCAAAAGAGAGTTTCGGGTGAGGAAGTTGCGTAACTGATTTCCGAACACTAAATGTACGCCGTGTTCAATCCAGGCTATAGTCACTCGTCCGAACAACAAATGTACGCTACGTTCCTTCAAGGGTATAGTCATTCGTAACCAGTACAGACAAAGAAAATAAACTTTGACCAAAGTTGGTCCGGATTGTATACCCATTAGATTTCTATCTGATTATGCTGAAGAGATAGCTCTTTACTTAACAGTCATATACAACCGCTCTCTCATAGAAGGATATGTACCAAAAGATTGGAAAGTTGCCAGGGTCACACCTATATTCAAAAAAGGCAGTAGGAGTAACCCACTAAACTGCAGGCCTATTTCACTGACGTCAATATGCAGCAGGGTTTTGGAAGATATCCTGTATTCAAATATTATGAATTATCTCGAATAGAACGATCTATTTACCCAAGGTCAACACGGATTTAGAAAATATCGTTCATGCGAAACACAACTAGCTCTTTATTCACACGAAGTGATGGGTGCTATCGACAAAGGTTTGCAAATCGATTCCGTATTTCTTGATTTCCAGAAATCTTTTGACACCGTACCTCACAAACGGCTTTTAATGAAATTACGTGGTTATGGTGTATCGCCCCAAATTTGCGATTTTACCGTCTAGTAAAATCATCTGAAGATCAAAACCAACTGCAGAACGATCTGAATAAGATATCAGTATGGTGTAAAAATTGGCTATTGACTCTAAATAATGAGAAGTGTGAAGTCATCCACACGAGTACGAAAAGAAATCCGTTAAACTTTGTTTACAAGATAAATCAATCAAATGTGAAGGCCGTAAACTCCACAAAATACCTAGGAATTACTATTACTTCAGACTTAAATTGGAAAGAACACGTAGATAATATCGTGGGAAAGGCGAACCAGAGACTGCGTTTTATTGGCATAACCCTTAAAAGATGCAACAGAACTACTAAAGAAACTGCATACACTACGCTTGTCCGTCCATTTTTGGAGTATTGCAGCCTAGTGTGGGATCCTTATCAGGTGGGTTTGACGGAAGACATCGAAAGAGTCCAAAGAAGGGCAGCTCGTTTCGTATTGTCACGATACAGGGGAGACAGCGTTACGGAAATGATACAGGATCTGGGATGGGAATCATTACAACAACGGCGCTTATCGCTGCGGCGTGGGCTACTTGCGAAACTCCAATCGCCAACATTCTCCTCCGAATGCGAAAATATATTGTTGACTCCCACTTACATAGGTAGAAATGACCATCAGAATAAAATACGAGAAATCAGATCTCGAACAGAGAGATTCAGGTGTTCATTCTTCCCACGCGCTATTCGAGAATGGAATGGGAGATAAATAGTATAATTGTGGTTTGATGAACCCTCTGCCAGGCACTTAAATGTGATTTGCAGAGTATCCCATGTAGATGTAGATGTAGAATTACCAAGCCAAGACAAGTGATAGTATTTTAACGTGAAAATATAATGAAAAGTGGGAAACATATTAAAATAATAGTTTAAATAGGAAAAAGGTAAGAAGGAAGAGTATGTTTGTCAAAGCGAAAGTGAAATATCAAATAAATTACTTTGGCTGTTTGTTAAAATGCGGTCAGAAATAATATTACATGTTGGGTGCATAGATATTATCACAATAGTAGAGTCGTGATCGTTTCTCCCATAATTTTTTAATATTTACATTTTTATTATTTTTGTCCGAATTATTTGCAAAAAAATCATAAAACTACAACTAAATCTAAAGTTGGCCGTATAATACGTTAGTGCGATTTTTTTTTCTTTGTAGACAGAAGTGGGCTTAGGTGAGGGAACAGGTGAAAACCAAATGGTTCGCGTTTGGCACATCGGATGTCAGTTTCTAAATCTTAGATCCCTTCCCCAATGTCGAATCGGTTCGATGGTCAGATTACACACACATTTAGAAACCATTCTTTCATTTCAGGGACCTCTTTTTCTTTAACTATTATGCGAAATAATTAACAATAAGATCCTCATACAAGAAAATACTGAACATGATTCATTCGGCGCATGAAATCGATAGCACGTATGCCCGTGGCGTGGACTCTGTGTTACACAGATTATTCTGGTTGCTGTACAGATCTGCCTTAAACAGATGGATCCACATATAAGCCTCATTAAAAAAATCGCAGAGGCGCTCTGCATTACGCCGATTGTCCTAGGTCAGTGTTTTTCATCCTTTTCGACTATGCGACCCCCTTTAAAGTAAAAATATTCTGGCGACCTCTTTTCATACAAAAATATTTTGGCGAAGCCCCCTCCCTCACGAACCGTAACAAAACAAAGTTATCTCAAAGCTAACATCTTCTTGGTTTTGCTTAAGCTTTCTTTTAATTTGTCTGAATAAGCTCTTTTGTGTATTTTTCGCAATGGTACTCATATCCTATTATTACCTTATTTCCTGCAGAAAAATAGATTTATTTTAAAGAGTAATTCACATTTCAGGCAAGACTCAGAAGTGAATTATGCGCATTAATGAAGTAGATCTTTTTTTCCAATTTTTCAGAATTACTTATTGTACCAAATTCTTTTCCTGAAAACCGTTTTCAGAGTTTGTGCTTATTCACCATTAACACTTTGTATAGTAAAACAATCTATAATTTATTCAATTCATAATGAATATTACACAAAGAACTCCGTAATTTTAACATTAAATAAATTTCACTTAGGCATACGTTTTTGTATTACTGAACCCCTAGTTACTTTATGGTGTAGGTACTTCCTGCTGTGACGGCGACCCAACAAGCAAGACGTCGCGACCTCCCTGAGGGTGGCAACCCACAGGTTGAAAAACACTATCCTAGGTGATAAAGAAGGCAAACAAATTGAGCACGATAGGTGTTGCGCACACTTTATCTGTAGTAAACTTGACTGTTTTCTTTCTTTTGATTTCCCGTAGCTGATGCTTTATTGTTGCAGCGGGCGCTGGATCACCTGGATCTGAATCTTTTCTCGTACCGCAAGCAGAACGCCGTAGCGTGGACCAAGCTGTGCGGGGACGGGTCCCCAATTCAGCCCCTCTGCCTCTTCTTCTACAGCAGCATCGTCGGCAAGTACGAGGGGCACTTCAACAAGGTACGTCATACCGCCTTTCGTGAGATTCTGACATATGAGGCACTTTAGAAAGATACAACGATCGAAAGAGTACAAAGAAGGGCAGCCCCTTTTGTATTGTCAAGATACAGGGGAGACAGCGTCACGGAAACGACACAGGATCTGGGATGTGAATCCGATCTGCACGGCCACTACGGTCGGGGGTTCGAATCCCCCCTCGGGCATGGATATTTGTGCCGTCTTTAGTATTAGCTAGTTCATAAGTAGTTTGTAAGTTTAGGGACTAACCCCGCAGTTAAGTCCCTTAAACTTAACAAACATTTTTTTTTTTTTTTTTTTTTTTTTTTTTTTTTTTTTTTTTTTTTGGGATGGGAATCATTACAACAACGGCGTTTATCACTGCGGCGTGGTCTGCTTACTAAACTCCATTCGCCAACATTCTCCTCCGAATGCGAAAATATATTGTTGACCCCCACCTACATAGGTAGAAATGATCATCAGAATAAAATACGAGAAATCAGACCTCGAACTGAGTGATTCAGATGTTCTAATGAAATGGTAGATGAATAGCTATAAAGGTGTTTCGATAAACCCTCTGCCAGGCACTTACATGTGATTTGCAGAGTATTCCATGTAGATGTCCAATGTAGATGTAGAACGCAACTGTCAGACAACTAGTAGATGATAAAGACATGTGTAACGTAATTTCCAAAGAAAGCAGGGGCAGACAGATGTGAAAATTACAGAACCATCAGTTTAATAACTCATAGATACAAAATTCTAACACAACACATGAAAAATCTCGTAGAAGCCGACTTCGGGGAAGATCAGTACGGATTTAGAAGAAATGTAGGATCACGTGAGGCAATACTCATCTCACGATTCATCAAAGACTTAGAAGACAGATTAAGGAAAAGCAAACCAGCATTTATAGCTTTTGTATATTTGGAGAAAGCTTTTGAAAATGGAGACTGGAATACATTATTTCAATTTCTGAAGTTGGCAGGGGTAAAATATACGGAACGGAAAGTTATTTACAACTTGTATACAAACCAGGAAGCTGTTATTAGAGTCGAAGGGCATGAAAGGTAAGTATTGGTCGGGAAGGTAGTAAGACAACATCTTAGCCTTTCTCAAATGTTATTCAATTTGTACATTGAGCTAGCTGTGAAGGAAAGCAAGGAGGAATATGGAGAAGTAATTAATGTTCAGGTTGAAGAAATAAAATCTTTCACTTTTGCCGATGACGTTATAATTCTGTCAGAGACAGCAAAGGACCTGGAAGAGCAATTGATAGGAATGGACAGTATGTTGAAATGAGCGTATAAGATCAACATTAAGGGGGGGCGGTGATGAAAAACACATCCTACTTCAAAAATGCACCAAATCCACAATTTTGGAGATGTGGCTATGAAATTTTTTACCACGCTTTAATTGAAAGTAACACATTTACATATAAACTCCTTTGATTACATATGTTCGACTTTTTTAAATGAAATTTGAAATGTTATTTTCCAAAAATAATGTATGTTCCTTTTTCTCAGAAAGTATTCAAGAGATTTCTACAAAACTTCCTCTGTTTCATCGCTTTGTATGTTATACGCTTCTCTCATGAGGTTTTTGAAATAGGTCAAATAGAAGAATTTTTATAATTTCTTAATTATAATCCCAGAAGTACAATTTTAAATTCACCAAATTTCCAAGCACTTTGCTCCATATCTCAACTTGCATTCACAATTTCAAAATTTTCTCTCGGGACAAATATGTGTACAAAATTTCATAATTCTAGCATTTATAGAATCTGAGGAAAAGTTACATAAAATTTAAAACACATACTTTTCAAGAAACGCGTTTTAAAGTTAGACCTAACTTTTTTCCTTATTTCACTTCTTGAGAAGGCACCACATTTGTACTCTAGGTTGTCTTAGCCTTAAAGGCTTCTATTCTGGTTTCTTCCTGTCTTCTTTCCTTTACCAGGTCTTCAACTGACTTTTCAGCTGCAGAGACGCGCTGTAAATTTACTTTTCTCAGTATGTCTTGAGGAAAATTTCCTATCTTGAAGCTCATTCATTCTAATACCTTCATCCTCCCGAAGTTCCCATAATTAAATACAAGAACTGCAATTCTGACAACCGCAGGAGATGCAAGTGTGGTTTTAGGGCATCGTTTCCATATGAGTGAATTTAGAGACTCATTTGGATTTTGGGTTTTGCCATGAACACACTTTTTGAGAAGTGCAGGATCGGCCAGAAACCGAGATTCATCACTGTAGTATGCTCCATTCACCTCACTAATTTTTCGTTTGGAGCTGCTAGTAGACGAGTTCACATTTTCAGCAGATGTTCGTACTTCGTACGCAGCCTCATTTCTGGTTTGTCGTTGTTTGTCACGTCTCCTATTCACTAACTTATTCAAACGCAGTTTATCCAGTTTTTATACACTCTTTGTGATCGTTGCATAACTGAATGAAGAAAGAATCGAACACTTGTATAAATCTCCGTCAGTATCACAAGGCAAAAAAGTATTGCTTCCGTAAAAGATGCAGCTAGTTTGTTATTGTTTATAAGATACGGAACAGAGTCAAAGATGATCTATAAAACCAAAGAGTATGTATCAAGGCCTTCTAGGTGTATCCCATACACGTTTGGTTCAAAATAATTCACAGAATCATTGTCCACTGAGCTGGTATTGAAGTACTGCTTCAAATCGTGGGCGTGGCAGGGAGGTCGCGTCACACTTTCAATTAATTTTCAGGCACTTCGGATTCGATTTCAGCATTGAAACTTCGGGAACTTATTTTCCATGAGTTGTACTAACAAATAAAAAATAAATCGAGAATTGACTTTTTCGGTCTATTTAACAAAAGAGAAACAAGTGTAATGGATTGTAGTCTAAGATAATCAGGTCTTGTTAAAGGAATTATATTAGGTAATGCAGTAATGAAGGTGGTAGATTAGTTCGTCACTTGGGTAGTAAAATAACATATCATTGTCACAGTATAGTGTCTATAAAATACAGTAAGGTAATGGGACGAAAAGCGTTTTCGAAAAAGAGAAATTTTTAACATCGAATATTAATTTAAGGCAACGAAGACTTTTCTGAAGGCATTTATGTGGAGTGTTACGTTATACTAGAGTGAAACATGGACGATATATAGTACAGACAGGAGGACGATATAAGGTTTTGAAATGTGGTTCTACATAAGAATGCTGAAGATTAGAATTGGAGAGAAAAGGAATTTCTGGCAAACCTTGTCAATTGGTAGGACACATTCTTAGACATAAACGAAGCGTGAATTTAGCCTTGTAGGGAAGTGTATGGGCTAAAAATCGCAGAGGCAGACCAAGAGACGAATACAGTAAGCAGGTTCAAATGGATGTGGGTTACTGTTTTTGCAAGGAAATGGATGGGCTTGGTCAGGATAGAGTAGGTCGGAGAGATGCATCAAACCAGTCTCCGAACTGAAGACCACAACAACAACGATGTAACACTATACAAATTAACGTCAGAAGTTTCATATCATCACAATGACGCTAGTAGCACAGAATCCGTTCTTATTGTAGTCAAAGAGAAAAAGAGAACAGACATGAAAGCGTCGTATGTCGAATCAAAGATTAGTGAATGCGTTGCTAGAAAGTCTTCAATGATTTAAGGAAATCAGAATAACTAATCCGACATTTCTGCCTGTTGTATCCGAAATGCGAATCACAGTCCAGTGTTGTAAGTACACCTCCAGCTTACCCGATGAGCTGTTTGAAATCTCATCTTGGTTTTCGTGGAATGCGCTACAAAAGATGTCCATAGCAGGACTTGAGAAAATAGGAATTTGAAAGCTACTACCCGCAAGAAATTTATGAAGATCTTTCTGTTTAGCAAAAGCCAATAGGGACATATTTCAGAATACTTACTTGCTCAACACGAAACTCTCATCTCAATCTCTGAGAGTGTTGAGCATCAGTGATTCAAGTTCCAGAAAACCGTAGAATACGCATTAGACAAGTTGTGCTGAGGAGAATTAAGAGAGATGAAAAGATCCACAGTGATTCAAGAGCCGACCTGCAAAACATTTACGAAATAAGACAACTTCACTGCAATTATAAACGTAGCAAAAGCCTTTCAGACAAACAAAAATCAAACAATGCCAATATTAGCGTAAAGTGATCCTTGGGAGAGGCGTCCAGCGATTTAGAAAGCAAATTTTTGTGTACATACTTGGGAGAAAATCGTACGAAATTTTGGTTTTACGTCATATCGGTAAATCGGTCGAAACCATATGCCCAGACGCTTTGTGAGCGTAATGGTGTTGAAACAGAAGTTGGCACACAAAAGAGGATCGGGAGAGGCCCTGCGGTCCAAGGCGCCTTGCTGCGGAGTTCGCGTCTCTTCCCCGTCAGAGCAAAGCATTCTTAAGGATTGGAAAATATGTGCAGGTTATTCCCGTTTACAAGAAGGGTCATCGATCACATGTGCAGAACTATAGATCTGTGTCTCTGACGTCAATCAGATGCTTTATTTTGGAACACTTTGTCTTTTAGAGGATTATGACATTTTTGGAGCTCAAAAATCTTCTCTGTAAGATCATGCGAAACCTAGATAGCGCTATTAATCCACGGGACCCAGAGGCTAGTTGATACAGTATCCCAGGAAGATACCGTGTGCCCTGACTGTCGTAAGGTGTTCGGTACGGTTTAGCACCGTCGCCTGAACAAGAAAGTGCGAGTATATGGAATATCAGACCAAATTTGTGACTAGATTCAAGAGTTTCCAGCTACAAGAACGCAGTATATGATTAACAACAGACAGAGGTCTTCACACTTGAAAGGGATTTCTGGCGTGCCCCAGAGAAATGTTATACGACCGATGTTTTCACACCTTGTACCTAACACAGCAAGTTCAATATGGCGTTTTGGGGTAGTACTGCAGTACAACGAGAAGTCGCAACACTGCAAAAGGCGAGTGAAGTACAGGAGGGTATGCAGTGTATCGCCCAATTATGTAGGGAATGGCAACTGAGCATCGATATAAACAAATGTAAAGTGTGTTATTTACATAGAAGAAAAAATCCTTTATTAAGTTAGTATGCAACGGCAGGATAAATTATTACGAGCAGTTACTTCCATAAAATATCTGGAGTAGACACAAGGAGCGATTTGAAATGGAACACGCATATAAAATTTAATCGTGCGTCAGGCAGATGCCAGACAGATTCAGTGGAAGAATCCTCAAGAAGTTCAGTCCGTCTACAAAGGAAGTACGTTACAAAACACTATATCTATCGACGTTTGAGTATTGCTCATCAGGGTGGGATCAGTGGCATATGAGGTTGATGGACGATATAGAGATAATCCAGCGTAGATCTGTACACTTCATCAGTCTCATTTAGGAAGCGTCAAAGCGTCACAAAGATCATCAAAAAACTTCAGTGGCAGCCGCTGAAACAGAGGCGTTCTGTATCGCTGTAGGGGCACATTTCAAAGGGCATACGTTTCTCGAGAAGTCAACCAATATATTGCTTCCCTCCACGTATATCTGGTAAAACAGAGAGAGACTAGAGCCCACACGGAGGAAAACCGTAATCGTTTTATCCGATAACCATACGCGACTGGAATAGGATGAGGAAGTGCCACTAGTATACAATGTACCCTCTGCCATACACCAGGAAGTGGCTCAATGAGTATGGATGTAAATTTTGATGTGAAGGGAGGCGTATCTACTACAACAATACACACAAAATTTTCCATTCAATCACTTGAAATTCGTTGTATCTGGAACAACTTCATTTACGCGATAACTAGTTCTGAGGTAGAAATATCTGCTTAGAAATACCACACAGTAAGGAACAAAAAATAGGATTTAATATCCCGTCGATCATATAGTAAGGAAATTCGAAGTACATACAAAGACTGTAAACAATACTTCTTTACAACGTAGCGTAGTGTTGTAGAGGAAATATTGACAAAATATTTGATATAACACTCATGTGGTTCATCAAGTCGGAAAACTCCCTCAAATTGACCCACACGAGTCACCCAACGTATATCATATGCGCGGTATATGACAATAGCCTTTGTCTATGCGCTCAAATAATTGGTCCTACAGAAAAAATTAAATAGTAAAGACTTTTGCTGGAGATTTAATGTAATTTAATTTCATACCGCAATACGTTTTCTCTAGAGCCATGGTTTTCCAGTTCTTCTAGGAAATCGTATAAATGTGACCATCTAACGGATCGCCACTTCCACACTCCCGCCCCTGTCCTCCCGGCTAATAGGTCAGGATGTCCAGTATTTATCAACTACCATTTACCGTAATAAAAGGAATCTGCTACCACCCATGTCTCTTCGTCTAATACACACATACAACCCTCTTTCATGTTTCTTAAACCAAGTGTTTGTGATGATTAAACTGGGTTCTCTTCAAAATTACAGTATGCACTTTCTCTTACATTCCTTTTCCCCAGTCCATATTCAACTCCTGTTTCTTCCTTTTCGTACTAAAGAGTTCCAGTCCCCCATCACAATCAAGTTTTCCTTTCCGTTATCTGTCTGAATAATTTCCTTTATCTCCTCATTCATTACTTCGGTCTCCTCATCATCGGCAGAGCTAGCGGGCATTTATACTTGTACTACGATGTGGGTGTTGGCTTCGTGTCTACCTTTGCTACGATAATGCTATCAGAATACTGCTCTAAGTAAATCGAATTTATGTTTTTATATTCAATATTAGCCCTACTCCTGCGTTACCTCTTACTCATTTTGTGTTGATAACCCTAACCAGAAATGCTGTTCATTCTGCCACCGAGCCGGCTGCGGTGGCCGAGGGAACTGAGGCGCTTCAGTCACGGTCTGCACGGCCACTAAGGTCGGGGGTTCGAATCCCCCCTCGGGCATGGATATTTGTGCCGTCCGTAGTTGTAGCTAGCTCATAAGTATTTTGTAAGTTTAGGGACTGATGACCCCGTAGTTAAGTACCATAAGCTCTACAAACATTTGAACATTTTCTGCCACCGAACTTTAATAACTCCACCATATCTAACTTCAACATATCCATTTCTCTTTCCTAATTTTTTTACTTACCTCCCCGATTAAGGGACAGAACGTTCTTCACCCCGATCCGTAACATGCCTGTTTTGTTTTTCTCGATGACGAGATGTTCCTGAGTAGTCTCTGTCCAGAGATCCGAGTGGGGGACTATTTTACCTCCGAATTATTTTACCCAAGAGAACGCCATCATCATATACCCATATAGAAGAGGACAATGTTTTAGGGAAAAGTACTTTCTGCCGTTCGCAGTAACTGCATGGCAAGGCCACGTTAGCTGATGTTACAACGCCAGCTCAGTCAATGTTCCAGACTGCTGCCCTTGTAACTACTGAAAATGTTGCTGGCCCATTTCAGGAACCACACTTTTGTCTGGTTGCATAGATACCCCAGTTTTACATTGATTTTAATTTGGTCTTTTTATTCACTACTGCGGTGTATGACTTGCCAGCTAATAACCCTGACTATTATGGGCATTGCTAATAAAAGTAAATGGTTCATGCTCTGACCGAATGCTGTAACAGCTGACTGCCGGGTTTCTTTATTTATATATAAATTAATCAAAGGCCTCAAACCGAAAAATTTGTTATAAACTAGATTGCACAACGGATAACACGATCCCGGGTATTTAATCAATTGTCACAACCTTCGATACAGAGTAGGGGGAAACTATGACAACTGCCCAGAATTTAGCTTTTGCTTGCATCGTAATCACTCATCTGATATTAGTTACTTTATTTAATTTCTGTTATTAGGGTTCCAGCTTTCTCTGTTAAATTTAAACGGTTGGAGGAAAATCTCTTCATAATAAAGTCCGACTAATTCAGGACAAGATTTTTTTATTTTTTTATTTTCTGATGGTATGCAAATAAAACCATACCCTTAGAAAAATTAAATTTACAACCAAACAAAAAATGGTTTGTGAATACTCATTGCAGAGCAGATAAACATTTCGAGCCACATGCTCAAAGATTAATTAACTAATAGACTTGCTGATCTCCTAAACATATAAATTTTTAACATGTTTCACATCACACTGTATGGAAAACGAGAGATAAAAAGGATTTATTGGACTAGTAAGGTTATCCCTCTTCACACAGACGCACTCGCTCATCAACCGCTTTTACACTGCATGCGCTAACCACTCCATTTTTAGCTAGCAAAGGAAATAAAAAAAATGGTTCAGCAAAGAGAGTGGCCGTTATTAATTGCTGATTTCAATGCAAGACATGAGACACGCAACGGTATCTACCGCTCAAATCTTACAGAATCCCAAAAACTCTAAACACACACACCATATAAAAAATATTATAAAAGAAATCTACACGTGGAGCTTCGTCACACAAGCATAACTGGCGCTCCTGCTTTATCATACTGAACCACGCAACAAGATTTACGGCGGGAAGCACATGGCTCAGCGATTTCCACAAAATTAAGTGCCCTCCAGAAAAGAAAAACAAATATTATTAGAAATTTCATCTGTTCCTAGAATTGCTCTGTGCGATAAGACGCCACTCTACCCCACTCTGCTCAATTGCCACCAAGCTTCGCCACATGGTCTCCGCGGCTCATTCTATCTTTGGTCTGATTACAAAAAATTACAAAATCAATGAAATACCGGAAAACCCGCGGTAGAAAATGAGATCTGGCTTGTTCCACTGGCTTCTATCGACCACTTAAGGTGCATTCTTTGAAATTGCCAGACTATGGGCCTATTGTATAATGGCGGGAAAATTTGTCTAAGTCCCATTACACAAAAAAACTCCTTAAATGCCATACCATTTTCTCCGCACAAAATTTTTAAGATGTGGGTTTTCAAAAGCTTTACTAAATAAAACAGAAAACATAGCGAAATCTCAAAGGGTGTGGTAGCAAATAGATACTGAGTCGCGGCCGTTACCGTTGGCATCAAACTATTTTAGGTACTCAAATTGACCAAAAAATAACCAAAATCGCTAATCTTTCTGCCTTATTAACATAATTCTGCTTCAACTATTGCGTTACGAGTTAGATTCAGTATAATAAGACACATTTTTACAAACCTACTTACCACATTTGCAGCAGTCGAGCACGGCACGTCCGTCCTCTCGGGCCTCCAACCTAACAGTGCCAAACATGGCGTCTCCTGAGCCCAACGAACCGCTACTTTTTTAAACGCGAGGAAGAAACCTGCCATTGGCCGGTCCCTTCCTCCCCCGCAAGACAAGCGACACCCGAGAAAGCTACTGCCAACCTCAACCTCCCTCTTTGCCACACCTAAGCCAAAGATTTCGCAACTACTCCACCGCCTCGAAACTATCTTTGGTTAGTAATTACAGAAAATAACCTACTCATAAAACATTCACACACCTTCATTTTCATGGTGGGGGACGAGAGGAAAAAGAAAGTGTGATAATCAAATTATAAATAAAACAAATAACGTATTTCCAGATCTAGCTGTCTAGAGAAGTTAATCAGCGTTACAGTTCGTAATTATTCTCCATGAAACTGTCATTATAGTTTGATTTACTATGAAGCTAGCCCAATAGAGCTTAAATGGAGCGTACTGCAGTAGCGGTTCATGGTCTCTCCACCTACGCTACGGCTATCCGTACCGTTGAAGAACATAAGCGACCCCACTTCAACAATGTCTGTGGCTGTTGGGGTTGTTAGAAACTGCTAGCTACCTATAATAACGGCCTTTCATGGCAGAAACAACTGATACTCTTCAGCTCCCTACATATCTATTCCATATCTGTCGTAATATGATGAAAAGTATCCCTTGAAACACACCTTACAGAGAACAGATTTAGACGTCAAAGTACATAACGTGAAGAAATACATACATATTACAACTTCCATGGTGTTTGGTCAATCAGTGTAGAAGTCTGTTGTGCAATACTCTTTTTATTTTTATTGGTTTTTTCTGTTCCATAGGACCCAATTGAGAAGTGAGACTCTGTGGTCATGGAAGAAGTCAATACATTAATTGTTACACAAGAATGGTAATAGAAAATTTTTAAGTAGTCCTTTGCACACGACAATCTTAAGACAAAGTGAAAAGAATCAATAAAGAAAAAATAAATTAGCTTAATTGTTTAACTTTTCTAGGAGTTCCTCGACAGAATAAAATGAGTGAGCCATGAGGTAACTCTTCAATTTAGATTTGAAAGCGTGTGGATTAGTGCTAAGATTCTTTAGTTCTTGTGGCAGCTTATTGAAAATGGATGCCGCAGAATACTGTACCCCTTTCTGCACAAGTGTTAAGGTGGTGTGATGCAAATGTAGATTAGACTTCTGTCTAGTATTCACCGAGTGAAAGCTACTAACTCATAGGAATAAGCTGATATTATTAACAACAAACGACATCAAAGAAAAAACGTATTGTGACGCCAGAGTCAAAACTCCCAGACTACTGAAAAGGGGTCGACATGACGTTCGCGAACTTACACCACATATTGCTCGAACCGCCCGTTTTTGAGCCAGAAATATCCTTTTTGCATCAGGCGAGTTACCCCAAAAAACAATGCCATACGTCATAAGTGAGTGAAAGTAAGCGTAATAGACTACTTTTCGTGTTGAAAAATCACTTATCTCAGATATTGTTCTAATGGTAAATATAGCAGAATTTAGTTTTGGAACAAGATCCTGAACATGGGCTCTCCATGACAGCTTACTGTCTATATGAACACCTAGAAATTTGAACTGTTCAGTCTCACTTATCACATGCCCATTATGTGTAATCAGAATGTCAGCTTTCGTCAAATTATGTGTTAGAAACTGTAAAAACTGAGTTTTACTGTGATTTAACATCAACTTGTTTTCTACTAGCCATGAACTTATCTCTTGAACTGCATTATTTGATACTGTGTCAATATTACGAGCAACATCCTTCACTACCAAGCTGGTATCATCAGCAAACAAAAATATTTTACAATCACCTGTTATACTCGAAGTCATATCATTTATATAAATAAGAAACAGCAATGGTCCCATACTTAATTGTGCCCCATTGGGATTGCACGTCATAGCCATTTTCTACACTGCGGAGAATTACCTTCTGTTGTCTATTATTAAAGTAAGAGGTGAACCAGTTGTGGGCTACTCCCCGTATTGCATAATGTTCCAACTTCTGCAACAATATTTTATAATGAACACAAACGCTTTTGTTAAATCAAAGAAGACACCTAATGTCCGTAGCCTCTTATTTAACCCATCAAGTGCCTCACAGAGAAACGAAAATATAGCGTTTTCAGTCGTTAAACCACTTCTAAAACCAAACTGCACGTTTGACAATAAATTATGTGAACTGTAATGATCAATTAATCTTGAATATACAGCCTTTTCAATAACTTTAGAAAAAACCGATGGCATAGAAATAGGTCTATAGTTGTCTACATTATCCCTTTCTCCTTTTTTATAAAGCGGTTTCACTACTGAGTATTTTAATCTGTTAGGAAACTGACCATTCTGAAAGGAAAAATTACAAATATGGCTTAGTACTGGGTTAACATATGGAGAACAGTACTTTAGAATTCTGCTAGATACCCCATCATATCCACAAGAGTCCTTAGTCTTTAGTGATTTAATTATTGACTCAATCTCACCTATGGAAGTATCATGAAGGACCATTTCAGGTAACAGCCTCGGAAAGGCATTTTCTAAAAACGTTATATGATTACCTGTAGAAAGTAGAGTTTTGTTTAGTTCCCCTACTATATTCAGAAAGTGATTATTGAATATTGCACATATATCTAACTTGTCAGTAACAGAAACATTCCTACTAAGCTCTGACGTTATATCTTCTACCTACTCCTGCTGACCAGACACTTCCTTCAAGACTGACCAGATAGTTTTAATTTTATCCCGAGAGTTTGCTATTATTTTTGCGTACCGCATACTTTTTGCATTCTTAATGACATTTTTCAGAACCTTGCAGTACTGTTTGTAATGAGCTATTGCATCTTCATTCTGACTACTTCTAACATTTTGATACAACTCCCGCTTGGTTCTACATGATACTCTTATCCCCTTTGTCAGCCACCCTGGCTGTCTGTTACTGGAAGTACCCTGTTTTGAGCGTTCTAGCGGAAAGCAACTTTCAAACAGCGTAAGAAATGTGTTAAGGAAAGTATTATATTTATCATCTGCATTATCAGCACTATAAACATCCTGCCATTCTTGTTCCTTAATTAAGCTTAAAAAGGTGCCAATTGCAACTGGATTAACTTTTCTGAGTGGTTGATATTTATGTTTAACATTTGTTTGAGAACAAATACTTTTTAGAATTAAAAGTTGGGCATCGTGGTCTGATAGGCCATTTACTATTCTGCTGACAGAGTGCCCCTCTAATAATGAAGAATGAACAAAAATATTGTCAATGGTAGAATTGCTATTTCCTTGCACTCTCTGCCCCATTCATCGCATGAAATTTTATGCAGATAATGATGTTGCTAGAGTTTTGAGGGCCAAGCTTGCAAAATGTCATCAATATCGGAATGAAAGTGTAGTTTGGTGTCATGGTCTGATTGCGTAGACATTCCTGGCGTAATACCTGATGGTATTGCAGGCCGGATAACTTCGTCATCTGAGGGACTTGATTTGATTTGATTAATTTGATTTTTTCAGGGAAGCAAAAACAGTCTTGGTCCAACCCGCCACTGCCCACACCGAAACTAAGTTTATTGTGCGGTATCGCTCCCTGTATATCTAGTAAAGCCAACCAATGGCCTTGAACAGTGCAAGGAGTCCCTTTACCAGTTCTTTAATAGACACAATTTCTTCGGGTCTGGTTGTCCCAAATGTTCTGTGCCTTTTACTCTCCAATGCAATGCATTCGAAGATTAGATGTGATGCAGTTTCATCACCGTCATCACAGATCCTACATTTAGGGTCCTCTTCTGTTATTCCCATTGTATGTAGGTGTTTTTTAAAATTCCCATGGCCTGTCAGCAATCCAACCATGAGTATAATCTCTCTCCTGTTCAGGCCCAGGATTGCAGAGCTTCTTTTATAACATGGCTTTGGCACCATTACCTTGCCATGTTTTTGTTCATAGACTGTGGTCCAATAATCTACGTGCTGTCTTCTGAGCCAGTTACGTAGCTCCAATTTGATCATTGCCTTGATGATTGTCAGGACAGGTTCCGGTCCAATAAATGGAGTCTCTGCCCCCATCCTGGTTAATCTGTCGGCATGTTCGTTGCCACTGATCCCCGAATGCCCAGGGACCCACAATAGGTTTACCCTATTGCTTTCCCCTAGCTCCACCAGAACCCTGTGACATTCTGCAACAATTTTGGTTCTTGTTGCAGGAGCTGCCAGTGATCTCAGGCCTGCCTGGTTGTCTGAATAGATATAGATGCTAAGGTCTCTGTAGCACCTACGCAAATTCTCCTCCACACACGCCCTGATGGCATCTGAGGGACTTACGATGTTATATAAGGAGACACAAATGATTATCCTACCTCCCGCTTCTGGAAAGGTGTTCTTAAAGAATCGATGATAATTCGTATGCCAGATATTATTATTAAAGGTGTAGGGATTTCCCTTTAAATAAAACTTGGAACCTAGTTTTATCTGATATTAAACAACAACGGTCTTCATTTCGACCTGTAGTTCCCTTTTAATAGTACGTGTTTTGAACCACCGTTTTCTCCGCCGGTGCACTACTTATTATATTGCGCCTAGAGGAGGTCTACTTTGGTTTCGAGCTCGCGAGATGGGCCGTCAGCGGTGTATCAAGGGGTCGCCATTTCTGTTCTAAACTCAGTTCTCGGCGAGTCAATGCATTCGGCTTACTCACCTGAAGATGGCAGCCAAGTGGTTTGCAGAAATATTGTGTTAAGGTGACGACGTCATCCGGCTGCCGACCTAGGGAATGATGACATAGTTGTATCGTTCCTTCATTCCATCAACCAATCAACCAACCGCTGCAGACCAGAGAAGAATATCATGGTGTGTCAACTTTTTTAATGTACCCACAGGCATGCACCATCCGAAATTTTTATGTAGACAAATACCTTCCTCTTGTTTTTAAGGTTAAATGTGAAAATTACATGGAGATTAGAATAAAACTGAAGATTTGCGTGAATTACAAACGAATGGATACTCCTCTGTCGATATAAAAAGACAACCTGTGCAGCTAGATACTGGCTGGGGGGATGATTGAACGTGGAATGTGTTCTTGTATCTGGAACTGCTAGTTTTCTGTAAATGTTGAAGGAATATTGGTCAGTTTCCTTTCTTATTGTTATGTCAAAATGATCATATAGTTTTCGTATCCTTTCTAATTGTGAATTATGTTTTGATGTGCTTTGTTTACTTTTGGGGGCAGTTCATCCACCTCTTTCTTCCATTTGACTTCTCTTCCAGACCACTAATGCCACCGAAACATTTGTGTCAATATAGAATTTGAAATCTTTAATCTAAGGCTATCTTTCCAAATATCTGAATTCCTAAATGGCTTAAAAATGATTCGCGATATTGGAGAATCTTATGGACAGATCCTCTCTTTGCAGATAATATTCATCTGACTGAAAGTAGTTTTGTTTAGGATACTTAGTATTTCTGTTATTTCTTCTCCAGTGAGAATTCTGTGGGATATCAGATTTTGTCAAATATTTTGCAGCGTTTCTATGATAGGGATGGAAGTGTACATGCTTTCAAGGTCGAACGAAATCTGTGGAGCTGTGTGTGGCATCTCTATGGTCTGTTGGGTCTTCTGTGTCATTACCTTACAGTTAGCTTTTTTGTAATGGTTAATGACTATGTCTTCGATATCTTTGACCATATGGTACACAGGGGCTTTGCTGCAATTAATAACAGGCCTTAGTCCAAACGTTTGTATAGCTTATGGAACTTAACTACGGGGTCATCAGTCCTTAAACTTACAAACTACTTATGAAATAGCTAATTCTAAGGACGGCACAAATATCCATGCCCGAGGGGGATGCGAACCCCCGACTGTAATGGCCATGCAGACCGTGACTGGCGCGCCACAGTCCTCTCGGCCACCGCGGCCGGCCGGTCCTTAGTTATATAGGGTATTATCATATGCATATTCGGTTCTACTGATTGGCAAGCGGACTTTTGTGTATGTTCTGTAAGGTAATTTTATTTCGTTGACTAGCTTTTGGCTTACAATACAATATTCACATTTTAACTGTTTTTGTCAAAGAAGCTATAATATTTATTACAGCCTTGGGAGAGATGTAATTCGTCTGGACGTAGATTCAAACACATAATAAAAAGGCATCTTTGATTGTGGTATTACTCTCCCTACATGTGCCAACTTACCGTACAAAGAATCTACATCTACATCCATACTCCGCAAGCCACCTGACGGCGTGTGACGGAGGGTACCTTGAGTACCACTATCGTCTCGCCCTCCTATTCCAGTCACGTATTGTTCGCGAAAAGAAAGATTGTCGGTATGCCTCTGTGTGGGCTCTAATCTCTCTGATTTTATCCTCATCATCTCTTCGCGAGATATAAGTAGTAGGGAGCAATATACTGCTAGACTCTTCGGTACAGGTATGTTCTCGAAACTTCGAAAAAAGCCCGTACCGAGCTACAGAGCATCTTTCTTCCAGAGTCTTCCACTGGATTTTATCGATCATTCTCGTAACTCTTTCACGATTACCAAATGATCCTGTAACGAAGCGCGATGCTCTCCGTTGGATCTTCTCTACGTCCTCTATGAATCCCACCTGGTACGGATCCCACACCGGTGAGCAGTATTCAAACTGTGGGCTAACAGGTATACTATAACCTACTTCCTTTCTTTTTGGACTGCATTTCCTTAGGATCCTTCCAATGAATCTCATTCTGGCATCTGCTTTACCGACGATTAATTTTATATAGTCGTTCCATTTTAAATCACTCATATAATGCCTACTCCCATTTAATTTATGGAATTAGCTGCTTCCAGTTGCTGACCTGCTATGGTGTAGCTAAATGATAAAGGATCTTTCTTTCTATGTATTCGTAGCACATTACACTTATCTACATTGAGATTACACCATGCTTCAATTCGATGCAGATCATCCTGCATTTCAGTACAATTTTCCATTTTTACAACCTCTCTGTATACTACAGCATTATCCACAAAAAGCCTCAGTGAGCGTCCGATGTTATCCACAAGGTTATTTATATATATTGTGAATAGCAACGGTCCCTCCCCTGTGGCACACCTGATATCACTCTTACTTCGGAAGACTTCTCTCCATTGAGAATGACATGCTACCTTTTGTTATCTTGGAACTCCTCAGTCCAATCAAACAATTGGTTTGATAGACCATATAATCTTACTTTGTTCATATAAACAACTGTGGGGAACTGTATAAAACGCCTTGCGGAAGTCAATAAACACGGCATCTACCTGAGAACCCGTGTCTATGGCCCTCTGAGTCTCGTGGACGAATGGCGCGAGCTGGGTTTCACACGATCGCCTTTTTCGAAACCCATGCTGATTCCTACAGAGCTCATTTCTAGTCTCCAGAAAAGTCATTATACTCTAACATAATACGTGTTCCAAAATTCTACAACTGACCTATAGTTCTGCACATCCGTTCGACGTCCCTTCTTGAAAACGGGGATGACCTGCGCCATTTACCAATCTATTGGAACGCTATGCTCTTATAAACACCTAATTACACCACTGCAAGCAGGGGGGCAAGTTCCTTCGCGTACTCTGTGTTAAATCGAACTGGTATCCCATCAGGTCCTGCGACCTTTCCTCTTTTGAGCGATTTTATTTGTTTTTTCTATCCCTGTGTCAATTATTTCGATACCTGCCATTTAGTCATCTGTGCAGTCTTCCTTTGTGAAACAGCTTTGAAAACAGACATTTAGTAATTCAGCATTTAGAGTGTCATCCTCTGTTTCAGTACAATTTTCGTCACAGAGTGTCTGGACATTTTGTTCTGATCCACCTGAAGCTTTGACATAAGATCAAAATTTCTTAGGATTTTCAACCAGAACATAGAACTTCACTTTCGAATTCGTCGAACGCCAATCGCATAGTCCTCCTTCATGCTACATTTCGCTTCGTGTAATTTTTGTTTGTTTACAAGGTTTTGGCTATGTTTATGTTTGCAGTGAAGTTCCCTTTGCGTCCGTACTAGTTTTCTCACTCGGTTGTTCTACCAGGCTCCTTTCCATCTCTTACGATCTTGCTTGGCATCATACTCATCTAATGCATATTGTATGATGACTTTAAACTTTGTCCACTGTTCCTCAACACTATCTGTACTTAAGATAAAATTTCCTTGTTTGAGCCGCCAAGTACTCTGAAATCTGCTTTTTGTCACTTTTGTCAAAATGAAAAATCTTCCTACATTTTTTAATATTTCTTTTTACGGCTGAAATCATCGATGCTGTAACCGCTTTATGATCGCTGACTTCCTTTTCTATGTTAACTGTTTGGAATAGTTCGGGTCTGTTTGTCACGAGAATGTCCAATATGTTACGCCACGAGTCGGTTCTCTGCTTAACTGCTTAAGGTAGTTTTCAGATAATGCACTTAAAACAATTTCACTGGATTCGTTGTCCCTGCAACCCGTTATAAACGTTTGAGTCTCCCAAACTATATTCGGTAAATTAAAATCTCCTCCCAAAACTATAACTTGATCTACTCGAAATATTTTCCAAACTTTCCTTTAGGTGTTCTGTCACAATAGCTGCTGAGCCAAGAAGCCTATAGAAACATGCAATTACCATGTTCGAGCCTGCTTTAACCGTGACCTTCCCCCAAATTATATCACATTTCGGATCTCCGTCATTTTCCCTCGATACTATTGCACTTTTTAACGCTATGAACACGCCTCCCCCTTCACTGTCCAAACTCTCTCTGCGATATACATTCCAATCTGAGTTTAGAATTTCATTACTGTTTACCTCTGGTTTCAGTCAACTTTCCGTCTCTATTACTATGTGGGCATTGTGACCGTTTATTAATGAGAGCAGTTGTGGGACCTTTTTATAGACGCTCCTGCAGTTAACTAATACTACATTGATCTTATCGTTCCCTTTTGTGTTCTGCCTACTGCTACCTTGTCTCGGCTCAGGAGGCATCTTGTCCGGCGTAGGGAGGGAATTCCTTAACCTAAAAAATCCCCATGTGCACTACACCCGTACACCGCTACCTTTGTAGCCGCTTCCTGCGTGTAGTGCACGCCTGACTTATTCAGCGGGACCCTACATTTCTCCAACCGATAGCGGAAGTCGAGAAATTTGCACCCCAGATCTCCGCAGACTCATCTGATCTCTGGTATAAGCCGTCCACTCTGCTCCAAACTAGCGAACCGCGATCGGTTCTGGGAACGACACTGCAAATAGTTAGCGAGCGAGGTTTTCAGCCTTCACCAACTCCGCCAACCGCCTGTATGAACTGCGGATGACCTCTGAACCCAGACGGCAGGAGTCATTCGTGCCGACATGAGCAACAATTTGCAGTCGGGTGCACCCAGTGCTCTCTATCGCCGCCGGAAAGGCCTCCTCCACATCTAGGCAAGCAAACAGAGTGCACACTGGTTTTCTTCTTCGACCTTTTCGCTATTTCCATAAAGGGTTCCATCACCCGCCTAACATTGGAGCTCCCAATCACTAATAAACCCCACCCCCCGTGTGCCTGCTCGGACCCTGCTGAAGGAGCGGCCACATATCCACTCACAGGCAGAGCGGGCGACACCGCACGGCCAGCCTCCACATTGACCTTCCTCCCCGAGCGACGCGAACGCCGTTGAACCCACCACACCCCTCGAGGAGAGGATGGCTCAACGCATCCAGTATACGCGAAGATATCTCAACAGCAGCCTGAAGTAGGGATGGGAAAAGCCGACCGGTTAAAACCGATACCGGTATTTTAGTTTTGAATAACCGGTTTTTTCGGTATTTATTTGGTGTCGGTTGTAACCGGTTTTTTTTAGTTATTGCCAAGAACCGGGTAAAAAACCGGTATGACTACTTCCTATAGTAGTGGTTCAAAATTTGTTTTGTAAATAATTTAAAAAAATTAAAACTAGTAGACCATAATATTTAGGGCTATTCCTAAAATTTCCACTGCTGTGAAATATTAGGTCATCGCAGTAACTAAGAAAAGCGATCAGTGATAATTTAAGAACAATTAGAAACACGCAACAAACGCATTGCAAAAGAACTTCAGAACTGGTGTAGCTATTGAGGCATCGATGCACCTGTTGCCGTGTGGCGTGGCCTATTAGACGACGCGCGTGCACCGAGACTTGCCTGGTCATGCGGCAGTTCCTTGCTGTCGTCGCCACACATCGGTTGTCTTAAATGGCACCATCCCGAGTGTGGAAGTACTTCACGAAGTACAGTAGCAGTGAGGTTCAATGCTCCATTTGCTTTAAAAAGCTGTAAATGGTTGGAGGTACTAGAAACATGCTGTGTCATTTAAGGAGAAAGCATCCAAAATGTTTCTTTGAAGAGAAGGTAAATTTGATTCATATACGTATTATGTAAGCTTGGAATAATAACTTTTAATGTATTATCGTATTGTTCTGCTAACAAGGTTTATTAATGCGATTCCTTGAAAGCGAGGTGCTTTTTTAATAACCAATATGGGATTAGGTAACATTGATCATGTGGTGCCTCGCGAGGTAGCCGTGTGGTCTGAGGATCCATGTCACGCACTGCGCGGTTGCTCCAGTTGGATGTTCGAGTCGTCCCTCCTTAGCGTAAGTTAAAGTTAGATTAAGTAGTTTCTAAGTCTAGGAACCGATGACCTAAGCAGTTAGGTCTCATAAGAACTCACACCCATTTCAACATTCTTTGATCGTGTGGTATACAGCTTTCCTAGTTCAATTTGCGTAAATTAACACTGACAACAATCATACTGTTAGTCGGAACTGTGACTTTATTTTTCGAAATACTTCTGCAGCACTGATTGATGCTCATTTACTGACTGTAACTTATATACTGTGTATATAACAAGATATTCGTATGCGCTGGCTCAAAAGTCCAACTTAAGGAGTGGTTGGCGCAACATTCGCAACTGCCGGATGGAAATACTAGGCCAGTAAATCTGTATGCTTCGTATATCGTCCTCTACGGATTCCTGGCTAGGGTTACACACACTCAAGAAGGCGTAGTATTGGGAGGGGATCTTGCAAAATATGGAAAGACTAGTGAATTGTCGTATAACGAAAATTTACCTAAATTTTAACTAAAATTCCTAAGTTTCGGTTTCGGCTGAAACTAGAAGAACCGAAAATTCGATTACGGTTTCTGTTTCGGCCGCAAAATATGTTTCGGTCGAACTCTACTGGAAATAATAGCAATAAAAAAGCGAAAACCGGTTATTTAAAAAACCGGTTATCTTGAGCAACTTTTACAGTGCGGTTAAACTGGCGATGAAAAGAACCGGTATAACCGAAAACCGGTTGTTTCAGCAATAACCGCCACCCCTAGGCTGAAGACGGCAGACCGCGGCCAACAGCACGCTCAGCTGTTATCTAACAGCGGCCAGCTCTTCCTGCGTCCGTAAACAGCAGTCACGCATCCTATCCATCCTAACAAGTCAACAATTGCCTGCAGAGAGTTAAGTATCAACTTGTTACTTGCGCAAGTCTATAAAAATTTAATAGTGCTCAACCCAGAAATAAGTCACAATAGTTCGCTTCCACTTAGCTCTAACTCCGCTGGTGCTGCAGACTCTGTGGCTGGCGCCCAACAGAACTCATCAAATGCGTGAGAATAAACTATTAAAACAGTAGCACAATCGAAATCTGCCTAGAACGTGGGAATAAACGTCTTAAAACAGAAGCATTAACGAAAATGAAGAAATTTGACTGGCAAATTAAATTACACACAAATTAAATTATAATACTTAGCGCTATGAACGATGTGACTGTGGTGTCGCACAAGTCCAAAGTGCGCGCCACCTACTTTCGCCGCGCGCCGCCATGCACGCACGGCGCGGCGTTCTTACGACGACAGCCACGAGCGCCCTCTGCGGCAACTCCGCTCGTGGCCACCAGTGAACGACATCGTTCACTTGGGTCTGAGATAGCAACCAGTTAGGACCTTCGTAATCAGATAGGCACCAGTGAAGACTTTTCTATCGTACAGGCACTAGGCAGGCCTCTAACAACTATGTATCAACATTCTGCAGTACTATGTAAAAGTTAAGTATTGTTACATTCTGTGCAATATATATCTCTTTCTAATTTACTCGAGTGTTTATAGTTTCTGGCTGCTCCCCCTCCGTACCTGCACCAGCGTGCTATCTTATTCCTGTGTCGGTCTCATCCACTCGGCCACCGACACCTACGACGAGGCTGGGACACAAAAGCGGCGACGAAGTTGGGACACAAAAGTGACACTGGCGGCAGCTTACAGAATCAGAATCATATGTCAATATTCTTCTCTGAATTATCATTTGTTTGATAAGTACAAAAGTAGGCAATAACAAGAGTTTAAAGTTGTAAGAAAATTTTAATTCAAAGCAAGTCAAAAGAAAAGAAAATTCATGAGAATTACAAAGGAGCTCTCATATGTCTCATCAGTTATTTTTAATGCTTACGTCCGACGAAAAGACTGATAAAGATTTACTGTTTGTTGCAGACGCGGTTGCCGCTTTACATTACACGCCTTCAGCACGGGGTGACTCTCAGGACATTATCACATTATAACCAACTGTTACAAAACGGTAAGTCGTACGTCTTCAAAAACTTCCTGATTACCCCACCCTGAAAAACCTCTCACATTATTGACAGGAGTTATGATTCATCGTAAACTATTTTAGAAAGTAAGGTTACTAAAGAAAAATATTTCTTGGACTATTTTTCCCTGGATTAGAAAAGAGCAGATCAAAATTTGTATGAAGGAAATTAATGATACTGCCAAGATTGCTACTAATGCTTCGTCCAGTTTCTATAGGACAATGTCTGAATAATGAAAGTAGTGAAGGACCAAAACGTAAGTTTTAAACATCACTATAGTTGAATCTATTCAATAGTAAAAGTTCTTTGACACCATTAAAGCAACAGTGCCCCAAACCATAACGAGAAAGACGAGCTTTTCTTAACGGTTACTGTAAACATTTTCTGCAGTTCCCTTATCATAACTGATCGATACTGTAATATTATTTATACAGTGTAACATATGGAGTGCTTTTCCTGTCGTTCACAGCATTATAATTTAAAAGCGGTGTACGAAAAATAAATGCGTGTTAGTTCACTAATACAAAGTGCTGCTCGCTGCCTATCCTGTGGTTCAGACCTTTTGCTGTTAAGAGTAAACCATTGAAATACGTCTCTGTCACTCCCCATGTTTTCACTTGCGTTATTTTGTTACTTATGCACACTGAAATTTGCTTTACAAACGTATTTTTTCCCTCAACAGGGAGGGGTGGAGGAGAAGGGAAGTGGGTTAAATTTTTCAGCTTTTCTTGTGTCTTAGACAATGCCATTCATATTGCAAGTCGTTTTAAATGACAAGAACTACACGGAGCTCAACATTCTTTTTCTATGTACAGACTTGGAGAACCCAGATTTCCTGAGGATACTGGCGAAAGCCGACACTCCTCTGAACCCCGTAAGCTTTTGGCACGCTTCAGCGACCACTATGTGGCGCGCTGGTGGAACTGAGTTGTATGTTTAACTATCCAGTCTGTGAGGATGATAAAACATATCTCAAAGAACTCCCACTAATAATGTGTGCAGCACAGTCATAAAATACATCGTTGCTGCGGCTAAACAGTCGTCAGGTCGGAAAACCACGGCGAACCCAGCTCATCACAGATGTACAAGGTGTACCCAGCCAAGGGGGACTTGGTGTGAGAGGACCTTAATTCTGCTAGCAGTTCGTGAGGGTAGATATAAACGACAGAGCCGCGGTGGAGTAGCCGAGCGGTCTAAAGCGTCTCGCTGCGGAGCGCACGGTTGCTCGCCGTGGAGGTTCGAGTCCTCCCTGGGGCATGGGTGAGTGTGTTTGTCCTTAGGTTAGTTTAGTTAGGTTTAAGTAGTTTGTAAGCTACGGACTGATGACCACGCAGTTTGGTCCGATAGATTTACAAACATTTGAACATTTAATATAAACGCCAGACACATCAAGAGGCCTCATGTAGCTAGTTCAAATGTTTGTATAGCTTATGGGACCTAAATACGGGGTCATCAGTCCCTAAACTTACAAACTACTTATGAACTAGCTAATACTAAGGACGGCACAAATATCCATGCCCGAGGGGGGATTCGAACCCCCGACCGTAGTGGCCGTGCAGACCGTGACTGGCGCGCCTCAGTCCCCTCGGCCACCGCGGCCAGTGCATGTAGCTAGTCCATCTGTCACAGTGATTATTCACAACAGTAAGGTCTATAGTAAAGGAGCACACCGAGTAGAGTCATTGTGTTCTTAATTATCAAAAGGAAGGGTTCCTTTGAGGAGGTTTCATCTTTCAACAAACGTAATGGTTTTTTAATCGATTCAACTGCTGGGTCTTCGTGAAACATTGAAAGTAATACAGGAAAAGAAACACTTATTAAGCTTGTTTCACAAACTTTATTGGTGCTGTACGACCCAGGTTTCGAGTTATAAGCCCATCTTGACTTAAACATAATCTTTATGACAATTTTGACAAAGTTACAAATGGGTTACCAAATATAACAGCACAGCATTTACAACAACATGGATCAATATACATTGGAATGAAATTATGCCTAACAGTAGAATTTCAAGTCATATCACCCATATTCCATTTGATCTTCTCTTTGAGTACTATCATACTCGAGAGTTGGCCGAACGAGTGTTGTGTAATCTTCTTCCTTTCTTGACGGACTACATTTCCTGACAATTCTTACAATGAAACTCAGTCTGGCAATTGTCTTGCACACGATTAATTTTATATGATCGTTCCATCGCTCTTTATGTCTACCCGTGGATTTTTTTATGGAAGTAACTGCTTTCAGCGTTTGTCCTGCTATTGCGTAATTGTATAATACACGATCTATATTTGTACACAACGCAAAATATGACTATAGTTTATGTAGAGGGTCAGTTGGCATTAGAAACCTATTCCAGTGATCTATGGATTGATAGCTCCTGTACGGTTTTAAGAGAATGTTATACCATTCTTCCCACACAACAACATCAAAGCCAGATAACAATGGTGGAGGTGAATGGTGGTGAACCACCCTTTTCTTGAGAGTAGAACAGAAACACACAATAATATTGACGTTTGGAATCTGTGGTGGTCAGTGCTGATGAGATGATGCACTCGCATGCCAATAAAAACAGTCAAGTGCGTTTTAATTTGTGAACAGTGACCTTGTCGACTTTTAAAACAGTATCACCCTTGGGGAAGAAACATTGTATATGGGATGGGACCAATCAGACAGAATGGTCACATAATCTTTTGCAGTAACCTAAAGTTGAAGAGTAATCTTTGGATTAATAGACTACCACGATATCTCACAATAAACCACTATCACTCTTCACACACTTGCATCCACAATGTGACTTAGCGGATGGTGTATAGTCGCTTTCTATACCCTCGGCATAAACCTTCGTTACGGTACCTCTTGAAACACAGATCACCTTGGTTACGAAATCATCCTCCATAAAAGCACCAAGAATTTTCCCACTTTCGGGTTCACGTGTCTTCGGATATAATGTACTCAAAATTATACTGACCACGACTGACACTTGTATCGAGGACAATTCACAGGTGCAGATCGTGGTCAAATAAAACAGCACATCTTGCAGCCGAGGGACTGTCACCTTTTGTCCAGGCCCAGCAGCTCTCAACAAGTAAATATCCTTCAGATAACTAAACTCCTGCGATGCCGGGCATGGTTGTGTGTGTTGTCCTAATAATAAGTTAGTTTTAGTAGTTCGTATGACTAGAGACTGTTGTCCAGTGTAGTTTGATCCTTTAGTTTTACAAACATTCTTGATAGCTAAATTTCTTGGAGAGTATGACACAGAAAGGAAGGTACATAACACCTTGAACTATAGCAATCGACATAGAAACGGTTCTGTGTCATACTGAGATATCACTGTTAATCCCAAAGAGGAGCCAGAAGATGAGCAGTCTCATGAAGGTGTGCCTATTATTACCAATACAGTAAAAATTTAAGCTCTTGAGCTTGTTACACCAAACCCCTTCATTTTTACAATTCGTAGAAAAAAACTTCTGTAGCATATCAAAATAGGGTTCACTATGAGGTCTTATATACCCAGCGTAAACATGGTTAACTATGAGGTCTTATATACCCAGCGTAATGACAGTGCTTTTGGAACATAATTCTAGGATGTAAGGATAGGTCCATCTGTGGTAAATGTGGTAACGCAGCCCATGAAGAAGTTCTTTGCTATTTACCTCCAAAGTGTGTCAATTGCTCCAATTATCTCCTTATGTTTCTATCTTGAAGAAATAAAGCAAATCACCTGTGCATATTTAGTATACCGAGACAAAAATGATGTATAAGCTACGTATGCAACATCCCACTTAATACTTTTGCTTAATTTCTCAGAAAAGGAAAGAGCTAATATCAGAGGAAGATAGGTCATAAATCGTCAGACAGTGTAAACCTTGTTCTGTCTAATGATTCTAATGTCAACTTCGGAGACAATGGAGACAGCATGACATCAGTATGGGTGCACACAGTACGCGTCGGTGATATCTTCTGACCTGACGCTCGTTGACGCCATTCACCATGAGCGGATCACGATGGCCACAGGTGCTTGTAGGACCAGCTCCAAACTCAGTCTCTGTGCTGAAGCAGGGAACCACCACTCAACATCCGGCGGCAGTTTCTTACCGTGCGTCAAGCATCCAAGTTCCTCGCTGCACTCAATTCATAGGTATGCCATGTTGGGCCACTCTAGCTATGGAACACTTTTTACCAATTGTCCTCACACTACAGACCTGCTTTGGATTTTCATGAGGCATGTACTGGTGTCATTTGGTGGATGCAAGTATGTACGACTATAGTCCACGTCATCTAAGAAGGCGCCCCAGTTTTCAGCCGTTCTGCAGACACACCCTTATTACCGCACTGGAAGCCAATAATATTCATTCTGGAGACGCGTGACTGGCCGCGAGTTACACAATTCTTAATTGTAATCCATCATGTCGAGGTTTGATGCATCTTTCGCTGCAGATGCACACAACAACGAAAACAGGTTGAGCTGCCAGCTGGAGTACAATGGGCAAAGTACGGCGATAGATGGGAATTTGGGTGGGCCTGGATATGTGTATGACTATAGTCCACGTCATGTAAGAACGCGCCCCAGTTTCCAGCCGGTCTGCTCACACACCTGCGTTACCGCACTGGAAGCCAATAATATTCAATCTGTAGGCGCGAGTTACACAATATTTCTCCCGCAGGCTGCACTGTTGGCGCTCGGCCGTAGCTGCTCCCCTCAAGGCTTTCCCTGTCGCTCCGCCTCTATGCGCCTTCCTACATGGCGCCAACTATAGTTGGTGAAGGCGTGTTTTGGGTGGCGCAATACAACTGCCTAGTAAGCAGGGCACCCGGATTCCAGTCCCATTCGCCGCACAAATTTTAATATGACTACGTTGTTTGATTGCAACGGCTACCAACAGCTGAGACAGAAAAATTACCGGCATTTGCTAAACGCCATTATCAGACATGAAATACAGTGTGAAACACGTTCATAAAAACAGTGAAGAGCTTACCAGTTTTTAGTGATTTTTTTGAACTGTATTGATATTATTCGAAGTATATACATAATTGTTAGATACTCTATTTTTGTTGTTGTTGTTGTGGTCTTCAGTCCGGAGAATGGTTTGATGCAGCTCTCCACAATACCCTATCCTGAGCAACCCTCTTCATCTCCACATAAGAACGGCAACCTACATCTGTCTGAATCTGCTTACTGTATCCATCTCTTGGTCTTCCTCTGCGGTTTTTACCCCACACACTTCCTTTCAATGCTAAATTCACAATTCCTTGATGTCTAAGAATGTGTCCTACCAATCTAAAAAAATGTTCAAATGTTTGTAAAGCTTATGGGACTTAAATACGGGGTCATCAGTCCCTAAACTTACAAACTACTTACAAACTAGCTAATACTAAGGACGGCACAAATATCCATGCCCGAGGGGGGATTCGAACCCCCGACCGTAGTGACCGTGCAGACCGTGACTGGAGCGCCTCAGTCCCCTCGGCCACCGCGGCCTGCCCTACCAATCTATCCCTTCGTTTAGTCAAGGTATGCCAGAAATTTCTTTTCTCCCCAATTCTGTTCAGTACCTCCTCATTAGTTACGCAATCCACCCACCTAATCTTCAGCATTCTTCTGTAGCACCACATTTCAAAAGCCTCAATCCTCTTCCTGTCCGCACTGTTTATCGTCCATGTCTCACTCCCATACAAGGCAACACTCTATACAAATGCCTTCAGAAAGGACTTCCTTAGGCTTAAATCAATATTCGATGTTAAATTTCTCTTTTTCAAGAATGATTTTTTACCCATTGCCAGTCTGCATTTTATATCCTCTGTAGTGCGACCATCATTTGTTATTTTACTGCCCAATTAACAAAACGCTTCTACGTCCTTTATTGCTTTGTTACCTAATCTAATTCCTTCAGCATCACCTGATATTCTTAGACTGCACTCCATTAGCCTAGTTTTGCTCTTGTTAATGTTCATCTTATATGCATCTTTCGGCACACTGTCCATTCCGTTCAATTGCTCTTTCAGGTCCTTTGCTGTATCTGACAGAATTACTATGTCGTCGGCAAAACTCAATGTTTTTAATTCTTCCCCCTGAACTTTAATTCCTTCTCCAAATTTCTCCGTGCTTTCCTTTATAGCTTGCTCAATGTACAAACTGAATAAAGATGAAACTCCAAATACATGAACTAGACTCATCCGGCTCAAAGCATCGGTTTTAGCCAACTGTAAACATTAAGATCAACACTTAGAATTTCATACATTAAAGATGCCCACATCTATACAGCCTTTTCTTTAATTTGTGATCATAGAAAGGATTCTTGAAATGAAATAAATTACTGGAGGAGGAGTGGAATGTCAAAATTACATCATATAAGAATTGAGAAATTACGAAGGCAAATAAAAACTGTGGTCAATAAATCCATAAATAGGCACACGAATACTTCCCAAGAAAATGACTTGTTGGCTGAAGACCTCCCTGTATGAACACAATCGCCATCATATACTTTCGAACACATTCTAATGCGAGAAATACGTGCTGAATATCAATGGTTGGATTGCATTCTACAGATCATATGAGTGCCAAAATCACATCAGCTGTTCTAGTGGTTATGCAACATAGGCGAAATATTACAAGGATGAAACAAGAGGTTCCGATGAACCATCCGATTGGGATCTGTACTTGGCGACAGCCGATGAAGCTTACACCTCGGTCAATGTGTTGTAACGTATATACAAGATTTGTGCTATTCGTTTGGAGTCACTGTTTGTTGAATATCCAGACATAGGTTTATCAAACCTTTTTTATTCCGTGCCCTCTCCTTGATCAAACCCTACAGTTCGTACCCCCTGTATTCCGACGAAGCATCCTTAAGATTATAAATAACAGTGGTTGGGATGTGTACATGGAGCACAGCCGATGAAGCTTACACGTCGGACTGTACGTCATAATGTGTATCGAAGACATGTGTTATTCATTTGGAGTCACTATTTGTTTATTTCCAGACATAGCTTCAGTAGGCCTATCTTGTTTCGCACTCTCTTCTCGATCAATCCCTAGAGTTCGAAAAACCTGTATTTTGTGTGTCCACTTGTAGTTTCCTGTTTACGCTAGAGGAATCCATATCAATGAAGCTATTATCATTAGAGTTTTTCTGTTTTGGCCCACTTTAGGTTACGGTAGTAACACTAAAAGTGGGGCTTTGCGATCGTCTTTTGACAGCTCAAAATTTAAATGAAAATAACGGCTTAGCTATTCATCTGACACGAAAATTGAATAACCGGATTCGTAGAGGAGAAAATTCTCTACAACTTTGCTCTCTTATGTTTTTTTCTTACCTCGTAGCGTTTCAAAGATATTTGCAAAAATAACGGCGATTTTGATATGTATGTCTGTCTGTCCGTAACGTGTTCCCTGTTTTTAAGACGAACCGTTCAGCCGATCAGTACCAAATTTTACAGACGTGATTGTAGACCGCCAGAGACCAGAACCTCCTTTTTTCAAATTTATCGGACAAAAAATACGGCAGTAATACCAAAAAATTTCGTTTGTAATGTAATTGCAAACGAACCGTTCATCTTACACGAAAATTGAATAACCAAATTGCTAGAGGAGAAAATTCTCTACAACTTAGCTCCATTACGTTTTTTTCATATCTCGTATCGTTTGAGACATATTTGCAAAAATCACGGAGATTTGACACCCTCCATTGAATTAACGTAAACCAGCCGTTCGGAGATGTCACGTGACATTCCTCGCCCAGAAATCTCTCTGGCATACGCCATCCATCTTACGTTGCGTATTTGATGATTTTCTTGTTGTAACTTACATGTTGTCATTTCAAAGCAATGGAGCACTGAGGAATTAACAAAAACACATCGTTCTTCGTACGATAAATGACAATCTAGTGTCTACAAATGCCATATTAGCATCAGTTAAGAACGGCCATCAATAGTACGAGATTAAAGGACTCGTTTTCTGATTGATAGCTGTAGCGTAGTGGGCAAGGCGTTGTACTATGACGCTAATAGGTCGGTGGTTCGGAACCCACCACTACCTAATTTTTTTTCCTAAAAGGGTTTCAGACAGTCTTCTTAATTAATTTATTATTATTTCTATTATTATTTTGGTCCAAAATGTTTGCAAAAACTTATAAAACTACAAATCTAAAGTGGGCCGTAAAACACGTCAGTGCGATTTTTTTGATAATGATGTGCTCATCGTGTGCTGGAAGAGAAGAGCAGCTAACTTAGGGGCTGTCGTGTTGCAGGTCAGTTCGAGGCGTTCGACGAGGGCCTGCAGAGCAACTTGCACCGCTACGGGAGGTCCCTACCGCCGGCGTACAACCTCAGCCACGTGCGGGTTCCCACGGCGCTCATCTGCGGCGAGAACGACGCCTTCGTGCCGCGAGAGGTGCGATACCTGCCTAATGCCACAGACAAATATATATGTTACTCTGTGCTAATGCCCAAACCGCACCTCTCTTTATCATCAAAAATGTTTGTATAGCTTATGGGACTGAACTACGGGATCATATACATATACATATACAGAGGAGTAGCCACCCCTAAACCACTGTCCTACGCTCCCCTCGTAGTTCCGTAAGATGCTAGCAGGTGTCAGGTGGATCGCTGGCTTAGGGTGCCTCTCGCACGTCAGAGGGTAGCGTGGAGGGGAGGCTGAGGGGAGAGCTTGATCCGCCTGCCACGAGGCCACGGACGTGTCCAGCTTGCTGGCGTTTGAGGGGAGGTGGTGGTGGGGACAGCCGCTACCTGCCGCCTGCTCTGGCCAGTTTAAAGAGCTGCTTCTGACCGCAGCGCCATCATGGGACATCTTACAGAACTGCTGGAAACCCTCCCTCCCTGCACCCTGAGCGTAGGACCGGGCCCTTACGGAGGTTTCCCGTCTGTATATATTTGTCTGTGCTAACACTAAGGACGGCACAAATATCCATGCCCGAGGGTGGATTCGAATCCCCGACCCTAGTGGCCGTGCCGCGGTGGAGTAGCCGAGCGGTCTGAAACGTCTCGCTGTGGAGCGCGCGGTTGCTCGCCGTGGAGGTTCGAGTCTTCCCTGGGGCATGGGTGTGTGTGTTTGTCCGTAGGTTAGTTTACCTAGGTTTAAGTAGTTTGTAAGCTACGGACTGATGACCACGCAGTGTGGTCCGATAGATTTGCAAACATTTGAACGAACATTTCGTAGTGGCCGTGCAGACCGTGACTGGAGCACCTTAGTCCCCTCGGCCACCGCGGCAGGCTCTTTATCATCTGTCTACACACATAATACTACGCGTTTTCCGGAAAACAGAGACAAATAGGAATTTTCCCGTCGCCTACATCCCTATACATTGAGGTGACAAAAGTAATGGGACAGCGATATGCAGCCGATAGCATCGCGTACACAAGGACGGTATGAAAGGGAGGGTCTGTCGTTTATACTCTGGTGATTGATGTGAAAAATCGTTTAACCCTTTATAGGACAAATTTTTTTTCTGAAAATTTGAAAGGTAATATTTTTATTGCATCCCATTTGACTCACAAGGGGAGGCCGCCAGTTGTGAAATTCAGATTCGATTCATACTGCGCATAATGAAAGCTCATGGCCAGAGGTGTAATTTGGCAAAGCACCAAGATGCACTTCTCAGCCATTGTCGAGAAAATCGACAATTAAAAAAAGTCGTTGCGGTGAAATACTGTCTACGATCTCCACGAGTAGGACTGTCGTACAGAGGCGTGGCGTAGCGGTAAGCGCTCGGGTTAGTAATCTGGAGGACGCCGGATCGAATCTCACGGCATGCAACTTCTTTTTTTTTCTATTGTTTTTTTTTTTTTTGAATACAAAAGTATACACACACACATGAAGATAATTAATAACATTTGATGTTCGAAGTCGCCAGTTTTTCCGCGACAAACGACCTTCAAAAAACTTATTATATGCAACCGGCGACTTCGAACATCATTATGTTTTCCGCAAACAAAGTTGTATTTCACAAATGTTATTAATTGTCTTCATAATTTTTACCACTTATAGTTAACGGAAGAAGTATAAACGATATTCCGATCCGAATACGTATAGTGTAAGTCAAACCTGACGAACGATAGAATTTTTTATCAGAATGTCAATCAGGTGTGTTTCCCAACAGATAAATTAAAAAACAATTGTTCTTGTAAAAACGCATCATTTATCAGATGTGCTCGATGTCGTGCTGTTTTCTGCTTTCCATATTTCTATGATAACTGTCACTGATATATTTGAATTACAAAAAAAAAAAAAAAAAAAAAAAAAAAAAAAAAAAAAAAAAAAAAAAAAAAAAAAAAATGATAATAAAAAGTTGAATGCAGAGAGATTCGATTCGGCGACCTTCAGATTACGAACCCGAGCGCTTACCGCTACGCCACGCCTCTGTGCAATACTACTGGTCGTGGAGATCGTAGAGATTATTTCACCGCAACGGCTTTTTTTAATCGTCGATTTTCTCGACAACGGGTGAGAAGTGCAACTTGGTGCTTTGCGAAATTACACTTCTGCCCATGAGCTTTCATTATGCCCAGTATGAATCGAATCTGAATTTCACAATTGGCGGCCTCCCCTTGTTAGATAGGCATGTAATATACCCAGAATTATTTTATTTTCATGTAACTTGGAAGTTAAAGGAAGAAATAGGTGGTTGGTGTACAGACCACTATCCATTTTGGGTGGGGCTTAGACTACTTATAACTGGAATAGATAACTAAATGACATTTGCAATGCAAAGAAGATACAATTCATTAACTAGTTTAATGAATTACAATGTTAAAACAATGAAACGTCACTAAACACTATGAATTACAAATACCAGTGGTAAACGTGTTGCCGCGATGGAGTAGCCGAGCGGTCTAAAGCGTCTCGCTGCGGAGCGCGCGGTTGCTCGCCGTGGAGGTTCGAGTCCTCCCTGGGACATGTGTGTGTGTGTGTTTGTCCGTAGGTTAGTTTAGCTAGGTTTAAGTAGTTTGTAAGCTACGGACTGATGTCCAAGCTGTTTGGTCCGATAGATTTACAAACATTTGAACATTCGGTAAACTTGTTATTTTGAATGAAGTGGGTGAAAACAAGGAAGGCAAAGAGCAACTTCAAAACGTACACTGTTTCGCACTTTCCTACTGAGTGTTAAGCCGTTGGCACACTAGGCCAGTCGTCAGGTATGTTTAGGTCCAAAAAAATTGCAGGAAGCAGAATTTTTGGTATGTTGTTAGGACATATTAGAGTAGTATTAAACCAAGTTTGCAGCTCCGAAATCCTTTAGCTTAACTTTTAAGAGCCAAAAAACCTCGAAATTTTTAGACATTTTTCTTGTTTCGGCTTATAACTCGTCAATGGTGGTTTTATGACGAAAAGTCACCCACATCTCTATTAATGTAGATAAAATATTCTACAATTTAAGCCCGACCGCAGCTCTGTAAGGCCAATAGTTCCCGAGATATTGGACTTCAAAAATTGACTTATTTCTCCAAAAAGTTCAAATTTCCGATTTTTGTCATCTTTCGGCTAGAATATTGGCTCTAATAATCATCCCACTGGGAAAGTCATAATAAACAAAGTTATAGAGCAGTTATTTAGCTTTAATCCAAGTACAGAACGAAGTCCATAGGCCCAATAGATTTCTAGTTATCGTTAAAAAACGAAAAGGTGAAAAAATCGGATTATTCAATAAACTGACCCAGATGAACTGCATTCCTCTTATCCTGTATATGTTAAAGAAAAAGGAGGAATTACTCATTGACGATGATTATTAATGCATTGTGTACAAATAGGATTTTTTCAACACTGTTTTTAGCAAATATTGAACAGAGAAATTCCTTGAGTCCACTTCCTGCCATTATGGCACCGATGACCCCCATTAATGACATGAGGAGGTGAAAACCTCCAAGCTATGTTGACGAGCTGAGGATACTGGTGGCTCTCTACAATGTCTCGGGCTTTCAAGTAAAGTGGTTGGTCGTAGGTCACAAAACATGTTTCCTAACCGTACATGCTTGTTCTCTAACTGGCTTCCAAAAGTGATGTTAAAACAGTGTAGTAGTCGGTTGGGGGAGCATGGATAAAAGGGAGATATACAATCTTTGAACGTTGGTAAGGAAGGTCACTTGGTCCATGAATCTATTCCATCCTGGAATGCCTGGCATGTTAGTTGCTTTTCCAAACAACCAAAGCTGGTCTAGGGATTTTAGCAAAATGTCTTCAGCGATTTTCACTTCGTTAATTGAAATGGCTGACAAGCCAGATTTCTTTCTAATAGATGAAATTTTAATGTGTGTGGCAATGTGTGAACCTGATAGACTGCAGAAACAGACTTCAAACATGGTATGTTTTTATCTGGGTGAACGGATGAGTGAGGGGACATGATCATTATATCACTAATTTCATGGAACGTATTTAGTCCATCAATTGTGTTAACAATTACACTGCATTGTCGAACACAAACTGGATAAAAGCTCCTTTGTGAACTTCTCCACGGAGGATAGCGGAACTTTCAAAACGCATAGCCTCCGTATATGTACAAGAAATTCCCATACTATGGTAAAGTTCAACAAGGTGCTTTGATCTAAATTTTCTATACAAATAGGTTCCAAAGCTTATTTGAATTGAGGATAGGAAAGATTTGGGCCTCGCTGCAGCCATGATTCCATGAGCAAATCCTATGCACTTCTTTTTCCACTGTTCGAGAGAAGAACGTTTGTTTTTCAGGATAATCCATTCAAGCAACAGTTGCAGAGAATCAGGAACTGATGCCCTACCGTCTTTAAAAAGGCTTCTGTCGGGAGATATAGAGTCGTGTCAAATGTTTGGGAACGAATGTTTTGCAGGATAATCTCGGCTGCAGGTCTGACAACTCTAAGCCGCTCTTCAGCAGGATCGCTAAGTCTTTGATTGTACCACTTTTCATCAAGAATATTTTGTCCAATGTCTGGACATCAAGACTGGGCTGTGATATGGACCAAACTGCGCAAAAATAATTTTTTCTCCTTATCGCCTTTCTAGATGAGCTTGAACACTTGTAACTGTTGGTCTCTAATTACCTGTTACGTTCTTTGCAATCAAGTCACTTATGGAAAATTGGTTTTCCTCTCTTGTTCATGCATATGTACGCTCCATACCATCGATAAGGAGGGGATGTTCAGGACGCCCTCGTTTACCTCCTGCATCAGGAGATCGCGACAAGGAGTGCAGTTTTAGGTAGCAATGTTTGTGGTACTTACCCTCAGCAGCAATATGTTCACTTATAATGAAAGACGCTGAAGAATCTGTTGTCCCCATTCTCCAGCTTGTCTAACTTTTTCCACAATCGATTCTTTCACTTCCAGTGTTTCCACTTGATGGAGTTCATCCTGTAGATATTTAGGCAATTTTATCTGTTTTTCGAAATATTCCTGGGAAAAGTTTTCACCACAAGGGAAACAAAAATCTCCAATGATGTGACGCCTTGAACCCGACACACTTCTCAGCCTTTCCCCAAGCGAAGACGATGGTTGAGCAGATGAAACATCTCCTCTTCGCTGGACAGATGCTTTCACATTACTTTCCACTGTGTACCTCTTCCTGCAGGCGCCATGTACGGACGATTCGTTTAAATTGCACAAAAACCTCTTGTTCCTTTCAAGCCCACGTTTCTGACACACTTTTATCAGCATCTAAATTCCACGCTTTTTCACTGTCACTGTTCCCTCACCAAGCACTTCCCACCGACCACGACACAAACATCCGACGGGGGTAGCTCCGACATATTGTAAAAAAGCAAGTACTTAAAACAGCACGACGATCGAGATTTAGACGATTTTTGTTTGAAACGTTCTTCACCGATCCGAATACGGCCAAGGACAGATTGGGTGTAGTGAGGAAGACCTCTGACACAAGACAGGAGGGAGGACAGAACACCCGCTGGGTCACCACTCGGAGTGAGGGCCTCACTACGAACGAAAGTCCCAGACCCTCAATGGCTAACCAATATTCACAAACGGAGAGGCTTTCGTTGTCTTTACAGCAATACCTATTTCACAAATATGTTGGTATGCACTAACACATAAATTACACCTATTTATATACAATGCGTTAATAATCATCGTCAATGAATAATTCCTCCTTTTTCTTTAACATATATAGGATAAGAGGACTGCAATTCATCTGGGTCAGTTTATTGAATAATCCGATTTTTCCAACATTTCGTTTTTTAACGATAACTAGGAATCTATTGGGCCTATGGACTTCGTTCTGTACTTGGATTAAAGCTAAATAACTGCTCTATAACTTTGTTCAGTATGACTTTCCCCGTGGGATGATCATTAGAGCCAATATTCTAGCCGAAAGATGAAGAAAATCGGAAATTTGAACTTTTTGGAGAAATAAGTCAATTTTTGAAGTCCAATATCTCGGGAACTATTGGCCTTACAGAGCTGCGGTTGGGCTTAAATTGTAGAATATTTTATCTACATTAATAGAGATGTGGGTGACGTTTCGTCATAAAACCACCCTTGACGAGTTATAAGCCAAAACCAGAAAAAATGTCCGCAAATTTCGAGGTTTTTTGGCTCTTAAAAGTTAAGCTAAAGGATTTCGAATCTGCAAACTTGGTTTAATACTACTCTAATATGTCCTAACAACATACCAAAAATTCAGCTTCCTGCAATTTTTTGGACCTAAGGCCATTTTTTTGTCTACGACGACTGGCCTACACGGAGCGTGTGTCTGAACGTGTGCGGCCAACGTGCCGAGGCTTGCGTGCTGCTGAATGCTCGAAGACGACGTAGCATGTGCACGCGTGTTACTTGCGATTGCAGCGCCATAGCCCCCACATCCGATAGTGGGCCCTGGACCCAGAATCAGAGATGGGCCCTCCCAACTGTCTGTTTTTACTGTTGCAAGTTTATATCTTAATCATGCTCTTTTTATAATGTACTTTAACTTGGTATAACAAGGTATAAATTTGATGCGGTAAGCTTCATTTACAAAATTATCTTACTTAAAATTGAGACTTTACTTACAATGGCCACACCAGGCTTATAGTCAGAAGTTGGTTTCGGGGGGAGGGGATCATCCAATTAAGCATACCTTTGAATGGCTTTATCAGGAATTCGATGAATACCTGGGCCACAGTAAGCCCTAGTTTAGCTTAACAGAACACTTGTTCGTACTTCTGGCAGATGCTGCGCCAGGTAAGGCTCAATTGCTTTACATACATGAAAATCTCATCTTTGCAGGACGTTGGCGAAGATAAAAAAACTATCACTACATTACACAGAAAGCTGATCCGTCAATACCTTTTCAAGCCACGCCAGAAGTAACGTCAAACTGCAGCGCCAACGACATGACTTGAGAACGTATCCCTAAGTGATATGACAACCAGAGTAAAATTGGTAAAGGAACTAATTATATGATGTTTTTATACCTGCTATCTAGACTACGTGGCATTTAATATTAGAAGAATCGCATGCAAGCTACTACGTATAAAAACCTCTGGGGCCAAATTGGGCCCATGCAGTTTTATTGCCTCTACGGCCAGATTGTGAAAGATAATTCATTGTTACTATCATATGTACTTTTATGGAAGGTCCATAATATGAGGATAGCTAGCAACTCAGCATAAAGATGATCGCTGAGGTGCTAACAAACTCATATTCACATTCCTAAGACTTGTAAATTTTCGGCCATGACCATCGTCAGGAAAGATCACACTGACACACAATCAATCTCTCAGGCGTAACTCATCCATACATGACCGCCATCGCCAGCTGCCCTACCGCAACCAGTGTCGGAATGTATGGCATTGTTGTCGCATATTGAAACAATTGAAGTAAAAGAGGATGCAGAATACTTTGGTCACCTTAGTTAATAGACACATATAATAGCAACCAATGACAATAACTAAGAGCATCACTCGCAGAAATCATTTAAGATAGGCGGTTTGTGATAAATATCTACTGCAATTTCCTGTAGAATCTTCTAAAATTTCGTTGGGTGAAAAATATTCAACATATTTTTCTAGTTTGTTTTTAATTTGAGCAACCAAAAAATGGAATAATTTAGGGCTGGGCTCGGGCCCCCTTCAGCTCCGGGCCCTGGACCCATGGGTCCACCCAGCCCCACCCTTGTGGGGGCCGTGTGCAGCGCCAGTTGTCGGCTGCATCAGGTTGACGAAATGAAGGGATGAAATTCCTGCTTTAGCTCCATTAAAACGCACATTTCCGCTCCTGATCATACGCTAGTCATTTTGTTCTATCTGTGACATTGGTCTACAAAAGTAACAACTTTAATATCTATGAACGTATAGCTGTTAGGAAAGTTGCATGATAAGTGAACGAGGAAAGCGACTTATAACAGTTTCATGGCAAACTGTGCTATATAAAAGCAGAACAGGCCTTCACATAACACAAATCATTCTCGCTTTTTGATCAAATGTAAGGGTTATTTCCCCTCGATCAATGTTACTATTCAGTAGTACAATCTGTAGAACGTCTATAATACGAGGCGCGTTCAGAAAGTAAGTTCCGTTTGGTAATAAAATGAAATTGTAGTCAGATACAGAAGAAATTTTTATTGCACAAAATTCTACAACTATTAAACTACTATTCCACATAACTGCCGAAATTTTGCAGGCATTTGTCATAGCGTGGCACGAGGTTTTGTATACCTTCTTCATTGAAATCTACCGCCTGTGTCTTCAACCAGTTGGAAACAGTGAAATTTAGGGGAAGTCCATAGCGAGAGCACTAATTGTAAACCTTCGGTTTTCCTGGATCTTGTCATCAATCGCGTGAACCATTTCTTCTGTAACCAAACGTGGACGCCCACTTCGTTCTTCATCGTACACATCACTACGCCCGCCATTGAACTGTCGGACCCATCTTCTCACTATCGAAGCACTCATCGCACTTGGTCCGTAAACATCGCAAATTTGCCGATAAATTTCACTTGGTTTCACTTTCCTCGCATTCAGAAACCGAATCACCGACCTGATTTAACAGGCGGCGGCATTTTCAATCAACGCCGACATTTCAAACAAGCACAACAAAGCGTACGTAACAGACAGCGATCTCCAAATGGCGCACCTTCTTCTCCTTGATACACATCGTCTACAGCGCATGTGCGAAACTGCAATCGCAACGCTGCAGCGGAGATAAATTGAAACGGAACTTACTTAGTGGACGCGCCTAGTATAAGACGTGGGAGAGTGAAGTGCATGTTTTACTCCAAGTGAGTCATCTAGTTTCTAAACCAGATAGATCATTTTTTTTCAGTTATCAGTTTATGTTATATTCTGATTGTTAAAATACAGATCTAGCAAATAGCCAAGCTTTTAGCTTCAAAACAATATAGATCTAATTTATATCACATGAAGAAAGTGGGGATTTGATTCACAATCAGATAGATCACTAAAGTTTACATCAAAAGCAGATAGATCACTGTGGGGAGGTTCCATGTTCTGCGACAACACTAGTGTTGCAAGCTGCTGCCGGCTTTGTTTTGATTTGATTTTCTCAGGGAAGCCAAAACAGTCTTGGTCCAACCCGCCACTGCCCACACCAAAACTAAGTTTATTGTGCGGTATCGCTCCCTGTATATCTAGTAAAGCCAACCACTGCCCTTGAACAGTGCAAGGAGTCCCTTTACCAGTTCTTTATTAGACACAATTTCTTCGGGTCTGGTTGTCCCAAAGTCCTGTGCCTTTTACTGTCCAATGCAATGCATTCGAAGATTAGATGTGATGCAGTTTCATCACCGTCATCACAGATCCTACATTTAGGGTCCTCTTCTGTTATTCCCATTGTATGTAGGTGTTTTTTGAAATTCCCATGGCCTGTCAGCAATCCAACCATGAGTCTAATCTCTGTCCTGTTCAGGCCCAGGATTGCAGAGCTTCTTTTAAAACATGGCTTTGGCATCATTACCTTGCCATGTTTTTGTTGATGGACTTTGGTCCAATATTCTACGTGCTGTCTTCTGAGCCAGTTACGTAGCTCCAATTTGATCCCCGAGTGGCCAGGGACCCACAATAGGTTTACTCTATTGGTATCCCCTAGCTCTACAGGAACCCTGTGACATTCTGCAACAATTTTAGACCTTGTTGCAGGACCTGCCAGTGATCTCAGGGCTGTCTGGCTGTCTGAGTAGATATAGATGCTACGATCTTTGTAGCACCTACGCAAATTCTCCTCCACACACGCCCTGATGGCAGTGATTTCAGCCTAGAATACTGAGGCCAGTTTTCCTAGAGAGATGACGCCCTCCAGTTTTGGCTGCACCCCATATACCCCGGCCCCAACACCTTGGTCCGATTTTGACCCGTCAGTGAACCAGACAATATCCCCCGTACGGTGTCGACCTATTTTCTCCCACTGCTCCCTACTTCCAATTGTTATATTGAAAGGCTTGTTGAAGCAGTATGGGGTTATAATATAGGCGGCTGGCATGTTCCCAACATTTCCTATATTTACCTCACTCACTATTTTAGTGTGTGATTCTGGATATCCCAAAGAGTTCCAGTTGTTGCCAGATTTGAGTCTGTATGCACCAGCCGCTGCCTCCATCTTGACCCAAAGGTGTAATGGGGGCATATCCAGCATGTTTTCCATCCCAGCAGTTGGTGTGCTGCTAATTCCGCCTGTTATGGCTAAGCAGGCTAATCTCTGCACCACGTACAGCTGTTAGGAAAGTTGGATGTTAAGTGAATAAGGAAATCGACTTATAACAGTTTCATGGCAAACTGTGCGATATAAAATCAGAATAGGCCTTCACATAACACAATTCATTCTCGCTTTTTGATCAAATGTAAGGGTTATTTCCCCTCGATCAATGTTGCTATTCAGTAGTAAAATCTTTAGAACGTCGATAATATAAGACGTGGGAGAGTGAAGTGCATATTTTACTCCAAGTGAGTCATCTAGTTTCAAAACCAGATAGATCATTTGTTGTTTTTCAGTTTTCAGTTTATGTTATATTCTGATTGTTAAAATACAGTTCTAGCAAATAGCGAAGCTTTAAGCATCAAAACAACGTAGATCTAATTTATATCACACGAAGAAAGTGGGGATTTGATTCACAATCAGATAGGTCACTAAAGTTTACATCAAAAGCAGATAGATCACTGTGGGGAGGTTCCATCTTCTGCGACAACGCCAGTGTCGCAAGCTGCTGCCGGCTTAGTTATTAGCAGCTGTTGTTGTCTGTCAGTGTTGTGTTTGACTACTTTTGGTTTTCAAAACGTTTATATGAGTGCCTTTATCAGTGAAGAAGCACCCAATACAGAGTCCTAAATCTACTAGGAAGAAACGCTCTCCAAGCATATAGCGAGAAACTTCCTTTTATTTCAACTTAGTTTCATAACCACTAAGTCATAAATGCTGGTTTCAAAACCAGGTGAATCGAAAACATTGGAAGCAAAACAAGATAGATCCAAAATTAATTTTTTTTCTCAAAACCTAATACTTGTTCGCACATGACATTTCATGACATTTATGTTGGTAATGTAACCTTTTACTACCACCCCCAGGGGGCTCAAAGTTCTTTCGTGAGTACGTATGTGGCGGACACGGGGCCCCCAGCTAATTTAGTTTTCCTTCCTTCTCTCCTTTCCGATCCTCACTCCTCCCCCTCCCCACCGGGGAACTGATGACCTTAGCAGTTTAGTCCCCCTATCCTAACCAAACATCCTAACCCCCAACCCATCTCCTACCACATTAAATAAAAATATACGGGTTTTGTACGTGCATTATTTGTTTGAATATTTAGTTCTTTGTTGTACCTGAAAAATTTGCATAAGTGACTTACCTAGTTTTGAAACTGGACGACTGAAGTAGGATGCGGACCGTCCTGTTCATAAAACCAATCGAATAAACTCACTCCTCAGATGACGCGCACTTATATTTATGGTCGAATATTACACAATATCAAATTAATAAGAGAGTATTTAAGCTTATCAGAAAACTCGAATATGAGAAAAAATATTTGCTAACAGAGAATCTCGAACCAGCGCCAATCAGTAACAGTAGTGCATTAGCCAACAACTCTATTGCCTACGCTATCCCAATCATGACTCTTACGTCTTCCTAGACGACTTATATGGGTCATCAATATGCTACTCGTAAATCACGTCATTTACGATACTTAATTACAACAAATCATATGCAGAAAAATTCGTTTTGACGGCTCTTTAGTGCGTCGTGTCCTTGAAAAGGCAAATTTTCGTGCTACGGATATAGTGTAACCACATATAAGACGTTTCCAGTCCTTTTATTACAGAAAATACTACCTTAATGACCGGTTTTCGAGAGATCCTTAATTTAATCGGTTAATTTGACTTTCTTTGAAATGATATGTCACCATAAGACCTAAGGTATACAGGGTGTTTCACTAAGTGTGTTTGCCTCTGTAAGTTATAAAATAATAGGTGACGGGAAATTTTAATGCGGTAGGTCAAAACAAGAAATGTTAAACTTTCTGCGGAGCTATGAACATAGTTTATTGTATCATTTTCCAAAGAGTTACAGCACAAAGATATAATTTTTTAAATGGAACAATAGTTTTTTTCTATCGTGTATTGGAATCGTTGAAACCAGCTGCGTCCAAATGAATTTAAACTACATTACTATCACTATTAGTTTGGGAGTTACAACCCTTCAAAGTTTCAGGGGCAGATACCACACGCTGTACATAATACAGTAGATTTCTTTTTGTGGGGATATCAAAGGATCGTGTTTATGTCACTGAGCCCACATCCCCAGATGATCTAAAACGGCGTATCGAGGACGCATGTCGCTCCGTCACACTGGCGATGTTACATCTCGTCCGCAGATACTTTCGACGGCGCATTGCATTATGCATTGATGAACATGGACACACATTTGAACATATCATGTAAATCAACTTCCCACCGCCATAACATCCATCACCCACCACACAGCCATGTATTATGTACAGCGTGTGGTATCTGCCCCTGAAACTTTGAAGGGTTGTAGCTCCCAAACTAACAGTTATAGGAATGTAGTTTAAATTGATTTGGACGCAGCTGGTTGCAACGATTCCAATGCACGATAGAAAAAAAACTATTGTTCCATTTAAAAAATTATATCTTTGTGCTGTAACTCTTTGGAAAATGATACAATAGCTCCGCAGAAAGTGTAACATTTCTTGTGTTGACCTACCGCATTAAAATTTCGCGTCATCTATTATTTTATAAGTTACAGAGGCAAACACACTTAGTGAAACACCCTATATATACAAAACCCATGAAATACTAGCTTCTACTAACGGCCAATATGGCGTCTTCATCTTTCTATCGAAAAGAGCTGTTTCCCCTCAACCTGATAGCCTGGTGTTACGTAGGTGGCGTTCTCTCATCTTATTGGTAAACGTTTGGACGCATGTTGAGAATTTCTGACATGCTCGTTACTATCCCATACGGAGGAAAAGCCTCCCCAACGTGCGGCTCGCATATTTGACGTCAAAAAGTCGTCACGTTGGCTCACACGTTCAGTTACACGCTCCATCTGCTGACGTCTTAAGGTAGTTCGATATCCACGGTGTTAAGAAAGTACCAAATTTAGGTCATTATCTCAAGCCATGGACAACGCAGTGCGCTTAATGAGCGAGAGCAGCGACGTTTGTGAAGAGTGGTCAGTGCTAACAGGCAAGCAGCACTGCGTGAAAGAACTCCAGGGCAGGCTAATCATACGTTACCGGCCTATTTTATATATTCACCACTCCGGCTATTGTTTGTTATTTTACTACCCAAACAACAAAACTCAGCGATTACCTTTATTGTTTCGTCTGCTAATCCAGTGACATCAGCATCGCTTGATTTAAGTCAACTACATTCCATTACCCTTGGTTTTCTGTTGTTAATGTTCGTGTTGTAGCCTCCTTTGAAGACACTTTCCATTCCGTCCAGTTTCTCTGTCAGGTTCTTTGCTGCCTCCCGACATAATTACAATGTCATCAGCAAACTGCAAAGTTATATTTTGAAATGTGGTTACGGGCCAAATTTAAATCGTACGTGATTGCCTGAATGTATATCATTAGCAACTTTTAGATAGTTACAAAAGACTAAAAATTTTAGTTAATAAAACTAAAGATATTGTAAAAGGTAAGATTACCTTTAATCCTTCTAATATCAGGTGGACGTCAAAAGGCCAGATGGGATCAAACTGACCCCATTCCCTTTCCTTTTGTTTCTTTCAGCTATATCTTAGTTTTGTAACACCTGCACGTTTTATTGGCGAAATTCAAATGTTTTCAGTTATTTTCCTAAATTACGACTGAAAATATACAGACAGGAAGCATAAAGCTTATCAAGTAGAAGGAATTATTTCAGAGAATAGCAGATTAGGGTACATTGTCACTGAAAAGAAGTTAGAAAGATAAGAAGGAAATATTCATGCACTTTATTCGGGCATTAAAAGAGGATATATTTTTAGACCTCATGCGGTCTTTCAAAACAATCATACGTACAAAGTAAACCATAATATATCAAGATACGAAAGAATAACAGCTCAGGTAACATTTCTGTTAATCCGTACTTAAATCAAAAAGGCGTTTAAAATCCTTTTGTACTTCTCACATAAGCAACGTAGACGGGTCTAATTTTCCTGCCCTTCTTCTGTCATAGAAATCATACCGTTTTCGTCTGTAGGAGCTTCCGTTTTATCTTCGGGTATCGAAATAATGCATTGAAATGCATTGTTCGACTGACCGTCACTTATCTTGCCTCACTAACTTCTGGAGCAGCAGTAATGGCAAACAGGTAATCTGCAGGGTAATGCCTTTCGTGCATTCTGCGATTGCTGTAGGGAAGATGCACTGCCGCGTGGAATCATGCCGACCCTTTTGTGTCCCAGCCTCGTCGCCGCTTATGTCTCCCGTCCGCCGGTTGTCGTAAGTGTCGGTGGCCGAGTAGAAAGAGACTGACACAGGAATAAAGGATGCACGCTTGTGCAGGTACGGAGGTGACCAGCCAGTGGGATAGCAGAAACTAGAACACTAGGCTAAATTAGAACAAGATATATATTCCGTGGAGTCTTGGTAATACTTAACTTTTACATAGTTCTTGACTGCAGAATGCTGATACATAGTTTAGATAGAGGCCGGCCTACTGATGATTTCTAGTGCCTATCCGATAGCCAAGTCTTAACTGGTGACTATCTGATTCCCAAGTGTCCGATGCAGCAGTCGTGGCCACGAGCGGAGTTGCAGCAGAGGGCGCTCGTGGCTGACGTCGTAAGAATGCCGCGCCGTGCGTGCATGGCGGCGCGCGGCGTAAGTACGTGGCGCGCACTTCATACTTGTGCGACATCACAGACCCCACTTGGTACAGAATGGTTAATGCGACATGCTGCAGAAAAGAGTGTTCGTAAACATAGGTCCTGTCAGGAGAAAACAAGGCTGTATATTGTTTAGATTGTTGAAAATTGAGTTTATGTTTGTCAAAATTGCTTTGAACTAACGTAGCGGTTTTGCATAACAACTAACGTGGGCTGAGAGTACTTTGTTTCCGAATTTTTTGTGTCGTCTAAACCGTTACACGCTACCCTCCAGAAGTATTCATGTATAGCATGACTAGATTGGTTTGTGGTGTCATGAGCTGGTGGGAATGTATCAGAGGCAACACCAGCCTGCAGTGACACAGCGCTGTTGTGTGGCTAGGCCGGCGCCACCTACCTAAAAAGTAGGTAATGCAGTCAACAATCCGAAGATTGGTTTGAACACCACAGTGCTTTAGTACGCATGCCCCTGTTTGTTGGAGGTGGTATGACGCTGCCTTCCTTCGGCCTTGGAACTGACTTACCCAGCCAGATTTTTTTTTTACTCTTCTGCGTCTTCTTTTTGCAGAGTGTCGACTCCGATGACTTGTCTTCCTCGCAAAATAAAAAAATCAAATAGATATGTGTGGCTCCTTGCCAAATAAATTGCGTTTTGCATCCTTATCTCCCCAAGGAAGTGAAGAAAATAACAAAAATAAAGACTAACTCTATGCGTCTTCTCGATCAATTCTCAGCGCAGTGTCTGCTTTAGAGTTCGTCTTCTCGAATAATATTATAAGTGGTCCGTTTCTTGTCGTACTGAGTCGTCGGTTTCCCGATTGTGTTGCGTGGTTCTGCTCATAACTCTGAAAGCACATTGCGCTGGAATTTCCGTGTTTTGTACACAGTATTGAAACAGTTACATAACGAATACATCAGTGATTTAGCTTTACGTTAAGTGTGCACCATGATTCTCAGCAAATTATTGTAGATATTGGCGTAGTCTCTTAGTCGTAGTAACTTCGCATGTTCATATTCTAAATTTGCTCTATTTTCTGCAAGCGTTGCATGTCGGTGATGAATGACATAAGCAGCGGTGTGTCCTAGAAACCAGATAGCCACATTGTGCTTCTTTCTAGGGTATCTTAGCTTCTCCGGTCAGATAAGTTCGGTGATATCAACGTTCTGCGGTCAATGATCGCCAGTCTGCGTCGCATGTGCATCACCATCTGGCCTGCGGTGCCGCAGGCGAACCTGTGCAGTAGCGTGTCCACTTGTCCGCAGTCCGCACAAGTTGGTGATGGGCGTAGGCGGATGTTGTGGAGCTTTTCATTGGCGGGAACTTTGTCGTTCACTACTGAAAACCACGTAGATTTAATGCGTGATGGCAGTACATAGCAGTGAATGTTTCTCCAAATAATGTTCCACTTTGTGGTAACCCTGTTTTCTCTTCCATTTGTCGTGATGCAGTTGTATATTTTCTTATTAGTATATGGCAGATCAATGTTGGTCGCATGTTGTATGTAAATGAATTCGTTGTAGTAAATCCTGATATGGCGATAGGTCAACGGTATCACGGTTTCATGAGTGGGTGGCATCATACTACTGGGTTTCCAGCGGGACATTAAAAACTTGGTTATACTGGGTCTCTGTTTGTTGATCGTTTTGTAAATACGACTAATCAATAATGTACGGCACTTGTGTCTTACGCTGACTAGTCCTACCCTTGATGTTGGTAAAGTCAGGGTTTCGAAGCATACTTTGAAGATATGGCCTCTTACAACATACCAACATAACGTCTTCTGTACACTGTCTGCAAGGTGGTCAGAAATAGGTAGAATTTGGCCAAGATAGTGCATCCTGCTAGCAATGGATATTCTCACGATGTGTACTCGTTACAGAAGGTCCAAATCCCTGTCTGAGTAAATCTATGTTGTTGCTCTGATTTTGTGCAACATGTCCGTCCAATTTTTTGTCGCCATAACGTCTGGTGTAGTACTCCAATAGACGCCAAGGGATTTGTGTTGAGCTCTCGTTTCGCACCAGTCTAGGTGGTTAGTATTGCCAATGCCTCTTTCTATGTGGAGCAACGTTGTCTTCTTATTGCTTAATTTGGCCCCACTGGCCAAATTATAAACATTGACGAGGGCCCTCACTGTGGATAAATGCTCTGTAGATGACACTGCAAGACACATGTCATCAGCGTACGCGATACACACCGCTTCTTCTGTTCCTATTTTAAATCCAGAAACTATGCGATTGATGCTGGCAAGCAGGGGTTCAACCGCTATGGCGTATAAGGCCGTAGACAACGGACAGCCGTGTCTAATAGACCTCCTAATTGGTATTTGGTTGGTCAAGTGTCCATTGATCAGCACTCGTGACGATGCATTGTAGATGCAATTCCTAAGTAGGAGGAGAAGTCGTTCTCCAAAACCCATCTTCGACACAACCCTGAACAAGTAGTCGTGACTCACACAGTCGTACGCTTTTTCGAAGTCCAGGAATAGCAAAGCGCCGGGTTGTTTGTTGTGAGCCAGTGTACATATAATATCCTGCAGTTCACAAGCGGTTGATATCACACTCCGTCCGGGCAGCGCCCCATGCTGATGTCTTCCAAGTATTTTATATAACACCGATTGCATTCGTTGTTTGATGCTCCTTGTGATAATTTTAAAATCTGCAAAAAAATGTTCAAATGTTTGTAGAGTCTATGGGACTTAAGTATGGGGTCATCAGTCCCTAAACTTACAAACTACTTATGAACTACTTACGAACTAGGACGGCACAAATATCCATGCCCGAGGGGGGATTCGAACCCCCGACCGTAGTGGCCGAGCAGACCGTGACTGAAGCGCCTCAGTCCCCTCGGCCACCGCGGCCGGCTTAAAATCTGCGTTGAATAAGGTGATAGGCCGCATTTCCTGAATCTTTTCACTATTTCCAATTTTTGATAATGGGATTATGATTCCATCCTTTAGCTCATGTGGTACAGCTGGGAGGTACCACATTTCATTAGCAAGCTGGGTTAACGTGGGGCCCAGTATAGACCAGTAGTGTTTGTAAAATTCGGCGCTGAGTCCGTCTGGTCCAGGTAATTTTCGGTTTGTGGTATTGAAGACCGCCTCTTTGATATCTTCTTCGCTAAACGGTGCCTCCAAAGACAGGTTGTCGTCATTTGCAATACGCCGTCGAAAGGATCTGCGGACGAGATGTAACATCGCCGATGTTACGGAGCGACATGCGTCCTCGATGCGCCGTTTTAGATCATCCGGGGATGTGGGCTCAGTGACATAAACATGATCCTTTAGATATCCCCACAAAAAGAAATCTACTGGTGTTAAATTAGGCGACCTTGCGGGCCATGAATGAGGATCATGGCGCCAGAACCATTTTCCTGCAAACCTGTTGTTTAGTTCTTCCACAACAGCACGCGCAGAAAGGGCTGGGTGAACATCGTGCTGCATCCACATATGGACTCTCGTGTTTAGACACACATGTTCAAGGAGACCACCCAAGCTGTCGTCTATAAAAGCGCGATATAAGTCACCTGTCAGTGTACCTGGGAAGTAGTGTGGACCGATGAATTCATCCCCAAGGATTCCACACCACACGTTAATAGACCACCTACGTTGACGGTCGACAGGTCGTACCCACCGAGGATTGTCTGCGGCCTAGTAGTGCATGTTAGCCGCGGTGGAGTAGCCGAGCGGTCTAAGGCGTCTCGCTGCGGAGCGCACGGTTGCTCGCCGTGGAGGTTCGAGTCCTCCCTGGGGCATGGGTGTGTGTGTGTTGTCCTTAGGTTAGTTTACCTAGGTTTAAGTAGTTTGTAAGCTACGGACTGATGACCACGCAGTTTGGTCCGATAAGATTTACAAACATTTGAACATTTTTGAGTGCATGTTATGGCGATTCACTGACACCATAATTTGTGAACGTGGACTCATCAGAGAACATAACACTTTGTAAAGACTCCAGCGTGAAATTACGCATGGCCCACTCACAGAATGTCACTCTTGCACGGAAATCGTTCCCATGGAGCTCCTTGGTCAGTGACAGGCGGTACGGGTGAAACCTGTGGCCGTGTACTATACGCCACACAGATGTGAGACTGATTCCAGCGACTGCAGCAACGGTTCGTAAGCTGACATGAGGATCGTGGTGTAGTGCAGCTCAAACAAACATCTCCGTCTCCTCACTTCTTGCAGGTCTTAGTCTGTTACTGCGGCGCATTACCAAGCTGCCTGTTTCCCGAAGTCGTTGTAAGAACGTAATGGCTGCTGGGGCTCTTCGCCTAGGGTATCTCACGGCATACGCCGTGGCTGCTTCAGTGGCATCGTGGCGGCACTTGCCGAGCATCAGCAACATGTCAACGTACTCGTTGTTCGTGTATGCCATCGTCATCCGATGTCAGTAACTGTGGTATATTGAGCTCCAGTTGTTTGTGTGGCTCCAACTGTCGGGTATACGGCTGTGTGCGGCGACAGTCGGCAGTCTAACAGCGTATCGAGGAAGCTTCTCGCTCCGTGACACCGGCGACGTTACAACTCGGCCGCGCCACATTTAGAAGGTGCATTGCATTATGCGCAGCGTTTGTGGTATCTGCCCCTGAAACTTTGAAGGGTTGTAGCTCCCAAACTAACAGTGATAGGTAGGTAGTTAATTTGATTTAGATGCACCTGGTTTCAGCGAATACAATGCACGATAGAAAAAACTATTGTTCCATTTTAAAAATTATATCTTTGTGCTGTAGCTCTTTGGAAAATTATACAATAAACTATGTTCATAGCTCCGCAGAAAGTGTAACATTTCTTGTGTTGACCTACCGCATTAAAATTTCCCGTCACCTATTATTTTAAAAAGTTACGGAGGCAAACACACTTAGTGAAACACCCTGTATATATATGCCGGTGACGGGCAGTGATCCTTTCGTTAGTGGGTAAGGGTGGGCAAGTTTGGGGCCCTTTGTCTTACGGAAATTAGTTTCAAAACTACGAGTTACAGTACTGTGGGCAGGGTAGAGCTGGGAAGTTTTAGCTGTCGGGAGGCGTGCTTAGGTAGACCTTGCAGGTGCGGTGATCACTGTGACCCCAGTGGTGTAGTGGTCAGCGCAACTAGAAAGCTGGAGACTCACGTTCGAATCCCGGTTGGGTTCACATTTTCAGCTTTGCCCAATCGCAGTTGATGTCATATATTCTGTGAAAATGAAATTTTACCTTTGCCTTGCGGCAGAGGGGACGGGAGGGGTGGTGGTGCAAAGTCCCTGATCACCAGTCTTTGCACAAATGTCCTGGATTAAATTACAGACCTCTCCGAGGTGTCTCATGGAGTGAGGGCATGGGACACTGTTGATGGTGCCGGCCGCGGTGGCCGAGGAGACTGAGGTCTGCACGGCTACTACGGTCGGGGGTTCGAATCCCCCCTCGGGCATGGATATTTGTGCCGTCTTTAGTGTAAGGTAGTTCATAAGTAGTTTGTAAGTTTAGGGACTGATGACCCCGTAGTTAAGTCCCATAAGCGTAACAAACATTTGAACATTTGGACTGTTGATGGTGATCCGTCAGTAAGATGAGGACGTTAAGCTCGTTGGCCCCCTTGGTGCTTTCCAAGAGGAGTAGGCTAACACCCAAATATCAGACACTCATATCGGTACCAAACGTTGTATATCGATAGAGTATCAACCGAAACTTCTGTGTAATTCGTGCTATGTGCTGGTGTCCAGGAGAACGTGCGTAAACTATAATAATAAGTAACACCTAACTTACGGAGTAAAGGGAAAGCATAACTGTGAGAGCTTATCACGTTGCGCTACCGTAGGCTATTTGATAGAGCGTTAGGTCATCGAACAGAAGGTCGTGGGTTTAAGCCCCGTCTACAGACATTTTTATTTTTTTACTGCAGTACGTTGAAAATTGTTAAAAGAGAATTTATATAACGTCCACGGAAACAGCACTGTCAACTGCAGCAGTAGCAGTAGCGTTTGCACACGGCACTCTAGCCACAACACGCATATCCGCTGAACGGCGGTGCCGCCTATCTAGCAGTCTATTATTATTATTATTATAGTTGTTTTTGTTGTTACTTTAATACCTCCGCACATATGCTGCAATCGTTCCTTTCTTCTACCAATATAGTCTACAGGTTTTCTACTTTCAATTAAAACGAAGCAGAAGCAAACTGCCGATAACACAGAGCTATAAAATCCGAACAGTCCTTTTACATTTCAGGAATATGTTGTCCCATGAAACACTCGGTGTACGCTTGTCGACGTAGAACAATTTGCAACTTTATAAAAAAATTAAAAACAAATTGCGCCACCAGGGCCCTCGTAACGACTTTTGCTCTATCAACTACCCCCCCTTTTTTTTATTTGCCTCCTTCCTCCCCTTCAGGCCCGTCCTTTCGTTCGCCATGATTTGCCTTCTCCACCTGGCTTCAATGCCTTCGTTCTTGTTGACACGGAATTTTGTTCCAAACAAAGATAAATGAAAAAATAAAAAAGAATAAATAGATATATGTCTTCCTCTTACAGAACTGCTCCTGGGAAAAACTTGAACAATCCCAGCGCATTCACAGCTGCAGAGTTCGTCTTCACGTAAGATTTGTTTAGGTGTTCCCCCACTCCGTTCATAATTGATCCATGCTTCTGTTTTCTGGAATTTGTGTTTTTCACTTTAAATTTTTTATTTCTCACACCTTTACATTTAATTTAGTTCTTATTTTTCCTCCTCTCTTAAATCTGCGCTTGTCTTGTGCCGTGGGCGTCGTTTTAGCAGGGTTTCGCCACGGGACAGATGAAAAAGTGTAATCGCTCCATCTGGCGATGGAACTCAGAAAATAAATTTAAAATGTGGAATAAGACTACAGATTCTTTTGGGGGACATGTTTTCCCATACGAAACGTAATGCACTTCTGATACATCTCTCAGATGTCAGAATTTTGAAATCTGTCCAACCTCAATGAAAGGGAAACACCACGGAGAGAGAGAGAGAGAGAGAGAGAGAGAGAGAGAAGCTTTGTTCGAAGCAAGGATGAAAATCTCGGCACGTTATACGTTTTCAAAATGTCACAATCTGTATCTTGAAATGTGAGCAATTTTGATTCTAGTCCTTCTTTATGTTTCAAATAATAAGCTTTTCAAAAAGTTGACGAAATTTTTCTTATAGTGTCGAGATGTCATTAGGATATGGTGCTGCAGCTGAAGGTATAATAGAAAATCCTCTTTGCTTTTGTTTGCTTCAGTAAGGGTGCAGTGGACTGTTTGAACTTTTAACCAATTAACGGCGTTCCGTTTTGTATATGGATAAGACACATTGTCGGGAGTAAATAAAAATCTGCAGGATTGATAGTGTCTGGTACGGTCCGGGTGATTTTGGCTATCAGTAGCCTAATGAGTAGCCAGATGGCTTTCACGTTATCGCAGACAAACCTATGTGCGTGAGTGTCTGGCATGCTACAGTCCCCACACAGCGGCGAGTCCACTAAATGGATGGCGTGAAGTTTGTACTTGGTTGCAATTTTTCTGTTCGCAGCTTTGTACCATGTAGTTCTCACAATTGTCGGTAAATTACGGGTACTGATATTCTGCCATATTATTCGCCAGTCATATTGAGGGTATTTTTTCTTTTACAACGTTTCTACTCTTGACTTCTATTAATTTCTCATACACTGCCTTCACGTTGGTCAACTTCGTGGGACAGACTCTGGTCCGAATCTTGCTAAGTTCAATTAAAAACTGTTTGAAATGGTGAAATCCAGTGAGAACGTGGCGCACATCTATTGGTGAATTCAATGCCCCAGGGGCAATTTCCTCTAGTAGATGGGACGTTAAACTTTTGCGTCTTCCGCCACAGTTTAAATGTGGTGCACACGAATAGAGCTCGGGATTTCAGAGCAACATCAATAGGTTCAAGTCCACCCTAGTCCGCGGGGAGGGTCAGAGTGTCAAACTTGACCTTGAAGATATTCCCTTGACTTACGAAATGGCCCAGAGCAGACATAATTCTAGCTGTTGTTTCACCGGGTAAAGGTAGAACCTGTTCCACGTAGTATAATTTCGAAACTATATACATGTTAGCAAAGGCTGCCTTTTGGATGCCATCAAGCTTTCTCACGCGTTGTTCCTTGACGCATGCTCGCACACTTGCAAGTAGTTTCTTAGAGTTGGCACCTATGGTGTGCTGTATGTTATACATGTAATCGATGCCCAGTATTCGTTTCTTGGTGACCACAATGAAGTCTTCTATGTCCTGCAACGATATTCAACCCCTACGTTCATGATGCTGGATTTCGCTTTCTTGAGTTTCGCACTCGAAGCAAGTTCGTAGGTTGTGTGCATCTGAAGTGTCTTCTCGATATCATTTGCGCTCGTGATAACAAGACCAACATCATCGGCGTATGCCTTGCAAACAATAGATTGATCATGGATGCACAATCCTTGCAGTCGTTGCTGTAGAGTGGCTAGGAGGGGATCGATGGCAATGGCAAACAATGCGCCAGTGACCTCGTGCAGTATCATTTGCAATCTTCGAGCGAGTACGCGCGCCATAATTTTGTAGTCGCTGTTCAGGAGACTGATGGGGCGAAGATGGTTTACTGAAATGCTACTGGGGCGTTTCGGAACTAGCACGATAATACCTTCGAGAAACTCCTTCGCGATTTCTCTGTCAGAGGCCATTACTTCATTGCTTATGAGTAGCAGTTTAGACTTCATTTGTGCCTGGAAGGCCTGGTAAAATTCTGCTAGAAGGCCGTCAGGCCCCGGCGATTTATTTTTGGGGCTCTGCGCGATAGCTTTTGTCAGGTCGCCATCGTCAATCTCCGCAATATGTCGCTGCGATGCCTGTCTGCTGAGTCGGCCATGCAGATTCCGTAACAAATCGCCTTGAGCGTCATTATCCACTGCGCTGCCTGACATTATGGATGAAAGATGGGTGTAAATTGTCTCTTTAATGTCTCTCTGTGTTTTGAGGAAGGTACCGTCACTTCCATTTAGTTCCGTGAGTATTTTTCTGTGTGCTCTTTTCCTTTCGCGCATAACGTGGAACACCCAGGTTTTTTTTTCGGGGGGGGGGGGGGGGGGGGCGGCGGCCCGCGTTCTCGCACGAATTTGTAAACCCTCTAATTGCGCTTCAGAGCCAGAATTTTGGATTTTATCCTCTTGATCGAGCCGTAGTTTTCGATGACTGATTGGTCCAATTTGTAAAGGTCCCGCAAGCATTAGAAATAAAATTCTATTTATGTCTTGACCCAAAAAACTTTTTTCCTTCGAATACTCTGTTAACATTTTCCTCAATTTTGGCTTCGCGCACTTGATCCACCAAGTCAAAGCAGAATCATACGAAATGAATTTATTTTCGCAGTCCTACCACATTTTATGGAAACGCTCGCGGCATTCGGCGTCTTTTAAGTGTGATACGTTGAGCTTCCAGCAGCTTCTTCCTCTGTAGGTGCCTTGTCTCGCCATATTAATGGTGCATATAAAGGCAGCATGGTCAGTGAAGTTGGTGGGCCACACTTCTGCGTGTAAGATACGAATTGTCAAGTTGTTAGATACATACATTCTGTCTAAGCGACTGGCCGAGTGGTTAGTGACAAATGTAAACCCGGGTGCATCCCCGTGCCTGTGCTCCCACGCATCGGTTAAAGTGAAATCGTTGATGATGTGTTCCAGTTCGGGAGACGAGTTGAAATTAGGAAACTGCTCTTTGCGATGGAGGACACAATTAAAATCGCCCGCAAAAAGGATCTCGGCTTGATGCTCTCCAAGGAGAGGAACAATTTCGTGTTGACAAAATTCTGCTCGGTGGCGGCGGTTGCTGCTCCCAGATGGCGGATATATATTTATGATCCGAGTATTGTGAACAGTACAAGTGATCCCCTTGTTGTTTACGAGTTTTTCCACATTCGTTAATATTATTCCGTCCTTAAAAAGTATAGCAGTCCCTAGGTCACCGTCGCTTCCAGCATTTATGACAACATTGTATCCATATATTTCTTGAAGTGCCATGTCGGTTACTTCCTGTAGTAAAATGATGTCGATATGCGCCGCGTACAGAAAGTCTTTCAAGGTATGTAATTTTAATGTACTGCGAATGCTGGTGATGTTCAAAATCGCGATTCTATAGGCTTGATACGGGGTCATGCTGTAGTGCCTTTTACAAGGATGGCTTGTGGAATTTCGCATCTGTTAGTAGGTGTCAGGCACATAACCAGCACCCGTTGCCTGGAGGAGTGTTCTGTCATCTGAGGTGGCCGGCGCGGCGGCAGTAAAGTACGTAGGTTCCCTCATTTCCTCATCTCCGACGACTTCGTCCGCCCAGTTTTTCTGGAATGAAGACATGAACGTATTTGTTGCAATAGCACAGGAATTTGCCGAGTCAAGTATGTCGGGTGCTACACTTGCTCATTGTTTTGCGCCCACGGAGGCGTCACCGGGTGCCTTGGGAAACGGGTTGGGCTGAGTACGTTCGTAAACTTTCTCTGGACCCTCATTTAACTTCTGTACTACTTGTTTGACCTTCCCCCGCATTAATGGGACAATTTCTTCGGCAGCTTGATGCGCGATTCAGCATTTCTTCTTTTTTTTCTGGCTGACTGGCTCTTCGGGCGAGCTTGCTGAGTGTTGTGGAACAGTCTCCTGTTCGGGATCGGTGGCAGTTTCGTCAGCAGAAGGTACATCTCATTTCCAACTACTGTCTTGTACTCTCTCGCTGGAGTTTTCCACAGAAGGTTCCTGCGGGTGTGGTGCGACAGAAACTGCAGCCGCGTGGTCAGTGACGTCCATCAGAGTAATGCTCTGGACTTTGTCGACGGGAACTGCCTTTGAGGGTTCGGTAGGTTGCCTGGCGCCGGAGACTGCCGCCGAGGCCTCAGCTACTTCCATCGGGGTTTCATTGCCAGCAAATTCGTTATCCTGAGAAGTATTCAGGACGAGGGCGGTGGGTGGGGGTCACGCGACAGCCGCCACGTATGTAATCGGCAGTGAGGACATAGCAGGAGGTCTGACTTGATTCACCGACCGCGCCTCTGTATACATTGTCCACGCACGTGGCCCGTTGCCCCACACTCTGCGTTCGTTCTGGGCTGCCCATCGTACATGACAATGGATCGGTAGCCACACACGTCCATTTAGGACGGAATATGTTTCCGTAAATCGACCTTCAGTTGCCATTTAATACCGGAAACCTATGCGCACCCGACCACCTTTCTGCAATGTTGCTGAGTACCGTGCCATAGATGACACTACCGCATTAATTTGTTCCCCTGTGACTTCGAAAGGTAATTCGAATATTCTGACTGTTCTTATTCCGAAGCCGGCGTGGCTAAGAGTAACTTCACTGTTTCCATACGGGTCCTTGAATTTAAAGCTACCGCCACTAAACTGTATTATTTTGTCACAAAGATCTGCTGTCCTCAGTTTGACGTAAATAACTGTACTCACGATCGAGAAATGGATACCGACAAGCTCATCTTAGGTTAACTTCACAACTTCCTCAAGAAAACGTTCAAATACGTAAGAGTTCGGTCTAATGAATGTACGAATGAAGGTGAACTTCAAAGTGTCTTTTCTATTTGGCTGATTCATTGTGTCATCTTCTAATAGTCACACAAACACAACAACAGCGAAAAGGTGCAGCAACACTCCGACTTACCACGCGCGAGCGAGGCGGCCGTAGCACACCGCTGACGTCCTCACGGTACGGCTGTCGCAAGCGGACTGGCCCACGGAAGGTTAGGGCGGCAGACTTCTAGAGATACGCTTTTTCTGTGGTCCGTAGGACCGGTGTTACATATTATTTCCCGTTTACGCATGTTCTCCTGGACGGCAGCACATTGCACGAATAATATAGACGTTTCGGTTGATACTCTATCGATATACAACGTTAGGTGACGGCACTGACACCCAAGCCTTCAGATGTCAGACACTCAGATCGGTGTGCTGCGGCCGCCTCGCTCACGCGTGGTAAGTCGAAGTGTTGCTGCATCTTTTCGCTGTTGTTGTTGTGTTTGTGTGACTACTAGAAGATGGAACCATGAATCAGCCAAATAGATAACACACTTTGAAGTTCACCTTCGATCGTACATTCGTTAGACCCTTTCCCTTCTACATCTACATGGGATACTCTGCAAATCACATTTAAGTGCCTCGCAGAGGGTTCATCGAAGCACCTTTATACTATTTATCTCCCATTCCATTCTCGAATACCGCGTGGGAAGAAATAACACCTCAATCTCTCCGTTCGAGCTCGGATTTCTCCCTGATGATCTTTTCTACCTATGTAAGTGGCAGTCAACAATATATTTTCGTATTCGGAGGAGAATGTTGGCAATTGGATTTTCGTAAGTATCCCACGCTGCAGCGATAAACTCCGTTGTTCTAATGATTCCCATCCCAGATCCTGTATCGTTTCCGTAACGCTGTCTCCCCTGTATCGTGACAATACAAAACGAGCTGCCCTTCTTTGGACTCTTTCGATGTCCTCCGTCAAACCCAGTTGATAAGGATACCACACTGGGCAGCAATACTCCAAAAAAAGGACGGATAAGCGTAGTGTATGTAGTCTCGTTAGTAGTTCTGTTGCATCTTTTAAGAGTTCTGGCAATAAAACGAAGTCTCTGATTCACCTTTCCCACGACATTATCTACATGTTATTTCCAGTTTATGTCTGAAGTAATAGTAATTCCTAGATATTTTGTGGAGTTTACGGCCTTCAATTTTGATTGATTTATCTTGTAAACAAAATTTAATGAATTTCTTTTCATACTCATGTGAACGACTTCACACTTCTCAATATTTGGAGTCAATTATCAATGTATAAGTGATATTTAGATTTTCTAAGTGTTCTGCCAATGAAACTTAGTCTTTGGTTCCCCTCCCCCTCTCTCCTCCTCCCCTTTAACAACCCTCCCTGCTGTTCCTCTTCCTCCTACTCCCCTCCTCTCGCCTTTATTCACCCACCCAACACCCTGTGCCTGCCTACATCATCTCCAACACGAACACTACACCACACACTCACCCATTCTACATCTACATCGATACTCTGCAAATCACATTTAAGTGCCTGGCAGAGGGTTCATTAACCACTTTATAACTTTTTCTACCGTTCCATTGTCTAATAGCACGCGGGAAGAAAGAACACCTAAATCGTTCCGTTTTCGATCTGATTTTTCTTATTTTATTGGGATGGTCATGTCTCCCTAAGTAGGTGGGCGCTAGCAAAATATTTTCACATTCAGAAGTAAAAGTCGGCGATTGAAACTTCGCAAACAGATCACGCCGCAATGAATAACGTCTTTCTTTTAATGATTTCCACCCCAAGGGGCAACAGTACTCCAGGAGAGGACGTGATGTAGGCAGTCTCTTTGGTGGAGCTGGTGCATCTTCGAAGCGTTCTGCCAATGACACGTAACCTTTGGTTCGCCTTCACCATAATATTTTCTATGTGTTCTCTCCAGTCTAAGTTGTTCGTAATTGTAACTCCTAGGTATTTAGTAGAATTTACGACCTTAAGGTTTGACTGATTTATCGCGTAATTGAAGTTCAGCGGATTTCTTTTAGTGGTCATTTTTGTGTCCCAACTTCGTCGCCGCTTTTGGGTCCCAGCCTCGTCGTAGGTGTCGGTGGCCGAGTGGAATGAGACCGACACAGTAACAAAGACAGCACGCCGGTGCAGGTACGGAGGGGAGCAGCCAGAAACTACAAACACTAGAGTAAATTAGAAGAGATATATTTTGCACAGAATGTAACAATACTTAACTTTTACATAGTACTGCAGAATGTTGATACATAGTTGTTAGAGGCCTGCCTAGTGCCTGTACAATAGCAAAGTCTTCACTGGTGCCTATCTGATTACGAAGGTCCTAACTGGTTGCTATCTCAGTCCGAAGTGACCGGTGTCTTTCCGTGGTGGCCACGAGCGGGGTTCCAGCAGAGGGCGCTCGTGGCTGTCGTCGGAAGAACGCCGCGCCGTGCATGCATGGCGGCGCGCGGCGAAAGTAGGTGGCGCGCACTTTGTACTTGTGCGACACCACAGTCATGTGTATTACTTCACACTTTTCTTTATTTAGTATCAATTGCCAATTTTCGCACCATGTAGAAATTTTGTCTAAATCGCTTTGCAGTTGCTTTTGATCCTCTGTTGACTTCACTAACCGATAAACGACAGCATCATCCGCGAACAGTCTAAGGGAGCTATTCAGATTGTCTCCTAAATCGTTTATAAACACGAGGAAGAGTAGGGGACCTATAACGCTTCCCTGTGGAACGCCAGATATCACTTCTGTTGTATTCGATGACTTACCGTCAATTACAACGAACTGTGTCCTTTCTGATAGGAAATCGTGAACCCAATCGCACAATTGGGGAGAAATTCCATAAGCACGCAATTACATTAGAAGCCGCTTGTGGGGTACAGTGTCAAAAGCCTTCCGGAAATCCAGAAATACGGAATCGATTAGAGATCCCTTGTCGATGGCACTTAACACTTCATGTGAATAAAGGGCATGCAGTGTTTCGCAAGAGCGATACTTTCTAAATCCGTGTTGACTATTCGTTAACACGTTCGCTGCCGTTCACGCTCTGGCGCGATGATGCTAGGTGTCACTTCACGCTCTGGCGCGTGATCGTATTTTGACAGTATCTATTCATAGTTTTGAGCCACTGAATGTTTTGGTTTTAGTTTTCAGTTTTTTGATGTGGTTTTTATTTGTATTTGTATTTTTGTGAAAACAACAAATGAACAATATAAACAGTACATAAATCTATCATGACATCATGAGCAGCGTGTGTGGTTTGTAGCGGGTGATGCAAACGCGGAAATCTGGAACCACGTAGGTGCGCATATCACTTATACTCTTCCCTGAATGCCTACCAGAGTATACAGCTTTATTAGACGGTGCCAGTTTCCAACAACCCATAATATGATGTTAATGTGCGCAACGGTTGCACAGTGGTAGAGTGCCACACTATCAATCAAAAGGTCGCGGGTTCGATCCCCGCCGGGTCCTAGAATTTTTATCTGTCACTTTCCACTTCTTTCACCTCTGGCAGTATTGCTCATGTGAAAAATACCGAGTAGCACCGTGGTTAGGAACCCACGTTAAACTGTAGGTCCCCCTATAACTGGCTGGGTAAGTCAGTTCGAAGGTCGGAGGAAGGCAACGGCATACCACCTCCAAACAGGACCATGCCTAGTAAAGCACTGTGGTGTTCAAACCAATCTTCGGATTGTTGACTGCTTTACCTTTTTTTTAGGTGTCAGCACGCGCCACGGCGTGAGCGGCACCTGACTCAAGTAACGTTTACACGCGCCAGAGCGTGAACGGCAGCGAACGTGTTAATAGGTCGTTCCGTTCGAGGTAGTTCATAATATTCGAAAAAAGTATATGTTTCAGTCACAGTCACTTCCACCTCAGCACACAGGAAACCTTTCCAATTAGGCGGCTTAATCTGCCCTTCGGGGTCTCCCAGCCATTCGTGCCATACGGCTTTACTTTACCTAGAGGGACTACAAGGTATATTCATTACCGTGGCTAATGTTACAGATAAATACGTCTTGGGATTAAGTACTGATTTGATTTGAACTTTGGTATAAGGTTTCCTATTTGAGTTGGCGTGCTCTTCTGTGGCAGGGGGTGGAGCGACTGGCCCGAGAGCTGCCGATGGTGGTTGTGCGGGAGATGGTGCGGTCGCTGAACCACCTGGACCTGACGTGGAGCAGCGACGTGCGCCGCCTCGTCAACGAGCCGATCATCAGGTTCCTGGACGCCGCCGCCAGGCCGCCCACACCCGCCCACGCACTCCGCACCGCCGGCTGACCCCCCACTGCACTATCTGTATCTATAAAAATGGATGTACATTCCCTATGGACTCCAAGACTGGTCACGCTTTCAGGAAATCTTGAGATTAGCCCAGCAGATGATCCTGATCGAAATATTTATTAACGTATATGTACAATATCATTACGTAGGCTTCCGCGGCCAGAGTCAGATGACATAAAAGTTTTCTGGGTGTTGTTCCGCGTCACGATATAAGGCTATTACTTAAATAACCGAGATTTCGGCCAACGTTACAGTGGCCTTCATCTGGGTATACTGATGAGACCTGGTTGTTACTATACGCTTTATATCACTTTCATTTAGACATTACGTCATAATTTAAAAAAAAATAAGCGATGTTATTGGTGAATTTTTGGCGGAAGAATGGAACTTTAGTTTTGATAGGATGCTGAGGTGGAGGGAGCGGGGGTCAGCCGTTGCTTCTTGCATAGCGAGACATGATTGGTAGATAAAATTTAACGATGCCAGAATAATTGCCTCGCAACCAGGGATGGTTAAACGCAAGATAAGGGAAGCCATCGAAATTGTAAAACATCCTAATAACATGAATAGAGAAGATGGAGTCAGCTTGCCCTCTCTTGGCTACCAGCCATCACAGCGAAATAGGCCGCACTGACAACACAACACGCGAGCGTCACTAGTAAGCAACTGCCGCCGCACGGCCCACGGCCAGCAGGAGAGAAACGGAAGCCCTCACCCCATTCGCCGATGAATACCAATCATGTCTCGCTATGCAAGAAGCAACGGCTAACCCCCACTCCCTCCACCTCAGCATCCTAACAAAAATAAAGTTCCATTCTTCCGCCAAAAATTCACCAATAACATCGCTTATTTTTAAAAATTATGACGTAATGTCTAAATGAAAGTGATATAAAGTGTAGTAACAACCAGCTCACATCAGTATACGTAGATGAAGGCCACTGTAACGTTGGCCGAAACGTCGGTTATTTACGTAATAGCCTTATATCATGGCGCAGTACAACCCCCAGAAAACTTTTATGTATATGTACAAGTTTACGTCTGGAACTTGAAACGGAAGTAGGCCCGCTAGCAGAGAAAGCGCCAACTGTTTTTCTAATGCCATTATTCCGAACTTCAGTGCTGCCGCTCGGAGCGCTAGCATCGCTTTCTGACTGCAAGGTCTATAGAAGACATTAATCAAAATATCCACGGATGTACTGCCGGTCTATAGTGTCCAACGGGCACAATATTTCGGCGATCATACATGTCGCCATCCTCAGGTGAACTGAGGGACTGAGCTCCTAGAAACGCGTAGGCACGGAGATCCGCACGCTACGGCGGCTCAAAGTGAACTGGGTGTTAACCCGGTAGCGGACGATTTAAATACCCTCGGCCCACGGAGCGACTTTTCCGTGGTCCGCGCCCCGCGCCGCGGTCGCGCAGTGGAGCCGATGCGACGGCGTCTGAGATGACATCGATGTGAGGGCTCTTTCCACCGTGGTCGTCACTTCGTTACGTTTGCTAGATTTGCTCTTAATTAACGTAATAGCTGGTTCCCAAGCTTTGCTAAGATTATAGCCACAGTCACGGTTTATGAGGTCGTCATTTGTGCGAATTTCAATGGCCTCTAATAACGACGCAGTCCCAGTATCTCGACGTGTGTGCCTCTGGTGTTCAACGCATCGATCCTCGACGGTACGCATCGTCTGTCCAATATATGACCGATGCGTTGAACACCAGACGCACACACGATTGATGTATCCGAGCAAGTCGGCGGTCGCTGAACATTGTTTATCGGAGAATCATGCGATGAAGTATGAACGCACTAGGATTCAGGTACTGCGTAGTTAGAGGGGCCATTGAAATTCGCACAAGTGACGACCTCATAAACCGTGACTGTGGCTATAATCTTAGCAAAGCTTGGAAACCAGAGATTGGGTTAATTAAGAGTAAATCTAGCAAACGTAACGAAGTGACGACCACGGCGGACAGAGCCCTCACATCGACGTCATGTCAGACGCCGTTCCAATCGGTTCCACTGCGCGACCGCGGCGCGGGGCGTGGATCACGGAGGGGTCGCTCCGCGGACGGAAGGTATTTAAATCGCCCGCTACTGGGCTAGTACCCAGTTCCCTTCGAGCCGCCGTAGCGTGCGGATCTCCGTACCGGCGCGTTTCCAGGAGCTCAGTCCGTCAGTTCACCTGATGATGGCGACATGTATGATCGCCGAAATATTGTGCCCGTTGGACACTACAGACCGACAGTACACCTGTGGATATTTTGATTATCAAATACGTCAGAGAACTCAAGAATCATCTTGTAGAAGACATGTCTGGACACCAATGTTCCTTACGAAGCGGCCATTTTGGTTCTAGAGCAGACGACGCTGTGCAGCATCGCTAGGAGAGAAAACAGTCGCTTTTGCAAATTATTATTAATCTGCAGCCAGTTTGCATACTGTTTGAGTTCTGTTCTGTTTGAATCAGAAATTATAGTCTTACGTTTGGTAATAAAATACTGATAATTTGAGAGGCCTATATTGCTCAGTGTTGCCAGGAAAAGTTGCAGGATGATTCTCACAGTTTTGGCTCAAACTGTATGAGAAAAACTAACTACATGAACCATTTAAATTCCTAAAATATCTGGCCTGAGTGGGCCATAGGAAAAGAGAAAACTCTCATGAAAGATTTCCGAACAGTATATGAGAAGATTAAGCGTGTTTGGATGCTAAATGAAGTATGCTTTGCACTGGAGCACTTTTCGGAAAAAATCTGCCGAAAAATGATTTCATGACATGTAAATAGTTTAAATGTCATGTTTATTAACGGTCATCAAACAAAATAGTTGTAATGTAACTTTCGCAGATAATTGCTAGAATTTTCGTAAATACTTTTTTCAGTGGACACTTTGCCAAATGTTGAAAATGGTTTAACTACATTAATTACCGCAATCAAAGTAATTATAACTGAAACTAATACATTAATTTTACATAAATAATTTCAGTTTCGTAATTTCTCACTTGGCGCAATAACTTTTTTGGACTTTTTTCAATGTCCATCCTACCATTTCCAACTTAATTTCCGTTAAAACAACAGGATCTGCGTTACGCTGGTCTGACATAGGTTCAGTATCTTCAAATTTCTTCCATTTACGTAATGAAGAATATTGGAAACGCACACACTAGCAAAATATCATATGAATAGAAGCCAACATTCCATATAAGATTCTGTTCTCGGATAGTTCAACACAAGAAATTTTCGATGATGCTTCGTCTATACCATACGGAATGCAAACTTTATAGGAAAACAAAATATATCGGAAGAGAGCCTTATGTTACACAGATAAGATCTACATTTACATGCATACTCCGCAAGGGTACATTGTACCACTGTACCACTACTAGACACGATTGTGGGAAGCAGAATTTTCTTAATGAAAAGGCTACTGTTTACTCACAATGGAAATTGTATCGTTAGTCATATCACATATACAGTGCAATGAGAATGGATATAGCCACATTCTCTGTAATCTGCATACTCCGTCGCAATTTTACATTCACTGTTTTATGCAATTAACACTTTCTAGTGTCGCAAATTATCCGAATAGAATCTGCTATAGCCACGGTTAAGAACCAAAATGGCCGACATCACAAAGGATCACGGTAGCGTGACCAGACCTCTCCAATATAGACCTTGTCTGACTGTTCGAGTTAGTGCCACCCTTTCTCCACCATAGGCGCTGCTGTCGTTCCAAGTGCCAGACGTAAACTTTGACATAAACGTTAGACTCTGATATTAGTATGTATACATACATTAAACAAGCTGAGGATTGTTGATTCATAGTATTCCTTGTATTTAATCATATTACGTAGAACATAGCAACTAATAAAGTACTTACACTCATCGATTTTTATAGATACAGAATATAAATTCCGCCCATCGAAGCCGGGACTGGCCGAAGGCAAGTGATATACAATGAAACGGGTGAAAACTCTTCGAGTGAGTCATGTTCCGGTGTGATGCTAAGTAGAAGAAGGTCAGTGTAGACACCGACGTCAGTACTGTAAATAGACATCTGCTCTGAACCCGTACTACTAGTGCCTACTGGAACGATTAATTTATGTGATTATACTAAACGGCAGTAACTCCAGTGAACTAAGTATCCACTTTAAGCCAAAAAGACAGCTAAAATGATGTTGGACACAATGCCTTCTATTAGATGGATCACAGTGCCTTCATAAAGCAGCTATTTGGCTACAGCTGAAAAAAAAACAGTACTTACATGTCGATTTGTAAATACCTAGCGGTTATCATTGTACATTTTATTCCCTCCATAAACAATTTCATTTGTCAACTGTCGCTCTAATTATAGAGCATTGTGTTTGAGAAGTATAATTTTTTTGCTGGCATTTGTCGACAGAGTGGAGAGTGTTAGTGTATATATGTATAATTTTAGTAAATAAATTGAAAACAATTATACCTTCCAGTCTAATGATTTTATGACGACTAGATAGTACTGAAATAGTGAGAAATACATAAAAGTCCCATCCTCATGAACGACGAACATTGGCGATATAGATAGCTGTATCGTAGGTACAACCACAGTGGAGGGGCATCTGTGAAGAGGCCAGACAAACGTATGGTTCCTGAAGAGGGGCAGCAGCCTTTTCAGTAGTTACACGGGCAGCAGTCTAGATGATTGAGCTGGCCTTGTAACATCAGCAACATGGATTTGCCATGCAGTTACTGCAGACGTTAATTTTCCCGAAGACATGCAGCTCTACTGTGTGAATATATGATGATGGCATTCTCTCGGGTAAAATGTTCCGCAGGAAAAATAATCCCCCATTCGGATCTCCGGGCGGGGACTACTCAGGAGGACGTCGTCATCAAGAAAAACAAAACAGGCATTCTACGGATCGGAGCGGGGAATGTTATATCTCTCAATCGGGTAGGTGAGTTGCAAAATTTGAAAAGAGAAATGGATAGGTTAATGTTAGATATGGTGATGTTTAGTGAAGTTCGGTAGCAGGATGAACAAGATTTTTAGCAAGGTGAGTACAGGTTTATATATACAAAATCAGTTGGTGGTAACGCAGGAGTAAGTCTGATAATATATAAGAAAATAGGAATGCGGGTGCGTTACTATGAACAGCATAGTGAACGAATTGTTGTAGGAAACATAGACACGAAGCCAACACCAATCACAGTAGTACAAATTTATATGCCAACTAGCTCTGTCGGTTATGAGGAGATCGAAGAAATGTATGAGGAGATAAACGAAATTATTCAGACTGTTAAAGGAGATGGAAATTTAATTGTGATGGGGGAATGGAACTCGGTAGTAGGAATGGGATGAGAAAGAAATGTAGTAGGTGAATATGGACTGGGGAAAGGAATGAAACAAGAGACCGCCTGGTAGAATTTTGTGCAGAGTCAATTTAACAATCACGAACACTTGGTTTAATCATCACGAAAGAAGCTTATATACGTGGAAGACACGAGGAGACACTGAGAGGTACCAGATTGTCTTTATAATGGCAAGGCAAAGGTTTAGAAAGCAGATTTTAAACTGTACGATATATCCAGGGGTAGATGTAAACTGTGACCATAACTTACTGGTTGTGAACTATAGATTAAAACTAAAGAGAGTGCAAAAAGATAGAAAATTAAGGAGATGAAATCTGGACAAATTGAAGGAACCAGAGGGGGTTGAGTGTTTTAGAGGGAGTATTAGGTAAGGTTTGTTTGAAACTCGGGAAAGTAATGCAGTAGAAGAATGAGTAGCTCTGAGAGAAAGAGTAGTGAAGGCCCCAGAGGATCATATAGGCAGAAGGAGCAGGCCTAATAGAAATCCTTGGATTCCACAGGAGATGCTGAACTTAATTGATGAAAGGAGAAAATATAAAACTGCATTAAGTGAAGCAAGCAAAAGGGAGTACAGACGTCTGGAAAATAAGGTTGACAAGAAGTTCAGACTGGGTAAGCAGGAGTGGCTTGAGAAGAAATGCAAGAGAGTAGAAGAATGTATAACTAGGGGAAAGGTAGATACAGTCTACAGGAAAATAAAAGAGATATTTGGAGACAAGAAAAGCAACGGTATGAATATCAAGAACTCAGATGGGAAACCAGTACTAAGCAAAGAATGGAAAGTTGAAAGATGGAATCAACATATAGAAGGCCTGTACAAAGGAAATAACTTGAAGGCAGTAATCTAGAAGTGGAAGACAAATTAGAGGAACATGAGATAGATACTATACAGCGAGAAAAAGTTGACAGAGCACTAAAAGCTTTGAGTAGAAACAAGGCCGCTGGAGTAGATGATGTCCCTTCTGAACTACTGTTATCGTTAGGAGAGCCAATTACGAACAAATTGTTCCACGTGGTATGCAAGATTTATGAGACAGGGGAAATACCCTCAGACATCAAGAACATAGTGATTCCAATTCCAATGAAAGCAAGTGCAGATAAATGTGAAAATTACATAACTATCAGTTTAATAAGTCATGGTTGCAAAATAGTCACACGAATTATTTACAGACAAATGGGAAAAAATGGTGGAATCCGACCTTGGGAAAGATCAACTTAGATTTAGGAGAAATGTAGGAACACGGGAGGCAATACTCAAATTACGATTTGTCTTAGAAGATTAAGGAAAGGAAAACCTACGTTTTTAGCATTTGTGGATCTCGAGAAAGCCTTTGACAATGTTGACTGGAATACACTCTTTAAAATTCTGAAGGTAGTAGGGCTAAAATATAGGGAGCGAAGAGTTATACTCAACTTCTACAAACATCAGAGAGCAATTATTAGAGTCGAAGGACATGAAAGGCTCGCAGTGGGAAGGGAGTAAGGTAGGCTTGTAGCCTTTCCCCAATTTTGTACAATCTATAAACTGCGCAAGTTGTTAAGTAATGCAAGGAGAAAGTTAGAGAGGGAATTTAAGTCCATGGAATGAGAATAAAAACGTTACGGTTTGCTGACGACATAGTAATTCTGTCAGAGACAGCAAAAAAAACCGGAAGAACAATTAAACGGAATGGACAGTGTCATTAAAGAAAGGTATAAGATGAACATTAACAAGAGTAAAACAAAGGTAATGGAGTGTAGTGTCAGAAAGTCAGGTCATGCTGAAGGAATTAGAATAGGTAATGAGAGATTAAAATTAGTAGATGAGTTTTGTTATTTGGGTAGCAAGATAACTTCTGATGGCCGAAGTAAAGAAGATATAAAATACAGAATGGCTATGGTAAGAAAAGCATTTTTGAAGAAGCGAAATATGTTGGCATCCAATATTAGTTTAAATGTTGGGAAGTCCTATCTGAAAGCATTTGTCTGCAGTGTAGCGTTGTATGGGAGTGAAACGTGGACAATAAGGAGTTACGACAAAAAGATGATAGAGGCTTTCGAAATGTGGTGCTGCAGACGAATGATGAAGATTAGATAGATAGATCACGTAATTTATGAGGAGGTGCACTATAGAATTGGCAAGAAAAGGAGTTTCCGGCATATCATTACTAAGAGAAGGGATAGGTTGGTGGGACACATCTTGAGACATCAAGGAATCGTCAGCTTAGCATTAGAAGGATATGTGTGGGGTAAAAATCGTAGAGGGAGACCGAAGGACGAATGCAGAAGCAGATTCAAAAGGATGTAGGTTGCCGCACGTATTCTCAGATGAAGAGGCTTGCACAGGACAGGGTAGCGTGGATAGTTTCATGAAATCAGTCTGCGGACTGAAGACGACAACAACAAGAAAAACAAAAACAACAACATAATAGTCCCGAAGAAAATTAAATAAGATGTACCACAGAGAAGGCTTTAAAAGAAATGATTGTTAATAATCGTACTCCAACCAACTTGAATATTTTCCAATATAAAAAAAAAATTATACACACACACACACACACACACACACACACACACAGAGAGAGAGAGAGAGAGAGACGTATCTCTGTGCTGTAGCGTGCTTCATCCTGTAAGGTAGGTTGAGTGATACACCTAAGCCAACCTCTGTGTTGGAGCTCAGATTGCGTGCTGCCAGTCGTGCACTTAAACGCTCTTACCTTGACGCTTTGCATCACCTTGTTGACTGAGACCCTGCAGTCCATCCAGGGTCAACATATACTTTAGTAAGGTAAATGTTTTTATCGTTGGGCCAACAAGAACAGATGTACCTGCTAACAACATTTAGCTTGAATCGCAATATAAAGTCTGTGTCGTCTTACGTTAGTTTAACGTAGTTTAAGTAATTTATAAGTATATGGACTGATGACCGCAGTAGTTAGGTTCCATAGATTTACAAACATTCGAACGTTTTGAACTATCAGTGGGACACAAATCGAAGCGTAAGCACGTTAGAAACTCACGTTAGACTCTACGCTACTGTCGGAGATGCATGGTCATTTCTAACATCCAGTGATGGCGTTGCATCAGTTGCTGCCGGATTTTCTTAGCTTCTTTGTAGCTCTTGCGGTGATTCAAATGTTCAAATGTTTGAATAGTCTATGGGACTTAACTACGGGGTCATCAGTCCCTAAACTTACAGACTACTTATGAACTACTTACGAACTAGGACGGCCCAAATATCCATGCCCGAGGGGCGATTCGACCCCGGACCGTAGCGGCCGTGCAGACCATGACTGGAGCGCCTTAGTCCCCTCGGCCACCGCGGCCGGCTTGCGGTGATTATCTCCACAATACCTATCTGAGCTACGTCGTTTTCTAATCGGTCTCTAACACAGGTTTCCGTCAGGTTCCCAGTCACAACAACTTCTCCTCGAAAGACTGAAGGCACCCCTACCTATTAGCCACAGTTCAGCGAGGATCAACTACTATCCTGACTTAATATTTTCTGTAAGTACATATGGAGCTTAGTAAATTTAACTCAAGCAAGTTGTTTGGCACCCTTCTTTATTACTATAACAAGGGCACTTGTAAAACGTTATGTTTTCACTATTAGGAGTTTCCCCGCAGTCGGTTAAACTAACGCCATTCATGTAGGAAATGAGTGCCCTTGCAAAGACACTGCGTTGTTACGTAAAGAACTTGTAACAGTATTTTTCTACCAAGCGTCTAGAAGCTACTCGACGGGAACTCTGCCGGAACTACGCTGCTTTTCGCAGAGAATGCTTAATAAACTCAGACAGTTTGGTTCTCACTGCTTTCACTTCAAATGTTCAAATATTTATATAGTCTATGGGACTTAACTACGGGGTCATCAGTCCCTAAACTTACAAACTACTTATGAACTACTTACGATCTAGGACGGCACAAATATCCATGCCCGAGGGGGGTTCGAACCCACGACAGTAGCGGCCGCGCAGACCGTGACTGGAGCGCCTTAGTCCCCTCGGCCACCGCGGCCGGCCTGCTTTCACTGCATACACACATCACACACCTTTGGAACACAATTATAGTTCACATTAGTTACTGAAGTAAGTCACACACAAATAAAATACTCTATTAATTTTCATGCAACATCGTCTTTTTTAAATTAAGTACTCAGTAATTATTACCAAGGTGAAATGAGTCTCAATGGAGCGTGGACACGATTTAGGTGTCATTCTAAAAACTGTCACTCACACATCTGTTATTTGACGTACCGATCAACGTAGTTGTATTACTGTGAAGAATTAACAGGAGTCACTTAATTTCTGTCATTAAATTTGAGTCTGCTTTATAGTGTCCTAAGAAAGTTTATTTTCTTACTAAGGCTGTTAGCACTTATCACAGGCGATATAAGGTATATCCACAAGTGAGGAAACTCTCCAATTTTTTTCAGTTCTTATTTCGGAGAATTCCTGTGAGGTATTCTACGTTCTTCCTATTCGATCCTCTTAACAGTCGAGTCTAAAAATGAATTTGAGCGTGTAGCTAACTCAGATGAGATATTCCATAAATCTCTCTCGTCTCTGAACATGTAGAAACGAAAGGTAATTTCAACTTCATGAGGTGGTGGTACTAGTGGAACATAGCAATCTTAAGAAGGATCAGTATTTACTGATTTCTGTGTGATGGATTGTGGAATCCATTGCAATCATTTATCCTCAGACAGAGGCATTCTTAGAAGTTTAGTCTATATTTCAAAGGATTAGTGGTAGAAATATTTTCTGTTGTTAGAGGTAACCCACTAGTAAACTAGAAAATTACATACTTTGATTTACAAAAGTACTGGAGGAGATCTACTAAAAGATAATTATCTCATTTCACGAAGAAAAGTTTACAGTCCTGTACGTTTCCCGTAATCTCCTGCGGTACTTCAATATTTGTTGGTCTCCACACCGTTTGTCATGAGGGAATACGATAGCGATAAAACAAAAGGTGCAACTGATAAGTTCGTTGAATAGTCTCAGGAAATATGGGAAACAAGACTTAAATAAAAGAAAAAAAACTGGCCTTCAAAGTAATCACCATTAACTAAAATACACTTCTGACATCGTGACATCGGTCGCACAGCCTTTGGAAACTGTCAGCAAGAGCTTGTAGAATCGCTTGTAGCACTGAGTAGACGCGTTGTTGGATTTCCGCAACCACTCAAACACACAGTTCTTACTCACTCCGTTAACATGATAGACCAACATCGCATGGGTCTCCGTCGCCGTTTTACCTAATTTGAAACAAAACTTGATGTAAACGCATTGATCCATTGCTGCCTTTTGCGCTCCATGTTGTAATGACACGAGTTCTCAGATTGACCATGTTAGCCGCGCGGGAGTAGCCGAGCAGTCTGGAGCGCCACGTTACGAATCGCGCGGCATCTCGCTTCGAAGGTTCGAATCCTCCCTCGGGCATGGATGTGTGTGTTGTCCTTAGGTTAGTTTAACTTAGTATAAGTAGTCTGAAAGACTAGGGGCTGATGACCAACGTAGTTTGGTCCCATAGGATTACAAAAATGTTTGACCCTGTTAGCGAAATCGAAATATTGAAACTTTTCGATTGTTTCAGGGCACTGAAATAAATTCAACGACAAAGTTGAAAAATTATGGTGGTCCGGGATTCGAACCCAGATTCCCCACTTTGTGCCAGCGGTTGCCTTAACCAATGAGGCTATCCATGCACGCTTCACGTGCAACCCAAATCCTTAACTTATAGCCCGCTGCCGATTGCTATCTCTTGCTCGCAGCCTATATTGGATTCCAGCAAGGACGGAGCGTTTGAAAGCGTCCGCATTGAAATTTCCATTGCCTGTTGTGGGCATATTTACGACTACAAGCGAGAGGTATCAATGGGCAGAGGAAAGAAGTTGAGAATTTCGGTGAGAAAGGAAGCGTGCCTGGATAGCGTAATTGGTTAAGGCGACCGTTCGCCCAAAGTTGGAACTCAGGACCCAATCCCGGTCCAGCAGAAATTTTCAGCTTTGTCTTTGAATTTATTTAAACGTCTCGAAACGGTCGAAATCTTTCAATATTCCGATTTAGTAAATTTAGGGCCTTTACTGGCAACAAACGGTGTCTGTTCTTTGGCCGAGAGGACTGAGGCGCTCCAGTCACGGTCTGCACGGCCACTACGGTCGTGGGTTCGAATCCACCTCGGACATATATATTTGTGCCGTCCTTAGTTACTTTATAAGTAGTTTGTAAGTTTATGGCCTGATGACCCCGTAGTTAAGTTTCATAAGCTATACAAACATTTGAACATTTTGAATCTGTTCTTTGGGACATGTCCGAAAATAACAGACACCATATCAATAATTGACCCTGTTAGTTGGGAGTATCACTGATTCACTTCAGTGGTTTGTTCGATAGGGGAGCGCTTGTTGGCATGTCTGTCAATGTGTACGCGCGGGCACTTCATCAAAAATGTTCAAATGTTTGTTAAGCTTAAAGGACTTAACTGTGGGGTCATCAGTCCCTAAACTTGCAAACTACTTATTAACTACCTTATACTAAAGACGACACAAACATCCATGCCCGAGGGGGGATTCGAACCCCCGACCGTAGCGGCCGTGCAGACTGTTACTGGCGCGCCGCAGACCGCTCGGCCACTTCATCCCACCCAGCGCGGTTTGTAAAATATGGGACCATTCAGACTCACCTTTTACAACCCCACCCATGAGTTATAGTAACTTAGGGCTTCACGAAAAATCATAGACAAGGTTACATGATAACATTGTAGCATGTGACTTATCAGATAGATAGAATACATTATGGGACACAACTGCGGGGTCATCAGTCGCTAGACTTACAAACTACTTATGAACTAACTTATACCAAAGACAACACAAACATCCATGCTCGAGGCAGGGTTCGAACCTCCGACGCGGAAGGCCGCGCGATCCTTAACGTGGCGCTCCAGACCGCTCGGCTACTCCCGCGCGGCTCTAAAGCGATCATATTATTGTTAAGTTGATGAGCAAACTACCAATCACGCCAGCGCTATATGCCCGGCCATTAACATGGACCACAAGCCAGTTCCAAATGCATCACGAGAAATGAGAGCATATCGTTGCAGTGTGAGAAGAGCCACCAAAAAGGCAGGAAGTCCTACCCGGAAGGCAGCACTGGGAAATGAAGGTCTCACAGAGTGAGCAGATACAGAGAACTCAGGCAGCAATGCAAAGACCGCCTACGGCAGGCGAGAACAGAAAGTGACACACAATTGACCTCTTGAGCCTTGGGGAGTGCCGTATAAAATCGTCTGTCAGAAGATAACTTCCGCGACAACTTCTGAGATCCGAGGTGGGCAGTATGACAGTAAACTGGCGAAAAAACAAACAATTACTAATGGGCACTCATTTTACAAGCGGCCCTGCAGGCCAAGAATGTCATGAAAACAGGGAAACATGCTGTAGAGACGTGATAGTGTGTCCATTATAGGAACAGGAAGTCCATGAAAGCACCGCTGAGGAAGTTTTACAAACCCATCAGATGCACATAAGTTAGGATTTGTACAAATTCCACAACGCGTGCTTATTGCAGCGAAGAAAACTAGACATAACGTAGAAAGCAAATGTGAATATCTGGAAAAGGTTTGATCACAAGGACCCCATAGCTATAACGTCCTGCAAAACGATTTGCTTTCCCATTATCTATATCTATAAATGTGAATGTCTGTTTGGTGTACGTTTATCACGTCTGAACCACAAGACATAAAGAGCCAAAAATTTGTTCAGTTACTAATGTTTATCTGGGGAAGGCTTTAGGCACGGTTTTATGGCGATCGTATAGCTATTTATCTGTATATATTAATGTGAATGTCTATGTGGTGTACGCTTATCACGTCCGAATGACAAGACGCAGAGACTTAAATATTTGTACAGTTACTAATTTACACCTGAGGAAGGTTTTAGGTATGGTTTTATAGCGATCTGATAGATATTTAGTAATCTGAAGAATATAACGCGAAATGCGCAACAATAATTACTCTTTGAAAATGGTTTTATTAGTTGCATTGTTGCTTGAGGGTTGATAATGATAAAAGGGTGGAGGGATGGAAAGTTATCGGTTTATATAAAATTCTACGTGTGTGTGTGTGTGTGTGTGTGTGTGTGTGTGTGTGTGTGGGTGTGTGGGTGTGTTTTAATATTTAGCTCTGCAGCGAAAACTACAGTACGCAAACGAATGGTGTGTGTGTAATTGTTGTCTGAAGTCTCCCGTTGTACACCATAGCACTTCTATGCCGATAGCTGTAAGGGGGTGGAAGATATGGTGGTTGAAAGTCGTCAAATTATAAAAAAATTCAGACTGAAGGCCAGCGATGACGTTTGCGACTCTATAGCAAGGAGGTTACATACAGCGAAACGTGATGCCACAGACCATATCTTTGGTTTATGCGTGCTACAATGTCTTCAGCTCTTTCTCTGTAAGGATAAGCATACGAATAAGGAAATATAAGATTAAATAAATAAAGCAGTAAAAAAGAAATTTCTTTTAATACATCTCTTTAATAAAAAGGTATTGTATTTCATTTCATCCTTCAAAACCAGTCTCATAGCACACTACTGAAAGATAGCTTATCTATCATAATCAACCAACAAGCGAGCGCAGCCGCGGGTATAAGCTAGTCTTAGATAAATGTCTGTGGAAGGTCCTATGCGGTAGACTACAGGAGGAAAGACTCCTTCATGGGATGAATTCTCCACAATATGGTTTAGGAACTGTGAAGTCAACAGAAGACGCTTTAAATGAAGCAATAAGGCATATCACCATTAATATGTTGTAGCTATAATGGTGAACATAGCCCGGAATTCTATCACTTACGGCGGAGGCAGGTTTTGATCGAAATAGGGACAAAGACTACGCACGATCGCTTTATATTTGGTTCAAAAACTATTCTAAAAACAGAGAAGGAGAGACCATAAAAAAGAATTTTCAAAAGGTCACCCTCAGGGATCGATAAGTGCCCCCGTTGTCTGGTTCCCTACTAGATGATTCGTCCACGAAGAGATTGTAGCTTAAAATATAGATGTAACATAGTATTTCAGCAGTTAATTCAGTGGTGCCAAGATGTCAAATTGTCCGTTACACATCAAAACACCACTTGCACGCTTTTGAAAGGGACTCTATTATTTTTTAAATTAATTAATTAATTTATTTATTTATTTTTATAATTTTAATGGGACTTAACTGCGGGGTCATCAGTCCCTAAACTTGTAAACTACTTATGAACTAACTTACACTAAAGGCAGCACAAACATCCATGCCCGAGGGCGGATTCGAACCTTCGAGGCGGGAGGCCGCGCGATCCGCAACCTGGCTTTCCAGACCGCTCGGCTAGTTCCGCGTGGCGGGAATCTTTTAAAGAGACCCAAGTCTGTTACTAGATACTTTGCTGTCTTTTTGGTCTACGGTCAAAATTGTAGTGCACATATCACAGAAATGTGTGAGACGCATGAACATAATGAATAAAAATATTAGTTAAAGTTTTACGATCTTAATATGTCAGTTCAAACAATAAGAACGTAATGATAATGCTATCACAGGTGTATTCATGGAATACTGTACGAGTGCTTGGGCGTACAGACTTCTGCTACTAAAAACCTGCTCACATTGTTGACAGGTTTCAGCATGGCACGCTTTTCCAGTTGTGGAAAGTTGGTGGAACTGCGTTAACAATACTTGCGTAGCAAAAAATACTTGGAACACGTCCGCTCGATTTTCAGATACGGAAGAAGCAACAGCTTATTCCCCCAGCTACATCTAGATACATACTCCGCAATCAACCCAAAGGTGCGTGGCGGAGGGTACTCTGTACCACTACTCGTCACTTGCTTTCCTGTTACACTCCCATATAGAACGAGGGAAAAACAAATACTTGTATGCATTCATACGAGCCCTAATCTCTCTGATCTTATCCTTGTAGTCTTTACCCGAAATGTAGGTTGGCGGCAGTAGAATCATTCTGCATCCCAAGAGAGAACAGCACACAAACCGTTTTCTGCCAAATATAAAACAGAGACAGCGAATGAATCACCTAAATACCTTAAGAGGCCTGACACACTAGTTGTCTTGTCACAGTCCCTATGCTACCTACTGCTATCGATTCGGCAGAAGACAAATTTCCGACTGTGCCTCTGGTAAAACTGTACATACTACCTGGAGACGTCCGCTCTTTGCCGTCGTTGCTGATAATGATAGACATCAGGTGAATCAACTGGGAAGTCTTTGCGTCAATCAGATACTGAATAGCGAGAAAGAATCTGAGACAACACGGCTGACTCTATTTCACGGATAGCTCGCGTTGCGCGCAATCCTATCAACGCCCACAGTTACTCGACGAGAATTTGCGGAAGAAGATCAAGACGCTAAGCAGCGACGCAGATGGGGTCAATAATTGCGGAAGAACAGCTGACACCGCATGCGTGACCATCTTAACAATGTCAAGAGAAACACATCTATGGACCCCGTCCCGCCACCCAAGGAACCGGAACAAAGATAGGGGTGACGTGGGCCGGGGCGTCTGACAGGCAACAGCGAAGAGGCCGACTGTGTCTGTCACGCAAGGCACAAGATCAACGTAAGAGGCAGCTGCAACCACAAAGCCCTCCACAGTGCCGAAGGAACTGAAAAAATGTTCAAATGTTTGTAGAACTTATGGGACTTAACTACGGGGTCATCAGTCCCTAAGATTACAAACTACTTATGAACTAGCTAAGACTAAGGACGGCACAAATATCCATGCCCGAGGGGGGATTCGAACCCCCGACCGTAGTGGCCGTGCAGACCGTGACTGAAGCGCCTCAGTCCCCTCGGCCACCGCGGCTGGCGAAGGAACTGACTGGGCATGCATAAGGACTGGGAAATGGGGAACAGTGAAGTGCACTATGGAATGTGAACTATAAGAAATGACATTATTATTGTTGTATTTGTAGACACATAGTTGTTATTAGAGGCTGTATTTTAATATTACAATTATTATCACTACTACTGCTGTTGCCATTATTATTATTATTATACACTGAAGAGCCAAAGACTGGTATTCCTGCCTAATATCGTGAAGTACCCCCGAGAGCACTGAGAAGTGCGACCACACGACGTGCCATGAACTCAAATAATGTCTCAAGTGCTGGAGGGAACTGACACCATGCTTCCTGCATGACTGTCCAAAATTGCGTAGGAATACGAGATATCTTCTGAACAGTATGTTGCAAGGCTTGCTCGATACGCTCAGTAGTATTCATGACTGGGGAGTTTGGCAGCCAGTGGAGGTGTTTAAACTCGGAGGAGTATTCCTCGAGCCACTCTGTGGCAATTCTGGACTGTGAGGTGTCGCACTGTCCTGATGGAAGTGCCCGAGTCCGTCGGAATGCACAATGGACAGGGATGGATGCAGGTGATCAGCCAGGATGCGTTCGTACATGTCACCAGTCAGAGTCGTATCTAGATGTATCAGGGGTACCATATAACTCTAAAGACACACGCGTCACACCATTGCAGAACCTCCATCAGCTTAAATAGTCTCGTGCTGACATGCAGAGTCCACGGATTCATGAATTGGTTTCCATACCCTTGATGTCCATCTGTTCGATACAAATGGCGACGGGACTGGTGAGACCAGGAAACATTTGTCCATTCAACAACAGTCCAATGTCGGTTTTGACGGACTCATTGGTGGAGTAGGACTTTGTGTCACTTAAATCGTGAGAACATACCTATGTAGCAGCACTAAACGATCTAACGCATTCGCCAGACACCTGTCAGTTTATATAGGCGTTACCGACTGCAGCGCCGTCCTCTTACTGTTTACAATACACACATCTGTCTTTGCATACGCATGCCCATACTGTGTATTTGGCTTTTCAGTGTAGAAATGGTGACAGCAGGTAGTATTATGTAGCTGGTGATGATGTACATTGTATAATTTGCGAGATTAGATGCAACCTGTATTTAAATTAGATATCAGACTACAATGCAATATAATAAATAAATAATACCATTGCATGTTCCTACCACGATGTTTGCCCAGATGCTAAAGTTGGGTTTATCATAAGAGTCCCTTCCAACAAGGTAGGTTTGGAATGCATTCAGTGGGGACATCAGACGAGCACGCGGCAGCAACCAACTTAGATATTGAACTGCAGCCTCAGAGTTCTGCTCGCTACAGGAAAGACTTCTATATCCGACTTTATATGACAAGAATTCATATGATGGAGACGTATAACAACCTTGTAAAGTTGAGACTTTTCCCAGCCGAACACAAAGATGGCAGTGTGCCACCTTGTCCAGTCTTTATGACAAAGACAGTGTGCATTAATTAGTTATTAACTTTCTGATTATGGATTCAAACAGTATAATAAATTACGACACGATTGATATGTCACAAGGTACGGCGCGATTAAAATTGCTAATGTCGGTCAAATTAATCGGTAATTAAACCAAATAAAAGTAATTTTTCCTGGCAATCTAATGTTACAGGATGCTTGCCTAACCAGAGGACCGTCGTCTCGTGGTTGCAGAGTATTTTTTCTGGTCGCAAATTAATTACTGTTATAAATTCGGAATATGGCGTACAGCCATAAAGGCCATTCCAATCGTTATGTTGAACAGCTCGACACGGCTTCTTCACGGCGAAGAGGCACCAATCTGTGGTGTCGCACAAGTACAAAGTGCGCGCCACCTACTTTCGCCGCGCGCCGCCATGCATGCACGGCGCGGCGTTCTTCCGACGACAGCCACGAGCGCCCTCTGGTACAACGCCGCTCGTGGCCACCACTGAAGGACATCGGCCACTTCGCACTTCGGACTGAGCTAGCAAACAGTTACGACCTTCGTAATCAGATAGGCACGATTGAAGACTTCGCTATTGTACAGGCACTAGGCAGGCCTCCAACAACTATGTATCAACATTCTGCAGTACGATGTAAAAGTTAAGTATTGTTACATTCTGTGCAATATATATCTTTCTAATTTGCTCTAGTGTTTATAGTTTCTGGCTGCTCCCCTCCGTACCTGCACCAGCGTGTCGGTCTCATTCCACTCGGCCACCGACACCTACGACGAGGCTGGGACACAAAAGCGGCGACGAAGTTGGGACACAAAAGTGGCGACGAGGATGGGATACAAAAGTGGCGACGAGGAGTGATAGAACCTTGGACCAGCCCGCTTGCAGCAGCCAGACAGCAGCAGTCGGAGCACGCAAAAATTGCTCCCGCCCACCCACCCTTATTATAAGATTTTTGGGGGAACCTATTCTGTTACGTATTTTGTGGACTTTTTTGTTGCAGAGCGTGCCCTCCTTTCATATTGCATTTGTGTTTTGTTATAAGTTACTTGTATACGCGGCGCCTAATCGGTCATCATGGCCACTACCCCGAACCCGAACTTAATGGAAATTATTCAGTTACAGACGGCGCAAATTACCCAGCTTCTCCAGGCGGTGGCGCACTTGACGTCAACTCAACAACAGCCGTCGCATCAGCAGCCCACACCTGCCGCCGCACCGCTTCCGACGTTCCGGCAGTACAACGAACGTGAGGAAGAATGGAGTGACTATTTCGCACAGTTTCAAGAACTCGTCGCGGCTCATCAAATTACAGGTCAGACTGTTAAGCATCTTTTATTGTCCGTGGTGGGCCCCAAAACTTTCGTGTTACTGCAAAAACTATTCCCGCACGCATCTCCTCGTGATGTAGACTTTGAACAAATTGTAGATGCACTGAATGCTCATTATGAGAGAAAAGTTCTTGTAGCCGCTGCACGATACCGATTTTTCAGACTTAAAAAATTACCGGAACAGTCACACCAAGAGTGGATCACCGAGTTGAAGGGCTTAACCCGCCAATGTAAATTTACTTGCTCTTGTGGACTTTCGTATAGTGACGTGATGTTGAGGGATGCGATTACTCAGAATATTCAGGACCCCAGAATTAGAGCAGCAATTCTGAAACAGTCTGACCCCTCCTTAGACAGTGTACTGCAGCTTATAGAAGCGCATGATACTTTTGACTTAGCTGATGTAGAAATGCAAAGCCATAGTGTAAATTCAGTGCGCCGTAACGGACGCTTTCCTAGCCGTAGTTCTCAGTATAGCACTAGTGATTCTTATTTTTCTACCGGCCGTGCTGAACAGACAGTGAACAGTAGCCAGTGTAAAAGTGCGACGCAAAGGTCGCCCCGTCGTGTTAGAAACAGTAATTTGAATAACGGGCGCCAACGCCCATTTCAGAAAAATGTTCGTAAGTCTTGCCCCCAGTGTGTATCTCGCCACAAACGTGCACAGTGCCCAAGTCGCAACGCAACCTGTTATCAATGTGGCAAATCGGGACATGTGCAGTCTGTGTGTATGCAAATTAAAAACTCAAAGAACAGTAACGTTAGAAACAGTGCTTCGCAAAGTGCGAGAACAGTTCATTCTGTAAATGTTATACGGGCTGTGGAATTGAACAGTGCTTTCCTTGGATCTCAATTTCAAGAAAGTAGTTCTGCGCCTATGGCAAAACTATATAGTGCACCACGTAGCAAGCGCCGACGAGCGCGTAAACCAGTGCAACGGAAAAGGGTTCGGGACAAGCAAAATGACTATGAACAGTGCATTCCTGTAGTGAAAATAGTGCCTTCTGCAACTTCTAATTGTAATAGTGCCCCGTACTGTGTAGCTAGAGACAGTAGAATTGGTGTAGCTACTCAAAGTAATTTTAGTGCAGTAGCCTCGCATTGCGCGGACGCCGATCCGGCGGTAGTGTCATCTAGTGACAGTGTGGTTAATCCGCTGTGTGCCGAGTATGCGCCGCTTCCTACCGCACGCAACCCGCGCAAGCGCAGAAAACAATATGTATTAGACGTTGCCCACATTCGCGCACCGGTCGTGCGCCAGAAGCACAAGCTGTTTGTTACTCTCTCTATAGAAAATAAGACTGTGCAATTTCAGCTTGATACTGGTTCCGCTGTCACATTAATTAATAAAGATACTTATGAACTTCTGGGTTCGCCAAAATTGTCGCCGTCACAGCAAGTGTTAACAGCGTACACAGGTCAAAATATTCCCGTGCTAGGAACGTGTAGCCTGCCTGCCTCTTTCCAAGGTATAACAAAAACAGTTGCTTTTGTAGTTCTACAGGCCAAATCTACGCAGAACATTTTTGGACTCGATGCATTCGACTTGTTTGGTTTATCAATTCAAAGAGATGTGCTTCAAATTTCGTCAATAGTGCCTCAGGATAAAATCAATGCATTGTGTGACAAATATAGTGACTTGTTTTCGCCGGAACTAGGTTGTGCAAAAGACTTCGTGGCACATGTAACTTTAAAAGAATCTGCAGTTCCAAAATTTCGTAAAGCTAGACCAGTGCCTATCGCATTGCGTGATACAGTTGCCGAAGAACTCAAACGTTGGCAATATAGTGGGGTGATTTCTCCTGTTTCTGCGAGTCAGTGGGCCTCGCCTATAGTAATTATACCCAAGCCGTCAGGAAAACTTCGTCTCTGTGCGGACTTCAAATCAACAGTGAACAGTCAAACAATTGTAGACACTTATCCCCTGCCCAGACCTGATGAACTGATGGACAAATTAGGACAGTCTCGTTTCTTTTCCAAGATTGATTTAGCAGAGGCATACTTACAGATTCCACTTGATGACGAATCGAAAAAGTTTTTCGTCATTAATACTCACATGGGCCTTTTTCAATTTCAACGCCTACCCTTTGGCAGTTCTTCCGCTCCCGCTATTTTTCAGCGTTTTTTGGAACAGCTGACAGTTTCTGTACCGTGTTGTTCGAACTATTTAGATGACATTGTGGTATCCGGACGTACAGTTGAAGAACATTTAGCAAACCTGGAGTGCCTTTTCAAAGTGTTGACTGCAGCAGGTCTACGTTGTAATAAAGCAAAGTGTTCGTTTTTTCAAACTGAAATAGAGTACCTAGGCCATGTGATTAATGCCCAAGGAATTCATCCCTTACAGTCACATCTTCGAGCAATCAAAGACTTGCCTCCTCCTAAGAATGTGCATGAATTGCAAGCAGTAATGGGAAAGCTTAACTATTATTTCAGGTTTATTCCCAATGCCTCTCAGATTGCAGCTCCACTGCATCACTTACGTAGGAAGAATGTTCCTTTTGTATGGTCCAAAGATTGCCAGGTTGCCTTTGACAACTTAAAGTCTGCACTACTCAGTGATGCCTGTCTGATTCCCTTTGACCCCCAGAAGCCTGTAGTGTTAGCAGTTGACGCCTCATCGTACGGTCTCGGCGCAGTAATCTCACATCGTATTGGATCTCACGATCGTCCTATTGCCTTTGCATCCAAGCTACTGACGCCGACGCAACAGAATTACAGTCAGATAGAAAAGGAGGCCTTAGCAATCATTTACGGCGTCGCAAAGTTTCATCATTATCTCTATGGCAGAAAATTCTATTTGTTGACAGACCACAAGCCTCTCACGTCGTTGTTCTCACCCACAAAGCCGATTCCGCCACGTACGGCACAAAAGCTTCAGAGATGGTCCTTGATATTGTCTAATTATCAATATGAGATTTTGTACCGACCTACCACTAAACATGCCAACGCGGACACACTTTCCCGACTTCCGGTTGGCCAGGATGTATCATTTGATTCTTCAGAAATGGCATGTTGTCAGATAGACTCCAGAGATGCTTCCGCTGTCGCAGACTTTCCTTTGAACTCTCGTCGGGTTGCACAGGAAACAGCTGCGGATGCAGACCTAAGTGTGGTAGCACGTTTTGTTCGCTTTGGTTGGCCTGCCAGAGCCAAAGACATTGATCGGCCTCTGGTTCGACGTTATTTTGCACAACGTCATGCATTATCTTTAAGTCAGGGTGTACTGTTGTTGCATACCGACAACGACCAAGCAAGAGTGATTGTTCCTCGTTCCCTGCAACGAGAAGTGTTACGCCTCCTGCATCAAGGACATTGGGGTATTGTTAGGACAAAGCAACTGGCCAGACGTCATTGTACCTGGGTTGGTATGGACGCTCAGATAGAGGACATGACGTCACAGTGTACTGTTTGTGCGGAGCATCAGGCGGCTCCACCGCAACGTTTCTCAGACTGGCCACGCCCCAAGGGACCATGGCAACGTTTACACATTGACTTTGCCGGACCTTTCTGGAATACGCGATGGTTAATTGTTGTAGACGCTTTCAGCGAGTTTCCTTTTGTGATTGCCATGAACTCAACGACGGCGTCTAGTACAATCAGTGCCTTAACATCAGTGTTTTGCATTGAAGGCTTGCCTGAAACTATCGTCAGTGACAATGGACCTCAGTTTGTTAGTGCGGAATTTCAACAGTTTTGTCGTGTGAATGGTATTCAGCATATTACCACTGCACCTTTTCACCCTCAGTCCAATGGTGAAGCAGAACGTTTCGTTCGAACATTCAAGTCTCACATGGAGAAGATGAAAGGTCAGCACTCCAGGCAGCAAGCTCTTCAAATTTTCCTGTCTACGTATCGGTGCATGCCACGTGACGGCCCGTCTCCTGCCGAGCTGCTACACGGCCGCCGTCACCGCACTCTCCTTCACCTGCTGCAGCCTCCCACGCACCGAGTCGGTTCGTATGGCGCTACGCGTTTTCAGGTTTCCACGCCGGTGCTGTACAGGGTGTTTGCTGGAAACAAGAAGACATGGTTGCCGGGCACCATTCAGCGCGTGCTTGGTCGCAATATGTTTATTGTACGTTCTTCCACAGGGTCGGAGCTGCGGCGCCACGCAAACCAATTGCGCCTGCACAGGCCGCGCGATCCTGTCTCCGGTTTCTTGATTCCAGACCCAGTTCACCGCCAGGGAGCACAGCCACATCGTTCGTCCCCGGACTACGAGATCCCTATGGACGTCGACGTACATCCGACGCAGTCGTCGCCGCCGCTGTCGCCGCCGCAGATGACAGCGTCACCGAGAGGGACTCCGGGACCGTGCGGGCCCCCCCAGCTTGGGCCACGCACCTCAGAAGATGACCTGCTCCCTCTGGGCGGGGGCGGGCGCCCTTCCCCAGGTTTCGGCGGGTTCCCTGGAGGATCGCAAGGCGGATGCCGGGGCGCGGACGGCGTCTCGATCCCGGCCTCCGCTACGACGCCCGTCCCACCAGTAACGCCCCCGCTCAGGCCCTCCTCCCAGTGCCGTCGCCGTGGCCCTCAGCCCTACGCCACGACGGCGCGGCGGTTTGGGGGGGAGGGGTGTGGTGTCGCACAAGTACAAAGTGCGCGCCACCTACTTTCGCCGCGCGCCGCCATGCATGCACGGCGCGGCGTTCTTCCGACGACAGCCACGAGCGCCCTCTGGTACAACGCCGCTCGTGGCCACCACTGAAGGACATCGGCCACTTCGCACTTCGCACTTCGGACTGAGCTAGCAAACAGTTACGACCTTCGTAATCAGATAGGCACGATTGAAGACTTCGCTATTGTACAGGCACTAGGCAGGCCTCCAACAACTATGTATCAACATTCTGCAGTACGATGTAAAAGTTAAGTATTGTTACATTCTGTGCAATATATATCTTTCTAATTTGCTCTAGTGTTTATAGTTTCTGGCTGCTCCCCTCCGTACCTGCACCAGCGTGTCGGTCTCATTCCACTCGGCCACCGACACCTACGACGAGGCTGGGACACAAAAGCGGCGACGAAGTTGGGACACAAAACAATCGACCATCCTTACTTCGGCCGTTTCCCGTCTCTGCAAAACAGCAACCTAAGAAGCGTGAAACCACATCGCACAAGCCAGAACCTATGTTAGGGGTTCCTCTGGAGAGGTTAGCTACGAGTTTCTACTTTTGACGTCGGACGAATACTGCGTATCGACGTACGAGGTAACAAGACGAACGAGAAATTTTTTTTCTCTTCCTCATTTGTTTGCTAGTCTTGAAAGGTATCGGTCGACGAACTACTCTTGTGCATAACCTGCCGCCATTTCAGTAAATCTTGTTGCTGAATTACTACAGCAGCCATGAACTTCTTCTCGGTACATACTTGTTCTCGATTGCCCTTAGTTTATAGAAATGTATCGGTTGACGTATAGAACGGTAGGTGCGTTCAGTTTAACCTTACTCAATCTGTAACAGCAGTGCTGGCCCTGCCTGTGCTCAGTTTTTCATTCTCTTGGCTAAAGAATAACTTCAATAATCCCTCTAACCACACTCTCTCTCTTAAGGGCTGGCTGAGTTAACAGAGCATCATTTATTTCAGCATTTGTTTTCAATTTCACCTCGTCCTGCCGGCCGCGGTGGCCGAGGGGAATGAGGCGCTCCAGTCACGGTCTGCACGGCCACTACGGTCGGGGGTTCGAATCCCCCCTCGGGCATGGATATTTGTGCCGTCCTTAGTTGTAAGTAGTTCATAAGTAGTTTGTAAGTTTAGGGACTGATGACCCCGCAGTTAAGTCTCATAGACTCTACAAACATTTGAACATTTTCACCTCGTCCTACAGCAAGGCGTTCGCAGAGCCAAGTTGTGTTTCATATCTTGTTGTTTGACTGCATTATGGAGTTAAGAGGCTACCTTACCTTCCTATGCGTCAACTTCAGAACGTAATGACCATTTATTTTAACTGAACTGCTCGACTTCTGGTCTGTAATCTTCCCCTGTTGCTGTCATTCTTTAATCCATTAAATAAAAAACCGAAACCTCTACCAAAAGAGAAGAGGTTCGATGCTGGCGACTGTCATAGTATCAGAAGAAGCCTACCTGTTAACTTGTGAGCAGAAGTTGGGCTGCTTATTAATTCTAAGAACTGCCTGGACGAATAACGGAAGTCGCAACAGTTAAGTTACAATCTCTCGGAGCGGTTAAGTTCCGTGGAGTGGAGATGCGTAGCTGCGGCAGAATAGACGTGCGCACTGAGGCGCCGTGCTGCGACGCTCGCGGCCGTTGCCGTCGGAGGTTCGAGTCCTCCTTCGGGCATGTGTGTACGAGTTGTCCTTAGGTTACTTTAACTTAATTTAAGTAGTGTGTAAGCTAGGGACTAATAACCAAGCAGTTATGTCCCATAGATTTACAAACAATTGAAAATTTTTGGAGATATGTGATCGTGATTCTTTCGAAATGTCTCTAACCATTCCAATTTTAACTTCGTCGGGCATCCTCAGATACTAAAACAGTTCAATTACCCTGGTGATAATAAGAGTAATCTGTACACGAATGACTGGTTGTTAGCTTTATTTTCAACGTATGACACAGAATTACTCGCTATGACACGGCCTTAAAATCCTCTACTACTCCTATCTTTACTATGTGACCAGTTTATACACTGTCGGAAATAACAATACTCCTGGAGGGACGACGTCGACTGTGAGCCGATGACTGCAGATGCCGTTTTGGGGTTAGTAAATGTACTGGTCATCGTCGAAAGGTAGGAAATTTGTACCATTTCACTCATATGTAATTTTATGGAGGATGGTGGTTCACTGGAAAGGCGAGCATTCATACTTGGTGATTATTTTTAATACTACAGTAAAATTTTCGCTTTTTTATTATGCACTCAGTACTATCAACTGTGCGTCATGGCTAGGTGCGTACAAACAATTGTGACATTGTCTCAATAATAATTAGCGGTTTAGGCCGAATTGCATGCGATCAAAGTTGAGTGGTGCCTTTGGATGTGGGAGTCTACTGGTCAGGATACGAGGAAGCACCGGGTCTGGCCACGGTTACTATTAGCGCGTTTTTAGGTCGTCATTGCCGATGAGGTAGTGGTGTGGGTACGAGCTCGACGCCAACAGCACGCAAGCGGTGGTTGCCACTGTCCGTTTTTCTGGAGTAAGAACTGTAGAACTGTCTGTCTTACGCAGACATATGAACGGAGCCTCAGCAACAGAGTTCCGCTAGTGATCTTGGGAGTTCATTGGAAGTTCACAGATTTGTGACTGGCTGGAAGACTTCGTAAGTAATAGAACGCAGTACGTTGTTCTCGACGGCGAGTGTTCATCCGAGACGAGTGTATCGTCATGCGTGCCCCAGGGGAGTGTGATAGGACCGCTATTATTTTCTATCTATATAAATGATCTGATGGACAGAGTAAGTTGTAATTTGCGGCTGTTTGCTGATGACGCTGTGGTGTATGGGAGGGTGTCGTCTGTAACTGACTGTAATAGGATACAGGATGACTTAAACAAAATTTCTAGTTGGTGCGAAGAATGGCAGCTAGCTCTCAATGTAGAAAAATATAAGGTGATGCGCATGAGTAGAAAAAACAATCCCATAATGTTCGAATACAGCATTAGTAGTGAGCTTCTTGATGCTGTCGCGTCGTTCAAATATCTAGGCGTAACATTGCAGAGCGATATGAAATGGAACGAGCATGTAAGGACAGTTGTGAGTAAGGCGAACTGCCGACTTCGGTTTATTGGGAGAATTTTGGGAAGATGTACTTCACCTGTAAAGGAAACCGCGTATAAAATGCTTGTACGACTACCTCTTGAGTATTGCTCAAGTGTTTGGGACCCGCAGCAGATCAGTTTAAAGGAAGACATAGAAGCAGATCAGTGGCGAGTAGCTAGGTTTGTTACTGGTAGGTTCGACCAATGCGCGAGTGTCGCGGAAATGCTCCGGCAACTCAATTGGGGATCGTTGGAAGAAAGACGAAGTTCTTTTCGTGAATTTCTGTTAAGTAAATTTAGAGGGCCGGAATTTGAAGCTGAGTGTAGTACGATCTTGCTGCCGCCTACTTACATTTCGCGTAAAGATCACAAAGACAAGATAAGAGAAATTAGGGCTCGTACGAATGCATATAGGCATTCTTTTTTTCCTCGTTCAATTTGGGAGTGGAATAGGAAAGAAAATACTTAGTAGTGGTACAGTGTACCCTCCGCCACGCACCTTACGTTGAATTGCGGAGTATGTATGTAGATGTAGATGCACGTTAGGTGGCAAAAAGCAGACGAAAGCCACCTCAAATTCTGATGTACATTGGTTGGGATCAAATTATGTCAGCTCAAGTGAGGGAGGTGTAGCAACTTTATGCACGAAGGCGCATGATTGGTTATATGTAATTGTTCAAATGTTCAAATGTTTGTATAGCTTATGGGACTTAACTACGGGGTTATCAGTCCCTAAACTTACAAACTACTAATGAACTAGCTAATCCTAAGGACGGCACAAATATCCATGCCCGAGGGGGGATTCTAACCCCCGACCGTAGTGGCCGTGCAGACCGTGTCTGGGGCGCCTCAGTCACCTCGGCTATATTCAATTGTTTCTGTGGTGGGAGCGATTTACGTTACGCTAGGAACGAGAGTGATTGGTCTTGCTTTTTGCAACAACAAGAACATCGGTCGGTTGTAATCGAGGAGTTGACTCTACGTGGAGCGATGGAAAAGCGAACATTCGAGGTCGAGACGTCGAGCCGCAGCGCAGGTTCACTTGCTGTACACGCCGAGACAAGTGCACCAGTCCTTGATTGCGTCACATTCTCGTTGGACTGGGAAGCAATCGCCCGCACTTAAGGTTCGACGCGCCAGTACTGGTGTGTCCAGTAGCAGTACAGCGCATCAACTATGTAGGTGAAGTTCTTTCTGCTACGCAACATCGTGACTTAAAGTAATTCAACAACGTTTAATGGTGGTAGAGCGGCATCAGTACTACTCAAACGGAGCTGTTACCGCTGTAGTTTAGCGCCTGTAGCTTGGCAGGCGGCAGCGTCACACGCGAGAGAATGGACTGACCCATAATTTTCATTCCGTTTTCGAAGGCTCTGTACATCGGGACAGGCGTTAGGAAAGCATTACGCAGGGACCATTGTCGTTTCTCAGGTATTATTCCTACAGCGAACCTTATACCGAGGAAGGAATCATTAATCAGGCTATTCTAGTTACACACAGCGCACTTTACACGGTTTCAACGTCGTCCGCCAACGGATAGCGTAGTGTTGTAGTTTCTACTATTTAATAGGGGATGTTTACAGCCATAAGACTCAGTGCGATTCACATCAACGTGTAAAGGAAAGCCGGCCGCGGTGGTCGAGGGGACTGAGGCGCTCCAGTCACGGTCTGCACGGCACGGTTCGAATCCCCCCTCGGGCATGGATATTTGTACCGTCCTTAGGATTAGCTAGTTCATAAGTAGTTTGTACGTTTAGGCACTGATGACCCCGTAGTTAAGTCACATAAGCTATACAAACATTTGAACATTTTTTGTAAAAGAAAATGCGCCATGACAAAGACACGCGGTCGTGCTTTCTATACCCAACTGTACGAGCTTTAAACGGGTCAAATTGTGGCCTTTCAAGTGGCTGAAATGTCATTTCGGTGAACTGACACGTACGCTTGACGTGCTGCAACGACGCCAGTCGCAATGCTGACGTGAACATTCTCACGGCCGTAGACGTTTTTCTGAACTTCAACGTAGCACAGACGTCCGCCAATACCGCCGTATTGTAAGGTCAGTAGTGGCAGAGCCTACAGCTGCCACAGCATAGGTAAGACACTTTGTGAGCGCAGGCGTGTCAACACTAACTGTAACCAGTCGGTTACTAGAGCTGTCTATCGGTGTAGATGTCTTCCACATCATTTAGGTGCATGGTTCGACAGAATCACTTCAAAGATGTAGTAAAGGACCGTGGTCATCAGCAATAAAAGCAGATACTGCATGAGTACTGGGAGATTGCCGGTCCATTGCCATTTTCTTGGTTACTGGCTCTGCCACCCCCTCCCTCACCAAGATGGTGGCCTGGGAAAATACACCCTCAGTCCCTCCTCTTCCAGCCCCTGGACAAAGACGCTCCTTCCCCAGCAAAAGATACAGCCCTGAACGATGGACAGGTAACATGACATTGCAATTAATCTCACCATCCCGTCTGGGATACAATACATTATACTTAACTCCCTCATTTCCACTTATCGTCGACTGAAAGCTGACATCACATTTTCTGCCGCCCCTAATGCCCCTCACATGGAGCCAATCACCTCGCCGCCCTACGACCCCTGCTTTGGTGTGATTTCAATTTTTCACCACACAGTTCACTGTCAAGTATTTTCACATCCCGTTCTCTCCCTTCCTTATCCCATTGTGAATTTCGCGGGAAACTCTGTTACTCTGATACAACCTACTGATGATGTTCCCAGTAGCAGCAACTACAGAATACGTAAGTAGAGTCATTAAGTGCAAATATTCAGAGTTATTTATTTAAAAATTATCACCGATATGACATTTCACTACTACCAAAAGTCTTCCATTTTTCAGAATTCGTTTGTAGGTTACTTTGTTGTTTGCAATTCCTGCACAAAGTACAGGTCCGCTGGAAGTGGAACTAAATGCCGTTTTTCAGCCTAGAGACATAATATTACGAGGAAAATTTTGAGATTTATAAAAAGATATATAAGTGTTTTCAGAAATTAACCAGGAAGACAATATTACTGGTTTTAACAGATATACGCAGAAGATTACTGATGGAAAAACATTGTGTGTTATATGGTGGTTGTATGATGAAGTACTGATGAAGATAATGTGCACCGTGGAGATTGAAGCACTTGCACGATTAAAATACAGAGGAATAGTATGAAGGTTGGACGTTCATAGTATTTGAAAAAATAACGTAAAACATTTAAACCAATTGTGCACTGAACACATAATTAACACGAAGGCGATGAATTGGAACACACAGAGTAAGGTGCAATGGCATATGCGATGTAGGACCTGTGGAAAAGGTTGGGCAGAGGGCAGGAGGTGGGGGAAGACCAGAGGGGGAGATGGCCATTCACACTACAGGTATGGTGGGAGGTTAGGCTGGGGGTTTCCAGAAGAACCACCAGGGTGGTGAAGGGGAGAGGTTGGGGAAGGAAACCCCGGGGGAAAGGGGGGAGGAAAAGAAGGTGAAGGATTTAAAGTTGATAGGGGGATAAATGTCAGGACTGAAGGCATCATCCAGGAGGTGAAGCTATTGTAAGTTGTCACAGGACAGGCAGCAGAGAATGGAGAAGTGGAGGTTAGGAGGTTATGCAGTGATGCAGAGATAGAGACACTGCAGCACCCAGAGTTGGAGAGAAGTGGTTTAATGATGGGACTGTGAGGGTCACATTTGTGGGAGAGATATCAGAGGCGGATATGTTCCAGGGAGAGGAGAAGGTGAGGGAACTGAATGGGGCCATATAAGATTCACGTGGGGTAGGCATGAGGGGATGCAAAAGTTAGGGTGGAAGGCATGGTGTTCAAGGATTTGGAGGGATTTGTGAAGTGTGGAGAGGCAAAAGATCCAAGCAGGGTATGATGCGTACAAGGTATTTATAGGTATAGAGGATCGTGGAAGTGTGCAGTTTCCAGGTTTGGCTGGGGAGGAGCTTGAGGAGACAGTGACCTAAGCAGTATCCAAATAAAAAATATATATGAATGTGGCTTAAGAAAATGGGCAAAGCCCGAAACTAGTTAGCATTTCAAATAAAAGCAGCTTTGGTGCATATATAAAAATGTCTTTTCTACAACGTTTAAGAGTTGCAAAATGCGACATATCAAAAACACTTGTTTTATTGAATAGATTTGAGGTGTAGATTCCAGGAAAGGTTGTAGTCAAGGGTAAGGATGAGCTATTTGTGGGTGGGGGTGAGCCAGTTAGGACGATCACGCAGTCAGGTAAAAATTGAGGACTCAAAAGGACGATTGGTTCAACCAGTGATGAGTATTGATGGGATTGAGAAACAAGAGCCACTGGTTGCATCAAGAGGCGAACTGGATGAAGTGGGTTTGGAGAAGGCACTGCGACCAGGAAAGGGAGAGAGCCAATACAAGAAACTCAGTGTCGTCAGCAGAGGCTGGGGCATGTCGGAGGTAGAGGAAAGGGAAGATGATGGATCATTCGTGTAAGATAGTTGGGACAGTAGGAAGAGGTGTCAGAGGGAGGCTTCTTTGGTTTGGGAAACATGAGTATTTTGGAGATTTTCCACAGATTGTGGTAGTGTACATTAAAAAGGACGACGCTATAAGGGGGAGCAAAAGCCGTAAGGAAGGGAGGGGACTCTCATTGGAGATGTAGAGTAGCTTATCTCGGATTTAGAGAGTACTCTTGGTGCATAGGCCATCACTTTTTCAGCACCTTCCTGAACTTGTACGAGGACTGCACCAATTCCATAACCACTGGCGTCTGTGTGAAGTTCCGTTTCCTCATTCTCGTCGTACAAGGCTAGCACTGGTGCGGAAGTTAGAGCCTCCTTAAGTGCCCGGAAAGCTCTTTCTTTTGTCTCATCCCAGTCAATCTTGGCGTCTCCCCGCAGAAGTTCTTGTAATGGAAGTGCCTTGTTAGAAAATTCTTTTATGAAACGCCGGTAGTATGAGCACAGCGCGAGAAAACTTCCTACATCACGAATGTGCCGAGGAGTTGGAAATTCTGTGACTGCCCTTACTTTGTCTTGATCAGGACGGACACCATCTCCGTTGACTATCTCTTTGGCGACGAAGACGTACTTCTTTGGATTGAGGCGGAGTCCTGCAGCCTGAACATACTTCAACACAGTTGACAGGCGACTCAGATGTTCTTCAAATGTTTTCGAGAAAACGACCAATGTCATCTAAATAGCAAAGACACGTCGTCCACTTAAGGCGTCCAAACAAGTTGTCCATCATGCGTTCGAATGTGGCCGGAGCATTACATAATCCAAATGGCCTTTCTTTGAATTCATAGAGTCCGTCAGGTGTAATAAAAGCCGTCTTCTCCCTGTCAGCTTCGTCAACCTCGATTTTCCAGTAACCTGTCTGCATGTCCATAGTTGAGAAGTATGTAGCTCCTTTCAAGCAGTCTAAGGTGTCGTCAATGCGCAGCAGTGGGTAGGAATCTTTCTTTGTGATTGTGTTCAGCCGCCGATAGTGGACACAGAATAGCCACGTGCCATCCTACTTCTTTACTCTCTGGAGGCTGAATAATGTCATCATGCGACATCTTCTCTACTTCCTCCCGAATTATCCGTCTTTCAGCTGGCGACACTCTATACGAACGGTGGCTAATTTGTGGATGATCCCCAGTATTGATACGGTGCTTTATCGTGGGCCGTTTCGTCTGACTTTGCCCTTGCTGAGGTGTGAATGCACCCGAAATTTGACGTAGTTTAGGCAACACTCGTTGGCGTTGTTCCTTGGTCAGTCGCGACTGTACTTACAGCAGAGCATGGGTCTTCGTTTATGACGTTGAGCTCACCGTCCTGGATTGGTGCAGCTGTCCCGATACACTTTCCTTTGGAAGTAAGTTGCGACTGCTCGTGACAATTTGTGATTCAAATCTCTCCTTGACCTCCGGTAACGCTTATAATAGCCGCTGGTATGTAAATTTCTTTGGTGAGCCTGATAAATTTTTTACTATCAACAAGCACTTCACAGTTTAATCGCTCATCTGTGTGTGGACTGCAACTATTCTCATCGTCAACGGTGGGATCGTTACATTGTTAACGCAAAATAACTTCCCAGAAAATTCTCTATTACATGTATCCGTCGGAACTAGTTCTTCAATTTGCAGCTCAGATCTACCACAATCAATGATAGCTTGACATTGTGACTACATTCTGTTAACACGACAAATTCAAACGGCTGGGTCCTGTTGTTGATGGTTATTTTTGCGACACAAGTTCCTGCTGGCTGGACGTACTTTCTATTCGCTACCTTCAGTACAGTTGCCCCCGTACACAGAACACATTGTCTTCTTTAGTGTGCGGCGGTAATTATCCGACAATACAGAAAAAGACGCTCCTGAATCAACAAGTACCCGGACAGGTTGGCCGTCGATTATGACGTCGATGAGATTTCCCTACATCTTAGCGACTGTCGTCCATGGAGGATTTTCATCTCCGGCGGCCTCACCTCCGTAGATGGTCGCCTCGCTTAGTTTTCCTGGGCGCGGCGGCTAGGGGAGCGGCTGGTACCTCTGTACGGCGACGGTGAACGGCTGCAGCTCGTCGGGGAGGGACCTCGTCTAGGGTACGGCGATGGGCTTCTTCCCATAGGTCGACTGAACTCATCAGCAGGTGATTGCCCGGGATAGAACTGCTCTGATGTCAGACGTCTTGCGCAAAATAATCGTCAAATACTCGCTTTCTCTCTCTGCAGTACGGCATGTCCAGGGCGCCCTCAGTATAAAACACAGTGGTGTGTTGTCTTCTGTCCTCAAGACATCTGTTCTTCTGCAGGGCGTCATAGTTGCCGGGGATGTTGCTTGTAGCCGCGTCGGCCGGTTCATGGGCTGCCGTTTGGCGGCTGTAGCGTATGTCATAGCAGGGTGACGCCATTATTCACATCGGGTGCGATTGGCGGGGCAGACAGGAGCTATTGCCTGAAATACCTCTTCCTCAGCGGCGTCGGCTGCCTCGTCACTTACAGGGTTTAAATCCATGGCCATGATCTGATGCTCGCTCGGTCTAATAGTCTCGGCTGCCATAAATTGTTGTAATTCTTCTCTCACAATTTGTCGTATGAGAGAAGCAAAGTCATGCTGATCTTCCACAACGGCCATAGGGACTACATTGGGGAGTCTGTCATACTTCTTTCGCCAACCCTCCTTTGTTGCATCTCTTCAATATGCTGGCACCACTTGATGAATTCTTCCGTCGTAGCGACATCTTTTATCAGAAGAGCTTTGTAATGTCTTCTGCAATACCCTTCATCAGGTGCGTGATTTTGTCGGCCTCAGTCATATTCGGATTGACTATGTTACACTTGCCCAAAACATTCTGTATGTACGACTGTGTCGGCTCACCATGTCGTTGGGCCCCGTTCTTCAGTTGTTTTTCTGCCGAGCAGATTTGTCGCTGGCGGTCTCCAAACGTCTTCTAAAGTTCCTCCTTGAACATCTCCCAGTCATAAAACTTGTCTTCGTTGCTTTCAAACCATTTCTGGGCTGTTCCGTCCGGGTAGAAGTAAACGTTGGCCAAGCACATCGTACGATCCCACCTGTTGTACTTGGCGACTCGGTCGAACCCTTTTAGCCATTTGTTGGGGTCCTGTCCAGCGTCTCCAGAGAACACCGACGGGTGTCTGATGTGCAGCTGGCTTACCGCTGGTTTCGTGTCCATGGTTCTTCTGATAATACGGACTTTCGGAAGGATGTACTCGGTGCATCCCTTGTATTCCGGTTCTAGTCCGTGTAAGCGACGGCTTTTACGTTGCCTAATTGGAGCCACAGTGATACAGCTGTTGCACAGGATACCCGGCGCCTCCACCAAACAATGTCGCGTTGAAAGGGAAGACGGTTTGACTTCGAAGGCAACTGAACACAGCACTTATACTGAAAGCAGGTTTATTACGAACTTAACATACATGCAGCACTAAATGCCTCTCGGACTGAGTGCTCTGCTATTTATACACAGACAGAATATACCAGAAATTAGAAGAACAGTTAACATAAGAAACAAATGGAATTTACAAGTGAACATAAGAAAGATGTAGAAACTTCTGGAATTGTTAATTACGAAGAAATATTTTTTTGCCGATGGGTGGGGTTGAACCGGCGACTTTCAGCACCACAGTTGGTGACGCTATCCCCCGCTCCACGCCGGCAGTCGGTGTACGTGGTGTCTCGCGGCAATATTGTACAGGAATGAATCTAAGTGAGTGTCCTTACTGAGGTTAACAGGCAAAGGGCGGACAAGGTAAATAAGTAGGTATTGGAGAGTGGGTTTGTGCCTAGTACAGTGGTGGAAAGCAATCCAATACTTGAGCGAGCGAATTGGGAGACGTGTATTAAGCTGTACATGTTTGCCGCCAGTGCTGGAGTTTCTTGGCACATGTATTGTAGTGATTGCTGGTTGTGAAGGAGTCTATTCCGCTCATGGGTGTGGAGAAGGAACAATAGAGGCGGTGAGATTCAAATGTTCATATGTTTGTAGAGTTTATGGGACTTAACTACGGGGTCATCAGTCCCTGAAGTTACAAACTACTTATGAACTAGCTATTACTAAGGACGGCACAAACGTCCATACCCGAGGGGGATTCGAACCCCCGACCGTAGTGGCCGTGCAGACCGTGAATGATGCGCCGCAGACCGCTTGGTGACCGCGGCCGGCGCGGTGAGATTCACAGAAGAGGATGGCCTGTGTAGAGAGGGTGGGGCGGAGAGCGTGAATGGCTTTGGTAAGGGTATGTGCAGAAATGTCGTCAGACAGTTTCCATTTTAATTGAGGCAACCTGGTTGGTGGTGTCTTCAGGACTGAGGAGAGTGAGGGGGTGATTTTCGACCTGTTGGATTGTGGTAAGGCATTCCTGTCCACTCGGAAATACTGGAGGACGAGTTTGAGTTTGGGGCACGATGGAGGCACAGGTGTTGGAGGTGCAGAGAAATGGTGAAGAGATCAGGGTCTTGGTGACTGCCAATGAGTGTCAAGGACTTTGGCAGTGATGTGCCCAAGGAGGTTAGGGGAGACAATGGCGACATCTCGAGTGGTGTTGCTGATGGCACAGGTATGGTTGGGAAAAGATGATGCTGCCTTTGATGTTGGGAAGGAAGTGATGCTACCATCAGAATTTGGTGGGAGTGAAGGAGTGGATATCAAGGACGACAGTGATCACACTGGTTGTAAAGGTGTGGCATATGTGGGTTAGGAAGTTGGAAGAGAAAGGCGTGGTGGAGTGGACATAGATGGTAGCACTGGTAATAATGATGGATGGGACAAAAATCTAAGGTTGAGGTGTTTGACTAATAATTAAGGAGAGGGTTGACAATGAACAAGTAGGGTGATGGTAACCTGGTCCACAACAGAGAATTGGGACAGTAGTTATGGTGGCTGAGGGAAGGAGCAGTGCTGATGGTATGGTGGGGATAGAGGAAGTTTTCATTGAGGAAAAATGCGTCCATGCAATATTGGGAGAAGGTGTGCATAACGAGGTGCTTATTGGTGGGAAGGGAATGGATGTTGGCTTTTAGAAGGGAATAATGTTGCTGCGCCATGGTGGTTGAAAGGAAATGGGCGAAGAAGGTAAGGGGGAGGGCTACATAAAGGGAAGGGGCTTAAACTAGTCTGCCAAGGGGGAAGAGGTGAAGGTGGTCGGATTGTAAGAGAAGGTGGCTCTTATGTCAAGGTGGAAGATGGAGTGGGCAGCAAGGGTGACTTATAGGAGGCTACAATAATGCTGGAAAAGGTATGTGTTTTGGAGTACAAAGGTGACAAAATGTATGATGTCCTCGGGAGAAGAGTGTGAATAGAGGGAGTAGTTTGGATGGTGAACAGTGATGGTAAATTCAGGGCTGACAGGAGGGTGTCAGGTTTCTGTCTGTAGGATTAAGTGCCGTTACGCTTGCCACAGGTGTTGCTGCAGGGGATGACAAGGTTTATGTTATTCTATAGAAAATGAGGTCCTATAAAATGGGAATAGGTAGGATGGCCTTTTACAGTTTTCATTGTGCAATGGTCGTTGTAGGTCAGACATCTCTGACAACAATAGGACTCATGAGAGGAGCAGGAGGGGTCAACCTTGTGGCAGCGATTAGAGATGAGGGCCCCCTCCGTTAGATGCCATGCTATGGATAGTACACCTTCAGAGAAGACTTGCATGAGTTAAGTGGGTCCCACCGCTGTGTTAATGTGACAGGCGAAGTGGATTGTTACGTGTTGATGTGAGTTGAGATCCACCAGCACCACAGCCTCCGTGATCCCAGAGCTTCGTTTTGTTATCATAGTGGTGTGGGTTGACAGATGGCAGGGAGGTTGGGGCTGGTAGGAAACTAAGGAAGAGGCAAAAGTGACTATGTTGTAAAACAATACATGTTCTATTCAATTCATAATCAATGTTACTCAAAGAATGAGGCATGGAGACCAAAGATAATGTCAGGGATTTGTTGCAAGGGACAGGAGTGCAGGGCAGAGACCATGGAATTGATGTGGACATGGTACTTCTGGGGGGTGATGAGGAAGATAGAGGCATTGGGGAGGCATTTTTGGATCTGGAGGGTGAGGATGCAAGCTTCATGGAATTAGGATACAGAGTTGCCGAGATGGAAACTATATGTTGACTGAGGCTAGCAATGGATTGGTAATAGGCTGTGAGGAGCTCGTGAGGGTGGTGGGTTCAATGGGGATGGGGATCATATTGGAGACACTGGCATTTGGGTTGCTGCTTCTTCATTATGGTGGGTTGTTATGGGGGTTGGGAGCAGGTTGAATGGGAATGTGGTAGAGGCAGGTCTTTCAGAGGCAGTGGCGCCTTCTGATGGTGTGTGTGTTGAAATTATGGCTGGGAGGTCTGAACACAGGTAGGTTATGACTGAATGGAATAGAGGGGTAAATGAATGAGAGAGGGGGAATTGGGTAGGGGGTGGCAGTGGGGGCCGTAACTTGGGTGTTCCTGGTTGTTGGGTAGTTATGATGGTAAAAGGAAGGAATGGTCGACAGGAGGAGTGGGGAGGATGAGCTGAAATGGCGGTAAGTGCCTGAGAGGGGGTGGTGTATAAGATGATGGTGCAGAGCATGGTTATTTGAAGTGACAGTATGATGTGGATGAAGACTTACACGGCCATTCTTGACGACACAAAGATTACTGGCCAAAATATCAAAACAGCGGACAGCAGTGGTCTTGGAACGAGCACAGGTGATGGTGTTGGTGTCAGCGTCTCCATCGACATGGGGGTGAGATGTCTGTGTCTCCCAGCGAATTGGAGCAACAGTTGCAGCACGCAGCGGCGGGATCGCTACTCCAGTGGCGGAGGCAGTGGAAAATTGGAGAAAGACAGCGACATGGAGAGTCTGGCCCAGGGGCTGCTGGGGTTCGCTGGATCGGGTGGTGGCAGCAGTGAGCTGGAGGGTGGCTTGGCGGTAGTCAGGTCTACCAGCAACGTCTCAGCAGTGGCGTCCGCAGCGACGTTGACAGCAACAATGGCAGTCTCTCTCGAGTACAGAGAACAGGCAGAAACTGTGCAGGGCAGAAGTGAGATCTGAAACACGGCAAAAGTATGAGCACCAGAGAGCAGCTGTGGTCAGGAAACTATTTCTGTGGGATGGATGTGTGACCTGTTCGCTGACCAAGACTGTATACTAAAAGTCAGTATAGCTAGTTTATGTAATGTAGAACACTGAACCTCAGTTCTATACAAAACAGCACGAACATATAGATGGAATGTAAAGAAAGTCATATGTATTGCCATAGACATGTACCCTAATTGCACTATTACTTACATTGTTATTTGTCATTTCAAACATACGCACTAGATCACAGAGCCATCTGGTGGCAATCCTGTTACTATAGAAAGTTCAAGTTTGCTCCATCCCCCGCACCCCAGCCAGCCCATAGCGTAAGGACACTGGGAAAAGTCCCAAGTAAATGCCATTCTATCCTGCTGGAAACGGCCCCAGAGCCTGTTATCCCCGCAACAGTACCATTCCATCACATCCATTCCTGTTCTCCTACTAGGGAGATCAGTGTGGGCAAAAACAATGCATTGGAAAAATACAGAATATTCAAACACGCTACGGGAGCAATACATCGAAACATTTTTATTGGCCATTTACTTAAACAATTTATTTACCCAATACATTCAACTCTCATACAGGTAAGAAAAGAGGTTTTCTATACTCTCAGCTACGTAGTTTCAGCTACCTTCCAGCATTATCTAACACACCATTTCCCACACCCGAAGTGTGTTCGGCATTCGTATAGTTAGCGGGCATTGATGTCTAGGGGTGTTGTTGAAAGGTAGCTCAATCTAGGTAGCCGAGAGCATACGAAGATGGAGATATCCTCTCACGAACATCAATATTCCGTTCGGCGTACAGGAGTGCTGTAAAGCAGTGTTTTCAACCTGTGGATCGCGGGGGTCGCGAAGTCTTTCTTGGCGGGGTCGCCGTCACAGGAGGAAGTACTTGTACCGTAAAGTAACTCAGAAAATTATGAATAAATGAAATTTATTTAATGTCAAAATTACGCTGTTCTTTGTGTAACATTCATTATGAATTGAATAGATCATGTATTGTTTTACAAAATAGTGTGTTAATGATGAATAAGCGAAAAGCTTGAAAACTGTTTTCAAGAAAAGAATTAGATACAATAAGTAATTCTGAAAAATTCGAAAACAATCTACTTCTTCACAAATTGTGTATACATTGGGACCTTTCTTAATGAGAAAATTCGTTTCTAAATCTTGCCTGAAATGCGAAATGCTCATTAACGAAATATATTTTACTGTAGGAATTCACGTAAAAATAAGATATGTGTACCATTCCGAGAAATATACAAAATTAACGTCGTCCAATAATTTAAAGGGAAGCTGAGATAACATTGTTTTGTTATGGTTCGTGAGTGGGGGTTCGCCATTATATTTTTGTTTGGAAAGGAGTCGCCAAAATATTTTTACTCGGAAGGATGTCGCATATTCGAAAAGGTTGAAAAACACTACTGTAAAGTACAGCGCAGTACCCACATAGGTTCGCAGTTCTTTCGTATACCTACTTTCCACAATATTTATGTGTTTAGCAAAATAATGTTATTATTTAATAACACCTTACCTTCCGTAATCAAAATTTTAAAATAGCAACAATGTATGTTCACGTAAGCCGATCTGTATTCTGGACTATGTAGCCAACCATTTTCTTACCTATATAAATGAGGAAGGTAGTGTCCTGCAGTTATGTGGTTTCACTTAGGGGAGAGCCGCGCAGGAGTAGCCGAGCGGTGTGGAGCGCTATGTTGCGGATCGCGAGGCCTCCCGCGTCGGAGGTTCGAATACTCCCTCGGGAATGGATATTTGTGTTGTCTTTAGTATAAGTTAGTTAATAAGTAGTTTGTTAAGTTTAGGTACTGATGTTCAAATGTTTAAATGTTTGTATAGTTTATGGGACTTAACTACGGGGTCATCAGTCCCTACACTTACAAACTACTTATGAACTACTTACAACTAAGGACGGCACAAATATCCATGCCCGAGGGGGGATTCGAACACCCGACCATAGTGGCCGTGCGGACCGTGACTGGAGCGCCTCAATCCCCTCGGCCACCGCGGCCGGCTCTTTTTCCTTATTCGTATGGTTATCCTTACAGAGAAAGACCTGAAGACATTGTAGCACGCATAGACCAAAGATATGGTCTGTGGCATCACGTTTCGCTGTATGTAACCTCCTTACTATAGAGTCGCAAACGTCATCGCTGGCTTTCAGTACGAATTTTTTTATAATTTGACGACTTTCAACCACAATATCTTCCATCCCCTTATAGCTATCGGCATGGAACTGTTGTGGTGTACAACGGGAGACTTCGGACAACAATTACACACAGACCATTCGTTTCCGTTCTGTAGTTTTCGCTGCAGAGCTAAATATTAACACACACACGTAGAATTTTATATATACCGATAAATAACTTTCCACCCTAATATACTGCACCCTTTTATCATTATCAACCCTCAAGCAACAATGCAATCGCTATAAACCGTGCCTAAAACCTTCCGCAGGTATAAATTACTAACTGTACCAATATTTAAGTCTCTGCGTCTTGTCGTTCGGACGTGATAAGCGTACACCTAACGGACACTCACATTAATATATATATAGATAAATAGCTACCCGAGCGCCATAAAACCTTGCCTAAAGCCTTCCCCAGGTAGACATTAGTAACTGTACAAATTTTTAGCTCTTTATGTCTTGTGGTTCAGACGTGATAAACGTACACGCAACAGACATTCACATTTATAGATATAGATTATCAGTATGGTTGCTGAAAGCCAGGGCATGACATTGACATACTAACATTATCGTTTGAAAATGTAATTAGTTTGCCATTTGATATTGCACTGAATGAATGCGAAAGTGATTTGAAATGTGATAACGTGTCTTTAGTGAGGTGTTCACGTTCTCCTCTCTCACATTGATTTAAACGCTTCATCTAAATCCCGCATCTGCACTTTGAGGGCAAATGTAAGCACTTTCAGGTGTGTGGCACTGCCTTATATATGTTTTGCGCTATTATAAGTACTTTAAGCAGAGATTTTGGCGCATGGTCATGATGCACACCTCTAAAAAATGTTCAAATGTTTGTACAGCTTATGGGACTTAACTACGGGGTCATCAGTCCCTAAACTTACAAACTACTTATGAACTACTTACGAACTAGGAAGGCACAAATATCCATGCCCGAGGAGGGATTCGAACCCCCGACAGTAGTGGCCGTGCAGACCGTGACTGGAGCGCCTCAGTCTCCTCGGCCACCGCGGCCGGCGATGCACACCTCTCTGCTGCTGATGACTGCCTTTTATTCCAAGCATGGTTCTGTGCGGTTGCGAGCGTTCTAGGTCAAAGGTGTCCCTTGTTAGAAATATGAACACGGTCGTGGCGAAGGCTTCGCTAGCGCACTGCGCGCGTTTTGTCGCAACAGTACTTGAGGATGACGCTTCTACGAGGAAGGGCTCGCAGTCTGATTCGTGACCTGTGCGGGAGTCGACAGTAAAAATCAAATGTTTGTAAATATATCGGAACAAACTGCGTGGTCATCAGTCCGCAGCTTACAAACTACTTAAACCTAGGTAAACTAACCTAAGGACAACACACACACCCATGCCCCAGGGAGGACTCGAACCTCCACGGCGGAGTCGACAGTAACTACAAGGTTGCTTCCAATGCTAAGATAATACACTTACCTACTTTAGAGTAAATGTGTATGCGATGTTTTCATAAATGCGAGAGAGGTTAATAAAATAATGATTCTTCAAAAAAATGTTCAAATGTTTGTGAAGCTTATGGGACTTAACTACGGGGTCATCAGTCCCTAAACTTACAAACTACTTACGAACTACGACGGCACAAATATCCATGCCCGAGGGGGGATTCGAACCCCCGACCGTAGTGGCCGTGCAGACCGTGACTGAAGCCCCTCAGTCCTCTCGGTCACCGCGGCCGGCAATGATTCTTCAATTGAAGCATGTTTCGTAAGAGCAGATAGGCTGACTCGGCTTTCTGAAAAAAATATTCACAGAATAATTTTGTAGGAGTTGGCTGGATCACTACAAGCAGCGCCGTTGGAGCACAGGCAGGTCAATTCCATTTCTATGTAGAGGCTACCGCATAAATGCGGTAGTTACGCGTCTCTCTGTCACAACTGGACAGTGGCGTAGCGGTAATTTCTGCCACCCGGTGAAAACCTTAACGTTATCGCTCCCCCTCCCCCCCTCACCCACCATCAGTTTCGGAATTCACCGGCTAATAACATACATTCAAAACGTATACAAATACTGTGTTAGTGCATTACAAAAAAAGATAGAGACGGTACAATTTGTTTCCCTTGCATATTTTATTTGTGTCTGTTCTTTATTTTATTTATTTGTTTATTTGGCAGCTCCTGCAACAAGGTCTAAAATTGTTGCAGAAACTCACAGGGTTCTGGTGGAGTTAGGGGAAAGCAATAGAGTAAACCTATTGTGGGTCCCTGGCCACTCGGGGATCAGTGGCAACGAACATGCCAACAGATTAGCCAGGATGGGGGCATAGACTCCATTTATTGGACCGGAACCTGTCCTGACAATCACCAGGGCAATGATCAAATTGGTGCTACGCAACTGGCTCAGAAGACATCACGTAGAATATTGGACCAAGTCTATCAACAAAAACATGGCAAGGTAACGATGCCAAAGCCATGTTTTAAAAGAAGCTTTGCAATCCTGGGCCCGAACAGGAGAGAGATTAGACTCATGGTTGGATTGCTGACAGGCCATGGGAATTTCAGAAAACACCTACATACAATGGGAATAACAGATGAGCACCCTAAATGTAGGATCTGTGATGACGGTGATGAAACTGCATCACATCTAATCTTCGAATGCACTGCATTGGATAGTAAAAGGCACAGAACATTTGGGACAACCAGACCCGAAGAAATGGTGTCTAATAAAGAACTGGTAAAGGGACTCATTGCACTGTTCAAGGGCATTAGTTGGCTTTGCTAGATATACAGGGAGCGATACCGCACAATAAACTTAGTTTGTCGGCCGCGGTGGCCGAGGAGACTGAGGCGCTCCAGTCACGGTCTGCACGGCCACTACGTTCGGGGGTTAGAATCCCCCTCGAGCATGGATATTTGAGCCGTCCTAGTTCGTAAGTAGTTCATAAGTAGTATGTAAGTTTAGGGACTGATGACCCCGTAGTTAAGTCCCATAACCTATACAAACATTTGAACATTTTGAAATTTAGTTTAGGTGCGGGCAGTGGCGGGTTGGTGCAAGACCGTTTTGGCTTCCCTGAGAAAATCAAATCAAATCAAATCAATCTATACCTTTCGTTATGCTAAACAAATCTTTTTCGATGCTTATTTAGATGACTTTTTGCTGAGTTGTTCGTAACAGCAAAGCAAAACTTCATAAATTAAAAACAGTTTTTAAATGTTTGTAAATCTAAGGGACTTAACTACGTTGATTATCAGTCCCTAGGCTTACAAACTACCTACACTAACTTAAAGTAACGTATTCTAAGGACAATACAAACACCAATGCCCGAGGGAGGACTCGAAACCACGACGGCGGACGGCCGCGCGCACCGCAGCAAGGCCCATTAGTGCGCACGGCTATTCTGCCCCGGGCATAAATTCATAAGACAGATTCAACAAACAAAAAATATGCTCTGAGGAGTAAATACTTCGTAAAATAAAATTTGTGAATCTATAGGCCTTTTATGGCAGTAAATTTTGCTATTCTGGTAGAAGTTGGGCGAGTAGTTTAGTGTGTATTAAGTGTACAGTTGCCACGCGGGGAAGGCCATGTGATCTAAGGCGCCCGGCCACGAATTGCACGGCCGCTCCCCTTCGAAAGTTCGAGTCCTCCGTCTGGCATGTGTGTGTGTGTGTGTGTGTGTGTGTGTGTGTGTGTGTGTGTGTGTGTGCGTGCGTGTGTGCGTCTGTTGTACTTAGTGTAAACAGTTTGTAAGGCAAGAAACCAACGACTTAAGCACTATGGTCCCTTAGGGTTAAAAACATCTGAGTATTTCGTCTCATAGGTTTCCAAACATTTTAAAGTTTCTTGACGTGTGTAATTATTCCTTTTCAGTGCGACTGAAGTGCCATTAACTCGAGATACGTCCATTCTGATTATGGACAGAAACGTCCCATTTTGTACAGTTCGGGGTTGATGGAGTTAAACGAGCCTTTGTTGAGTTCGGTAGGACTTCCCCATTCACAAGAGCTAATGTTGACATGAAAGGATTTTGTACAGCATGATGAATATAGTAATAACAATAGGTCATGCCAGGAAACGAGAACAAGGAGGTAGATAGAAGCTGCAGAAGAAGGCAAGAAAACAATGGGACTGCTTAAATTGGGGAGAAAGTCTGAGTTACCACAGCACTTTTGACTGAAACATTTAATCGAAAATGAACGGCCTTCAGGCAACAAATTTTGAAAAAAAAAATGTTCAAATGTTTGTAAATCTATCGGACCAAACTGTGTGGTCATCAGTCCGTAGCTTACAAACTACTTAAACCTAGGTAAACTAACCTAAGGACAAACACATATACCCATGCCCCAGGGAGGACTCGAACCTCCACGGCGAGCAACCGCGCGCTCCGCAGCGAGGTGCTTTAGGCCGCTCGGCTACTCCACCGCGGCACAAATTTTGAGGACTTAATAATAAACTTATGTGACGTCGTGTAGGCACCCATCACAGTCTTAATAACAAAGATCACTACATTTATAAGCAAATTTACATTTCCGTATGATGCCTTCCATCGCGCTCCGACCAAACAACAATGACAGAACATTCTCCTGCCGGAAGTAATGAGAGATCTAAGTGGGATACTCACGATTCCAACCAAACTTTTGTCAGTTCATAACTTTAATATGTGTCATTGTAATAAATATTGTCATTGTGTTCATTTTATTCTACACTGGTCAAAACAATTAGAGGATCAGATGCGATGTCTAGGTTCTCAAGTATTGTCATTGGCAGAATAAACCGATATATTTCCAAATCTTTCTGTCGGTTCTGCGGAGTGGAGACAAGAACACTATGACACCCGGAATAGTGGTAATAATAGAAAGTTGCTGCTGAGGGTTTGGTGTTGACATATGGATACTCTACCGTACGAATTACTAAAGCAATTGGGTTCAGATACTGTAGCGAGCAAGTAGCGCAATACAACAACAACGTGACTTACCCGAATCTATGACATGAAGAACCACAGGAAGATTGGAAGCGGGACAGAGACAAAAGAAGATGACTGCAGCTATTGGAGTGTCCCAAAGTGTAATTTCCAAAGCCTGGATGACATTAAGTTCTAATACCGTGTTACGTATGTTTCATATTACTTTTGCTTAATTTTATTTGCTCTTCCTTTTCATCCTATGATTCTTTTTTTTATTCTTTTTTTATTTTTATTTTTTTCGATTGGAGTCTGCTTGTGCCAAGTGCCAAGCAAGAGTGCTGATTATTGCGTAACCCGGCAGCTTGTGTAAGCTCTACCCAGTGTGAGGATATTTTCAGGTAGGCTAACCAACGAAAACGAGAAATTACAGTCTGCTTTTAGCGTTGTATATGAAATTGTTTCTGTTTGTGTTTGCTCATAGAGGTAACCTTCAGGCTATTCGTCGAGAACGAAGAAATCATAAGTTTTAGTTCTGCTGCAGATGCTCGAACGTAATTTCCCGCGATATATAGTATATGACGTGTGGTTTGGTTACAACAATGTATTAAACGGATAACCAAAAGACGCTTCTTCATCTATATGGATAATTTCAAGATACATCGAAGTGCATGGTAGAGGGTTCATCGAACCACTTCCATGATATTTCTCTATAGTCCCATTCTCTAACAGCTCGCAGGATGATCTGATTTCTCTTATTTTAATACGGTGATCATGTCTCCCCATATAGGTGAAAGAAATTTCGCAAATAGATCTAGCTGCAACAAATAACGCCTTTCATTTAATGATTTCCACCCCAATTCGTTTATAATTTCCTTGGATACTGTCTCCTCTATATCACGATAATACAAAACGAGCTGCTCTTCTCTGAATTTTCTCTAAATCGTCCGTCAGTCCCACCTGGTGCGGATCCCACAATGCACAGTAGTATTCACAAATAGGACGCACAAGTGTAGTGATGGCAATTTCTTTAGTAGTACTGTTGCATCTTCCAAGTGTTCTGACAATAAAATGTAGTCTTTGGTTTGCCTTCCCTACAATATTTTCTGTGTGTTACTTACATTTTAAGTTGTTCGTAACTGTTACTCCTAGGCATATTTTAGAATTGACGGTCTGTAGGTTTGACTGATTTATCGTGTAACTGAAGTTTAACGGATATCTTTTGTGGTCATATAGGTGACCTAACAATTATCATTATTAACCCCTAACTACTATCTGCGGTCTCTCAGACCGCCGGCCGTGGTGGCCGAGGGGATTGAGGCGCTCCAGTCACGGTCTGCACGGCCACTACGTTAGGGGATTCGAATCCCCCCTCGGGCATGGGTATTTGTGCCGTCCTAGTTCGTAAGTAGTTCATAAGTAGTTTGTAAGTTTAGGGACTGATGACCCCGTAGTTAAGTCCCATAAACTATACACACATTTGAACATTTTGTCTCTCAGACCGCAACGACTTTCTGAGTCGAGATATTTCATACACCCCTGCCTAGCTAAAGGGACTCCTCCGTGTACCTTTCTGGTGGCCGAAAAGGTTCAAAGTGCCAGCGTTCATGCAGTGTTGCTGTTCTTTGTTCCGTATTTATGAGCCTTGCGCGGCCTCACTGACCGACCACAGTGTTTGCGTGCCGCTGGCGCAGGCTCTGCCTCGTAGCGCCTGGCCAGTCGGCTTGGTGAGCGCGGCCTGCTAAGCTAAGCGACAGCGCTGGGCTGTGGCCTCTCTCTCGCTGTTGTCGTTCCGTGTTGTGTATCTACATGGCAGGAAAAGCTGAACGTTCTATGCAACGCATTTTACGTGAAACAGATGTGGATGATCAAGAGCGTTTCAGTGAATCCTCCGATGCGTTTGACGAAAACGATAATGACCCCGATTTTGAAGGGCTATAAAAAGCTTATAGATTCACAAATTTTATGTTAGTGAACATGACACTAATTCAGAGCAGGAACCTGAAAGTTATGAAGATGTGACACCTGATAATGACGAAGCAGCTTACTTCTTCGGTAAGAACATATGTTTTCGATGGTGAAAAAAGCAGCCAGCAGCCAGCGTAAGAACAAGGCAACACAACATCGTCTTACAGCATCCTGGACTGCGACAGACGGCTCAAAGTCTGCTTTGGAGGTATGGAATCTGTTCTTTACACAAGATATTCTAGACGAAACCGTTCTATGGACAAAACTGAAAAAATCGCAGCTTAGAGCACAGTATGCGAATGATCACGTGTCCTATCTACAAGATGTTGACGTCATTGAATTGAAGGCACTAATTGGCCTGTTACTTTATTCAGCGGTTTTCAAATCGGGTCACGAATCGGTTTACAGCCTGTTTGCAACCGATGGAACAGGCAGAGATATTTTCAGATGCACTGTCAGTAAGGAAAGATTTCTGTTTTTACTATATTCATTACGATTTGACAATCGAGATGATCGGGAGAAAAGAAAGGAAATAGACAAGGCAGCAGCAATAGTAAACTTTCCTATTCTGTAGGTACAACAATATGTGTCGATGAAATGCTTGTACCTTTCCGTGGAAGGTGTGGATTTAGAATGTATGTATGCATTATATAAGCAACTTGTACTAACCTCGGTCAAACACTCAATTTTCACGCCATATGTTGCCGGTTTGTTTGGCATAAAAGGGTTTTCTTTACCTTGACCGACGTTAGTATAAGTTACTTATATAATGCATACATTTATTCTGGAAAAGATATCGATGGTCACACCCTTTCAAACCACGAGAAAAGTCACAGTGTTCCCACAGAGGCTGTTCTTCGTCTGGTGAAACCTATTGAAAACACTGGAAGAAATGTTACAGGTGACAACTGGTCTCATCTATAGAACTAGTCAATTAACTTTCAAAGGTCTCACATACGTTGGTACACTGAAAAGAAACAAAAAGGTGATTCCAGCGCAATTACTAACCAAGAGGGAACGTCGAGTGAAGACATCTGTTTATGGTGTCCAATACTGGTCTCTTCTTTGCATCATTCAGAAAATAATGATCCTATATCAGGAAAACCCGAGATCATCCAGTTTTATAATACAACAAAAGGAGGTGTGGACTGCCTCGACCAAAGATGCGCAGTTATTCTTCAAGTCGGCGGACAAGTAGATGGCCTTTTTGCAATTTTCTACACTTTAGTGGATGTTGCGTGTGCTGTAAATTCTTATGTGGTACATCAAGCGTATCCAAAGGCAGAAGTAATGAGAAGAATGAGCTTCGTGAAGACCCTAGCAGGAGATCTAGTTGAGCCTCATATGAAGCGTAGACTTTCTATTGGACACTTGCCACGAGAGGTGAGTGGCACCATTAGAAGATCACTGAATATACAAGATGGACCTCATACACCAAAACAGTTTGAAAAACGTGTACCTTTTGTCCTCCTCACATGAAGAGAAAAACACGATATCTGTGTCAACAGTGTGATGTTCCAATTTTTTGGGGTGTTCTAGAAAGGTCTGCGTGTATGCGGGGTCAAAGCGACTAAAAAGAGTATTTAATGGCACACTTTTTGTTTTATAAGGAAAATGTGGCAACCTTTCTGGGAGAATTGTAAATGGAAAGGAGATTTCGCATACAATTTACTATAATTCAAATGGGATTTTTGTATCTAATCACGCTGTGAATTTGTAATATAATCTCTATAATGATAATCTGTGGGTGTGTAGAGAGATAATTACTTGCTGTTCTTTTCATAGCACAAAAAATAAAAATGTACTGCAAATTGCGCTGTGTTTTGTCGTCATGTTACTCATACTACATTGTTAAAAAAAGTCAAATATCTACTAATGCCACCTCTAAGAAGTGTAATGAACGACAGGAAGTCATGAAAATATATATTTAGCAAAACACTAGTTTAATATATGAAAAATAAGAGAGCGGTCTGAGAGACCCGTCCATAGTAGTTGCGTTGCTGTGAACGTCTATAGTAGTTAAGGGTTAAGGGTCAATTCCCAATTTTTGCAACATGCAGATATCTGTTGTGGCGAACAGTCAGTACCACAAGCCAGACGCAAGAGAACGATCGTAATGACGGCAGTTGTCGACCGAAAGCCAATCGCACGCTGGTGCCGCGCCTCTTGGAGGCAGTAACCGTAGACACGCGTTCTCTACAAGCTGCTATATCTAGACCGACATGCGTTTGGACGCCCATCAGAACTCAGCTACGAACTAGACAGTAACTACGTCACAGCGCAACTAGCATAGTACGGAAGACGCCGAGAGAAGAGAGAAGAAACAGACATATGTTCTAAAGTTGAGTAATGAATTCTTCAGTCAATTAAACTTGTAATAGTAATCTCTATAGTACTTTTTTAGCTGACCACGATCCTGCACCAGTACCTTTCCTGACAATTAGACCGGGACGAGTATTCAACAAATGGCAGGGAGGATGATCCAACATTATCTAAGTCATTTTGCAGTTGCTTCTGATCTTCTGGTGACTTTACTAACCGATAAATGACAGCATCATCAGCGAACAGTCTAAGAGAGCCACTCAGATTGTATTCTAAATCGTTTATAAAAATAAGGAACAGTACATCTACAACCATACTCCGAAAGCCACCCGACGGTGTGTGGCGGAGGGTACCTTCAGTACCACTATCGATTTTCCATCCTATTCCAGTCACGTATTGTTCTCGGAAAGAAGAGGACTGTCGGTATGCCTCTGTCTGGGCTCTAATCTACATCTACATCTACATACATACTCCGCAATTCACCGTAAGGTGCGTGGCGGAGGGTACACTCTACCACTACTAGGTATTTCCTTTCCTATTCCACTCCCAAATGGAACGAGGAAAAAAAGAATGCCTATATGCCTCCGTACGAGCCCTAATTTCTCTTATCTTGTCTTTGTGATCTTTACGCGAAATGTAAGTAGGCGGCAGCAAGATCGTACTACACTCAGCTTCAAATTCCGGCCCTCTAAATTTACTTAACAGAAATTCACGAAAAGAACGTCGTCTTTCTTCCAGCGATCCCCCAATTGAGTTGCCGGAGCATTTCCGTAACACTCGCGCATTGGTCGAACCTACCGGTAACAAATCTAGCTGCTCGCCTCTGAACCGCCTCTATGTCTTCCTTTAAACTGATCTGCTGCGGGTCCCAAACACTTGAGAAATACACAAGACGTGGTCGTACAAGCGTTTTATACGCGGTCTCCTTTACAGGTGAATTACACCTTCCCAAAATTCTCCCAATAAACCGAAGTCGGCTGTACGCCTTACTCACAACTGTCCTTACACGTTCGTTCCATTTCATATCGCTCTGCAATGTTACGCCTAGATATTTGAATGAAGCGACAGCATCAAGAATCTCACTACTAATGCTGTATTCGAACATTGTAGGATGGTTTTTTCTACTCATGCTCATCACCTTACATTTTTCTACATTGAGAACTAGCTAACATTCTTCGCACCAACAAGTGGCCCTATAACACCTTCTTCGGGAACGGCAGATATCACTTCTGTTCTGCTCGATGGGTTACCGTCAGTTACACCGTACTGTGACCTTTCTTATAGGTAATCACGAATTCACTCACACTACTGTAACGATATTCCATACCCACGCAATTTCATTAGAAGACGCTTGTGAGGTAAAGTGTCGAAAGCCTTACGGATATCTAGAAAAACGGAATCTATTTGACATCCCTTATCGATAGCACTCATCACAACATATGAGTCAAGAGCTAGCTGTGTTTCACAAGAACGATACTTTCTGGAACCGTGTTGACTATCTATCTACATCTAACTACCTACATATATACTACGCAATTCACCGTAAGGTGCGTGGCGGAGGGTACACAGTACCACTACTAACCATTTCCTTTCCTATTCCAATCAGTGGCGGACTAAGGCTGTCGGAGGCCCGGGGCGTCGGTAAAACAAAATGAGGCCCCCCATCCACTTGGAAATTCGTGTACTACTATTAAAAAAGTAAGTTCGGAGATTTCGAGGCCCCCTTATACTGAGGCACGGGTCAGTCTAAAAAAAAAATTTAAAAAAAGCTATCGAGATTTGGATGCACCAAAACGAGAGCCGAAGACCCAAGTGAGTTCAGATAATAATAATAATAATACCATTAATAACAATAATGCTTTCTACGTATTTGGAAGCTCCACAAGGAGCAAGGCCCGGTGCGGTCGGCCCCAGCGGTCCCCACCCCTTAGTCCGCCGCAGATTCCACCCCCCAAATAGAACGAAGAAAACAAGAATGCCTATATGCATCCGTACGAGCCCTAATTTCTCTTATTTTGTTTTTGTAATAATTACGCGAAATGTAAGTAGGCGGCAGGAAGATCGTACTACAATCAGCTTCAAATTTCGGCCCTCTAAATTTCCTCAACAGAATTTATCGAAAATAACGTAATATTTCCTCCAGAGATTCCCATTTCTGTTGCCGGAGCATTTCCGTGACACTTGCGCTTTGGTCGAACCTACCAATAACAAACCTAGCCGCTCGCCCCTAAACTGCTTGTATGGCTTCCTTTAACCTGAACTGCTGCGGGTCCCAAACACTTGAGCAATACTCAAGACGTGGTCGTAAAAGCGTTTTATACGCGGTCTCCTTTTCAGATGAAATAGATCTTCCCAAAATTCTCCTAATAAACCGAAGTCGACTGTCCGCCTTACTAACAACTGTCCTTACATGTGCGTTCCATTTCATATCGCTCTGCAATGTTACGCCTAGATATTTAAAAGACGCGTCTGCATCAAGAATCTCACTACTAATGCTGTATTCGAACATTACGGGATTGTTTTTCCTACTATTGCGCATCACCTTACATTTTTAAACATTGACAGCTAGCTGCCATTCTTCGCACCAACTAGAAATTTTGTCTATGTTATTCCAATCAATTAAAGATGACACCCTCCCATACACCACAGCATCATCAGCAAACTGCCGCAAATTACAAGTTACTCTGTCCATCAGATCACTTATATAGATAGAAAATAATAGGGGTCCTATCATACTCCCCTGACGATACACTCGTCTCTGATGAACACTCACCGTCGAGAACAACGTATTGCGTAGGAAGTCTTCCAGCCAGTCACAAATCTGTGAACCTATTCCATATGCTCGTATATGCGTTTGCAGTCTGCAGTGTAGCACCGCGTCAAACGCCTTTTTGAAATCGAGAAAAACAATCTGCCTGTTGCCTTTCATCAATGGCTCGCAATATGTCATGTGAGAAAAGGGCAAGCTGAGTTTCACATAAAACTTGTTTCCTAAACCCGTGCTGATTCATAGAAAGAAGCTTTTGCGTCTCAAGGAAATTTACTATATTAGAACTGAGAATATGCTCCAAAATTCTACAGGAAACTGATGTCAACGATATTGGCCTGTAATTAAGTGGGTCAGTTCTCTGTCCTTTCATATAAACGGGAAACACTTGCGGTGTTTTCCAAACACTAGGAACTTTGCGCTGAATTAAAGATTCGCGATAAATGCAGCATAAATAAGGGGCCAATGCTGCAGAATACTCTTTGTAAAACCGAAATGGTATTCCATCCGCACCAGGAGACTATCGAAGACTAGGTCGTTCATAATATTTGAGGAAAGTATATGTTCTAAAACCCTGCTGCAAACCGACGTGAATGATACAGTCGTGTAATTTCGTAGATCACTCCTATTCCCTGTCTTGAATATTGGAGTAACCTGTGAAATTTTCCAGTTTTTGCAGGCTATAGCATCAGCATACTCTGAAAGGAACCTAATTGGTATGCAATCAGTTGTTTTAATACTCCAGGGGTATCTACTTCTAAATTACGGATGCTGGCAGCTGTTCTTGATACGAATTCTGGAGTATTTGCTTCGTCTTGTCTAGTGAAGGAATTTCAGAAAGCTATGTTAAGCAATTCTGCATTAGCTACAGTTCAGTCACTGATGTAGATATAGATCACTTAGAATTGTCTGTCGATAGAGGTTTTTGCATTGCCGACATTAACTCTCGCTGGTCTGTTGCATCACTGCCCCAGGTTATAAAGTTACATCAACAGCAATTCTGAAGTGACCAGCCGTATTTGCGCCTTCCTACAGCAGTGGAGTAGCGGGATGCATATGTGGCAACACTGTAGCGACACGTGACACACGTCAACTAGCGAGACATTTTAATTGGACTATAGGTCATCAGTTCCCCGTAAAGGTGAAGGAGTGAGGATAGGAAATGAAGGGAAGGGAAAGGAAATGCAGTTCAGGGATGAAAGAAGGAATAGAAGGAAGAAAGACTGCACTAGCTTGGGGCACCATGCTTGCCACGCACATACTACTGGCCACGATCGCCTCACCTACTGCTACCTCCGTGCCTCCACCTTGTCCTTCTATACCGCCCTAGCCTCCCTCTATAATGTCATCCTATATACTAGTGTTTTCCGCAACTTGTGTAAAATCTCCCGTATCCTGATGTTCCCCAAATTAAACAAGACACTCTCCGCAACTTCGTCCTACCGTGCCCTCAGCCTCACCTCAGTATCCAGCAAGGTCCTGCAAAGCATCCAGTCCCACCGTATTCACCAATAACTCAGTCAACAAAAACTCCTTCCACTCTCCCAATGTGGTTGCTGACCTTCCTTCTCCGCTGATGACCAGCTTCTTGGCCTTATCCACCTCCTCTCCATCAAACGTAATTCCTATAGCTCCACAACATTCGTCTCCAACATATAAAAGGCTTATGACCATGTATGGGATCCCGGTCTCTTTTACAAGCACCCAAAGCTATATCCTTCCCATTAATTATATCCACATCCCTGTTTCCTCTGTTTCCAACCGCCTACCCTACATCATTGTTTACAACTCCAATTCCCATTTGTTTTATCCCTCTACCAGGGTGTCTGAGGGCTCCATTCTCTCGATCCTCGCCGCGGCGGAGCGGCCGAGCACATCGGGGCGCTATACTGCGCGATGCCGTGCCCCGTCGGGGGTTCGAATCCCCCCATCTGGCATGGATGTTTGTGCTATCTTTAGTATAAGGTAGTTTGTTGTTGTTGTTGTGTGTGCTTGTTTAAGGGGGACAAAACTACTATGGTCATCAGTCCCCCATTCCGTCTCTAAGCGTCAAAAGTAAAATCGAGGACGTTAAAGAAATACGCCCAGAGGTCAAGGTTGCAAAGTGGGAGAGGAGTCCCACTGAGTCCAGAAAACATCAAAAAATACGACAAGGCACAACACGAAAAGAGACGATCACACTAAGACACCTAACAACGAAAAAGCCGATATATGTTGTTGACTGACGATAAGAATAAAAAAAGGAAAAGTCAACCACTCGGCAACACAAAGAAATATCCAGTTAGAGAGAATGATAAAAAAAAAACCTGCTCGAATAAAACGTAAAACGGAATCTGCCATTGTAGCATTGTCACCTAAAACATCTGATAAAACGTGAGGGAGGTTAAAATTCCGCCGCAAGGCAGCTAAAATGGGGCAGTCCAACAGGATGTGGACTATTGTCAGACGGGAGCCACACTGATATTGGGGTGGCTCTTCCCCACGTAGGAGATGGCCATGGGTGAGCTACGTATACCCAATGCGGAGGCGACACAAAACCACTGAGTCCCACCGTGAACCATGCATGGAGGAACGCCATGCAGCCGTAGTTTCCTTTATCACCCGGAGCTTGTTAGCCGTGCTCAGGCTACGCCACTCAGTATCCCAAAACCGATGTACTCGCTGGCGCAACATTGAACGGAGACCAGAAGCCGGGAGGCCGATCTCTAGACTGGATGCACCGACAGCTTGTTTGGCAAGCCGGTCAACACGTTCATTGCCTGGGATACCAACATGACCCAGAGACCAGATGAACACCACCGATCGCCCGGACTGTATAATGGCATAAAGTGTCTCCTGTATGGCCAACACCAGGGTAGACCATGGGTAACACTGGTCCAGAGATCTAAGGCTGCTCAGCGAGTCGCTGCAAATAAGAAAAGACTCGCCTGAGCAGGACCGGATATGCACGAAGCTCTGTGAATGGCCACCAGCTCTGCAGTGTAAACACTGCAGCCATTCGGCAGAGTGCTGTTCCACACGGTCACCGTGAGTATAGGCAAATCCCACGCAGCCATCAACCAGTGAACCATCGGTGTAGATCAGGTCATAACCAGGGAACTCCGCTATGACAGCCGAGAACTGACGGCGGAGCGCCTCCAGTGGAAGTGAGTCTTTGGGCCCATGGGCAAGTCCAGCCGAGTAGACAGCCTTGGCAAACACCACGGAGGTGTACGCACATGGACCCGATATGGAGATGGAAGGGGCAAAGACTCAAGCTCCAGGAGGAGGGACCGAACTCTATAGGCAATCGTATCACCTGATCTGGGGCGTCGCTGCTGGCGGGGACGATCACATCCGAAAAGAGAAGACGACGGTTTGGGTGGCCTGGGGAGCAATATACGTTGTCTGCATAAGCTGCGAGCAGGTGTTGGAGGTGGGATCCCAGCCTCCACTAGTAAACTGTTCACTGGGCTGGTGCGGAAAGCGCCCGTCGCCATGCGAACCCCACAGTTGTGAATGGGGTCCAGGAGATGCAGTGCTGAAGGTGCTGCTGAACCATAGGCAATGCACCCAAAATCGAGACGGGACTGCACCAGCGCCATGTAGAGCCGCAACAGCGTCGAGCGATCAGAACCCCAGGTCGTATGACCCAGGTGGCGGAGAAGGTTGAGACGGCGCCAGCACACCTGTTTCAGCTGACGAATGTGTGGGAGCCACGTCAGCCAAGCGTCAAAGACCAGTCCTAAAAACCGATGCCTGTCGTCGTTAAGATAAAGTTCAGGGTGAGGGTGAACGGTCCTACGTCGACAGAAGTGCATCACTCTGGTCTTGGTGGCAGAAAACTGAAAGCCATGAGTAAGCGTCCAGGTCTACGCCTTCCGAATAGCACCTTGCAATCTATGCTCGAACTAAAAGAGATACAAAAGTCGTCAGCGTAAAGAGAAGGGGAGACCGACGATCCGACCGCTGTCGCTAGACCATTGATGGCAACTAAAAATAATGGAACGCTTAAAACCGAGCCCTGAGGAACGCCATTCTGCTGGATATGAGAGGCGCTCAGGAAGGCACCAATTTGAAGGTACGGTACGGACAGCTAAAAAATTCTGGATAAAAATCGGTAGGGAGCCCCGGAGGCCCCAGTCATGTAAAGTGTTGAAGATGTATCGTCGCCAGGTTGCATCATACGCTTTGTGCATATCGAATAAGACGGCAAAAAGGTGGTGGCGCCGGGAAAAGGCTGTGCGGATTGCAGACTCGAGGTACACCAGATTGTCGGTGGTTGATCGACCCTGGCGAAAACCGCCCTGGCATGGAGCCAGTAATCCTCGAGTCTCAAGAATCCAACAACCGCCGACTGGCCATCCGCTTCAACAGTTTACATGGAACGTTATTCAGGTTAATGGGCCGATAGCTAACCAAGGAAAGAGGATGTTTGTCGGGTTTAAGCACTGGGATGATGATACTCTCCCGCCACTGTGACGGGAAAATACCATCACACCAGATGCGGTTATAGATCGCAAGTAGATTACGCCGACTATCTGCTGAGAGATGTTTCAGCATTTGGCTATGAATGCTATCAGGCCCAGGCGCCGTGTCAGGACATTATTGAAGAGCACTGAGAAGCTCTCACTCAGTAAAAGGAGTGTTGTAAGATTCAGAGCGGCGGGTAGTAAAGGAGAGATACTGGCGGTCTACCCTCTCCTTTACTGTACGGAATGCCGGTGGATAATTGGCAGAGGCAAAGGCACGAGCATAATGCTCGACAAACATTTCTGCAAGTGTGGCCGGGTCCGTACAAATAACTCCATTTGTGGAGATCCCAGGGATTCCCACTGGCGTCTGTAATCCCTGTAGCCGCCTGATTTTACTCCAGACCTGCGAGGATGAGGTACCTGTCCCTATAGTGGAAACGTACCTCTCCCAGCACTCCTGTTTCCGTATTCTTATAAGCTGGCAAGCACGAGCTCAAACCCGCAGAGGAGACCAAAGATATATGGCTGAAACGTATGAGGACTCCTTTTAGTCGCCTCTTACGACAGGCAGGAATACCGCGTGGCTATTCTTACCCCTGAACCCGCAGGGGGATAAGATAGTTTATAAGCAGTTTGTAAGTTTAGGGACTGATGACCCCACAGTTAAGTCCCATAAGCTTTACAAACATATGAACATTTTTGAACATTCTCTCGATCCTCCTTTACTCCACCAACATTCCCCAGGCCCAGACTCCTATCCACCTCCTTCAGTATGCTCACAACACCGCTTTCCTTGCCCTAGTCCCCACCCCTCCCACAATCTCAACACTTCCTCCAATCTAATCTTTCCCAATTGTCCACTTGATGTAACTGGTGGCTCCTCTTTATCAATTCTATCAAATCCCAGGCAATCATCATAGGTATCAGGATTTCTACCTTACCCTCCCGCCTGTCGCACCTTCCCCCTCAAATACCTGCGACTTACCCTTGATCTCTCCCTTTCCTTGAATCCCCACCTGAAAATAATCTGTCAGAAACCCATCAACTGACTGAACGTCCTGAAACTCCTCTCCAGCCAGACAAGGGATCTTCAACCTTCTACCACCTTTTATACCTTATTGTTTCAGATGACATTGAGAACACTTTATAAGTGCACAAAACATGAATGATATACCACATGTATACATTTGTGTTGTTTCCACCAGAACTGTTTAATTTTACAACATGCTTAGTTTTCCAGGTTGAACACACATTTTCTTACATCTAGATCTAATGCAAAGCGCTGAAAAGAAAGAATAGTTTCCTGTGTCATATGATTGCTGGCCAGGTGAAACATTATTGATTAACTACGTTTATCATGATTCTACTCTTTAATTTCGTTAAATATTTGAATGAAATCTCAAAAGATAATGTGGCTCCTCGTTTTATAGCAATATAGCTCTAGCTGTGATAGTTAATACTACACGTTTGGGTAGATGCGCAGAAACTTGTGATACTTCAAGGTTTGAGCCTGGTTTTGCGGCCTGGGCCTGTATTAACCATGGCTCGCGAACTATAGGCTGGCCAGTCAACCACAGCTGGTGCCGAGGGAAGGCTTGGCGGTACCCAGCGAGCTGACGGTCACGGTGGCAGCCAGCAGTCCCCAGCATGTCGCAGAGCGGGGCTCTGGCGCAAATACAGAATGTTTACTTCCTAGCGTCATAGTAAGGGCGGAAAGCAGAAATACAAATCAGACCATCTCACTGCGAGCAATAAACTCGAGATAGAGTTGTCGCTCTTACTGAAGAGAAGCTGGTCCGATGGTGTTATAGATTCTACGCTGAGATGCATTATGGAAGAAACAAATAACGAGGGATTCTGAATAAATTATTAGTCCTTAAAATGTTTTTGTTATGTCGTCTGTATTTTCATATTTTCTAAGTGAGAGACTATTGAAGACCTCTTGGCAACTGAAATAAAATATGAGTTTGAATTTCCTTTGAGCTGCATTTAAATTCAAGTTGTTTTAAATATACAATTCCTTCATTTCCTATATTAATATAAATTTATACAACTAAATACAGTTTTCCATCTGGATATGTCAAAGACTTTGAGTGAAAAGATAAGCATTAAAGTAAGTATGGAGGTCTGGCTTCGAATTCCGCCTGTTGCACAAATTTTAATTTTTGTTATTTCAAATACGTCTCTCTCCTCCCCTCCATCCATTAATTCACCCTCCGTCCTTCACATAATATGCAAAAGATTTTTCTTGCATTTATTCATTGTTAATTTCTCTCCTGTTCTCTCTCACTACCTGATGCCTCTCTTACATAATAACCTCAGTTGCACTTCTGGTATGTTCCCTCAAAACGCTATGATCAAATCTGTTGGTTTCCGTTGACAGCATGCTGTGTCTTTTAATTTATGCTTTTGTTACTGTCCATGAGTCCTCTCTATGATCTATGAGAGCGTGTTTTTTCATATCTCTCACCTATAATCCATTCTTCATTCTGAGCACTGGTGTTTCGACTGACCTCTGCTTTTATTCCAACAGAATATACTGTTACAAATGGTATATATTTCCCCGTTTTAGAATCAATTTTCTAATGCGTAAACGACGCCCCTGCGACTTTTAAGATGCGTAATATTCCATCTATTATGGTAAGAGCTATGCTTCAAACTTGGGCGCCGCGCGGGGTAACTGTGCTTTCTAAGGCATCATGTCGTGCATCGGGCCTCTGCCCGCGTCGGTGTTTCGAGTCCTCCCTCGGGCATTGGTGTGTGCGTTGTCCTTAGATTAAGATAGTTTAAGTACTGTGTAAGCTTAGGGACTGATGACATTAGCAGTTAAGTAGTATAAGATTTTATAAACATTTTGCGTACAAACTTGAGCAAAATGAGAGCATAGTTAAATAAGCATTTAGAAACATGCTATATAAAATCATCACGGAGCATGCTAAAACGTAGTATACCATCATACATAATGTTACATAATACTACATACCTTATATAACTTTTTTGTTGTAGTTCTGATGGACCAAACAGCTGAGGTCATCAATCCCTACCTAGCCTTAATGCTACTTTAATTACTTTACGCTAAGGACCACACACACACACACACACACACACACACACATAACTACACATGCCCGAGGAAGGAGTCCAACCTCTGGCGGGAGCGGCCGCAACTCCGCGTCAAGACGCTTCAGACCGCGCGGCCAAGAAATTACTGTTACATAGACAGATACTTACTTCTCGTACCATGTGTTCTGCACTCCATTTTGACAAAAATACTATAGTACAACATCTGAAAATCGGTAGTTGGCCAGGCTGACGTTATCTTGTAATGGCTAAGATATGGTTTGATTCATGTTGGGTAACAGTTTTTAACAACCACTAATTTTCCCCTCTCCCCCTCCAGTAGCTCCAAGTGAAGACTTAAGGACTGTGGCGTGTTCAAATCACATTACACATGTCCATTCGCTACTGACTAGAACAAAGTTGAATTAGTTTTCGTTGTTTCCTCAAAATGCCAAATCCCTCCAGGTCTCTACGAACGTCGCGATCCTAATTATTAGTAAACGAGGATGGGAGAGTTGTTAACTTGTCGACTGACGTCAATGATGAGAAATATATATACATTTGAACTTGAAACAATAATACAATTGACTATATTCGCTATTATATATATATATATATATATATATATATATATATAATACGATCACACGTCAGATATTAAATAAATTCACAAATAGCGCTACATTTGAACTTGAAACAATAATACAATTGACTATATATATATATATATATATATATATATATATATATATATATATATATATATATATAATAGCGAATATAGTCAATTGTATTATTGTTTCAAGTTCAAATGTAGCGCTATTTGTGAATTTATTTAATATCTGACGTGTGATCGTGCTCAGTTAACGTTTCACATAGGTACTACGATCTATTCCACAATTTTATGACCTTTGACACCTGTGAGTTGCATTGTATTATTTACCTTTAGTGGTTACCTCTCAGAAACAATTTGAACTTCATGCAATTCCTAGTGCAATGTTGAAGTTAACCATACATTTCTGGGTTCGGACATTGGCCTTGTAATGAAAACGTCAATGTTTTACGTCTCTTTATTCCTAATAGAGACTCGATCAGAAACACTAGCTTTGTTTCGTCAACAGTGCTTTCAGATTCAGAGCACGAACAAAAACTCATCGTGTCACTGAATAAGTTTGATAAGGTATCCGATTTGTCACTTATTGTAATGAAATTGAATTTACGTTGTTGTCTCGTCTCTCATAACATGTATTCTATTATTTGTTGTATGACGGGATTGAATTACATGTAGTCTGACTTGCATAAGAGTAATGTTCTCTACCGCTTCTTATGGTACCCACTGTGTATAGTCGAACGACTGTTCTCCACAGGGCTTTGGTAGTTACAGGACCTGCAACTCAGCTACGTTAGCTGGGTTGCATTTAGCAGTGATTCACTTTTTTGCTGTCAAGTGCATTAAATAATATGTCTGAGACATAATTCAGAGGGAGATGTGTTGTAACCACCAGACTGTTCACCTTTCAAATTTTTCGCCATTCTCAGTAGACCACTAACGAGATGTAGGGCCACGGTTTATAGTGAGCTGATAACGCGATTTTACAAGATTGTGATAGAGCCCAAAAGAAAGCGTAACCACAGTTAAACAACAGAATACAACGAAATTACGGAATATAGCATAATTGATGAAAAAGAACCGGTTTGTTGTGTGGCATTTTACTGAATAAACTATTTTCGTATGAATCACGGATTTTACGAAAAATTATTAATGTCGACGCAACATTAAAGAGAGAAGCAAAAGTCGGTAATGGAAGACACAATCAAGCTCGATGAGAGTAAGTGTACTGTAACTGAGACTATTGGTGACAGGCAGCTTAGTACTGCAAAATTAACAAAGAATGAATCAGCAACAATGTTATTGAAACCTGTACAGTAATTTCAATTAATTAACGAGAGCTATCTACTTTTCGTTTTGTCGTAATAATTTGTATTTAGGAGTTACTGGATAAAATGGTGGCGACTTTTATGTTTCCAAATGAATATGCATTTAACCCATGGAAGCGATAAATAACAGTATAATTTAAATGTTGCCTGTTGCACAAAGCTACAGCGTCAGTGTGTTCATTTTTTCAGTTAGTGTCTGAGTATAACTCTCAGATTCAGTTTTTCAAGTAATCTTGAACTTTAACCGATTTCAATAGAACTATGGAGTAGTGGAGGTCTTCATTACATTACGATGGTGGACAGAAGATTCGTTATATATTGTGGCTTTGCAAACATCTGAATGGAGAATATTTAAAATAACCCATACAATCAAAATCGAAACAGAAATCAACATTTAAATTATACTGTTATTTATCGCTTCCATGGGTTAAATGATATTATCGTTACACTTTCTTCTTGAATTGACGCGTTATATGTTATGGGTGACACATACACGACATATAATTTGTATGAATGCGGCTTACTATACAGAAGTACTGAAATTTTTCTGCCTACATACCTCCAACTATCGCTAGCTGCAGCAGCTGCATCGTCCGAAAACGTGAAGGTACCACTCATCACTGGGACTCTTCGAAGTGGCTGGGCAACTAAAGGTAACATAATTTTTGTAGCCATCTCTTCGAGATGACCTTTATTAGGTCAGTCTTCGTCGATTGCTCGCTTCATCTCCATCACAATAACCATACAGTACCATTCGGTGACATTTTTCAGGGTCTGAAGAAGGTAGTTTTCCAGTTTCACCCACAGTAAACGTTTTATTTTCGCGAGAAATATATATTTTCACTTGCGCCCAAATAATGTCAATTGCATTAAAGTGGTACTAATATGGTAATAGTATTATCACTCTATGTCTATATTTTTAAGCTACTTCGTCGATAGCATTATTTGTCAACTGTTATTTGTAAAGTGATACAAGTTCTAATAATTCTACCGTTTTCATTGTATCATCGACAGTATCTTTGTGTTGTCTCAACCACTGAGTAACGTCTTCTTTCGAGAGGACAGGTTTGGAGCTTTGTTTTTAAAACGTAATGGTATGGAACAATCATGGTAATAATTACTGACGTATTTTCTAAACTTCATAACAACATGTTTTCGAACCAATTTAGAAATTTTTCATGATTGATTTCTTCATGGGGCTGAGGTGTTTCCTTAGATCTCAAAACCGGTCGACAGCTGGAGATAAACCCACGGTAGGTACCTGAATATAAAACAAGTACCGTACATGGCTATGCAGTACCTTCTCCTTTGTCGCCACTCCTAACTTTTGTAACAGTATGACCTGCACTCACCAATGTTTTTTCCACCGAATCTCATCGAAATTAATGCCTTTCACTTCACGCTTCTATTTGAATTACCATGTTCTTGTTGGAACAATATTTCACAGCCTGAAACACTTTCGTGTTTAAAACCAAGATTCTGCAGAATTAGTCGTAACGAAGATTTGCTGGCCGGCCGCGGTGGCCGAGGGGACTGAGGCGCTCCAAAAAAGTCCCTTAGACTCTAGAAACATTTGAACATTTTTTCTGTGTCTTCCGCCTTCATCTCTCTGGCCATCCCCTCCTCCCCCTCTATCCTCCTCTGCCTGCTCATCCTCTTCCTCCCCCTCCACCTCTAGTTACCCATCCATCTCCCTCTCTCTTTCTTTACCTCTCTGCCAATCTACTCCTTCCTCTCCTGTACATGCAAAATTATATATGGGTCCCGGCAGAATAGCCGTGCGCACTAAGGCGCCGTTTGCAGTCGAGGATTAGAGTCTTCCCTCGGACATGGGTGTTTATGTTGTCCTTAACATAAATTACTTTAAGTTAGTGGAAGTAGCTTGTAATCCTAGGGACTAATGACCAACGTATATAAGTCTCTTAGATTTACAAACTTTTAAACATTTGAAAATTGCCTATATAGGCTATCTGCCAAATTTCATGGTGATCGGTCAAACGGTGTCAATGTCTAGAGTATGATACCCTCCTCCATGCACTATATGAAACTTACGTAGACAGTCATATTTCTTTTGTTTTGAAGGGGAATTGTGAAAAAAATAATTAATCGAGATTGGAATAAAACTACAGCTCAGTCTAAAAGTATTTTATAAACTATCCTCCGCCATGCATCGTATAACATCTTGTGTGTGAACGATTTTATGAACGGTATGACAGCGCATAAAATGCAAATCTAATTCAAAGTTGTTGTGTCTTCCTGATTTAAATGTTCAAATGTTTGTAGAGCTTATGGGACTTAACTACGGGGTCATCAGTCCCTAAACTTACAAATTACTTATGAACTAACTAACACTAAGGACGGCACAAATATCCATGCCCGAGGGGGCATTCGAACCCCTCACCGTAATGGCCGTGCAGGTTGCGGCTGGCGCGCCGCAGAACACTCGGCCACCGCGGGCGGCTCCTCTTGATTTAGTGTGAGAAGGATATGGACATAGCGCTGTAACTAAAAGAATTTATTGTTCCACATAATATTTATTGTCACGACGAAATGCTTGTGTGCTTGTGTGGTACAAACTTCTTCCCAGCTACAACTTAGTTCTGCACAACTGAAAACGGCCGGCCGCGGTGGCCGAGGGTACTGAAGCGCTCCAGTCACGGTTTGCACGGCCACTACGGTCGGGGGTTAGAATCCCCTCTCGGGCATGGATATTTGTGCCGTCCTTAGTCTTAGTTCATAAGTAGTTTGTAAGTTTAGGGACTGATGACCCCGTAGGTAAGTCCCATATACAAACATTTGAACATTTTGAACTGAAAACGGTTCTGGTTAGTGATGAAACAGACTGCTCGCTCTCGTGGATGGCATTCTTCTGTCAACTCAGTACTGTCTGTCGTTGCTGTGGTGCGCCAGCGTATGTACGCGAGCCCCCTTCTTCCTAATGGCCGAGCCGGGCGGTCTGCAGCACCACGTTAACGTCGGAGGTTGGAATCCTCCCTCGGGAATGGATGTGTGCGTTGTCCTTAGGTTAGTTTAACTTAGTTTAAGTAATAAATAACAAATAATACAATTCCTTGGGTCAACATTGTCTCGTTATACCAATGGTATTAAACACAAGGAGAGGCAATGAATTAAAATTTATGCTGTGGCCATGATTCGAACCCGGGACCTCCTCATTAGATAGGTGCTTTAGACAACTTTTTTTTTCTTTTTTCTTTTTTTTCTGGCAGATCTATGGTTCGCGGTCGTTCGGTTAGTTCGTTCGTGGTTGTTCGTTGATCTGTTGGCTCAGCTTTTTTATTACAGAGGGCGTTCAGCCCCCTGACCGGGCGCGGTGAGCCACGGCGCCCGGGAGACCACTCAGCTAACACAGCGTTGTAGCCAAAGCAACTACAAGGACTGTCTTAAAGCACGTCTCCCTCCACACCACGTACTTTAATTCCGCCTCATGTTCCCTGTGATATGCGTATCAAATTGCCAGGGCTCTCCTACATTGGAATAGCACCCCAGCAAAGAACGTGAATAGGAACTATCCCGCCTTGTACCTCAGGCCGAGGTGATATAACGAGACAATGTTGTCTCATGGAATTGTATTATTTGTTGATATTTATATCACCTCGGCCTGAGGAATAAGGCGGGATAGTTCCTATTCGCGTTCTTTGCTGAGGTGCTATTCCAATGTAGGAGAGCCCTGGCAATTTGATACGCATTTCACAGGGAACATGAGGCAGAATTAAAGTATGTGGTGTGGAGGGAGACGTGCTTTAAGGCAGTCCATCTAGCTGCTTTGGCTACAACGATGTCTTAGCTGAGTGGTTGCCGGGCGCTGTGGTTCAGCACGCCCGGTCAGAGGGCTAAACGCCCTCTGTAATAAAAAAAAAAATCGCACTGACGTGTTTTACGGCCCACTTTAGGTTTGTAGTTTTATAAGTTTTAGCAAACATTTTGGACCAAAATAATAATCTAAATAATAAAAAATTAATTAACAAGAGTGTCTGAAACCCTTTTCGGAAAGGAAAATTTAGGTAGTGGCGGGTTCAGAACCACCGACCTATAACACCATAGTCCAACGCCTTGCCCTCTCGCTACAGCTATCAATCAGAAGTTGAGTCCTTAAATCTCATACTATTGATGGCCGTGCTTAACTTATGCTAATATGACATTTGTAGACACTAGATTATCATTTATCGTACGAAGAACGATGTGTTTTTGTTAATTCCTCAGTGCGCCATTGCTTTGCAATGACAACATGTAAGTTACAATAAGAAAATCATCAAATACGCAACGCAAGTTGGATGGCGTATGCCAGAGAGAGTTCTGGGCGAGGAATGTCACGTGACATCTCCGAACGGCTGCTTTTCGTTAATTCAATGGAGGGTGTCAAATCTCCGTGATTTTTGCAAATATGTCTCAAACGATACGAGACATGAAAAAAACGTAAGGGAGATAAGTTGTAGAGAATTTTCTCCTCTACTAATTAGGTTATTCAATTGTTTCAGATGAACAGTTCGTTTGCAATTACAATTATATTACAAACGACTTTTTTTGTATTACTGCCGTATTTTTTGTCCGCAAAATTTGAAAAAAGGAGGTTCTGGTCTCTGGCGGCCTACAATCATGTCTGTAAAATTTGGTTCTGATCAGTTGAACGGTTCGTCTTAAAAACAGGGAACACATTACGGACAGACAGACGGACAGACAGACAGACATACATCTCAAAATCGCCGTTATTTTTGCAAATATCTTTGAAACGCTACGATATATGAAAAAAAACATAAGAGAGCAAAGTTGTAGAGAATTTTCTCCTCTACAAATACGGTTATTCAATTTTCCTGTCAGATGAATAGGTAAGCCGTTATTTTCATTTAAATTTCGAGCTGTCAAAAGACGATCGCAAAGGCTCACTTTTAGTGTTACTGCCGTAATCTAAAGTGGGCCAAAAGCTGAGCCAACCATTCAACGAACAACCACGAACGAACTAACCGAACTACCGCGAACCATAGATCTACCAGAAAAAAAAAGAAAAAAGAAAAAAGTTGTCTAAAGCACCTACCTAATAAGGAGGAGGTCCCGGGTTCGAATCCCGGCGACAGCATAAATTTTAATTCAATACCTCTCCTTATGTTAGTTTAAGTAGTTTGCAAATCTAGGGACTTATCACCAAAGTAGTTCGGTCCCACAGAATTGCAAACATTTGATTTCCTGTTGGCCGGCGCTCGAGGTAAGCAAAGAGGTATCGAGGCTGCGGGCGCCCTCGGCGGCCGAAGAACCGTACAGCGATGTATCGCTTCATGTAGTGGTGCGCGATTTGCGTGGATAGCGACGCCACCACCAAAGTGACCAAAATTACTCATTTCAATATTTGGATTCTTCAGCGGCACAAACCAGATGCAACTGTGAATCTAAACATTCAGGTACAAACACACACGTGCAAAATTCCACAAAAATCGGTGCCGCGGTGGAGGTGTCGAGCGCTCTAGGGCGCCTTACTACGGGGCACGCTGTTGTTCGCTATCGGATGATCGAGTCCTCCCTCGGGCATAGTTGTGTGCGTTGTCTTTAAGTTAGTCTAAGTTGTTTGTAAGTTTAGGGAATGGTTACCAAAGCAGTTTGGTCCAATGGTTTTACAAACATCAGAACATTTCTAAAATCGGTTCAGCAATGTAGAAATAATTCTGTGACATAAACACAGTTATTCCAATGCATTTGCGTCGTGCCTTTTTGATACACGCATTGTTCAGGTAAGACTGAAAAATGTTCAAATGTTTGTAGAGTTTATGCGACTTAACTACGGGGTCATCAGTCCCTAAACTTACAAACTACTTATGAACTAGCTAATACTACGGACGGCACAAATATCCATGCCCGAGGGGGAATTCGAACCCTCGACCGTAGTGGCCGTGCAGACCGTGACTGGAGCGTCTCAGTCCCCTCGGCCACCGCGGCCGGCTCAGGTAAGACTGTTTCGAGGCATAATACAGAAAATTATTTATGGCGTAATTAAAATTGAGTACACAAAAAATTTACCAAGCACGGTGAGATTGTAATTTTAGAAAACATAATGCAGAACAGCGATCTTTAAGCAATGGTTAAAATTAAAATTAAAACAGTCCAGATCGCAGAATTGTCATTTTTAATTCATGACCGGTTTCAGCCAACGTGGACCACCTTCAGATGACTAGCATCATGATAGCAGGTGGTGGCGGTGGACACGCACAAACTTGAGCAGTCCATCTTAGTGCGTCTCGCCGTCATGATGTTAGTCATCTCAAGATTTGAGACTGGCTGGAAGACTTCCTAAGTAATAGAACGCAGTACGTTGTTCTCGACAGCGAGTGTTCATCAGAGACGAGTGTATCGTCAGGCGTGACCCAGGGGAGTGTGATAGGACGGCTGTTATTTCCTATCTATATAAATGATCTGATGGCAGATTAACTTGTAATTTGCGGCTGTTCGCTGATGATGCTGTGATGTATGGGAGGGTGTCGTCTTTAACTGACTGTAATAGCATACAGGATGCCTTAGACAAAATTTCTAGTTGGTGCGAAGAATGGCAGCTAGCTCTCAATGTAGAAAAATGTAAGGTGATGCGCATGAGTAGGAAGAGCAATCCCATAATGTTCGAATACAGCATTAGTAGTGAGCTTCTTGCTGTTGTCGTGTCATTCAAATATCTAGGCGTGACATTGCAGAGCGATATGAAATGGAACGAACATGTAAGGACAGTTGTGAGTAAGGCGAACAGCCGACTTCGGTTTATTTGGATAATTTTGGGAACATGTACTTCATCCGTAAAGGAAACCGCGTATAAACCTCTTGTACGACCACGTTTTGAGTATTTCTCAAGTGTTTGGGACCCGCAGCAGATCAGTTTAAAGGAAGACATAGAAGCAGTTCAGAGGCGAGCAGCTAGGTTTGTTACTGGTAGGTTCGACCAATGGGCGAGTGTCACGGAAATGCTCCGGCAACTCAATTGGGGATCGCTGGAGGAAAGACGATGTTCTTTTCGTGAAATTATGTTGAGGAAATTTAGAGTGTCGGAATTTGAAGCTGAGTGTAGCACGATCTTGCTGCCGCCTACTTACATTTCGCGTAGTGATCACAAAGACAAAATAAGAGAAATTAGGGCTCGTACGGAGGCATATAGGCATTCTTTTCTTCCTAGTTCTATTTGGGAGTGGAATAGTAAAGGAAATGTCTAGTAGTGGTACAGTGTACCCTCCGCCGCGCATCTTACGGTGGATTGCGGAGTATGTATATAGATGTATGTAGATGTAGAATATGGTCTACGTTAACTGAAAAATGTCATGAAATAAAAATGACAATTCTGCGACCTGGACTGTTTTAATTTTTACAGTTAGATTGTATATAGATTTGAAAAAAAAGGGCGTAACCTTTAATAAACTGTAGCATCAAGGGATAGTTTGAAAGCGTAACTCGGTATCATCTATTGGTTGCTTACCTAACCCGCTGAGTTTTGCGGTCTCACCCTAGATGGGTCTCTCTGTTTCGACAGACTGCCACAACATATCTATATCTATAAATGTGAATGTCTGTTCGGTGTACGTTTATCACGTCTGAACCACAAGACATAAAGAGCTAAAAATTTGTACAGTTACTAATGTCTACCCGGGAAAGGCTTTAGGCACGGTTTTATGGCGATCGGATAGCTATTTATCTATACATATTAATGTGGATGTCTGTTCGGTGTACGCTTATCACGTTCAAACGACAAGACGCAGAGACTTAAATATTTCTACAATTACTAATTTATACCCGAGGAAAGTTTTAGGCACGGTTTTATAGCGATCTAATAGATATTTAATTATTTGAAGAATATAACCCGAAATGCGGAACAATGATTCTTTGAAAATTATATTCACTCTTTGAAAATGGTTTTATTGGTTGCATTGTTGCTTGAGGGTTGATAATGATAAAAGGGTGGAGTATATTGCGATGGAAAGTTATCGGTGTATATAAAATTCTACGTGTGTGTGTGTGTGTGTGTGTTAATATTTCACTCTGCAGCGAATACTACAGAACGCAAACGAACGGTTTGTGTGTAATTGTTGTCCGAAGTCTCCCGTTGTACACCATAACAGTTCCATGCCGACAGCTATAAAGGGGTGGAATATATGGTGGTTGAAATTCGTCAAGCCGGCCGCGGTGGCCAAGGGGACTGAGGCGCGTCAGTCACGGTCTGCACGTACACTACTGTCGGGGGTTCGAATCCCCCCTCGGGCATGGATTTTTGTGCCGTCCTTAGTAGTAGCTAGTTCATAAGTATGAAACTTCCTGGCAGATTAATATTGTGTGCCGGAACCGGGACTCGAACCTGGGACCTTTGCCTTTCGCGGGCAAGCGCTCTACCGACTGAGCTACCCCGACACGACTCACGATGCCGCCTCACAACTTTACTTCCGCCAGTACCTCGCCTCCTACTTTCCAAACTTCACAGAAGCTCTCTTGCAAACACGCAAGACTAGCACTCCTGGAAGAAAGGATATGGTGGAGACATGGCTTAGCCACAGCCTAAGGGATGTTTCCAGAATGAAACTTTCACTCTGCAGCGGAGTGTGCGCTGATATGAAACTTCCTGGCAGATTAAAATTGTGTGCCGGAACCGGGACTCGAACCTGGGACCTTTGCCTTTCGCGGGCAAGCGCTCTACCGACTGAGCTTCTGTGAAGTTTGGAAAGTAGGAGGCGAGGTACTGGCGGAAGTAAAGTTGTGAGGCGGCATCGTGAGTCGTGTCGGGGTAGCTCAGTCGGTAGAGCGCTTGCCCGCGAAAGGCAAAGGTCCCAGGTTCGAGTCCCGGTTCCGGCACACAATTTTAATCTGCCAGGAAGTTTCATATCAGCGCACACTCCGCTGCAGAGTGAAAGTTTCATTCTGGAAACATCCCTTAGGCTGTGGCTAAGCCATGTCTCCACCATATCCTTTCTTCCAGGAGTGCTAGTCTTGCGTGTTTGCAAGAGAGCTTCTGTGAAGTTTGGAAAGTAGGAGGCGAGGTACTGGCGGAAGTAAAGTTGTGAGGCGGCATCGTGAGTCGTGTCGGGGTAGCTCAGTCGGTAGAGCGCTTGCCCGCGAAAGGCAAAGGTCCCAGGTTCGAGTCCCGGTTCCGGCACACAATTTTAATCTGCCAGAAAGTTTCATATCAGCGCACACTCCGCTGCAGAGTGAAAGTTTCATTCTGGAAACATCCCTTAGGCTGTGGCTAAGCCATGTCTCCACCATATCCTTTCTTCCAGGAGTGCTAGTCTTGCGTGTTTGCAAGAGAGCTTCTGTGAAGTTTGGAAAGTAAGAGGCGAGGTACTGGCGGAAGTAAAGTTGTGAGGCGGCATCGTGAGTCGTGTCGGGGTAGCTCAGTCGGTAGAGCGCTTGCCCGCGAAAGGCAAAGGTCCCAGGTTCGAGTCCCGGTTCCGGCACACAATTTTAATCTGCCAGGAAGTTTCATATCAGCGCACACTCCGCTGCAGAGTGAAAGTTTCATTCTGGAAACATCCCTTAGGCTGTGGCTAAGCCATGTCTCCACCATATCCTTTCTTCCAGGAGTGCTAGTCTTGCGTGTTTGCAAGAGAGCTTCTGTGAAGTTTGGAAAGTAGGAGGCGAGGTACTGGGGGAAGTAAAATTGTGAGGCGGCATCGTGAGTCGTGTCGGGGTAGCTCAGTTTTTTTTTTTATTTTTTATTGACTGCCTCTATTTTTTTTACCGTTGCCTATTTTTTTTTTCTCGTCCTTCTGAAAGACTTGCATCAGGACAATTTTTTGTAATTTTTTTTGCGACTTTTTTTTATTATTATCAAACAAGAACCTTTTTTCTTTTTTGTTTTATTTATTTTTTGTATCCAACCTTTTTTTTTCCTGTGCTTCTCCACTTCAGGCGTTGGCACCTAACTAACCATACCCAATCTAATTGCCTCGCCTAAAAAAAAAAAAAATCTAATGCCACCGCCACTTTTTTCCTAAATTAAGTCCATCCAGAAAACAGGGTAAGGGAAATAGCGTGTTGTTATTGAGTCATGTATTTAGTATTTTATCCGATCCCCATTCTTTCAAATACAATTTTCAACATGTTACCGAACTTTTTCTTGTGATCCATATACCTATTAATTTTGTAGTATTCGTTCCGTATATACATCTGGAAGTCTATGATGTTGTCTGGTCCCAGGTTGTTGATGGCATAATTTACATAATTTCCTATCAGCCAGTACACGGCGTTATTTTTTGCGTCTGGAAAGTACCGTTCTTGAGGTCTATGAAGAACAGTTGATGTTATATTGTTGGGTGATGTCCTTGTAATAAATGCAATTTGCTCTTTAATCCAGTTCCAATTATTTATATTCCCACCGCATGTATATCTATGTGTTATTGTATCTGTTAGATGGCATCGTTGACACAGAATGGTATCACTGAGACCAATTTCGTAGAGTCTTTCGTGAGTACTAATGATGTTGTTCACTGATTTGTACCACGTTGTTCTTATATCGGAGGTCAAGACTTTTAAGTTGATGTTTTCCCAGATAGCATTCCAGTCTAAATTTGGATACTGTCTTTCTATTTTATTTCTGCCTTCACTTTTCTATTTTTCCCTCATGATTGCTCCTGCTGTTATCTGTTGAGCTTGTCGAAGTCCAGTACTCAAATAACTTAGTTCAATATAAAATGTTCTCACATGCTGTAGACGACTATTTATTTTTCGCACATCAATAGGGGGTTGTAGATTTTCTGGTTTAACGATTTCAAAGAGCTGACTGGTAATACTGTCTTGAGATTCTCTTATTACATTCATTTGCCTCTTGACGAAAAGTGCCGAAGCTTTGCTTGTGATGTCAGTTAGACCTAAACCGCCATGTCTCGGATCTAAGGTGGCTACCTTGACTGCTGTTCGAAATATTTCTCCTTTCCACAGGAAGTTTGTAATTCTGGACATAATTTTCCGGGCTATCATCCTTGGTATTGGAAATACTTGGGCTGTATAGTATGCTTTGGACAGGATACATAAGTTTATGTACTTAACCCTCTGAAACTGATTTAAGGAACGTGATAAGTTCTCCATTATAGCACCTCGAAGTGTTTCGGAGGTGTCTTTCCAGTTTATTGCAGCCATTTTCATGGCGTTTGTTGTTAGTGTTATTCCTAGGCTTTTATGCTGCTTCACCACTTTTGCCCATTCCATGTTTATTTTGTCAAAACCTCTAAGATTTAAGATTTTGCTTTTCTTTTCATTTGCGTTTGCTCCAGACAAACTACAGTAAGTTCTCGTTACTGTTTCTAATGTGTCTATATCTTCCATATTTCTTATGACAATTCCTACATCGTCAGCATAACCTCTTGTAACAGTTTTATGTCCTCCTAGTGTGATGCCTGTTAATTTGTCATGAACATGTCTGAGAAACGGGTCCAGTGAGATGGCGAATAGGGTCATGGAAAGGGGACTTCCTTGAGGAACACCTCGTCTGACTTGTAGCAGTTTTGTTGTTTGGCCGTTGACAGCTATTCTTGCATTTATTCCTGTGGCAATGTTTCGGATCAGAGACAAGGCCTGTTGATTGAATCCCAGACGCTGTAAAGTCTGCAGCAGGTATTCATGGTTTACCACATCGAAGGCTTTATGGAAGTCCAAAAAAGTCAACGCACATTTTATGTTCGTTACAGAGGTGATTGCAATGACATCTCTAAAATCAACTAAAGTATGAAATATATTTCTCCCCGCGGCACAATTTTGATGTTGACTAATGATTTTGTGTGTTAATGATGAAAACTTTTTATTTACAACTCTAGCAACAATTTTGTAGTCTGAATTCAGCAACGAAACTGGGCGAAAGTTATTTAGGTCTTTGTTCCCTTTACTTTTAGGGACGAGTACAATTTTGCTCTCTTTAAATTCAGGTGGTATCATTTTTGCCTTAATAACCTCATTCACCATCTCAGTAATTTTCTCACCGACAATTGGCCAGTAACGAACGTAAAATTCCACTGGCAAACCATCGGGTCCTGGGGATTTTTTTAATGGTGAACTGCAGAGAGACTCATAAACGTCCTCTTCATTAACCTCAGAAAGGAATTCCTGATTATCACTTTCCGTCAGCTGTGGGACTATAATGTTAAAGAAATTATCAGAATTTTCAACCCCTCCTGCATTTCCAGAATACAATTCATTATAATAACGATGCACTTCATTAACAATATCCTTCTGGGTTTTTAGAGTAATGCCATGTTTTGTTCTGATTTCATCAATAAACGATCTCTTCCTGTTCTTAGCATGTTTTAGTAAATGATAGAGAGAAGTCATTTCATCCTCTGTAACTGATTTCGCTTTTGATTTTATTTTTAATCCTTCTAATTGCTTCCTTTTAATAGTGAGCAATTTCGCTTTGACTTTTTTAATGTCTTCCAGGGGAAGGGTCGACGCAGATGTCTGGCTATATAACTCTCTTAAGATTGAATAATAAAACTCTATATTATTCTTAATACATCTTGCCCTCTGACTACTATATTGCATTAAAACCTTCCTCAGCTTCGGCTTCGCTCTTTTTGTCCACCAATCGATAGTGGTTGCATATCTGTTAAGCGCACGCAGGCACACTGTCCAGGCTTCCTTTAGTGTGTCTTCTAAATCACTGTCTTGCAACAACGAGACGTTTAAATTCCAGTGACTCCTGAACTGACGTATAGGCTGTGGTCGCAAATTTATGCAGATCAACAAACTGGAATGGTCCGAAAAGTACGTAGGAATAGTTTCTACTTTTGTTACGGAGGATGTAAGATCTTGAGCAACATATACCCTGTCAATTCTGCTACATGAATTTGATGTGACGAAAGTAAATTCGACAGCAGTAGGATACTTGATTTCCCACGCATCTTTTAAATTCAGGTTCGTAACTAGATGATTTAATTCATTACAAAAATTAAAATTGGGGATCTGATCTTTACGATTTAAAACACTATTAAAATCACCACCAATTATGAGTTGGCTTGGATTTCTTCGTAATAGGTATATGATGTCTTCTTTAAAAAACTTTGATCTGTCAGATCGATGTGAAGACCCGGAAGGAGCGTACAAGTTGATTATTGTCACATCGTAGATCTTTAACCCTATCCCTCTTCCAGATTCCAATCGTTCCACATCTGTTACTGGAATGCCATGTCGTATTAATACAGCCGTTCCTACACTTGTTTCAAGTGAGACGTTAATGTAAGAAATAAATCCTGGTATACTAAGATCGGGCATTAAAACTTCCTGTAGCAAGGCAATATCGGTTCCAGAGTCGTATAGAAATTCTTTAAGCGCCGCCAGTTTCAATTCTGATGTTATTTTATTTATGTTTACTGTAGTAATCGTATAAGATTGCGCCATTGTAAAACTACTTGTAGCCATTCTAACATTTAAATTTTAGTCACTATGAGTGAATCTTATTGATATTCATAGTAGCTACAGTATACGCTTGCATCATTAGGTAAGCGAGAGGGAAAATAATTAACTAAAGCTTTAAGTTACCCTCAAGGAATAATGGTAACAAATAATAAACTGTTTTAAGACACTACTGTGCTGACAGTAATTGAAATCATAGAATTTGTAACGAAAACTTGACTGATATAGAAAACCTGAAGATTTACAGAAGAACGAAAAAAGAAATAACAGTTCATGATCATTGGCACACTATTTGATCTACACTTAAGTATTTTCTCTAGACTCCGGTGCTTGGGATTTATCTCTTTGATCCTTGTGTGGAGTAACTGGTAAGGAATCATTTTTTGTGTTTTCTTTCGAGGCATCTGCAGTGACTATTTCGTATTTTATATTACGTGACTTCGGAGCGCCCATGGCAGGTTGTTGGTTTCCTTGATTACGAGCAACTTTCAGATTTGGTTGCGGCTTTATTCGGCGGCGGCGGCCATCCTGAGTCGCCGGCACCTCCTTCACAGTTTCCTTGTTTACGTCCGTCGGTTGCGAGGGACGCTCAGGCGGGGACTGGCGGAAACTGCCGCCCTGCTGTTCGCGCTCATGCGCGGCGGGTATCACTGCGGCCGCGGCGTCTTGTTGCTGTTTTCCTGATTCCTCTGTTTCCCCTGATTCTACCGGCTCGTCGGAGTTTACTTCCTTCTCCTCCGCGCCAGGCAGAATCGTGACAGGTTCGTCTACTACTGCACCTTTTTCTTCCTCATCCAATGCCTTTGATTCCTTCACTGCAGTTTCCACTTCCATAGCAGTGTTTACTGTGGGCTCTTCGTCTCCCGCTTCGCACTGCTTTTGTTTACGAACGGGAAGAGTGCAAGAGGAATCATCATCAGAACGATCTTCAGTTGTTTCTAGCGGTCTTTTCTTGGGTTGCTGATCATTTTCTCGGACAGATAGACTATAACTTGCAGGTGTCGTTAAAGGTGGAAATTCTTTATCAACATTGGTCATATCCGTGATACTTTCCGTGGCGTCATTAACAGAGGAGGGTATCGCAGTAGGAGGCATCACTTCACCAAGGGTGAGCCGTTGCCGCTTTACATAATTACTTTTCAGTACCGTGTACCGTCGTGGACAGTCTAACCTAAAATGCCCAGATTCATTGCATATCTGACAAGTTGGTTCTTGTCCTGAATACACAATGTGTGCTTTGTATCCATGCACTGTCATATATGACGGAATATTCGTCTTTACATCCATTTCTACAGCACGTATACCATTGTAACACTGTAATTTGTAGTGTTTTGACCACCTTTCATTTTCTATCGAGAGCACGTCACCATATTTGGAAAGTGCCTCCTTAATTAAAATATTATCCATCTCTATCGGTAAATTTAAGACTCTCACTTTTATATACTTGGTATCAGCTTTCCTAATTGAAACCTTGCTTTTGGACCCATCTCTATGTTCAAACTCAACAGAGCTACCCCACTTTCCCAAAATTTTATCAATTGTCACAGAACTAAAAAACTTAATAAAAAGACAGTATTCATCAGAATCTAACTGAGTGGTATGTGCAAGATCATTATCAATGCCCATTACCTCATACAGCCAATCCAGGATTTCGAGTGCAGTTGGTTGAACATGCCGGGTTTCTTTCTGGAACGAGAAGATCAGTGTGTTCTTCCTCAGGGAATCAGCCATGACGTTTCAGTAGCGTGTAGATTTCGGTGAAAACCGAGATCCCGCCAATAGGCGAAACGTGGACGTACGGCAAGCTTAGAGACGCAATTCCACAAATTTCAGATGTAAACACTCACAGAAAGAACAATTAACTGAACGTAAACAAACACACACGAGAAGCTAAGTTACGCGCAGCACTAGCAGGCAGGTCTTCACTCGACGGCAGCTAGACGGCGAATGTCGGTAGAGCGCTTGCCCGCGAAAGGCAAAGGTCCCAGGTTCGAGTCCCGGTTCCGGCACACAATTTTAATCTGCCAGGAAGTTTCATATCAGCGCACACTCCGCTGCAGAGTGAAAGTTTCATTCTGGAAACATCCCTTAGGCTGTGGCTAAGCCATGTCTCCACCATATCCTTTCTTCCAGGAATGCTAGTCTTGCGTGTTTGCAAGAGAGCTTCTGTGAAGTTTGGAAAGTAGGAGGCGAGGTACTGGCGGAAGTAAAGTTGTGAGGCGGCATCATGAGTCGTGTCGGGGTAGCTCAGTCGGTAGAGCGCTTGCCCGCGAAAGGCAAAGGTCCCAGGTTCGAGTCCCGGTTCCGGCACACAATTTTAATCTGCCAGGAAGTTTCATATCAGCGCACACTCCGCTGCAGAGTGAAAGTTTCATTCTGGAAACATCCCTTAGGCTGTGGCTAAGCCATGTCTCCACCATATCCTTTCTTCCAGGAGTGCTAGTCTTGCGTGTTTGCAAGAGAGCTTCTGTGAAGTTTGGAAAGTAGGAGGCGAGGTACTGGCGGAAGTAAAGTTGTGAGGCGGCATCGTGAGTCGTGTCGGGGTAGCTCAGTCATTCGCGGCCAGACCGCCGTAGCGGTCGGTACGTGTGCTTGCTGCGGTCTTCGGTGCCGCCGCTGCTTGTTTACTTCGCGCGCGCTGTGTGATACTTAGTGTCTGAAATGGAGTCGCACTTGCGGAAGTATACATTGAAGTTCAGTTTCGTTTTCGGTGTTGCACGACCTAAGATATACGAATTTGATGATTGGTTCAACAGATGTTTTCAAGTACCAGAAGAGGATGTTCTTGGGATGGCATACGATTTTCTAAGTAACGAGTACATCGTGAAGCTACGGAACGACGACTGGTGCCAAAGGATAATGGACAAAACAAATGGAACAGCCGAGTATAAGAGCAGCACAGGCGAGGTGAGTCGAGTTTCTATTTCTTACGCCGGTTTGGGTCTCAGGAATGTTAAAGTGCATCTGCTACCGTTTGAAGTTGAATTTACGCATATCGAACAGGCGCTATCGAAATTTGGAACAGTATATGCAGTGACTGCTGATCGTTGGGGCGGCAACATGCATTATAAGGTCGATAATGGTGTGAGAACAGTTAAAATTGACCTTCAGTCACACATACCGTCCTTCGTTAATGTATGTGGCTTCAGGGCTCTCGTGGTGTATGAGGGACAACCACGCACTTGCTCCGCTTGTAATCTGCCTGGACACCTTAGAGCGGAATGTCCACGCAGGCGTGCACCAGTTCAGCTCCCCGTCGAGGTCGATGCGGAAGGCAGACCGCGCCCTCAGTATGCCTCAGTCGCCAGCCGTTTGTTTACTGGAACGGAGCGCGACGCCACCCCTCCCGATGACGTAGTGCTAGCTGCCGCGGCAGCAAACTCTGTAGTGCCGCCAACAAATGCACTGTCGTGGAGCGATGACGTTGAAATGTCGGTAGCTCGTGATGGCAACAAACCGACCGCACAATTAAGTGCTGTTACCGAACTGAGTTCTGTCACATGTAACCCAGCGGGTGACACACTTTTGACGGATGTTCTCGGAGAGAAAGAGGGCGCGCCCGATGCATCGTCGGACACGACAAGTGCGACTTCCGACACCTCCCCAACTGATTCTCCGTGTGTACCTGCAACCATCAACGGTAATACTCCACAACAGATAGAAAAACTCGACGAAGGCGTGACAGACTCCCATGGAACCCTTGACAAACCTTTGATGACTACTGATAGACCGGTCTCTGGCGCAAAAAAATCTAAAAAGTCGTCATCGGATTCACAGAAGGAAGTTAAAGGGCAAACCTCCCCTGAAAAAAAGAAAATACGGGTTGCTCGTGGGGGTGCTGCTGAAGTAGCCAATCAGCTGAGGCCTGTAGCACAACAAGTTGCTGCAAAATTAAAAAATCAGCAACTTGGAAATCTAGGAGCACCCGCCACCACTTCCGCAGATAGAATAGATCACGGCCCATGTTTACAAAAAGTTTTGGATGAACCGTCTCCGCAAGATGACGGAATGGATACTAACGAGTACCAAACATAGCTTATAATAATATGTGTTTTTGTGTTGATATAGCAGTATATAATGTTACTTGAATCTTTCCTCAAAAATGAATGGTAATTTTACATACAATATAACAACTATTAATATCTGTAGAATCCAGAGTGAATTAAAATTTAGAACGCTTAAGGACTTCTTATATAACACGAACGTAGATATTGGGCTCCTTCAAGAAGTTAGCGTGGAGCCAAACGTAGAGGGGTTTGTCACACTCACGAACATCAGTGAAGAAGACCACACAGGAACGGCAATCTTACTACGAGATGGCATTCCTCACTCGCATATCGTTCGACTTACAAATGGTCGTGGCATAGCCTGTAAAATTAATGGCGTTCAACTTATAAATTTGTATGCGCCGTCGGGCAACAACCGCCGACGGGAACGCTCCTCCTTCTATAAACATGAGGTGCCTTTTTTAATCAACGAATGTGCCACGAACTGTATTATTGGGGGAGATTTTAATTGTGTAATCTCAGCCAAAGATCAGACACCACATTTCAACAAGTGTTTAGAACTTGACCACCTAGTCCATGGGATCAATTTGATAGACACCTGGGAAAAAATACATGGAAACCGCATCGTGTATACCCATATAACGAGTAATTCGGCCAGCCGGATTGATCGTATCTATGTGTCCGAAACTCTCGCTCCCAATGTAGTGAACAGTGACATTTCACCCGTTGGCTTCTCTGATCACAGTGTCCACCAATGTTATATAAACCTCCAGCGCCCCCAAGTGTTTCGCGGGAGAGGCTACTGGAAGATGAACGTGAGTCTATTACGAGACAAACAACTGGATCAGGAAATCCAGCGAGTGTGGGAGAACGTACAACGCTCCCGAACCCAATACAGATCAACTGTTGAATGGTGGTTACGTAGAGCGAAACCCAAAATTCGTTCAACGATAAAGAGTTATGCTTACCAAAAGTCCTATTGGAATAAACGGACCATAGAATTCTATTTTTCTTGCCTTCGGGATCTTTATCATTCCGCAGATGTCAGAGTTGAGGATGCTTACCGGCGCATCAAAAGGTACAAGGCAAAGATAACAAATTTGTACCGCAAACAACTGGAGGGCGCAATAATACGTTCCCAGCCGAAAGACATTGCAACGGAGGAAACGGCGACGCTATACCACACCCTACGGACACTGCGACGTCAAAAAGCAAAACTAATTGAAGAGGTAGATGATGGTGCAGGGAACATATCTACTAGACAACGTGACATAATACAACGGGTATACAGCTATTATAAGGACCTCTATGACAGGCACGAGACAAATGATAGATCTTCTCATGACGTCACTGACGAAATAGTCTCCCTCCTCTCTGACGAAGACAACGAGGGCCTCGAAGCTCCTTTCACCGAGGAAGATATTCAAGAGGCAGTACACAATGCAGCAAAGCGGAAGTCTCCCGGACCCGATGGACTATGTTCTGAACTATATCAACACTACTGGCATATATTGGGCCCAACCTTAACACAAATTGCAAACGAAATGTACCTACTTCAAACAATCCCGAATGAACTGAAAGAAGGTTTTATTGTGCCGCTGAAGAAGAAAGGAAACAGCAAGAAGATTCAGGAATTGCGCCCTATTACGCTATTAAATGCGGATTATAAAATTATAACGAGGGCAATCAAGAAGCGGATGCAATCAGTGTTACATAAGATACTAGGCGAATACCAGTACAGCGCATTACCGGGACGCAGTGTGATATCAGCCGCCTGCGAATTACGGGATATTATATGTACCCTAGCAGAAAATGATGAACCCGGCGCCTTACTATTTTTAGATTTTGAAAAGGCTTATGATCGTATCAGCCACGACTATCTATTCAAGGCAATGTCGAGGATGGGGTTTCGGCAACGTTTTCTCCACCTGCTACAGAACTGTGTCTCTAATGCTACATCACGTGTGTTGATTAACGGTCACATGACTGAGACACTACCCATAAGGAGATCTATCCGGCAAGGTTGTCCTCTATCAATGGCTTTATACGCCATAGCTGTCGAGCCTTTGCTGGCAAGCATAACACGCGCGACGGCGGGAATCAGTATAGGAATGTGGAAAATTGCTTGCGTTGCATATGCGGATGACGTATGTTTGGCAATAACATCCACGGACGATCTGGCGAAAGTGAGGGAAGTAATTACTACTTTTAACATAGCAACCGGAGCGAAGTTGAATACGAAGAAAACAACACTGCTGCACATAGGAAGAGGCATCGGCAACACCACCTACCTAGACTGGTGTGAAACAAAAGTGCAGCATAAATCGCTTGGAGTCTACTGGAGCGCGACACCAGATGCCATGGCAACAAAGAATTGGACAGACATGTTACACAAGATCCGAGCCACAACTCGTATTTATTCTGACAGAGATTTGGATTTGTTGCAAAGAGTGCACACAGTCAGGATATCGATAGCGAGCAGGATGTTTTATTTGGCCCAGATCATACCGGTGTCAAATCACCTAGCAGATAGTATCCAGAAGGCGTTCTGCTGGTACGTTCTAAGGGGCCATATTTTTAAAGTCTGCTTTGACATCTTAACTTTACCTCATGAACGCGGAGGTCTTGGTTTAATTCACGCCAGATATAAATGCCGGACTTTACTAATCGGTCGCATTAGTAAAATTATAAATAAACGGACGCCGAGCCTAACCCAATGGTTAATATCACACTGGAAGCCGAGCAGTTTGATGCCACCAATTTATGAAGCTGCAATACCTTTAAACTTTCGCCATGTCAGATTTTACTACAGAGAATTCAGTTATATAAAGCACGCTGATGACATCAACCCGCCCTATACGAATAAGAAAATCTACAACTTCTTAACAACAGATGGCAGAGAAAACCGGATAACAAACAAATATCCACATTCAAAATGGAATACGATCTGGAGAAACGTGCACAGTCCTATACTACCGTCACGCATCAAATCAATGTGGTACATAATTGTTAATGATAAAGTGCCGACTAATGAGAAACTTAACAACATTCACCTGGCCCCAACACCCGCCTGTACAAACTGTGGATACGTGGACACATTAATTCACAGACTCACCTGCGGTACAACTGAGTTGATCGTGGAATTCATGCGATGCAGATTGGCCATTATCGACCGAACGGTTTCGCAAAACATAGATATTTTAGAGTTATTACGACCAGAAAAACTGAGGTACCCCCGTAAGAAGAACAATGCAGCGATTTGGCTTTTAGGCCACACTGCTGTCTATGCCATCTATAACCGTTCAGCATCACTTGCCGATTATCGCGCTTACTTGGAATACGAACATGACAAAATAAGACTACAAAGTGATTACACGAACACATACGGAAATATGTTGAAAATTATGATGAAGACATAAAGATATTACAGATAGTATCAAGTTATGGACTTTAGTGCTCACAGAAACGCGGAGCCATCAGTGTTATGAGAAGACGCATGCAAAACTACACGTCGGAAACAGTAAAAGTTGTAACTGAAACGGACCACTTGCAAGACCAATTCGAGAAGACGAACGCTGGAGGCTTCCATGTGACTGAACTAACCGCGGAGAGGATTTCTTTATTTCCTTTATTTCTCTTTAGTATTTCACCCTAAGAAGAACGTTCCACACTTTTTAGTTCCTTACTGGCAAGGAGAGACAGCTACTAAGTGCACGTACTGTCCCGACACCTTGCAAGCAGCTTTGGTTATATTTATAAAAAAGAAGAAGAAGAAGTGGACCCTCACACTAATACGGGTAACCACCGCAGAAGAGGAAGTTTAATTTTTCTTTCAAGAAATATTCAGTTTAAAGGCAATGAAGCCGGGCCGAGAAGGCAAAAATTGGCGAGAGCAAGGACGGGTTGAAGGGGAGGAAGGAGACCACAAAAAAAAAAAAAAAAAAAAAAAAAAAAAAAAAAAAAAAAAAAAAAAAGTCGGTAGAGCGCTTGCCCGCGAAAGGCAAAGGTCCCAGGTTCGAGTCCCGGTTCCGGCACACAATTTTAATCTGCCAGGAAGTTTCATATCAGCGCACACTCCGCTGCAGAGTGAAAGTTTCATTCTGGAAACATCCCTTAGGCTGTGGCTAAGCCATGTCTCCACCATATCCTTTCTTCCAGGAGTGCTAGTCTTGCGTGTTTGCAAGAGAGCTTCTGTGAAGTTTGGAAAGTAGGAGGCGAGGTACTGGCGGAAGTAAAGTTGTGAGGCGGCATCGTGGGTCGTGTCGGGGTAGCTCAGTCGGTAGAGCGCTTGCCCGCGAAAGGCAAAGGTCCCAGGTTCGAGTCCCGGTTCCGGCACACAATTTTAATCTGCCAGGAAGTTTCATATCAGCGCACACTCCGCTGCAGAGTGAAAGTTTCATTCTGAGTTCATAAGTAGTTTGTAAGTTTATGGACTGATGACCCCGTAGTTATGTCCCATAAGCTATACAAACATTTGAACATTTTGAAAGTCTCAAATTATTAAAAAAAATTGGAACTGAAGGCCAGCGATGACGTTTGCGACTCTATAGCAAGGAGGTTACGTACAGTGAAACGTGATGCCACAGACCATATCTTTGATCTTTGCGTGCTACAATGTCTTCAGATCTTTCCCTGTAAGGATAAGCATACGATTAAGGAAATATAAGAATAAATAAATAAAGCAGTAAAAAATAAATTTCTTTTAATACAGCTATTTGAAAAAATGATTTGACGTTTCGCGCGTTACATCAAGTGATTCATCTGTGATATTATTACAATCATTATAGTTGAATTTCGTGATTGGATTCTTAGAAACGAGTGCATTTTTACCTGTGATTTCTTATATACTCTCTGATAAATGTAATATGTTTTCTAGAAAAAAGGAGATGGCCAGAGATAGAATGGATAGGAAAAGTACTAACTCAAGTCTGGAATAAATAAATAAATAAATACCCGCCGGCCGCGGTGGCCGAGGGGACTAAAGCGCTCCAGTCACGGTCCGCACGGCCACTACGGTCGGGGGTTCGAATCCCCCCTCGGGCATGGATATTTGTGGCGTCCTAGTTCGTAAGTAGTTCATAAGTAGTTTGTAAGTTTAGGGACTTATAGCCCCGTAGTTGAGTCCCATAGACTTTACAAACATTTGAACATTTGAATAAATACCCGGGCAACGCTGGGTTTCCAGCTAGTTTACAATAAAAATACGGAGATCATCATTAGAGTTAAAAACTAACTTGTAAGTTGGACTAAAGCCCACACGGTGTGCAAAATAATATTAAGATGAGCTGAGAAGTTTCTGATTTGATTTGTTGAACGTTAGTACTACAGTGGATAAAGAATTACGCTGTTCCCGCTAGCCCACCGCGACTAAACGTTTCGGGCTTGTCTGGCACTTTCGTGTGTCACCGTCCGAGTGTTACAGTCCGTATGATTTGTTATGTAGACACTGCTGTTCTTGTTGTGAGACCCAAGTGTACAATATGTTATTGCAGTCGGGTGAACGGTATGGCAGGCCACGAAAAACAAACCTAATCCGAAGAATGAACGAAATGGTTCGACGTTTTCTCTAGGTGTTACGGAGTAGAGAGAACAACATTACAACAACCGAGATAGTGGTAATAAAGAAAGTTGGTGCAGAAGGGCTCGGTGTTGACATGTGCCTGCTGAGGAGTCGGCTAGACGAGCACGAGCGCTCTCGCTCGCTCGCTGCCTGGGCGCCCACGCGTGTGACCGACTGCCGCGCAGGGGAGTAGGGCTGTACACAAACGCTGTCTTCACACCACTAACCACGTCAAAATGTTTGTTTGTAGACCTATCGGACCAAACTGCGTGGTTATCAGTCCGTAGCTTACAAACTACTTAAACCTAGGTAAACTAACCTAACGACAAACACACACACCCATGCCCCAGGGAGGACTCGAACCTCCACGGCGAGCAACCGCGCGCTCCGCAGCGAGACGCCTTAGGCTACGGCCACACTTGCGTTTTTTGAAGCTGGACGCTGAGCGTCTAAAGCAGCAGCTTTAAAAGGCGCCAGGTGGTGGCCACATTCGACCGCGTATATACAGCGGCATCTTACAGGCGTCCTACCGACCAAAGACGTGCATGTGGACACATTTGGCTCAGTAGCGTTTCAGACCTGCATGGGTGACATCGCAGCATTGAGACATGAATGTATTAAGTAAACAGTCTGAAACAATAATATGTGCTGCATTGTTACTGATTCGACGGAGACGACGTAGACAAAAAAGACGTATTTGGATTCATCCAATAATTGAAGACAGACCAGAGAGGGGAAAATTCACTCTGATACAGAACAAGCTTAAAGAAAACCCTGAAAAGTTTTTTGAGTACTACAGGATATCTATTAAGTCATACGAAACTCTGCTGTATAATGTATCGAATGCTATTACTGGAAGAAATACTCGACTACGTGATTGTATAAGGGCTGAAGAAAAACTATCAGTTACTCTGAGGTAAGTGAAGTTTCATTACTTATTTTATTATTTGTTTACATTGCATAAAATGACAGCTAGCCAACCGTCTCTTTTTTTGTCTGTTTTTATAATCCTCATTTTGAATGTCGCATAAAAATGATAGAGCTTCAACTTCTAAGATAATACGTTCGCTATCAAGTTCAATTTTTTACATTCACTCATCGAAAGAAACTGTAATAACACTTGACTACATACACTACTCTGCGTTGACAGACTGCACAGATAATACTGAGTTCACGTGGGAACGCACTGTCAGAAGCGTCTTTTGACGCAGGGAATGGGCCGCGGCCCATCCGACTGGCATCTGAACTTGAGGATGCGCCTTTCCGTCTGACGCTGGCAGAAAAAGACGCTGTGTATGGGCACCACCGGCCTTCTCCAGCCTGCCTATAACTGTGGCGTCTTTTGACGCTGAGCGTCCAGCTTGAAAAAACGCAAGTGTGGTCGTAGCCTTAGACCGCTCGGCTACTCCACCGCGGACAACCACAACGTCGTTCCCGCTTAGCTTTAGATGAGAGAGCGCATGCTCACCGCGCAATACATAACGTACAAAGCATCTGTTTTTCACGTCGAAGACATTTAGTACGGTGGCTTCAAAGCGAAAAGCAGACACGTCGACGTCAATGTTCGTCAGTGCCAAAAGCATATATGTTTGTCACATGCGATTGTCTAAAAATGCTTAGCATGCTTCAAAATTCTTAAGACAACGAAAAAATTTACAACGGCATTACAATGCCTTTCACGTGAAAGATTATGGGCACTTTCAAGGTGAAGAGCGGAAAGCGAAAGTACAAAAATTAAAGAATACAACGAACAAGGAGAGGGTCTGACATGTGCGTTACCGATTTCGATAGACACAGACGTTCAATTTTGAATATAAAAGGACGCATGTTTCGTATTTTTGTTACACACTCAGTAATTTTTGAAAAATCAAAGTCAAAATTGATGATGGAAAACCTCCTTTTCAATGCTATACATCGAAAGATCGTCTAAAGTTGAGCATTTTTTTCTCATATGGGGCCAAAAGTTAATGAGGTTCGCGTAATTAACATTTTTTTATGTTTTCATGCTGTAGCTTGGGTACTTGCAAATATGAACGGCAGTCTATGCACCGTCGCCGGTTGAGTGGTCTAGAGCTTGCACAGTCAATCCATGGGTCCAGTTTAAAACCTCCATTACGACAATCATTTGTTGTTATTTTTTCGCAATAGCGAATTTCACTTTGCGTCACGGTATAAGGTACAGATGTTCTACCAAATGGTGACATATGAAAATTTGTGCCGGGCCGGGACTCGAACCCGGGTTTCCCGATTTTCGCGCCTTAAACTTAAGGCGACCGCTCGCGAAAAGTAGGAAACCCGGGTTTGAGTCCCGGCCCGGTACAGATTTTCATATGTCACCATGTGGTAGAACATCTATACCTTATACAGTGACACAAAGTGAAATTCGCTATTGCGAAAAAATAATCTATATCTATAAATGTGAATGTCTGTTCGGTGTACGTTTATCACGTTTGAACCACAAGACATAAAAAAGCTAAAAATTTGTTCAGTTACTAATGTGTATCCGGGGAAGGCTTTAGGCACTGTTTTATGGCGATCGGATAGCTATTTAACTATATATATATATATATATATATATATATATATATATATATATATATATATATATATATATATGTGTGAATGTCTGTTAGGTGTACGATTATCATGTCCGAACGACAAGACGCAGAGACTTAAATATTTGTACAGTTACTAATTTGTACCTGAGGAAGGTTTTAGGCACGGTTTTATAGCAATCTGATAGATATTTAATAATTTGAAGAGTATAACGCGAAATGAGGAACAATAATTACTCTTTGAAAATTATATTTACTCTTTGAAAATGGTTTTATTGGTTGCATTGTTGCTTGAGGGTTGATAATGATAAGAGGGTGGAGTATACTGGGATGGAAAGTTATCGGTGTATATAAAATTCTACTTGTGTGTATGTTGATATTTCGCTCTGCAGCGAAACCCACAGAACGCAAACGAATGGTCTGTGTGTAATTATTGTCCGAAGTCTCCCGTTGTACACCATAGCAGTTCCATGCCGATAGCTTTAAGGGGGTGGAAGATATGGTGGTTGAAAGTCGTCAAATTATAAAATAAAAATGCGGACTGAAGGCCAGCGATGACGTTTGTGACTCTATAGCAAAGAGGTTACATACAGCAAAACGTAATGCCACAGACCATATCTTTGGTCTATGCGTGCAACAATGTCTTCAGCTCTTTCTCTGTAAGGATAAGCATACAAATAAGGAAATATAAGAATAAATAAATAAAGCCGTAAAAAAGAAATTTCTTTTAATACATCACTAAGAAAAAAGAAAAAAACGATTTGACGTTTCGCGCATTACATCCAGTGATTAAAAATGTTTGTTTCTAAAGAAGGTATCGTATTTCATTTCATACTTCAAAACCAGTCTCATAGCACACTAGCGAAAGGTAGTTTATCTATCATAATCAACCAAAACCAACACGCGAGCGGAGCCGTAGGTTTAAGCTAGTGATAAATATATGAAACCATTTGTCCCTGCGAGCCAGCTCGCTGGAGCAGATTGCTGAGCAGGCCTGCTCTACCAAATGAATTACATTCAAATGTTGAAATGTTTGTAAATCTATTGGACCAAACTGCATGGTCATCAGTCCGTAGCTTACAAACTACTTAAACCTAAGTAAACTAACCTACGGAGAAACACACACACCCATGCCCCAGGGAGGACTCGATCCTCCACGGCGAGCAACCGCAGCGAGACGCTTTAGACCGCTTGGCTACTCCACCGCGGCAAATGAATTACATAAGCAGTTGCGTGCAGATAGTGTATTGAGCAGGTAGTGCAATGCAAAAACAACGTGACTTAACCGACGCAATAGCTTGGAGAGGCCAGAGAGGGAGATGGCTGCGGCTGTTAGAGTTTCACAAAGTGTAATTTCCAGGACCTGGACGCATTTCAGACAACAGGAACCATTAAAAAAAGGCAATGCCAAGGTCGTCTACGGGTAATATCAGCAAGAGATCACCGTTATCTCCGGAAACAGCACGACGAGACGGGAAGATGACTACAACTCAGCTGCAGTGCACCCTCCAGGCAGCAAAAGAAAGCGCAATATCAACACAAACAGCCCGAAATCGCCCTCCGTAATATGGCCTCTACGCATCCATTAAAACCGCGACGCCGGCCGCGGTGGCCGCCGGGACTGAGGCGCTTCAGTCACGGTCTGCACGGCCACTACGGTCGGGGGTTCTAATCCCCCCTCGGGCATGGATATTTGTGCCGTCCTAGTTCATACGTAGTTTGTAAGTTTAGGGACTGATGACCCCGTAGTTGAGTCCCATAGACTATACAAACATTTGAACATTTTAAAACCGTGACACCGTTTGTCTCGCAGAAACTGGGCGGAAGAACATCAGGATGAAAGTCGTAACGAATGACGCCGCTTTCTGTTCACAGATGAGACAAGGTTTTGTGTTCAGCCGAACAATCGTCGTTCCCTCGTCTCGAGAGGACGTGGAACTAGGAACAGACCTGCAGGAAACATCACCATATTATGGTGGTGTACGAATGGTGTGGGCAGGAGTCAGTATTTTTGGCGGACCTACAGTTCTCTATATTGTTCAGAACGACGCTTTGACTGCTCAGAGGTATAGACACGAGATCATTCGATCATTTGTTGTGCCGTACGCTGGTTCCATAGGAGATGGTTTTTGTGGTGTTGCACAAGTCTGAAGTGCGCGCCACGTAGTTTCGCCGCGCGCCGCCATGCACACACGGCGCGGCGTTCTTACGACGGGGCCACGAGCGCCTTCTGCTGCAACCCTGCTCGTGGCCACCACTGAACTACACCTGCACTTGGGAATCAGATAGGCACCAGTTAAGACTTAGGATTAGGACACGCACTGAAACGGACTCGTCGGTAGGCAGGCCTCTACGTAGTTAACCTATGTCTCAGCAGTTCACTTAGTTGGCAGTCATGAACTTTGTAAAAGTTATGTATATCCTATTTCTACGAAATATACAACTTGTTCTAATTTAGCTTAGTGTTTCTAGTTTCTGCTGTCCCACTGGCTAGTCACCTCAGACTCCATACCCGCTCACGTGTGCAGCCGCGGTGGAATAGCCGAGCGGTCTAAAGCGTCTCGCTGCGGAGCGCGCGGTTGCTCGCCGTGGAGGTTCGAGTCCTCCCTGGGGCATGGGTGTGTGTGTGTTGTCCTTAGGTTAGCTTACCATAGTGTAAGTAGTATATACGCTACGGACTGATGACCACGCAGTTTGGTCCGATAGATCTACAAACAAACACGAGTGCATCCTATTTCCCTGTGTCGGTCTCTCTCTACTCGGCCACCGACACCCAGGATAACCGGCGGAAACGAGACACAAAAGTTTTCATCTGGTGGACAATCAAGATCGTCCCGACAAAGCTGCACTGGGAGACAACGTGCTTGAAGCAAAGGTATTCGAATGAATCGAGTGGCCAGCTTGTTCACCGGACTATAATCCGACTGAATATGTGTGGGATGCACTTGGCAGACGCATTGCAGACAGACCAGAACCTCCCACAACTATTGCAGAACTGGATATTGCACTCATGGAGGAATGGCGTAATATCCATCAAGAGCTGATTGATAACCTCGTACTGTCCACGCCACGTAACTATACTGCCATCCGAGGTGATCACACATCATATTATAGGGTAACGGGAATGACTTTTTCACTATAATGAAGTGATCACACACCATATTAGAGGGCAATGAGAATTACGTTTTCATTATTATAGTAGCGCCATGGTGCCTCGCTTTAAGTAAACGCCATGTAAACCTCAAGTAAAGCGTTCATACAATAAGTTTCGTACTGTATGACACACAAATTACAATTGTAACCAATATCTGATTAAAATACGTTATGAAGTGTATATTGTGTATGATATCTTACCAAATCCCATAATTGTTTCGAGAAGTCTAATTTGTAGTACCAAGGAAACGACCTAAATTGAACAAAATAGTGAAAAAATTTCATGTGACTCATTTACCTGGTGCAAGTCTCGATTGGACGCCAGTTCAGCTCCTAACATGTCCTTAACTTACCCCAGTTAACCAAACGGTAAAATATGACATACAGTTTACCAAAAATGTTCAAATGTTTGTATAGTCTATGGGACTTAACTACGGGGTCATCAGTCCCTAAACTTACAAACTACTTACGAACTAGGACGGCACAAATATCCATGCCCGAGGAGGGATTCGAACCCCCGACCGTAGTCGGCGTGCAGACCGTGACTGGAGCGCCTTAGTCCCCTCGGCCACCGCGGCCGGCACAATTTACTACGGAATGTGAACCACGTGTCGTTTATGGCAGTTCGTCTCATTATTCAGCCGTGAAAGCTACGTTAACTGTAAAAGCGAAGAAATTCGTGGTCACAGCGAGTTTCGAACCCTTCAACCTAACGCAGCCTTCAAGATGGTTACGTAACTTACCACACCTTGATAAAAAAAATTAATTTGCAATTAAAGTAATAGTGAAGCTATTTATCGAGGTAAATACTATCATCTCTGTTACGATGGACCAAATCATAAACACTGTGTAAGACTTCATCATGGTTAGCTGGCAATTTTCGGAGTTCCTAGCATACAAACATGGTGAAATAAGCAAGGTTAAAAGAACACCTCTTCAGCATCTATCCATGATATGAATTATATGTTATGTATTCTATTATATATTATACTACCTTAAACCCGCGGCTCCGCTCGCGTGTTGGTTGATTATGATAGATAAGATATCTTTCAGTAGTGTGCTATGAGATCAAATCACACGTAAAAATACACTCGTTTTGAAGAATCCAATCACGAATTTAAACATTAATGAATGTAATAATATCACAGATCGATCGCATGATGTAATGCGCGAAACGTCAAATCCATTTTTCAGGGAGATTTATTAAAAGAAATTTTTTTTACTGCTTTATGTATTTATTCTTATATTTCCTATTTCCTTATTCGTATGCTTATCCTTACAGAGAAAGAGCTAAAGACATTCTAGCACGCATAGACCAAAGATATTGTCTGTGGCATCACGTTTCGCTGTATGTAACCTCCTTGCTATAGAGTCGCAAACGTCATCGCTGGCCTTCAGTCCGCATTTTTTTTATAATTTGACGACTTTCAACCACCATATCTTCCAGCCCTTTATAGCTATCGACATGGAACTGCTATGCTGTACATCGGAAGACTTCGGACAACAATTACACAAAGACCATTCGTTTGCGTTCTGTGGTTTTCGCTGCACAGCGAAATATTAACACACGTAGAATTTTATATACACCGATAACTTTCCATCCCAGTATACTCCATCCTTTTATCATTATCAACCCTCAAGCAACAATGCAACCAATATAACCATTTTCAAAGAGTAAATATAATTTTCAAAGAGTAATTACTGTTCCGCATTTCGCGTTATATTCTTCAAGTTACTAAATATCTATCAGATCGCTATAAAACCGTGCCTAAAACGTTCCTAAGGTATAAATTGGTAACTTTACAAATATTTAAGTCTCTGAGCCTTGTCGTTCGGACGTGATAAGCGCATACACCGAACAGACATTCACATTAATATATATAAATAAATAGCTATCCGATCGCCATAAAACCGCTCCCGAAGCCTTCCCCGGGTAGACATTAGTAACTGTACAAATTTTTAGCTCTTTAAGTCTTGTGGTTCAGACGTGATAAACGTACAACGAACAGACATTCACATTTATAGATATAGATTTCTTTGAGACGGAAAAGCTTATGCCCATGCACCAGTACGGCCTTAGGAAGCATCGATCGTGCGAAACTGAGGTTGCCCTTTTCTCTCATGACTTCTTGCGTGCTGTGGATGAAAGCAATAGGCAGACTGCATATTACTCGATTTTAGAAAGGCGTTCGACACGGTGCCGTACCGCAGACTGCTAACGAAGGTACGAACATACGAAATAGGTACCCAAATACGTGTGGCTCACAGACTACTCAGTACTTTGTCCTCGATGATATAGATTTCTAAACTTTTACAGAATATTACTGAAATAAGTGTTAATAACGCTTCAGTTTTGGTATATGGTGCTGACCTACACTTTTAGGATACCCACACGGGGATTTCCCTTACAATGGAAGTAAGTACAGACGGCTGCCTGAGTCCTTGTAGATGGCACGCGAGGTACGCGGTAGTGTGTGGCCTTTCCATGTTGGACACAGCCTCCGGCAGATCAAAGGTGAGGCTCCACACGCAAGGCCATCTGATCCTTGCTGGCAACGTATCTACATAGTTAAGAGCAACAAAAAATTTCTCTCTCAAGAAAAAATACCAGACAAAAAAATATTAAAATATTCCCTTGCGACCGCTTCAGACCAACGTCGTAGAGTCCCAAGTCATAGATCGAGAGTTTACGTAACTGTTTCACAACCACGCTCTAACGTCATACATCGAAGAGCCACAAAATTGTTACACATGGCTAATATTCTTTGTATCCTTCATGAACATGTAGAAGTACCACAACACGACGTGGCATGGGCTCGACTAATGTCAGAGGTAGTGCTCCAGGGAACATCCTGCAGAGCTGTCCATGAATCCGTGAGAGTACGATGGGTTGGAGATTTCTTATGAGCAGTACGTTCCAGAGCATCCTAAATAATGTCGATATGTGGAAAGTCTGGTCGCCATTTAATATATTTAAACTCAGAGGAGTGTGTGTAACAATTCTGGACGCGTACCCAAGTCCGTCGGAATGCACAATGGACATGGGCGGATGCAGATGATCATCCAGGATGCGTACATGCATGTTACATGTCAGAGTCGTATCTGCTAATATCCTGCTTCCCAAATGTTCTAATGTTTGTTTAACAGTTGGACCAAACAGTCCCTAGACTTACGAAATACTTAAAATAACTTACACTTCAGACAAAACAAACACCCATGCCTGAGAGAGGAATCGAACTTCCGGAGGGAGTGGCCGCCCAGTCCGTAGCATGACGCCTTAGATCACGCGGCCAATCCTACGTAGCTTCCTCGGTCCCTTATCATTCCAACGGAACGCTACCCACTCCACTACAGAGCCTCATAAACCTTGTACACTTAATCCCTATTCAGTTTTGTCGCATTGCGTATATTCTCTGTTCCAACGGTTTGTCCGTTCTGACAATAGTTGCATAACGTGGGTTTTTTCCGCTATTTATTAAAGCAATTACACAAAGCTGAAATAAAACGTAGTGGGACACTGACGTAGCGTGAAGGACGTGCGTCAAACGGCATCCGCAGCAGCAGCTGATAACAGATGGTCAAGTGAAGGAGTACAGTCAGCGGAGACGGCTGATTCTGGGTCGCTTGCCGCGTGTTCTGCGCTACAATGCGGGAGCGCAATTCAGGAAACCTAAAAGCATGTTTAGCAAACCACGGAAAATAGGTAAAAGCACTAGGGGTTAATTCCACACCATTAAAATACACTCCAAATGTACTGGTAAAGGTACATGTCAAAGATAGGTCGAACACATATCTAAAACCATTTAGTCTAACTGTTGTTTTTGGTTCTCAAATGTTCAAATGTTTGTAATCCTATCGGACCAGACTGCGTGGTCATCAGTCCGTAGCTTACAAACTACTTAAAACTAGGTAAACTAACCTAAGGACAACACGCACACCCATGCCCCAGGGAGGACTCGAACCTCCACGGCGAGCAACCGCGCGCTCCGCAGCGAGGTGCTTTAGACCGCTCGGCTACTCCACCGCGGCGTTTTTGGTTCTCGTTTCCGTCGTAGGTTCTCGTTTCCGTCGTAGGTGTCGGTGGCCGAGTAGAAAGACCGAAACAGGAATAAAGGATGCACGCTTGTGCAGGTAGGATGTGACCTGCCAGTGGGACAGCAGAAACTAAAAACACTAGAGTAAATTAGAACGAGATATATATTTCTTAGAGACTTAGTAATACTTAACTTTTACGTAGCTCAGTACTGCAGAATGCTGATACATAGTTGAGCTAGAGGCCTGCCTAGTGCCTATCCGATAGCCAAGTCTTCACTGGTGCCTATCTGATTCCGAAGTGTTAGCTGGTTCCTATCTCAGTCCCAAGTGAACGATGTCGTTCAGTGGTGGCCACGAGCGGGATCACAGCAAAGGGCGCTCGTGGCTGACGTCGTAAGAACGCCGCGCCGTGCGTGCATGGCGGCGCGCGGCAAAAGTAAGTGGCGCGCACTTCATACTTGTGCGGCACCACAGTTGGAAATTGTCGTAGCTGTGTGAGGAAAGTACCAGAGCTCCAATCCCTAATAGAGAGCACTGAAACTCAAACCATTATAGGTAGTGAATGCTGGATAAAGCTGGAGAAAAGTTTAACTGAAATTTTTACAAACTGACAAATGGTGTTCAGAAAGGATAGATTGAATAAAATAGGTGGTGCCGTATATATTGCTGTTATAAGCAGTTGTCGCAGTGGAGTGGCGGAAAGTTGTAAGGCGCCTTGCTGCGGATCGCACGGTTGCTCGCCGTCGGAAGTTCGAGTCCTCCCTCGAGCATCGGTGTGTGTCTGTTGTCATTGGGTTAGTTTAGCTTAGATTAAGTAGTTTGCAAGCTTAGGACTAATGACCAGACATTTGAACAAGCGGTTTATCCTAAGTGAAACTGATGTAGACAGTTCCTGTGAGTTTGCATGGGTAGAGGTTATACATGACCACCAAAATAAATTAATAATTGGTTCTGTTCACTCAGACTCAGATGATTCTATTGCAGAAATGTGCAAAGAAAGCTTGTATCAAATTTCAAATACGTACCCAACTTACCGTATACAATTTTAATTAGTGTCGACTTTAATATACCATCCATATGTTGGAAAAAATTCATGTGCAGTACCAGAGACTAGCATACAACGTCGTCCGAAATTCTACTGAACTTACTTTCCAAAAATTAGTTCGAGCAGTTAATTCATGACCCCACTTAAAAATGGTTGCAAAAAGCATACCTCTTAGCAATTAATAATCAGGAGTTAATAAAGAGCATCAAAACAGACAGAGGGTTTAGTAAACACCGAGCTGTCGCAACGAGAATGAATATCGTACTTCCCAAATCCAACAAAATTATTAGAAAAATGTTTTTATTCAAAATAGCAGATAAAATGCTATTAACGCTATCCTGAATGAGCATCTCCATCTTTCGAAACTAACGTTGTGAGTGTAGATGGTATGTGACGTACAGTCATAGAAATAATATTGACAGCTATTGAGATATGTATACCAAACAAATTAATAAAACAGAGGGCTGCCCCGCTGTGGTACACAAAACAGGTTAGATCACTCTTACAAAATCATCGAAAAAAGCATACCAAATTTTAAGACACAAAATCTGCAAGACGCAATTTTTTACAAAAACTCAAAATTTAGCACGAACTTCAATGAGAGAAGCTTTTAATAAAACTTCCTGGCAGATTAAAATTGTGTGCCGGAACTAGGACTCGAACCTGGGACCTTTGCCTTTCGCGGGCAAGCGCTCTACCGACTGAGCTACCCCGACACGACTCACGATGCCGCCTCACAACTTTACTTCCGCCAGTACCTCGCCTCCTACTTTCCAAACTTCACAGAAGCTCTCTTGCAAACACGCAAGACTAGCACTCCTGGAAGAAAGGATATGGTGGAGACATGGCTTAGCCACAGCCTAAGGGATGTTTCCAGAATGAAACTTTCACTCTGCAGCGGAATGTGCGCTGACATGAAATTTCCTGGCAGATTAAAATTGTGTGCCGGAACCGGGACTCGAACCTGGGACCTTTGCCTTTTGCGGGCAAGCGCACTACCGACTGTGCCAGGAAGTTTCATATCAGCGCACACTCCGCTGCAGAGTGAAAGTTTCATTCTGGAAACATCCCTTAGGCTGTGGCCAAGCCATGTCTTCACCATATCCTTTCTTCCAGGAGTGCAGGAGAGTTTCTGTGAAGTTTGGAAAGTGGGAGGCGAGGTACTGGCGGAAGTAAGTTGTGAGGAGGCATCGTGAGTCGTCTCGGGATAGCACAGTCGGTAGTGCGCTTGCCCGCGAAAGGCAAAGATACCAGGTTCGAGTCCCGGTTCCGGCACACAATTTTAATCTGCCAGGAAGTTTCATATCAGCGCACACTCCGCTGCAGAGCGAAAGTTTCATTCTGGAAGCTTTTAATACTTTCACCAACGAAACCTTGTCACGCGTGTAAAATTTTCTAGCAGCAAAAAACAATCAATACCTTCACTACGCGATAGCAACGGTGATGCTACTGATGACAATTGTGCTAAAGCAGAATTGCAAAACACAACTGTTCGAAATCCCTTTACGAAAGAGGACGAAGCAAATACTCCAGAACAGCTGCCAGCATGCGTAATTTAGAAGTAGATATCCCAGGAGTATTAAAGCATCTTAAATCACTTAACAAAAGTAAGTCTCATGGTCCCGATTGTATACCAATTACGTTCCTTTCAGAGTATGCTGATGCAATGTCCCCATAAGTACATATATACAACCGGTCGCTCAGCGAAAGATCGGTAACAAAGACCTGAGAGTTGCACAGGTCACTCCAATATTCAAGAAAGGCAATACGAGTGATCCGCAAAATTACAGGCCTATATCATTGGAGTCGGTTTACTGCAGGATTTTAGAACATGTACTTTCAAGTAATATAAATTACCTCCAAGAGGATGACCTTTTGACACAAAGTCAGCACGGATTCAGAAAGTATCGTTGTGGTGAAACTTCAGCTAGCTCTATACTCACATGATTTAAAGAGTGCTTTCGACGAGAGTTCTCAAATTGATTCCATATTTCTTGGCTTCCAGAAATTCCATGCTTAGGAAAAATCGACACGGTTGTGTAATTAGATTCGTGATTTCCTGTGAGGACACAGTACATTGTAATTTAAAAAAGTCATTGATTAAAACAGAAGTGTTATCTAGCGCTTCCCAGGGAAGTGTTAATAGGCTCATTACTGTTCCTTATCTTCATAAACGATTTAGGAGACAATGCGAGAAGCTGTCTTAGTCTATTGGCTAATGATGTAGTCACTTATCAGTTAATAAAGTCACCATAACATCAAAAGCAACTACAAAACAATTAGATAAGCTATCTTCAAGTTGTAAAAATTGGTTATTGATCCTAAATAATGAGAAGTGTGAAGTAAATCACATGAGCACTAGAAGAAATCCATTAAACTTCATTTACACGATAAACCAGGCAAATCTACAGGTCGTAAATTCAATTACATTAATGGTAATTACGATTACGAACAATTTAAATTGGAAAGAACACATAGAAAATATTGTAGGGAAGGAAAACAAAAGGCTACGTTTCACTGACACAACACTTACAAGATGCAACATTTCTACTAAAGAAACTGCCTGCAACACACTTCTGCGTACTATTATGGAGTATTGTTGCGCTCTGTGGGATGCCCACAAATTGGGACTGACGGAGGATTTAGAGAAAGTACAGTCCTCGGCAGTCTCGTCGCGGCTACGGCGGTGTGCGGACCTCCGGCAGAGCGGCGCGCCGTGAGTTTGTTTACGTCTGCGCGGTAAGTCGCGTGCATACAGCGTCGTCCTAACTGTAGAGAAAACCATGAAACCACGAATCAGACGAAGAGAATAGATACCCTGAAGTTCACCTTCTGATGAAGTAATTGGAATTAACTTTTCTATCGTCACTAGTGTTGTTTACCTTAAAGTTATCAACTCCGACGTATGTGATCGAGTTGTCGCAAGCAGTGGAGGGGCCTTGAAATTTAAATACAGGGACGGTGATATCGGTCAGGTGACTGTCACACACGCAGGACTTGGCATTCGGACGGTGCGCGTATTTGAGCTGCCCTTTGAAACAACAGCGGAACAAATTAATGCGGTCCTTGCGCCGTATGGCAGGGTGTTGAACAATTTTGCGGAGAAGTTCTCTCCGAGCCATAAATTCCCTGTGTTAAGCGGTGTGCGACAGGTTAAGATCGACCTAACAAAGCATATCCCCTCTTACATAACTGTAGGCGGACACCGTGGAATTGTTATATACGATGGACAGTCGAGGACTTGCGCTGGCTGCGGCGCAACAGGCCACGTCAGAGCGCAGTGTTTACAACGCCGCGTGGCGCAGATACCAGCCAGGGAGGCCGCGCGTCCCACCGTGACCACGGCGCTGCCCCTGACTTACTCGTCGGCGCTAACTGCAGTGCAAGCCGCGACCCCACCTTCAGATGTCCCACCATCAGACGGCGATGATAAACCTGCTGCTGCACAGACAGTCACCGAACACGTACCTGCAAGTTCAAACGTTGATGTCCTTTCAAGTACCGAGATTCACTCAGACACACACATGGAAACGAGTGATGATGCAGGACCGAGTGAACCAGACCGCAAACAAACAGGTTTGACTGAAGCTCTCCCTATACTTGGGCCTAACGAAGTACGGGAGTCGATGGATCTTGAATCTATTGATGAGAACGAGTCGATGGAACAACGGACTTCTGATACTGATGGTTCGGAGTCATCAAAGGGGTCGTCCTCGACAAAGAAGACTAAGAAACGGAGACGAGCCCACCAGGGTGCCAATCACGTCGCCCCATTACTGCGGGAAAAAGCAAAGAAGATTATAAGTAAGATCCGCCATGAAAATTCTTTGAGTGCTGATGTGAGTCAACCGTTCTCGGCAGGAATGGATGTCGAGATGTCTGCCTCTTCTGAATCGATTTCACATCAAGGGTCGAGTGGTGGCACAGAGTCTATCCCAGTTTCACAACTAGCACTGACCCCATCTGCAGAAATAAGACAAGCAGAGGCTTTGCTTCAGTCAACATGTTCCAAATCCTGGGCAGAGGAAATGGAAGAAACAGAGGAGAACGCAGACTCAGCCGCGGTCCAGAAATTGGGGACGGAACCCTCTACCATCTCGACGGAGCAGACTACAACAACAAAAGGTGGCACGATGGTCACCTCGACTGAAGCCCAACCGCCTTCTATTCCCAGCCACCCTAAGAGGACAACTTAACTGCTGAAAAACCTTAAACCCATGAATCAGTCGCAAGCTTATAAAATAGCCACTCTCAACATCAATAAGATCCGGTCAGGGTTGCGACTGTCCATGTTACAGGATCTCTTACGTGCTGCCGACATTGATATCATCTTGCTTCAAGAAGTGACTGCCATAGAACTTGAACGACTTGCCGGATATACGGCAATCACCAATCCGGGAAGTGGAGCGGATCTCGGAACAGCTGTTTTGGCAAAAGAAGGCATCATAATGACTGGTGTGGAAAAATTACCGAATAGCAGGGGAATTGCAGTCACGGTTCACCGCACTCGCATAATTAATGTGTATGCGCCATCCGGCAGTAGCAATCGGCGGGGCAGGGCAGAATTCTTTACCAGTGAAATTGTACAGCTTTTTGGAAGGAATTATGATCACCTAATACTTGCAGGTGACTAACTGTGTGCTGCACCGTAAAGACCAGACGCCCAATTTTATCACATCGATGGAACTGAAACGTATTGTCAATGATCTGCGTTTAATTGACACCTGGGAACACCTGCACGGCAGTTTACAAGGATTCACGTACGTCACGAGCCACTCTGCAAGTCGGCTGGGCAGAATATATGTTACCGAACAACTTAGTTCCGCCGTCCTACATTCCGAAATTTGGCCGACAATTTTATCAGACCATGCCGCATATATATGTACAATTAACATGTGCAAACAAGGCACATACTGGGCCAGAGGCACTTGGAAATTAAATAACACCATTCTCCATGATGTAGACTGCCAGCGTGCATTTAATGACACATGGAGGGCATGTGAAAGTAAAGCAGCTCAGTACAACTCAGTGACGGAATGGTGGCTCAAACATGCCAAACCAAAGATACGGAGAATGTTTCAGACTTATTCACGAGAAAAGTTTTACTGGCAACAAAAGACTACAGAATTTTACTTCTCTTGCTTAAGAGAGTTATATAAATCTGGGTACAAAGTCCGGTCTCGGTCCGATAACCTCATAGAGCAGGAAGAACCTTCTATGTTTCACGTAATACGCGAGAATAAGAGAGGCAAAAGAAAAATTATAACGCAACTCCGGTTACGTGACGGGACCACCCTCGTGCAGCAACACGACATAAAAAATGCAATTCATACTCACCTGGAATCGCTGCTGGCAACGGGAAGCAAAGACGCAATAATGCAACAGGAGCTGTTACGCAATCTTCAAGGGTCATTACGTGATGCACAAGCCGAGACCCTTGTTACAGACATTGATGAGGAGGATTTGGAATATGCCATCCAACGAAGCCCCAAAAACAAGTCACCGGGCCCTAACGGACTGACTGCGGAATTCTATCATACTTTTCGAGAACAACTGCAGCCAAAATTATTAGCTATGTACAATGATTTGTTGCAGCCACATTTTAATCTGCCTCAAGAACTGGTAGAAGGAATTGCAGTTTTAATCCCTAAACACCCAGGAAGCAGACATATTGACGATTTTAGACCTCTGACACTCCTAAACTGTGATTACAAAATCGTGGCACGAATCTTTGCCCATAGACTGAAACTGATGCCGAATACAGTAATAGGCAGATACCAGACGTGCGTGGGTCTTGACAGAAAAATCCAACAAAACTTATGTGAATACAGAGACGTGATCGCTACAGCACAGGCTTGCAAAATTCAGTGTGCCCTAGTATCACTTGATTTTGCAAAGGCATTTGATCAAGTGAACTACCAGTACCTCTTGAGCACCATGCTTGCTATGGGCTTTCCGCAGCACTTCACGAACTTCATAAGTGAAATTCTCAGTAAAGGTGTAACAAGAGCATTAGTGAATGGACAGCTCACAAAAGAAATAAGAATAAAGAGCTCGGTGAGACAGGGCTGCCCCTTGTCAATGGCACTTTTTGCTATCGCCATTGAACCCCTGCTTGCGACACTAAACCAACGTCTACGAGGATTGACAATCAATGGAATCAAGATAGCTTGCAATGCTTACGCGGATGACGTGGGTTTTTTAGTCACGGACGACCAGGAGTGAGTAGCAGCTCTCCAAATCGTTAACAAATACGAACTTGCTTCGGGGGCGAAGTTAAATGAAAGAAAGTGTGGTTTTATGAAAATAGGATGTGGGGTTGCAGTACAGCACCATGGATACATAACTCCAGTCTCCAAACTGCAATGCTTAGGAATCGAATACCGGAGTGACATAAGGCACACGATCGCTGTCAATTACAGGAATCTTCTTGCACGTCTGCGTGCATGCATACAGAGTCACTACATCAGAAAACTTGATGACGTACAAAAGGTTACCCTCGCCAACGTTTACATAACATCGAAGATCAATTACGTTGCACAAGTTTTACCGATGCCACACGAGACAATGAAACGAATTATGTCAGCTTTGGGTCACTTCGTCACTCGAGGGTACATCTTCAAAGTAAAATACGACACGCTCACTTTGGCCATTTGGGATGGTGGATTAAATCTTACGCATGTTGCAAATAAGGCACGGGCGCTATACGTGTGTAATACATACAAGATCTGGAAGAACTCACCAAACAGTTTAACAGCCCATTTGTTAAACGAGATCACGCCTACCAGTCTGCAGCCTCCAATCGACGTCCGACATATTCCGAGCGCTATGTCGCATTTTCAAACCTTTTTAGTCGACTTGAGCTACTTGCAGCTAAACATGCCAGATGATGAGCTCATGACGGCGCATAAGGTTTATAAGAAGTTAATGGAAAACAAGAACCGGAACGTCATTGAAAAAAACTATCCAACCACAGATGGCCAATAATCTGGAAGAACATCCACTGCCGTGATTTGACAACTGCGGTCAGAGCCTCCTGGTATCGCTTAGTGAACAGGAAAGTCCACACCAACTCCAAGCTATATTCCATACATTTGGTGGACTCACCACTGTGTGCAACGTGCAGCTTAATGGACAGCGATGAACATCTTTTTGTGTTCTCCAAGGTGAAAGACGTCTGGAACTATATTCGTAAAAAGCTTGCAACCATCACAAGAACATCGATTCTTCGTATTACACCTGACGATTTCTTGTACCCAGATACTGTTCCGTACCCTAAAACAAAACGGAACTCATTTAACTGGCTGAAAGGACACTTCGTCCACTATTTAATGTCAAGCACGACTAAAGGCGAAGAGGACTTCTCCATGTATATAGTTCAGCAACTTCGCCAGTTATCCCGTAAACAACATTACAAGCGAAACTATGCAAACTTTTTAGAAGCAGTTTTCAGAGAAGAATGTAGGAATTACTGAGAAGCCCAGACATTTAAAAACATGGAACACGAAGATAAAATGTAATTTGATGTCCTTCTAATAAGAGCGTTTTTATCCCTTTATTTTCTGTTAATGTTAACATTTTTTTCAATAAGTTTTACATTTAAATGGCGAGAGGACGCCTTTCCTTTAATGATGTACTAAACATCCCCCTTGTGGATTAATGTCTATTATCATAAAAAAAAAAAAACCTGGCTGCTCACGATTCACGAGTTAAGATAAATAAAGAGAAAAGGCAAAGAAGTTGACTGAATTGCAGAGAAACGATAGAAACAAAACGGTAACATTCATGTTTCGAGAAGACGAACTCGGATGCGTTCGGAGAGCCAGGAAAAAAAATGTCTTTGACGGAGGCACATCAGTTTTATTTTGTTATCTATGGAGGAAGTTTTTGATTTCATCGTGGAAGCGATCCACTACCTTCGCCTGAAGAAGCAGAAGAAATTACTTTACCCAAAGGCCGATGAAGCCGACGCCGATGAAGGCGAATTTGGTGAGCGGAAGGACGGGTTGTAGGGGAGGAAGGAGAACCGAAAAAAGAAAAAAAAGGTTGCACAGTGATACAGTGCCAGACTACAAATCCAAAGGTCGCGGGTTCGATCCCCGCTAGGTCCTAGGATTTTTTATCTGTCACTTTCCACTTATTTCACCTCTGGCAGTATTGCTCATGTGGAAAATACTGCGTAGCACCGTGGTTCGGAACCCACGTTAAACTGTAGGTCCCCCTATAACTGCCTGGGTAAGTCAGTTCAAAGGTAGGAGGAAGGCAACGGCATACCACCTCCAAACAGGAACTTGCCTAGTAAAGCACTGTGGTGTTCAAATCAATCTTCGGATTGTTAACTGCTTTACCTTTTTTACAGTGAAGGGCAGCTTTTGTTGTATTAACGCGATATAGGGGAAAGAGTGTCACGGAAATGATGCACGAGTTGAGGTGGAAATCATTTAAAAAAAGGTCGTTATTCGTTGCGACGAGATTTTTTGCTAAATTTCTCTTCCGAATACCAACATATTTTGGTAGTACCTACCTGCATAGGGAGACATGATCATCTTAAAAAATGAGCAGAGATTTAAGTGTTCCTATTTCCCGAGCGCTATTAGAGATGGAACGGTAGAGAAATGTCATAAAAGCGCTTAGATAAACACTCTGTCATGCACTTCAATGTGATTTGCAGGGTATTTAGGTAGACATAGGTGTAAATGTACTGAACTAGAGCTATCAATAATCGAAAGTGATTAACTTTCTCCGAACAAGAGTATATCTTTATATACATTTCCAGTATACAGTTTCAAGCTGTCTAACTGTGTATGTTTCCATTATGCCTCAAATAGAGCAAGACTTGGCGCTTTGGTTTATACCTACCATAAGGGCACATTGAGCTCGTGTGCCAAATTGTCACTATGATAAAACAATCCTTCTCAGATTTCGAATCCCTGGGTATCTGTAATTTTAATAATCCATTTTTAATGCTCTCGCTAAGATGAACAAAGCTAAAGGATAGATCAGGGGAGCCTTTTTAAGGGATCTCTTTCACAGATGAGGTATAAGCTGTAAAATTTCTTCAAATTAACGTCAGTATTACATAGAAAATCAAGAAAGAAGACAAGTATTCAAGGTTGAAAGCAAGTAATCTCTGTTCTGATGATTTTTGTTTATTTCAAACTAATTTTCGGCTTCTTAGGCCATCATCAGGAAACAACTGACTGTTGTCCACAAGAGAAAATATTTAATGGATTAACAAGACATAACCCAAAACCATACAGTATTTGGTGATGTCATTCATTGAGATGCTGTAAAACAAAGCACTCGTCACATATGCTTTACGCTAAGCTTGAATTCTGACATAGTGAATAATAATTTACGCCAGGGGCAGAATTACTGGATTCACTCGACATACTATATATAATTTTGACCTTTTCGCAAAATGTAATTTACAATATTTAGAAAACAAATATAGTTTGTGCGACGATTACTGTTTTTGGCAGTTTCTTAACGACTTATATCACCTTGTTTGTCTGTTATATCTTTAATTATAACTTTTGGTTAACCAAGCACCAGTGCCTCCTGTGGAGGCTACGCAGTCGTTTTCTTATAATTGCATAGTAAGCCGAAAACTAGATTGAAATAAACAAAAATCAATAGAACGAAAACAGTTTGTTTTGCCCTTTAAATATGGAATTCTTCTGCCAATAAGTGATGAATGAGTATGTAAATAATTTAAACATTTATATTATTATGAGAAGCTTACACTCTTGAAATTAATGTACATTGTACTTCTTTAGCTATAACGTTATAACTTATGTCACTGGTGCTATTTCCTTCCTTGTCACGCAATATCCTATGTTCTTAACGAATGAAGGGTCACTAACAGTACAAACATCAACACATCAGGATATTACATACTCTTTGTGTTGTAACAGTGTAAGGTGTGGTGGTGAAAAACTGTGATGGATAGGAATGATTCCGGCTGGACAAGGTTAATGTGGGTTAATACAATAGGAAGACAGGAGCGGCTGATCCTGAATTAATTAGTGAAATTTTGCATCACATCAAATAATTTGCATGATTTGCCCTGTTTCAGTTCCAATTGTAATGAGACTCTTCCACTTCCTGCAAGTGGCATAAAATATAATTAATAATTTGTCCCCACCAAAACTCTAACGAACTAACTGGGATCTGACGACTAATAATGTTGAAAAAGCATCTTTCAAATCCAGCAATATTTATTACACCTGTTTAAGCAGGATAAAACACACAATGATATATCCAATAATGAAATCATAAACAACAAGAATACATTTATAACCAAATAAGAAAGAACAATCTAATGCATATGAAGTTACTCAAATTATTACGAAACTGGAAATTAGTAACGACTGGCAAGTCAGAAACCCTATCGTGAAATAATATAATGTTCTTAGCGGGATAATCGAGTCGGAATACCAGTGTAGGGTTGACTTTCCTAACTACACAATCGCCACTATAAGGCAGAACCTGATGTATCGACTATATGTTGCTGGCGAGCGCTTTGCCATACATTACCAAACTGACGACTTGCGTGTGAAGGTGCTGCGCTGCAGTGGCGTGGGGGCAGGGCGACTGTGAGCTGAAAATTTGCGCGTCCACGAAATTAAAAAAAAAAAAAACCTCGCTCCTAGCTCGGAAGCTGTACTCCCTGCTATCAGCCTCTGTGCACTCGGCAGTACACAGTGCCTACGATCTCAAACAATTCTGCCAAGTCAGGACCACTTCAGTGAGCGTAGACAAGTACGCACGAGTACTGAAGGTCTAAATGACTCCATAAGTTGAGTATATCGCAACTAGTGCTTCGGTGCACTAGTATTGGCTGGCTGACCTTATTCAAACCATAAACAAGAACAATCCGCTCAAGTATAAATCTCAGAGTATACCCTGAAACTTATACAAGTTCACTCGTTCAAGTATCGGCTCAATAAGCAAAATCTCCAAGTGCGCACACTGGGAGGACAGGACGCCACCAGACGCGTCCGTACTCCAGCGCTACGAAACACGAAGTCCTCTTCTATCACCGCGTATCCGCGCAAGACCCCCCGAGAAACGCCGTTTTTACGTAAAGCCAATCAGCGTCGAGTTCTCGAACTCCAGCCAGTAAAATCTCACAAGACAACCGAAAAACTGGCGCTTTGAACATCAGCCAATCAAAGACGGCATCCCTTCCACACACACTTTTGTCGCGATTCTCGCTAAACGGCTCTAACCATCGCCTGTGGGAGCGGCTGCCTAGCCTCCAGCAACATTCCGTCGCTTTCCCTTTCGGACCCTCGGCCACAGCCGTGTGCCCTGCTATCTTCTAAAAAGCGCAGACGATGCCTCTCCTTCACAGTTTGGGCACAGACAAATATGTTACTCTGTGGTTTGGGACACAAGGCTACATTTTTACGACCTACTGCCCTGCCAGTGTGCCACCCAAGGTCAGCGCGCCCGGCCTCCTACGGCACCACAGGGCGCAGGTAGGAAGGAATTCGCCCTCTCAGGCCCAAGTCAGCTCTGCATCTCATCTTAGCAAAACTCTTCCCTGCATCGTATTCCCGACAGCAATAGAAAATTGTATGTACAGGACTCATTAAGACAATACGTCAACAATAAACATCGATAATAAAGATAAGAGATGGACTGCCATATCTCAACAGTATAATTTATTGCACACACAGGATGGTACAACAAATACATCAAACGAACAGTACTGTGGTGGCAAGTCACGGACACATCTAATGTTTACTTATGAAACCGGCGAGAGCTACAACATGACTGAGGCACGCCTCGCACACCGCGTGCTCACCCTGTCGTGACGGCGCTGCAGGCCCTCAGAGGCGGCGCCATCCTGCGGCGGACTCGGCCGTGGCGCGTCTTTCAGATGCCGCGGACGGACGGGACGCGGCTTGCAGTGGCGCGCTCCAATATCCCTCCCCTCTTCCGCGAAGCCGACATCGCAGGTGGAGGCGGAAGACGGCCGGCGAAGCTGGATATGGCGGCCACGGGAGTCGCCCACGTGACCCTGCGGCGGGGGCGACCGCGGCGGGACGGAAGCCGGCCGGAGACGGCGAGCGCCTCCATCGCCTCATCTGCGTCCGAGGGGATGTCAGCACGTTGCTGCGTGGTTAACCAGTCCGGGGGCACGTAGGGGGGGAAGTGCCCACACCAGCGGCGACCAGGTCGTGGCAGGGTCCCCGCTAGAAAAGGTGACAGTGGCGAAGAGCCCAGTGGCATCTCGACGTCGCCACTGAAGGATGACGCCTCCCCTGCCGGCGCTCCCCTCACCGCCGGTGCGGAAAACGACACGGCCGCGTCCGTAGCAGGACCCGAGCAGGCAGGAGTGGGAGCGACGGAGGGGTACCGGCCGCAGCGTCGACCCGCGGGGTGTCAGGCCGCATCTCGACGTCATCATCAGCGGCCGACTGTCGGCTTTTGGACGCCCATCCGTAGCGCCACTTGCCCGAGCCTCGTCAAGCGTCGGCTCCGACGGTAAGGCGTCGTCGTAGCGGTGGGAAGGGAGCAAGAACGCAGCAGAGGCTGCCGTGCGACAGCCGTCGGCGGAAGGAGGACGGTGCCACCGTGATGTCAGATGGATTCCTCTCTCGACCTCCGAATCTACGGAGGGGTATTCGAGAGGTACAGACGTGAGATCTGAAGGTGGTGGGGTGGGGCCCCACCGAGGACGTAGTTGGCTGAGATGGCGGGAGATCGTCACCCCGTCTGCATCTACCATGCACATCTGTCGACCACGCAAACGCCATACTACACCTGGCGTCCACCCTGGGCGGCGGCCAAATGTGCATGCTCAGACAGGGGCGCCTGGTACGTAACGTCAAGTGTGTTTGGGCATCTCAGGTCGGGGCTCTGTGCACAGCAGGTGCAACAGCGTCCGGGGCTGGCGGGGCCGGCGGACCTCCGCCGGGATCCGACCATTAATTGGTGTTATCCGATAAGTACTAAGAAATAAGGGGAGCGCCGCCGCCTCGGCGGATGACTTTTCCAGGCACTTACAAAGTTGTGATTTAAGTTCCCACAACACGCTCTGCGTCCCCATTGGACTGGGGGTGGAAAGGAGCCGAGGTGAGGTGGGAATTACCATTATTAGTGCAAAATTGTTGAAAATAAGACGACGTGAATAGTGGGCCATTATCAGAGACGAGCGTCCGAGGAAGGCCTTCAATAGCAAAGATCTGTACCAGGGCTCTGACCACATCTTCTGCCGTAGCGGAGCGCATACGCACTGATAATTAGACAGTGCATCTACCAGCACAAACCACATTGACTGACAGAGAGGGCCGGCCAAGTCCACATGAATGCAGTCGCAGGGGTGCTCCAGAGTAGGCCACGGGCAAACAGTGCTCTGGGGGGAGCTTGCTGGGTAGCACACTGAGTGCACGTACGAATCAACTGCTCAATGGCGGCATCGATTCCCGGCGAATAGAAAAAATGGCGTGCAAGTAACTTCATGCATGTGATACCCCAGTGACCCCGATGTAACAGAGTTAACATACGAGCCCGTAAGTCGGACGGAATAACGACATGAGGCTCGTCAGAATCGGTACTGAGGAGAACACCAACGATAAGGGCCAGCCTCTTTGTCGGACAATCGCTCAGGTCACCCGGCAGTGACATGCTTAAGCACCTGCCGGAACACAGGGTCCCGACAGGTGGCTGGCATGACTCTATTGGCCGTAATCAGAAGTCGCTAAACTGCATCGTGCAAACGTTAGTCAATCTGAAAAATCGCCACTTCGTCTTTGTCGAAGGAAGGGTCGGGGCCCATGGGCAGACGGGACAAGGCGTCAGCATTAGCATGGTGCGACGAGGGCCGATAATGAATTTCGTAGTGATAGGCACTCAAAAACAGAGCCCAACGCTGAAGACGTTGCGAAGTCCGGTCTGGAAGATGAGAACGCGGACCAAACAGTGCCACCAGTGGTTTGTGATCCATGATAAGGTGGAATTTAATGTCTTAGAGGAACACATGAAACTTCCGAACAGTGTAAACAATCCCCAAAGCCTCTTTCTCAATCTGAGAATAATTACATTGGGCATCTGACAACGTCTTAGACGCGTAGACAATGGGATACTTGGAACTATCATCCAGTTTGTGGGCCAACACCGCTCCAATCCTGTGCTGAGAAGCATCCATAGCTAAAACTAGCTGTCGGCCTCGTGTAAATGTGCCAAGGCAAGGTGAAGACTTTAACATTATTTTGATGCTTGCGAATGCCGGCTCACAAGCAGTAGACCACACAACCAGAAAACCTTTCTTTCGGAGTGCGTTCAAAGGATGAGTGACATCCGCCACGCTAGGAAGAAATTTGGAGTAGTAGCTAACCTTGCCCAAAAAGGACTGGAGTTTCTGCAAATTGGTAAGACGAGGAAGATGGTCAATCGCCGTAACCAATTCTGACCTAGGGCGGACGCCATCTCCTGACACCAGGTGTCCCAAATACTCAATTTCAGGTTGAATGAACTGTGATTTTTGACGAATGCATTTGAGGCCTGTCGCGTGCAATTTCGTGAACAAGAGCCGCAGGTTGTTGAAGTGATCTGTGCGGGAAGAACCGGTGATGATGATATCGTCCAGATAGTTCGCACAGCACGGAACGTCGTCCAATAACTGTTGCAAGAACCGTTGAAATATCGAGGGCGCACTCGCGACCTCAAACAGCAGACGTTTGTAGCGGTACAGCCCGAAAGGAGTATTGAGAACCATGAATTGTTGAGAATCAGAATCTAAGGGAAGTTGGAGATACGCTTCCGCCAAATCAATTTTTGAAAAACATCCACCGCCCGCCAATTTCGCATAAATGTCGTCCGGGCGGGGAATGGGAAAACAATCTATCACTGACTGCGAGTTAACCGTAGACCTGAAATCACCGCACAACCGAAGGGCTCCCGTGGGTTTCTTTATTATCACCAGAGGTGTCGCCCAAAGGCTAGAGGAAATTGGTCGATGATACCCAAGCCGTGCAACCGATCCAACTCGTCCTTAACCGCTGGGCGCAAAGCAAAAAGAATAGGCCGGGCGCGACAAAATTTCGGAACCGCTGTAGGTTTGGGAGTGATGTGCGCCTCGTAACCAGTGTCCATTTCCAAACCCGCCGAGAAAAGTGCTCCAAACTCGCGTCAAAGGGAATTCAATTCATTATACGGTATGGAGTCAGACACAAGATGAACAGCGTCATGAACGCTGAAACCAAACGCCGTGAATGCATCCAGGCTGAAAATGTTTTCCGAAGCCGCGCTTGTGACGGCCAAAACGTGACGGCGCGCACTACGTGCTGGTACTCCACCTCAATCGTAAACTGACCGAGAACTGGAATCGGCTGTTCACCATAGCCGACCAACGACGAGAAGTTTTAACGAGAGGCGGCTTTCCAAGTGCCAAATACGTATCCAAATTTACTACAGAGACAGAGGCACCGGTATCAACTTGAAAACGGAACGGACGATTTTGAATAAGAAGTGTGACATAAATCTTTGATGAAGTGACCTGCTCCTGTCCAGGTGCGGTAGAAAGGCAGTTTACTTCCACGTAGGACTCGTCTGAATACGGCGGCCGATCGCGTGCAGAAGTCCGACAAACAGCCGCCACGTGGCCTTGTTTACGGCAGGACGCGCACCGCGCGCGGTGGAAGGGGCAGTGCGGGCGATAGTGCGCACGAAAACAAACCGGGCAAGAGGGAAAGTCGCGTTGTCGCAATGGAATGGCGGAAGGTAATCGTGAAGAACACGAAGACGACGAAAAGGAGGGCGAAGAACGATGCCTGTGGGGGCACGAGGACTGTACCGCCGCCACCTCTACCTTTTCCTCAAACTGATCCGCTGCCGCCTTACACACCTCAAAAGCTTATGCAATAGACAGAACTTCGTCAAGGGTGGGATCCTGTAACCGCAAATCCTCGTGGCGCACAGCCCTATCAGGAGCCGAACGGACAACAACGTCGCGAATTGAGGAATCTGCATACGACTGCTGACAATTTGCACACACAAAACCACACTTACGACTCAAACCGCGGAGGTCTGCCACCCAGGACTGATACGACTGACCAGGTTTCTTTCTGCTTTGATGAAAATACAGTCTGGAAAGCACCACATGCGTTTGCTGCCGATAAGAACTAAGCAATTCCGACATACGGGAAAAAGATAACTCGGCGGACTCTGATAGCGGAGCTAGTTTTCGGAGTAAACGCGCTCGATCCACGACAAGAAGAAAGACTTTTGTAAGTCAGGATCCGTTACCTTAAAAGCCGCAAAATGCTGCTGTAGACACCGCACGTAGGTGTCCCAGTCTTCCTTAGACTTTTGGAAAGCCGGAAAAGCCGGAGGAGCGGGAAAGGGGGGGGGGGGCGGGGGTAGGCCTGGGGCGGCGGCAAAGGGGCCGCAGCGGGACGAGAAGACGTAATCAACTCCGTAAGCAAATCTAGCTGTTGCTGCTGCTTTTTCAGTATCTGAAGCAACGCCGGATCCATAACTACCGCAAACGGAAAAAAAACACGCGTAAGAACGAAACTCGTCGCCAATTATACTGTTGTAACAGTATAATTTATTGCACACACAGGACGGTACAACATATACATCAAATGTTCAAATGTTTGTTAAGCTTATGGGACTTAACTACGGGGTCATCAGTCCCTGAACTTACAAACTACTTATCAACTACCTTATATTAAGGACGGCACAAATGTCCATGCCCTAGGGGGGATTCGAACCCCCGACCGTAGTGGCCGTGCAGACCGTGACTGGAGCGCCTCAGTCCCCGCGGCCACCACGGCCGGCAACATATACATCAAACGAACAGTACTGTGGTGGCAAGTAACGGACACACCTAATGTTTACATATGAAACCGGCGAGAGCTACACATGACTGAGGCACGCCTCGCACACCGCGTGCTCGCCCGGTCGTGGCGGCGCTGCAGGCCCTCAGAGGCGGCGCCATCGTGCGGCGGATTCGGCCGTGGCGCGTCTTTCAGATGCCGCGGACGGACGGGACGCGGCTTGCAGTGGCGCGCTTCAACACTTTGCTACCTGGGAACTCAAAAATTTGCAAGTTTTCTACCGTACGATGTATCCCTCTGAAAAGATACTGTATTTCCTCCTGTTTCAGGACTATCTGCATGAATCACATTTCTTGTTCTCCATATTCTGCCTACGTCTTTGTGCAACCGTCAGCTATACTACACATTCAGTAACAGAACTAACAGGAGTCACAGCAGGAGACCAACGCTAACAAATGTAAGTTGAAAAAAAGAGAGGAGGAGAGGGGGGGGGAGGGAGAGAGAGAGATAGAAATAGGACGTCCTGCATCTTCTTGCGTCTGGATTATGTAGCTGAAGATTCTCAGTAGGAAATAACACAAACATTTTACTTGTTTACAGTATGAAAACGATTTTATAAACCAAATTAGAAGTGGTAAGGTTTTTTCTTACTTTAAAAATTTATATTTTGTGTTAATTACAGGCGTAATGCTACGGACTCTGCGGTCGTTACTGTCAGAAGATCCAGTACTCCCTCGGGCATTGGTTTGTGTGTGTTGCCCTTAGCGTAAATTAGTTTAAGTAGTTTATAAGTCTAGGGACTGATGACCATAGCAATATGGTCTATTACGTTTAAAAACATTTGAACATTTTTCGTTAATTATACAATACTACCCAGCACATTTCACATTATTGGGTCACACCAGTGACTTTCACTGCATTTCACTACTATGGGTTAACTATTCTACTACTAATACTTGATACACAGAGTTATTACTTATGTTACTATCTGCGGTGATCTCAGGTGTGCCAGATGAAATACACATCTAATTTATTTTCCGTTGTCCTTCAAGCGAAACCCAGTGGACGTATCTCTGGCACTGGCTAGCCGTGAATTTTGCTGCAGCTACTATCTCTTTCATTGTTTTGCTAATCACATACTAAATTTATGTTACATAAATGCGTTCACGTAAGAAAGTTACAATGCAGGTTCATCCTAAAGTAACATTAAACAGGATGAGCCAACGACACCTCTCGGCGCGGAGGTAGAAATAGTTCGGCATCCGCAAAATCTCGCTACTTGGCCAGAAGATGATGACTCTGTCACTGGTGCAAATATTTTCAAAGCCTATTTAATGTGTTGTTCCGACACCACTGGTAACTGACATCCAGCGAAGAGGAGAATGAGACCACGCCCTTTCCTTGAACTAACTGCATGAGCCAGCCTTAAGTATATGTCGATGTTACAACTAACTGTAAACTGATACTGATGTAAATTAAGATGAAAAAGTTGTGTAAGGTTGTAGTATGTATCTTTGAAGCTGACACTGCTCGTAATGAATAAGTCTGATAAGTAACCTGTCTCAGAACTTGAATAAAGGCTACTGCGTCCTCGCAAATAAAATTATGTTTCTCTCAGATTGCTCTAGAAACCTTGGGAATTTGAGTTATTACGCAGCAAAAACTCTCACCTTCTGCTTTTTCATACTTCAGTTTTAGACTTTCTTTTATAACGCTTGTTCTTCAAATGTTGTTCAAATGTTTGTATAGCTTATGGGACTTAACTACGGGGCCATCAGTCCCTAAACTTACAAACCACTTATGAACTAGCTAATCCTAAGGACGGAACAAATATCCATGCCCGAGGGGGGATTCGAACCCCCTACCGCAGTGGCCGCGCTTGTTGTTTCGTCCCGTCGCTTGGATTGAGGAACTGCGCGGCAGTTGGCTTTAATATATGTAAACGAACAATGTTTTTTTCATAATTAATGTAAATCAATAATCTAATTGCTATGAGCACTTCTCCACGGGCCGGCCTCGGTGGCCGAGGGGACTGAGGCGCTTCAGTCACGGTCTGCACGACTACTACGGTCGGGGGTTCGAATCCCCCCTCGGGCATGGATATTTGTGCCGTCCCTAGGATAAGCTAGTCGATAAGTAGTTTGTAAGTTTAGGGACTGATGACCCCGTAGTTAAGTCCCATAAGCTATACAAACATTTGAATTTGAACTTCTCCACGAAAGGCGAAAGATTCGACTTCGTGTCTCCCACCCGACATTCAGTTTTAATCTGTCGCGAAATTTCGAATTAACTATAGATTGAGAAATCATTCTGGAAACTGAGTCATCTGCCCGAAATATCTTTTCTTCCAGAACTCCTCGTTCAGCGACGTTTGCAAGAGAGCTTCTGTGAAGATCGGCTAGTAGAGGTGTAATTCTAGATGTAAAGCTGTGTGGCAGTGCGTTGTAAGTCCTGCGTGCATAGCTCACACAGTACAGAAGTTTCCCGCAAAGGACAAGGATTCCCGGCTTGTGTTCCGGTCTTGCACAATGTTTTAATCTGCAACGAAGTTTTCTAATGTTTCCGTTTGTGAAAGTTCAGCTTACAGCAGAATGAACGTGTTGAGGTGTGGCTTCTGCACTGATCTTTTGAAATTAATATTTAACCAATACCAGCATTCTTACACATGGTTTGCGTGCAGATAAGCAGTATGTGATCACTTAAGTATGGTGATGATGATTCCGTGTAGCATTTTTGGCCGTTAGACTCTTCTGGGATCGTGTTTAGACAGCCTCGTGCAAGTCTTTTAATGACTGCACTTAGGCGATTAGCGCGTCTATGATGATGAGGACGAAACAACACCCAGTCCCCGAATAGAAAAATCTCCGACCGGTCCGAATCGAATCCGGGCCCCCTGCGTGGCAATCTAGCACGCAGTCCATTGGACTACGTAGGTGGACTTAATTACGATGAACAGTTAAGGCTGAAGCACGTCCATCTGGAATGTTCCACTAATATTACATCTACATGTACATACATAATCCACAATCCACCGTAAGGTGCGTTCCGGAGGGCACAGTGTACCACTAACAGGCATTTCCTTTCCTATTCTACTCCCAAATAGAACGAGGAAAACATGAATGCCTATCTGCCTCCGTATGAGCCCTAATTTCTCTCACCTAGTCTTTGGATGATTACGCGAAATGTAAGTAGGCGGCAGCAAGATCGTCCTACACTCAGCTTCAAATTCCGGCCCTCTAAATTTACTTAACAGAAATTCACGAAAAGAACGTCGTCTTTCTTCCAGCGATCCCCAATTGAGTTGCCGGAGCATTTCCGTGACACTCGCGCATTGGTCGAACCTACCAGTAACGAATCTAGCTGCTCGTCTCTGAACTGCTTCTACGTTTTCCTTTAAACTGATCTGCTGCGGGTCCCAAACACTAGATCAATACTGAAGTCGTGATCGTACAAGCGTTTTATACGCGGTCTCCTTTACAGATGAAGTACATCATCCCAAAATTCTCCCAATAAACCGAAGTCTGCTGTCCGCCTTACTCACAACTGTCCTTACATGTTCGTTCCATTTCATATCGCTCTGCAATGTTACACCCAGATATTTCAACGACGCGACTGCATGAAGCAGCTCACTACTAACGCTGTATTCGAACTTTCTGGGATTGTTTTTCCTACTCATGCTCATCACCTTACATTTTTCTACATTGAGAGCTAGCTGCCATTCTTCGCACCAACTAGAAATTTTGTCTAAGTCATCATGTATGCTATCACATTCAATCAAAGTCGACACCCTCCCATACACCACAGCATCATCAGCAATCTGTCGCAAATTACAAGTTACTCTGTCCATCAGATCATTTATATAGATAAAAAATAATAGCGGTCCTATGGAAGGAAGGAAGCTTGGAGTTTAACGTCCCGTCGACAACGTGGTCATTAGAGACGGAGCTTACGCTCGAAAGGTTTGGGTGAGGATGTGGAAGGAAATCGGCCGTGCCCTTTCAAAGGAACCATCCCGGCATTTGCCTGGAGTGATTTAGGGAAATCACGGAAAACCTAAATCTGGATGGCAGCAGGCGGATTTGAACCACCGTCCTTCCGAATGCGAGTCTAGTGTGTTACCACTGCGCCACCTCGCTCGGTAGCGGTCCTATCACACTCCCCTGGGGCACGCCTGACGATACACTCGTCTCTGATGAACACTCGCCGTCGAGAATAACGTACTACGTTCTATTACTTAGGAAGTCTTCCAGCCAGTCACAAATCTGTGAACCTATTCCATATGCTCGTATCTTCCTTAGCAGTCTGCAGTGTGGCACCGCGTGAAACGCCTCTTTGAAATCGAGAAAAACATAGTCCGCCTGTTATCCTTTATCCATGGCTCGAAAGATGACATGTGAAAAAACGGCAAGCTGAGTTTCACATGAACGTTGTTTCCGAAACCCGTGCTGATTCATAGAAAGAAGCTTTTCCGTCTCAAGGAAATTTACTATATTCGAACTGAGAATATGCTCCAAAATTCTACAGGAAACTGATGTCAACGATATTGGCATGTAATTATATGAGTCAGTTCTCTTTCCTTTCTTATAAAAGGGAGTCACCTGCGCTTTTTTCCAATCGCTAGGAGCCTTGCGCTGAATTAAAGATTCGCGATAAATGCAAGATAAGTAAGTGGCCAATGCCGCAAAATACTATTTGTAAAACCGAACTGTTATTCCATCCGGACCAGGAGACTTTTTGTATTTAGCTCTCTCAGCTTCTTCTCTACACCTCCATTTCGGAGTTAGTACGTTGATCAAATGATGGTACATTTGTGCAGTCCACCTGCGTGAAAGATTTATAAAGGTTAAGTTTAGAGCTTCAACTATCCGTTTGCTTTCTTCTATTACTGCCCCGAAATGATTAACTAGTGGGCTTTGACCAGCTTATCGATTTTACATAGGACCAGAATTTTTTTCGGGTTCTCGTAATGATCTTTTGCTAAGGTGTTGTTGTAATTATAGTATGCTTCGCGCAACGATCTTTTATAAACGCAACCGAAACTATGGCATCGAGAGCTATTAGAAGGTTGGAAACGGGACAGACACAAATGGAGGTGGCTGCAGCTGTTGGAGTGAGACAACAGGCAGCAACGTATGGTAAGATTCGTCAAGATATTGGAAGAGAGGTACACAACTGGTTGTTTAAAGTACGCTAAGGTACTTCGAACATCGTGATCAGGCATGCATACGGCAGTAAACATGTCTCTAGTATGTGAAAACAAGAACTAGCTTCGCATTAGCGCACGATTTACCGTTCGCTGCATTGGCGGCGGCTGCGCGTGCGACTCTGAAATCCTATCAAGAAATATCTGCTTAAATATGAAACTGAACTGAATCATCCAAAACTTCCTATTAAAGTTGATGAAGTCAAGATCCACTAACTTCCCTAGTCAAAAATTAGTATAGCAGGGTACGTTGATTCAGCAAACTAGCCCACTGTCGTGACTCTCTCGTCCACTGCTCGCTCTGTGAAAGTGCCATAATTACAGGTGAAGCTTGCCATTCAACACATGGTACCGCGCACTTCTGTTTATGGCACAAGGTAAACTACAGTGGATCACTAATAATTCACAGAAGCGGTCACATACTGCCAGCACCAGTCACCGTGAGAGAAGAAACCTTCTAGTAGCAAAATGAGTTGTATATGTGTTTCGCATTCTTCCCCAGTCTGCGGGCAAGGCCACCTGCTCTGGATGGCCTATGAGAAGCACTGTTACAAACTGTCCACATCGTGTTCCCGCAATACCAGCTTATTTTACTAGCCAGCAAGGTGCGTTTTGAAAGCTGATACAATATGTTTGTACCTGTGTGTCGCGCCGGTGTTTATGTTTAGGAAAAAATCGCACTGACGTGTTTTACGGCCCACTTTAGATTTGTAGTTTTATAAGTTTTTGCAAACATTTTGGTCCAAAATTATAATCTAAACAATAAAAGAATAATTAATTAGAGTGTCTGAAACCCTTTTAGGGAAAAAAAATTGGGTAGTGGCCGGTTCCGATCCACCGACCTTCAGCGTTATACGCTAACGCCTTGCCCCCTATGCTACAGCTACGAATCGAAAGACGACTTCTTTAATCTCCTACTATTGATGGCCGTTGTTAACTGATACTAATATGGAATTTGTAGACACTAAATTATCATTTATCGTACGAAGAACGATGTGTTTTTGTTAATTCTTCAGTGCGCTATTGCTTTGATATGACAACGTGTAAGTTACAATAAGAAAATCATCAAATACGCGCAAGATGGCGTATGCCACAGAGTGTTCTTCGCGAGGAATGTCACGTGACATCTCCTAACGGCTGGTTTTCGTTAATTCAATGGAGGGTGTCAAATCTCCGTTATTTTTGCAAATATGTCTCAAACGATACGAGATATGAAAAAAACATAAGGGAGCTAAGTTGTAGAGACTTTTCTCCTCTACCAATTAGGTTATTCAATTTTCGTGTCAGATGAACGGTTCGTTTGCAATTACAATTATATTACAAACGGCTTTTTTTGGTTTTACTACCGTATTTTTTGTCCGAAAAATTAAAAGGGAGGTTCTGGTCTCTCGCGGCCTATAATCATGTCCGTAAAATTTGGTGCTGATCGGTTGAACGGTTCGTCTTAAAACAGGGAACACCTTATGGACAGACAGACGGACAGACAGACAGACATACATCCCAAAATCGCCGTTATTTTTGCAAATATCTTTGAAACGGTACGAAATATGAAAAAAACATAATAGAGCAAAGTTGTAGAGAATTTTCTCCTTTACAAATTAGGTTATTCAATTTTCGTGTCAGATGAATAGTTAAGCCGTTATTTTCATTTAAATTTCGAGCTGTCAAAAGACGATCGCAAGCCCCACTTTTAGTGTTACTACCGTAACCTAAAGTGGGCCAAAAGTGGGTGGGTCAGTGAATCACCGAGGCTGTTCGTGTAGCCACCCAGACCGCTCTTTTTTTAGAATTTAAAAGCCTTCTAGCTGGTCCACCCGTTGCGAGGATCCGTCTCGGGCGACGCTGTCTGGAGTTTTTTCTCCAAGCAACCTGTTCTCTTCCTCGAAAACAAACACAAGGGAGCTCCCCTACCACGTCACGCAAAATAAATGTATGTCCATCAGCAGCCTCGTAATAAATGATGCGTTCTTAGACACAATGACTTTTACAAGTACAGTAATTACTGTGCCTAATTACCAACACAAATACCATGTGTGGTGTATCAAACTAATCAGAAACGTATTACAGTTCTGTTCATACACACAAAAATGGCATGTAATGAGGAATAAAAAATCTTCTTTCAGGTGACAATAGTTAAATCAGTGGTAACCAGGTAAGCTGTTTAGTTTTTGTGAAGTATTTTTTTTTATCCCAGCCTCGTCGCCACTTTTGTATCCCATCCTCGTCATTACTTTTGTGTCTCGTTTCCGCCGGTTATCCTGGGTGTCGGTGGCCGAGTAGAGACCGACACAGGGAAATAGGATGCACGAGGTGCACGCGTGTGCAGCTACAAAGTTCATGACTGCGAACTAAGTGTACTGCTGAGACGTAGGTTAACTAGGTAGAGGCCTGCCTACTGATGAGTCCGTTTCAGTGCCTGTCCTAATCCCAAGTGACCGATGCAGTTCCGTGGTGGCTACGAGCGGAGTTGCAGCAGAGGGCGCTCGTGGCTGACGACGTAAGAACGCCGCGCCGTGCATGCATGGCGGCGCGCGGCGAAAGTACGTGGCGCGCACTTCAGACTTGTGCGACACCACAGTTTTGACATCTTGCACTGTAATAGGTGAGTAAAATTCTGGTTTTGGTATAACGGTTTAGGGGTCGGTAATGGTAACGTAAGGTGGGATGGATGTGTTACCACAATTGTTTGTGGTGAATACGAGAGGTACAGTCTTAGCAAAAAAAAAAAAAAAAAAAAAAAAAAAAAAAAAAAAAAAAAAAAAAAGTCACTCACAATTCAACATCTGGCGATATACACACAACACTGCCAGAGACGTAAGGGTCTTGAGGAAATGTTATCTGCTGACGATTATATAGCAAGCTGCGTAAGCTTCTGGTCCCGTGATAAACCTCGAGCAGTTTAATTATTCAGTTGCGAGTTTGAATACACTAACACCTATTTTTATTCTTTTCTTGTTTCAGCATTTTGATGACTGCTTGTGTTATCAGTGTGGGGAAACCTCGAATACTTCCTAACCCACCCGTAACAGCGAAAACTTCCTGAAATACTTCCACAAAAGAGCTCACGGCTGCATCCAGATCATAACTATTTACACTCTGGAGTCCCTTCGTCGACAGCAGCGTGCAGCTACTAGCTGTGGACACACGGCACCAGCCGCCTCACCTCAGACGCCTAAAGGCCAGATGACAGTCTATTCATCAAATTATTTTCTTACCTGACGGTCTATCTATATCTATAAATGTGAATGTCTGTTCGGTTACGTTTATCACGTCTGAAACACAAGACATACAGCGCTAAAAATTTGTACAGTTACTAATGTCTACCCGGGGAAGGCTTTAGGCACGGTGTTATGGCGGTAGGATAGCTATATATATATATATATATATATATATATATATATATATATATATATATATATTAATGTGAATGTCTGTTCGGTGTACGCTCATCACGTCCGAACGACAAGACGCAGAGACTTAAATATTTGTACAGTTACTAATTTATACGTGAGGAAGGTTTTAGGCACGGTTCTACGGTTCTATAGCGATCTGATAGATATTTAGTAATTTGAAGAATACAACGCGAAATGCGGAACAATAATTACTCTTAGAAAATTATATTTACTTTTTGAAAATGGTTTTATTGGTTGCATTGTTGCTTGAGGGTTGATAATGATAAAAGGATGGAGTATATTGAGATGGAAAGTTATCGGTGTATACAAAATTCTACGTGCGTGTGTGTGTGTGTTAATATTTCGCTCTGCAGCGAAAACTACAGAACGCAAACAAATGGTCTGTGTGTAATTGTTGTCCGAAGTCTCCCGTTGTACACCAAAGCAGTTCCATGCCGATAGCTATAAGGGGGTGGAAGATATGGTGGTTGAAAGTCGTCAAATTATTAAAAAAAATCGGACTGAAGGCCAGCGATGACGTTTGCGAATCAACAGCAAGGAGGTTACACACAGCGAAACTTAATGCCACAGACCATATCTTTGGTTCATGCGTGCTACAATGTCTTCAGCTCTTTCTCCGTAAGGATAAGCATACGAATAAGGAAATATAACAATAAATAAAGCAGTGAAAAAGAAATTTATTTTAATACATATCTTTTAAAAAAATCGATTTGACGTTTCGCGCATTACATCAAGTGATCGATCTGTGGTATTATTACAATCATTATTGTTGAATTTCGTAAATGGATTCTTCGAAACGAGTGCATTTTTACGTGTGATTTGATCTACACTACTTACTTTCCTGACAAATGGTAAGTGCATAGACTTCTGCAATATGATAGGAATAGCACACTACTGAAAGATAGCTTGTCTATCATAATCAACCAACACGCGAGCGGAGCCGCGGGTTTAAGCTCGTTTCTTATATTTGGTGACTGATAATTGTCAAAACACACAGGAAAAAAATTCTCTTGTTTCAAGAAAGATTCATTTGGCATGAAATATTTACTGCATTGAAAAAGTCTGGATTGCAGACATACGCGATGAACTGCGACCATTTATCTGCCATGTGCCATTTGCATGCACTAGTTAAGGTCCAGACGTCAGTGTAGGTGTACTGCATGCTCTAACTAAATGCAACAGAAATCAAAGTGATACTCTCGTTGCATTTTTTCTTACTCTTCATCCGTTCACTCTTTGGACATAACTATTCACTGTAGTTACTAATGACGAGTAATGATGCCTTTCCACTGACTTCTTAAGAAGAAATTAATGGCTGAGCAATGAAATGATTCACATACTAGATCAATGTACAGGTGGACAAAATGTCATGCTTACATCAAATGTTACAAGTGCACACGACACTTTCTACTAGTTTCACAAAAGAAATATCCAATAGTTTGTTTTGGAACTTATCCTTCTCTCACTTATTGTTTCAATAATATACCCTCAAATAGTTGTCTTGTGGGTACCTAATCGAACAACTGCGAAGGAAATTTTTTTCTGGTCGAAACTGCACGTCAAACATAGTTTGACGACATATTCCAATCAGTACCAGTTGTTTTCTACCTGTATGAAACTGGTAAAATATGTGAGCATTGTCAGCCAGTTTCAGACAATGTGAGAAAATTCTGTAGATAATTAGACGACTTTTGACGGAGGATTATTGTTAAATATCCCCTATATACAAATACTTGTAGCTATTGTCACATAAACAGCTAAAAATTTAACTCCAGCCAGACTGGCACCAGGTACCAACGTCGCCGGCCGCGGTGGCCGAGGGAACTGAGGCGCTCCAGTCACGGTCTGCACGGCCACTACGGTCGGTGGTTCGAATCCCCCCTCGGGCATGGATATTTGTGCCGTCCTTAGTATTAGCTAGTTCGTAAGTAGTTTGTAAGTTTAGGGACTGATGACCCCGTAGTTAAGTCCCATAAGCTTAAAAAACATTTGAAACATTTGTACCAATGTCACCTCTACTTCAGTGACAATAACGCCACTAAAGAGCTGGCGGTAAAGTATGGAGGCTATTCTTTCTTTGCTGGTCTACTTCCTTTTAACCGCGGCGGAGTAGCCGACCGGTCTAAGGCGCCTCGCTGCGGAGTGCGCGGTTGCTCGCCGTCGGAGGTTAGAGTTCTCCCTAGGGCATGGGTGTGTATGTTGTCCTTAGTTTGTAAGCTACGGACTGATGACCACGCAGTTCGGTCCGATAGATTTACAAACATTTGAAAATTTCTACTTTCCTTCGAACAGATACATCACTACATAAAAAACTGGATTAGTTGAAATTTCCATGCATAACGACTTTTCTGAACCCTAAAACATGAATTAATAGCCTTATTTCAGCCTATTATTACCAAACTAGCAACATTATTCATTGTAAACTCCACAAGAAATCAAGTGAATTGATAATCGTCGAGCGGGCTGGAATATGACCGCAGCTACCGATGGCCGGAATACCTAACGTATGGTTACTAGTCATACTCGTATTAGAGCGTAGTCATAAATAACAACACACAGTCGTATATTCCAATAACATCATAAATCGACAACTGTTACAATTATTTGGGTATTTTTCTCTACAGCTAACTGGAAACTGCAAACGCGATTCATATTTTATTGGCCACATCCACGGATTATACTATAAATATTATGTTTCAAATGTTTGTATAGTCTATGGGACTTAACTACGGCGTCATCAGTCTCCAAACTACTTATGAACTACTTACGAACTAGGACGCCACAAATATCCATGCCCGAGGGGTATTCGAACTCCAGACCGTAGTGACCGTGCAGACCGTGACTGGAGCGCCTTAGTCCCCTCGGCCACCGCGGCCGGCTAAATATTATGTGTAAGTAACAGTTTTATTTATAAATTTAGCCTTAGATAATATCTATCTTGACATAGCTGTCAACAGCACAGTCCCAAAGAAAAAGCACACCAATGAAGAGGCGGCTAAACAACAGTCTACATCTACATCTACATGGGATACTCTGCAAAACACATTCAAGTGCCTGTCAAAGGGTTCATCGAACACCTTTATACTATTCGTCTACCATTTCACTCCCGAATAGCGCGCAGGAAGAAAGAACAGCTGAATCTCTCAGTTCGAGCTCTGATTGCTCGTATTTTATTCTACTTAAGTAGGTGGGAGTCAACAATATATTTTCGCATTCGGAGGAGATTGTTGGTGATTCGAGTTTCGTAAGTAGACCACGCCGCAGCGATAACCGCCGTTGTTGTAATGAATTCCATTGTAGGTCCTGTATCATTTCCGTGAGGCTGTAACCTGTCACCACTGTTGTTCATACTATTCATGGATCATATGTTGAAAATAGTAGACTGGCAGGGCGGGATTAAAATAGGCGAAAACAAAATAAGCAGTCTCGCATATGCGGATGACTTAGTTGTAATGGCCGATTCAATTGAAAGGTTGCAAATCAATATTTCAGATCTCGATCACAGGTGCAAGGATTGTGATATGAAGATCAGCATCTCCAAAACGAAAGTAATGCCTGTGGGAAAGAGATTCAAATAGACTGAGTGCCAAATAGGAGGAACAAAGTTAGAACAGGTAGATAGTTTCAAGTATCTGGGATGTATTTTCTCACAGGATGGCTACATAGCGAAAGAACTGGAATCGAGGTGCAGCAAAGCTAATGCAGTGAGTGCTCAGCTAAGATCTACTCTCTTCTGCTTGAAGGAAGTCAGTACCAAGACTAAGTTAGCAGTGCATAGCTCTATCTTTCGACCAACTTTGTTGTATGGTAGTGAAATATGGGTGGATACAGGTTACCTTATTCATAAGGTAGAGGTTACAGATATGAAAGTATCAAGAATGATTGCAGGTACTAATAGATGGGAACAATGGCAGGAGGGTGTCCATAATGAGGAAATCAAAGAAAAACTGGGAATGAACACCATAGATGAAGCAGTTAGAGCGAACAGACTGAGATGGTGGGGTCATGTTACACGCATGGGAGAAGCAAGGTTACCTAAGAGACTCATGAGCTTGGCAGCAGAGGGTAAGAGAAATCGAGGTAGACCTAGAAGAAGGTACTTAGATTCGGTGCAGAATGATTTTGAAGTAAAAGGCATAACATCAGACGAGGAATTAATGTTAGCATTGAATAGGGGATCATGGAGGAATTTTATTGGAGGTACTATCTCCAGACTGAACGGTGAAAGGCATAATCAGTCTCTAATGATGATGATGATGATGATGATGATGATGATGATGTCTCCCCTGCATCGTGACAATACGAAACGAGCTGCCCTTCTTTGGACTCTTTCGATGTCCTCCGTCAAACCCACCTGATAAGGATCCCACACTGGGCAGCAATACTCCAAAAATGGACGGACAAGCGTAGTGTATGCAGTTTCTTTTGTAGGTTTGATGCATCCTTTAAGCCTTGTCCCCATAAAACGCAGTCTCTGGTTCACCTTTCCTACGACATTATCTACGTGTTCTTTCCAGTTTACATCTGATGTAATAGTAACTTCTAAGTATTTAGTGTAGTTTACGGCCTTCACATTTGATTGATTTATCTTATAAACAAAGTTTAACGTATTTCTTTTCGTACTCATGTTGACGACTTCGCACTTCACATTATTTAGAGTCAATTGCCAATTTTACACAACAGTCATATCTTATTTAGATCGTTCTGCAGTTCATTTTGATCTTCAAATGGCTTTACTAGACGATAAATTAAGACGTCATTTGCAAACAACCTAAGAGAGCTGCTCAGATTTTCTCCCAAATCATTTAACAGCAGAGGACCAATAACACTACCCTCTGGAACGCCAGATATGACCTATGTTTTAGTCGATACCTTACCATCGATTACTATAAACTGTGTACTCTCTGACAGGAAATCCCCTATCCAGTCACAAATATGGGGCGATATTCCATAACCACGCAAGGGGCTTCTGCTTTTAGAGCGTGAAAAAAATGACACATTACACTGAGAATGTATAGTGTTGTATCGTGCTGCTGGATTCGGAGTCGGGATGTAATAGGAAAGAGATGGCCAAATAATCTGTAACGAGTGAACACGTATTGCACAGCAAAACTAAAAAAAGGTAAAGCAGTCAACAATCCGAATATTGGTTTGAACACCACAGTGCTTTACTAGGCATGATCTTGTTTGGAGGTGGTATGCCGTTGCCTTCCTCCGACCTTTGAACTGGCTTACCCAGCCAGTTATAGGGGGACCTACAGTTTAACGTGGGTTCAGAACCACGGTGCTACTCGGTATTTTCCACATGAGCAATACTGCCAGAGGTGAAAGAAGTGGAGAGTGACAGATAAAAATTCTAGGAGGTGGCGGGGATCGAACTCGCGATCTTCAGTTTTACAGTCTGGCACTCTACAACTGCGAAACCGAGGCGCACTGTTATAAATGATTTATTTACACAATACTTAACTTCTTATACGACGCGCGTCCGGAAAGTAAGTTTCGTTTCAACTTATCTCCGCTGTAGCTCTGCGATTGCAGTTCCGCACATGCGCTGTAGATGATGTGTATCAAGGAGAAGAACGTGCGCCCTTTGGAGATCGCTGTCAGTTACATACGCTTTGTTGTGCTTGTTTGAAATGTCGGTGTTGATTGAAAATCCCGCCGTCTGTGAAATCAGGTCGGTAATTCGGTTTCTGAATGCGAGGGAAGTGAAACGAAGTGAAATTTATCGGCAAATTTGCGATGTTTATGGACCAAATGCGATGAGTGATTCGATGGTGAGAAGATGGGTCCGACAGTTCAGTGGCGGGCGTAGTGATGTGCACGATGAAGAACGAAGTGGGCGTCCACCTTTGGTTACAGAAGAACTGGTTCACGCGATTGATGACAAGATCCAGGAAAACCGTAGGATTACAATTTGTGCTCTCACTATGGACTTCCCCCAAATTTCACTTCACCAATGACTGGTTGAAGACACAGGTGGCAGATTTTTATGAAGAAGGTATACAAAACTTTGTGCCACGCTATGACAAATGCCTGCAAAATTTCGGCAGTTATGTGGAAAAGTAGTTTAGTGTTGTAGAATTTTGTGCAATAAAAATTTCTTCTGTATCTGTGTTCAGTTTCATTTTATTACCAACGGAACTTACTTTCTGGACGCGCCTCGTAGTTGAACAGTATAAAGGGATAGTAGACTGACATAAAATAGCTACACTTAATAGATGAAGACTCTGCACTGAATATAGATTTCTGCCACTCCTCAACTAACGTATCAACGTAACACAGCACAGAAATGAGAATGCTACTTGCAGTGTTTTGCTTTATAAAACTGGTTATTCGATGGCTCACAGAACTATGCAGAGGCGTGGCCTAGTGTGTTGTAATCGACTGTGTTGCCCCAACTGTTTCAATGTCACATGCTGGCACTACGTATCATTCCAGCCCCCCTCCCCCCAAACGACGCACTGTTGTGGAATAATGTGATCTGTCACGACGACAAGCGGGTGGTCCGGGCCAAGACGTAGAGGAACGTTGGCCAGCGGCAGCTGCCCGGTATCCATCTTGCGAGCACACGGGAAACTGCATGCAGGCTGTACGACTGGCATCGGGATGGCCGTAGGAGACGATGGCGTGGCCGAAGCGACAACTGGAGGTGCTAAGGCCGCGGCCTGCGTGGGCTACACATTCTAGCGACAGCGCGCGACATCTTCACGCAACAAAAGACGGCCGGCCGCGGTGGCCGAGGTGACTGAGGCGCTCCAGTCACGGTCACCACGGCCACTACGGTCGGGGGTTCGAATCCCCCCTCGGGCATGGATATTTGTGCCGTCCTAGTTCGTAAGTAGTTCATAAGTAGTTTGTAAGTTTAGGGACTGATGACCCCGAAGTTAAGTCCCATAAGCTTTACAAACATTTGAACATTTTGACAAAAGACGGCCACATGTATCGCTACGGCAGTGTCCTGCGTGAGCGCCGACTATGGCGCTGCCTGTCGCTGCGCGTCGCTCGCTACAACGAGCGACGTTTGAGTTTCAAGCCTGTTTGAATCTTGTCGCTGTCGCACGCGCACAAGGTGTCGAGTTTCGTTGAGAATCGACTGTTTTTAGAGGTTATATAGGATGTCGCAAGAATTCTGCGAGCTAATAATCCCTGAAGTTTATGAAACTGCAACTGATTGTGAAATAACAGAAAATAAAATTGAAGTTGCATATATAATGGATAACTAGCTCGTAATTTTTCTTTTGGCTTTTATAGACGACTGAAATTAAATTTTTAAATTATTTCTAATATATCAGTCTTCTGTATTTTTATTCTGAGTGATAGTTTCATTTACACCACGACCTATGGACCTATGGCTACCACATTTAGCTGAAAAGACAACTAAAATGTAATTAAAAACTTCTGAACTGTTTATAATCTGGAAACAATACATCTCATACAAAAAAAATGAACTTGTAGATCCCACTGAAGATGCCTTTAAAATAAAAGGCGAAACGCGTCTGGGAGCAATAAAATTAATTGCAGCAAACACGAGGCGTTCTTTTCACCTTCAGAAACGAAGACATTTAAGAGTGTTCAAAGCCTTGAAGCATCTTACTTTCAGGTCTTTAAGACGTGGCAACCAAGTTAGCTTCTCAGCACAGGTGTAACCGAGATATTTCACTTTGGTCTTGAAGGTGAAAACAGTGCCCCTATTTTTAAAACAGGCACATTAAAAAGGACCGAGAGCGATGAAAATCAGCATAAACAGTCTTCTCCAGATAAAACCAGTGCTGTTACACCATTCCTCCAACCGCCTGATCGTCAAATGCAATTCACGAGCAGCTGTGGCAACGGAGGAGGGCGCACAAAATATGGAGAAATCGTACACGAACCAGGAACACTGTACAGGTGGTCGTGTGGTGAACGTAACGCTGTTGGCGGCAATGGAAAATGCCATCACGATTAAAACACTCCCTTGCGGGACTGATCAGATCCTTTCCCATAAGATAGGCCGACGAGGACAAAACACATGGCGACGAGATGTTAAATTTTAGTGGACGTGGAAATCTCCGACACTACTCTGCGACATTATTTTGTTTGTCAATTTCTTACATGACTTGGAGATTACAGTATATAATTTTTTCATTTGCAGGGAGAAGCGTCTGTTTCTATATTTTTGCATTGTTTCTTCTTGTTATTTTTGCAAAATGTCAACCCCCACTAAGACAAGCATCCCTGCCACTACGTCGTAGCTCCCTGCGCTCAATGCACGGCTATTGCTGCAGATGTTTCAGTTTCAGAGTCCAGAGTCTACAAATCGCCTCCTTGCTGTACAACATCTGGCCACACCCGTGCCACATAATATGCAAGTACCACTGCAGCAGCTACCACCTCCAGTCATTCCGCCATTTCGCCAGTACGACGAAGCACAAGAGGAATGGACAGAATGGCTGCAACTGTTTGAAGCCCACGCAATAGTTTACAGGATACAAGGTAATGTCAAACTACATTTTTTCTTATCATGTGAAGGCCCCACCATCGTTCAATCTTGTGAAATAATTGCCGGCCGCGGTGGCCGCGGGGAATGAGGCGCTCCAGTCACGGTCTGCACGGCCACTACGGTCGGGGGTTCGAATCCCCCCTCGGGCATGGATATTTGTGCCGTCCTTAGTATAAGGTAGTTCGTAAGTAGTTTGTAAGTTTAGGGACTGAAGACCCCGTAGTTAAGTCCCATAAGCTTAAGAAACATTTGAACATTTGTGAAATAATTGTTTCCCACCGCGGAGCATTTTGAACTTTGTTATGATTCAGTTATAGGAACCCTCACGTCATATTATGAACAGCAAATCAATGTAGTAGACGCTGGGTATCAGTTCTTTTAGTGTAGAAAAGGTCGGAACCAAACATACCGGCAGTGGATATCAGATCTTCAAGGTCTTACTAGAAAGTCCAAATTTAAGTGTTCGTGTGGAGCTTTGTATTCGGATGTGTTACATGATGCTATTGTCTATAATATTCCTAGAGGAAGACTACGGAAACAGATTCTAAAAATGTCAGATCCATCTTTCCATCAAGATTTTGGAACAGTACGATTCAGGTACCATGACAGCAGAAATGTTTGATTCGATGCCACTGTGTACTGCAGCGACGTCATCTGCCCGCGATCACAAGGTAGGACGACATGCACTTCCTCCTTCCCACGCTAAGCGTAAACAAGTTGATAGACACAGAGCCTTGCACACTAAGGAGGTGAAGTCTTTCCCACAATGTTTCTCGCGGTACAAAAGGCAGAACTGTCCCGGTCAGCGGTATGCTATGCATGCGGCAAGAAAGGTCATATACAAGCAGTCTGCTTACAGCAAAAGAAACGGAATTTGCCTTCCCGGCACAAACAGAAACAAGACAATACTTATTCAATAAATGCAGTATTTTCAAAACCCGTGACTGCCCCTCGTAACATCACGGACACGGAAGTAGCACAAGTTGTTCGCAAGACCAGAAAAATGTATGCCAATTTGCGTGTGAATAACATTTCTGTAAAATTTCAACTAGACACAGGTGCACCAGTCATAATGCTTAGTCGCAAAACTCATGAACAGTTAGGATCACCAAGCCCTTCTCGCGCTAGCACACAGTTAACAGCATACAATGGCATTGAAATTCCGGTATTAGGACAGTGTTCACTACCTGCAGAATACCGTTAGCAAATGCGCACAGTGACATTTCAGTTGCTTCAGTCTTATGAAGGAGAGAATATTTTTCGTCTAGAGTCTTTTGATCTTTTTGGTTTACGGTGCAAGACAATGATTTAGTTGTGAATAATTTAATGCTAAAGACAGTGTAGACGGGTTGCTGAAAGACTTTCCGGATTTATTTTCTGCAGGACTAGTAGAAGCTAAGGATTTTGCTGCGCACATTACTCTAAAGGAAAATGTCACAGCAAAATTTTGGAAAGCTCATAATGTACCGCTCGCTTTACGCGACAAAGTAGCACAAGAATTTCGCACATTGCAAGAAAATGGTGGAATTGAACCAATACAAGCTCGCCAGTCCACTTGTAATTATGCCGAAGCAGTCAGGTAGCATCCGTATTTGTGTTGATTTCAAGGCCATAGTAAATCCACAAACAGTTGTAGACAGTTATCCTTTGCCATGACCAGAAGATTTAATAGACAGATTGCGCGCAAAAAAATATTTCCTACCTCCAGCTGCCACTCGACGGAGAATCACAGAAAATTTGTGTTGTCAATACTCATCTGGGCTTGTTTAAATATTTGCGTCTACCGTTTGGCTGTGCAACCGTGCCCGCTATTTTTCAAAGATATTTGGAACAGATTACAGCTTTGGTGCCTTGTTGTTCAAACTACTTAGACGACATTGTTGCCGCGGTGGAGTAGCCGAGCGGTCAAAAGCGTTTCGCTGCGGAGCGCGCGGTTGCTCGCCGTGGAGGTCCGAGTCCTCCCTGGAGCATGAGTGTGTGTGTTTGTCCTTAGTTTAAGTAGTTTGTAAGCTACGGACTGATGACCACGCAGTTTGGTCCGATAGATTTACAAACATTTGAACATTTGAACGACATTGTTGTGTCAGGCTGTACCCAAGAAGACCACACTGCAAATTTGAGAACATTATTTCAAGTTTTTTTTCTGATACAGGTCTCAAGTGTCGCTTAGATAAGTGTGACTGTTTCAAACCGGATTTTCAGTATCTAGGACACGTGATGAACAGTCAAGGTGTGCACACCATGCAATCACATTTGCTTGCCATTCGCGACCTGCCAGCACCAAAAGATGTGAAAGAATTACAGTCTGTCTTGGGAAAGTTAACTTACTATATTATGTTTATTCCAAACGCAGCGCAAATTTCAGCCCCTTTGCATCGGCTACGCCGTAACAATGTTCGTTTTGTTTGGAAAAAAGAACGCCAACGTGCATTTCAACAGTTAAAAGATGCATTGCTCAGTGATCGATGTTTGGTGCACTTCGATCTAGAAAAAACAGTTCTTTTGCAAGTGGACGCGTCAGCGTATGGTCTATGTGCGGCGCTGTCACATAAACTAGGGGATACGGACCGTCCGATAGCGTTTGCGTCCAAACTTTTAACAAACAAGCAGTGCCGTTATTCTTAAATTAAGAAGGAAGCTTTATCAATAGTGTATGGTTTCACGAAATTTCGTCACTATTTGTATGGGAGAAAATTTTATTCAGTAACTGACCACAAGCCTTTGCAGTCATTGTTTCATCCAGCCAAGCCGATCCCTACTCGCACGTCACACAAATTGCAACGCTGGGCATTGCTCTTATCACATTATCAGTACGAGAATGTGTACAGACCTACAACTCACCATGGAAATGCCGACACATTTTCCCGTCTTCCGATTTGCCCTGATAAACACTTTAACGCTTCTGCGACGTCTTGTGCGTCGCTATTTTGTTAGAAGAGATAAACTTTCAGACCATAGATGTGTCATTCAAGTTTCAAATGAAAGTGGATAATCGTGTGTGTTGATTCCCGACGTTTGCAGAAAGAAGTATTGAACTTACTTCACCAAGTACATTGGGGAATGGATCGCAATAAGCAGTTGACATGGCGACATTGTACTTGGCAGGGTATGGACGCCCATATAGAACAGATGACGTGACAGTGTTCCGTTTGTCCTACCAACCAGTCCACCCCACCTCAAAAATTTTTTTGCGTGGCGCAAAGCAGATTCACCATGGCAACGAGTGCATATTGTCTATGCTGGTCCCCTCTGGAACACCAAGTGGCTTATTGTGGTTGATGCTTTTATTGATTACTGATAGTCTCTGACAACGGCCCTCAATTCACATCGCACGAATTTCGCTCCTTTTGTGCACGCAATGGAATTAAGCCATCTCACCAGTGCACTGTCTCACCCGCAGTCAAACGGCGTTCCGGATTGTTTCGTCCGGACATTTAAGCAACAGATGTCCAAACTCCGTTCAGCGCACTCACGGGAGGCAGCTCTGCAGCTGTTCCTCGCCCCCTACCGCTCGCATCCACGAGAAGGGTCATCGCCGGTCGAGCTTCTGCACGGCCGTCGCCACCGCACCCTGCTCCATTTGCTCCACCCACTACGCCGCCCGGAGCAGCAGCCGACGACACGCAAGTATCGCTTCGCTCCGCGTAATCCAGTCTTTTACAGAGTTTTTAGCGGTCGCAGACGATGCTAGCGGGGTGAGATCGTCAAATATTTCGGTGCTTCCATGTTTAAAATTTCATGACCTGGCGGAGTTGTACGCAGGCACCGCAACCAAATTCGGCCTCGTAGGGTACCCCGTGATCCTTCGCGTTTCTCTCAGCAGACGGCGCGGCCTCCGCCACCCGCGCGACCTCGTCGGTTGCCACCACAGCAGATCTCCACAGCACCACGACCCGACTCCATGGAGACGAAACCCTCGCCGCCTCCGCCTCCCCTCGACATCCCCATGGACCTGGACCAGCATGCCACATAGCAGACGACGACGTCGACAACCGACGTCAGCGTCTACGTCATCATCTGAGCCCAGGCCGTGGACGTGGGCCCTTCGGAGGTTTTCTCGGAGGACGTTCCCTCGCGAGCTCAGGCCAGATGGTGGGGCCAGGCCCGTCGTCTGCCGTCCTCCGCTCCATCACCACATCCACGAGCCTGCCTCCTACCCCTACCGTTGACGAGCTCCTTACACGACAACGGCCGCTTTTTTTTTTGGGGGGGGGGGGCGTAAAGTGAGCGCCAGACGCAGGAAAACGATCGTGAAGAAGGCAGCGGATGACCGGCAGCCAATCACACGCCGGCACCGAGCTCCTGGAGCGAGCAACCGAGAATCGCGCCCTCTACAAGCAGCTTTATCTAGGCTGACATGCGTCTGGAAGGCCTCTTCAAACTCGACTCCGAACAGTACAAATATTCAAATGTTTGTAAATCTATCGGACCAAACTGCGTGGTCATCAGTCCGTAACTTACAAACTACTTAAACCTAGGTAAACTAACATAAGGACAACACACACCCATGCCCCAGGGAGGACTCGAACGTCTACGTCGAGCAACCGCGCGCTCCGCAGCGAGACGCTTTAGACCGCTCGGCTACTCCATCGCGGCCCGAACTAGTCAGTTACCAGATACAGTGCAGCTAGTGTCGTGCAAGAAGACGCCGCCGTGAGAACAGACAGACAAAGTCAGTATTTTGTATACCTTAGTAAATAAAACTAGTATTAGTAATCTGTATAGCTGGTTTAGCTGTTCATGCATCCCACACGTCGTGAGCACACCCTTCCCTGAAAGATAGACCGACAAAACAAGTTGAATTTGAAAGTACGTGGTCTTTAAATATGAATGTTATATGTAAAACTAAGTTCCTTATTGGATTGATGCAATCATTTTGCTTCTACCTCTGTGGACAACTAATTTAAGGGTCGCCACTAGCTTTTATTTATTAAATACAAAAAAGAACTAGAATATATATATATATATATATAGCTTTTAATAAATAAAAGCTATATATATATATATATATATATATATATATATATATATATATATATATATATTCTAGTTCTTTTTTGTATTTAATAAATAAAAGCTAGTGGCGACCCTTAAATTAGTTGTCCACAGAGGTAGAAGCAAAATGATTGCATCAATCCAATAAGGAACTTAGTTTTACATATAACATTCATATTTAAAGACCACGTACTATATATATATATATATATATATATATATATATATATATATATATATATATATCCGTAAAGTGAATTTACTGTATACTGTTACTAACTGTATACAGTGGCAACATGCATGCTTTTAAATTCCACACTCTGTGCAATGGCAATATTCCCCCTGACCTACCTATCTTTAGAAGAATTTGCCCTCCAAAATATTTACGGTTAAAGGTGGTTGAAATGAGGTAGGCACAAATTTGAATAAAACTATATTCACAAATTCTATCTTGCAACCTGCCTGATACAACACATTTGACCATATGCCACATATATATAAAATTTACAAATAGATCAGTTTTGAAAGACAATAAAATACACTTAATATCTAAATGTGAGACTTTACATGAAAATTAGAAATTAAATAAACTTGGTACACGAAGTAACATATTTTGACTGAGGGAGGAGGGAAGTGACAAACCCATGGAGTATAAAATTAAATACAAAAATGAAAATTTACCCCAACTCTGATCAAGTCTTTTTGATCTACGAGAATAAGGACGTCCCTTCTGGCATATGATAAACTCCCACTTTATACTACCATTCTCAGCAGATGCGTTGGCGCAACCTTACTGTCTTTCTGTTGAATGGCGTTGCAGGTGGAGAAGACCAGCTGAGGGCAGTGCAGTGTTGACATCAGTGATCGCGAATGTGGATTGATACGATTAGAACACGTTTTGTTAGTTAAGCCGACTACAATACTAAAGTGAAAATAAATTTGTAGAAACGGTAAAAATTCTGATTACGAGTGGTGTAGCTGACAGCAAACATGCACTTCAGAATATTACAAGTTTCAATTTGCTCTATAGTAGCCACACAAACTAACACCTGACTGTGCAGAAAGCACACTGAAATAATTCAAAGTTAACACCGAGAATTACACAACTCAAAAAAGCTAGATCCGGTCAGGAGCGCGGCTCAAACCAGAGAGACCAGAAAAAAACAGCACAATGCGGCCAGCAGCGCCGCCGACACCGGAGTCCTCTCTCCCCATCAAAATTCCACAACTCAAAAATCTTCCTCTCAAGTCCCTCCCACCGGTGACGTCAAGCCAATTACAAATTTTGCTTAATGGTCAAACCAATGGAATACGAGAGCTATTGTTCAACATGCCAGGCTCCTTCCCCACGAAACTGTCCCACGCTGCACTCTGCACGTAAACCAGCATTTCTCAGAAATCCATAGAATTTGCGGACCATTGGAACGAATCTGCAGACGTTGAAATGACTTTACTGTCGACGAGACGCCAGCGCCCCGTCGCGAGAGCGCCGCTCTAACCTCCCCAGAAATCACCTCTGGCAATTTACACAAACATTCGCAGACGCCCACCCCTGGGGTACCAAAACCTCAGGTGCACGTGCAGACCAGAACGACGTCAACTTTTACTGCCTCTGCTCAGTGTACTTTAGCGTTCTTCCGGTGCGTCGTGACCTGAGAGCGTCCCTACACAAAAGCAGCATCGAAGCGGTAAACAAACTACCTGGACTCAGGCACAGACAAATATATACAGACGGGAAACCTCCATAAGGGCCCGGTCCTATGCTCAGGGATGCGGGGTGGGGGGTGCTGAAGCAGTTCCGTAAGATGTCCCACAATGGCACTGCAGTCAGAAGCAGACCTTTAAACTGGCCAGAGCAGGCGACAGGTAGCGTCTGTCCCCACCACCACCTCCCCTCAAACGCCAGCAAATCGGACACAGCCGTGGCCTCGTGGCAGGCGGCACAAGCTCTCCCCTCAGCCTCCCCTCCAAGCTACCCTCTGACGTGCGAGAGGCACCCTCAGAAGCGCCTCTAGTGTGGTCTACTGGTACTAAGCCAGGGAACTGCCTGACACCTGCTAGCATCTTACGGAACTATGAGGGGAGCGTAGGACAGTGGTTTAGGGGGGGCTTCTCCTCTTTATATGTTACTCTGTGACTCAGGTCAGCCACATACGTGCCCAGCCAAAATATAAATGTCCGTCTGCAGACGGAGTGGTTTCACCACGGGTGGTGGTGGCCAGGTGTCGCCCTCCGGGCGGTGTCAGCAGAATGCCTTGAAAGCAACATCAGAGAATGCGCCGCCAGCGACTCCCGCCCCTCGCGGGCCCTGCCGACCTGTGGGTGTCGCCAGCGCCTTCCACCTCAGAAGACAGTTATCCCATCGGCGATACTTACAATAATCAAAAACAGAGTCATACTCCGTGAGAACAGAAATTTACCTCCCAAACTCCTATCCTCTGATAATTGCAAGACAAAATGAAAGAAACTGAATATAGGGTAAGGTGGTACAAATTCGATATAGGTACAATTCCGATCAACATAAGTTTTCACGCCATTTAACTGTCTCGTAGAGTCTCATTGTGTCGCGTTGTAGAGTAGCAGGTTTCGACAGCTCGTCCTGTCTTTTCCAAGAATACACCGATTTGCGGTAAGGAGATAATTTTTTTCCCTTTAAAGAGGTAAGTGAAGCTACTTAGTCTAACGTGCTCTTATAAAGCATCTAGTTAAGGGTGTCTGGATTCGCTGCCAAAATGGAATGTTTGGTACCACAAAGTATGTGTTGGTGCGTGACAGAAAAAGTGCTTTTTATGTGGAAGACGCCCGTAATCAAAATTGTACGAGGAAGTGATCGTAATTGTACCTAGTGAGGTACATCGATTTTTCTCAATTCCGTAACCTTTTTTGGTGTTTATACCAACATTTGTAACTGTATAATATTTGTGCTACATATTCATTAAACATCCAAGAACAAGTGCCATAGTTAAAATTATTCCTTTTCTTAATTTATTTCCAGTTATAATAACATTTGTCCGAAATGATCGAAATTGTACCACCTTACCCTAAACAAGGTAATACTGTTGATATCCTTCCGTAATAAATCCAAACAATAGTATCCAAATAAAAATAGAGCAAATAATTCTAAAAATAGGACCACCACCTGTCAAATTTATTATCTGTAGGGGAATATTTAATTGGTATGAGGCTACTGCTGGGAACGTTTCTTTCCGGCTGTGCCTGTTTAACGAGGAGTCGCCACACAGGCACGGCTGTTGAAAATGGGCCGCTTTCAAGAAGGAGACTTCTAACGCCAGTGCCGCGGCTGGCGTTTTCATGCAGAAATGGTGTGAGGAGAGGAAGTCCAGACAGGCATGTGATGGCAAAGGCGCCCGTGCTCTGCCCGCGGCCAGCCCTCAGGTGTGCGAGCGTCTGGCAGACAGTGCACGATCGTAAAACTACCGCAGGACGTTTTAGACGTTCTGGCACAGACAGACGCACAAAACGGTCTGCGTGCGCTCACAGTGGGGTACTGGCTGGAATCGAGAAGCCAGTCTGTTGTGTGGCTTTCCAGATAACAATGGAGGTGGAATTCGCCCTACCGGCCGGACCACGGATAGTTTAATTACCAAAGGAATGCCCGGCCCAGTGACGAACAGTTTTGATGAAGAGCAATCCGTCTGGCCCAGATTGTGATCTGTGCCAGGTTCCATAAAAATTTAAAGGCTCTGGGTGCAGGCCAGAGCAGGGAGCTATGTCGCCGGCCGCGGTGGCCGAGTGCTCTGCGGCGCGCCAGTCACAGTCTGCACGGCCACTACGGTTGGGGTTTCGAATCCCAGCTCGAGTATGGATATTTGTGCCGTCCTTAATATTAGCTAGTTCTTTTGAATCCCATGCTCGTCGCCACTTTTGTGTCTCGTTTCCGCCGGTTGTCCTGGGTGTCGGTGTCTGAGTAGAGAGAGACCGACACAGGGAAATAGTATGCACGCGTGTGCGGGTACAGAGTCTGAAGTGCGCGCTACGTACTTTCGCCGCGCTCCGCCATGCAAGCACGGCACGGCGTTCTTACGACGTCAGCCACGAGCGCCCTCTGCTGCAATTCCGCTCGTGGCCACCACTGAACTGCATCGGTCACTTGGGAATCAGATAGACACCAGTTAAGACTTGGGATTAGGACAGGCACTGAAATGGACTCATCAGTAGGCGGGCCTCTACATAGTTAACCTATGTCTCAGCAGTACACTTAGTTGGCAGTCATGAACTTTGTAAAAGTTAAGTATATCCTATTTCTACGAAATATACAACTTGTCCTAATCTAGCTTAGTGTTTCTAGTTTCTGCTTTCCCACTGGCTGGTCACCTCAGACTCTGTACCCGCACACGCATGCATCCTATTTTTCCTGTGTCGGTCTCTCTCTACTGAGCCACCGACACCCAGGACAACCGGCGGAAACGAGACACAAAAAGTTCGTAAGTAGTTTGTAAATTTAGGGACTGATGACCCCGTAGTTAAGGCGCATAAGCTCTACAAACAATTGGAGCTATGTCGAGGACGCTAGGTTCAATGGCCCTTACCGTAGTCGCATGGGAACATGTTGTGGCCTATAGTAGCGTCTCCGAGAAGTAATTTGTTTGGGTACGCTATTAAGAGTCAGAGCTGATTGGAGTTTGAATCTGGGTCGAGACATCGGGAATTCTCTTTGGGGACACCGCCAATGGCGGATCGTGGCTAATTAGCTGTTCATTTTGGGAAATTTTGTTTTTAGAACTTTGATATTTGTGGTCTGCAGAGAGCAGTCACACTTAATACTTAGAATTTTCTTTTGATAGAGTTAAGTGCTCACTTGCGAGCATCTGTTTCGGTCGTGTTCAGAACTGCAGTGTGGGTACAAACATTATTTACGTTGTGCGAATTGTTCGAAAGGAATATTGGCGTAGTTTGAACACTGTTTCGTAACCGGTACTTCTCTCCTAATTTGATACAAAGCGTGCAATATCAGCTGTTGTTTGCCTAGTGCATCGTACCACTAGTGGCAGTTATTCAACCAGTCTGGGGACACATGGGTACCATACTCGCGTCTTACACACTGGAGTATATACATGTACACCACGTCCTAGCCGATTTGGTCGGATTGCTGGATACTGTTCTTCTCACGTGAGAGCAAAATCTGACGTGAATAAATTAAATCTTCGCTGCTTAACAGCACGAAACTATGCATTTTTGGGTCGCGTATTTCAGCTTTACTCTGCAGTCTGCGGCACGTCGACGCCACTTCACGTGATTCACCAGACGCTAAGGAGTGGTGAAGTAACGCCTGCTTTGCGCTAGGGGCACTGATTAGAGTGTGGCAGGCTTTATCTTGCGTTATGGGAAGGTGTTTCTGTGATAGGAAGTAAAGAGTTGCTCCCAGCAGAACATAATATTTTGTGTGAATTATTCTGGGTCGATTCGTACTGAATAGGAAACCCCAGAATTATTATATTTATATCGATTATATTTTTCGAATATTGTCAAAGTTTGGATGCAAATTAAAGCACATTTTTTCGCTTCTATACTGGAAGGGATAAAAGTAATTTATGACTAGTGTATCAGTGATATTTAGAGAAGATAGTTATGAAAGTTCAGGCACTTCTCACTGAAAATATTTAATTGCCTTTACCTTGACATCAAAATACATTGAGTAATAAGTCAATGAAAAGTTCAGGTTGGTGGAAGGAGATTTGGGACTATTAGCTATGAGTGTACAGAACAGCTTGCGTTAAAAAGAAATTTTAGGAATGGTTGCGTCTCACCAGCTCACAACAAATTCAACGGGCTAGGCAGATTTAGCAATTACCTATTTTTCCACAATTTAGATAAATATGGTGGTGACCCCAAATAGATAATCCCTTAACTTTTGATCATTTGCACCATCAGTATTTGATTGTTTGAATTGAAATAATTATGTAAATGTTTTAATTATCTTTGAATAATTTGAGCTGATTAATTTATATTCCCCGTGAGTAACTAAGCCGTTAATTGAAGGTAGGTTTAGTTACGATTGCGGCTAGATAAAGCTCATTTCATCTTTTTACCCCCAACCCCTATTACCTTTTACATACATACTTTGCAATCGACCCAAATGCGCGTGGAGGAGCGTACCAAATAACACTATTAGTTACTTGTTTTTCTGTTCCACTCCCATATAGAACTAGGGACAATGAAATACTTGTATGCATCTATACGAGCCGTAATCTCTCTGATCTTATCTTTGGGTTCTTTACGCGAAATTTGGGTTGGTGGCAGTTGAATCTTCTTACAGTCCGCTTCAAATTCCTACCCTATAAATTTCTTCAACAGTGCTTCTTGTAAAGAATGTGGCCTTTTCTTCAGCGACTCCCATATGAGTTCCCGAAGCATTTTAGTAACACTCGCGCATGGATCGAACTACCAGTAACAAACCTAGCCGCCCGCCTCTATGTATTCCTTTAAACCGATCTGGTGTGAATCCCAAACACATGAAGAATGCTCAGGACGGGGTAGCACAAGCGTTTTATATGAGGCCTCCTTTATAGACGAACCATATCTTTCCAAAATTCTTCCAATAAACCGAAGTCGATTATCCGCCTTCCCCACGATTGTCCTCACATGCTCTTTCCATTTCGTACCTTTGTGCAGCGTTACGCCTAGATATTTAACTGACGTGGCTCTGTGAAGCAGCACACTACTAATGCTGCATTTGAACATTTCGTCATTATTTCTCCTACTCATCTGATTTCACCTTACATTTTTCCACATTTAGATCTAGCTGACATTCCTCACGCCACCTCGAAATTTGGGCCAAGTCATCCTGCGTCCTACTACAGTCATTGATTGACGATAGATTCCTGTACAGCACAGCATCATCGGCAAACATCCGCAGATTGCCATTCACTCAGAACATTTGTACAGACAGAAAATAATATCGGTCCTATCACACTTCCCTAAGGTACTACTGACGATACCCTAGTCTCTGATTAACACTCGTCATCGAGGACAAAGTACTGAGTAGTCTTTGAGCCACACATATCTGGGTACCTATTCCGTGTGTTCGTACCTTCGTTAGCAGTCTGAGGTACGGCACCGTGTCGAACGCCTTTCTAAAATCGAGTAATATGCAGTCTGCCTATTGCTTTCATCCACAGCACGCAAGAAGTCATGAGAGAAAAGGGCAAGATCAGTTTCACACGATCGCTGCTTCCTAAGGCCGTGCTGGTGCATGGGCATAAGCTTTTCCGTCTCAAGGAAATTTACTATATTAGAACTGAGAATATGTTCAAGAATTTTACAGCAAACTGATGTTAATTACAATGTTTGGTTGTGTGGCCATATTCCACAGCAGCTGTTAAAATTGATTATAAGAGGTAATCTGTCTTATGCTGACTGCAATTAAGAGGTTTGTTTTACACCAGACGCGTTTCGCTTTTTTATTTTAAAAGCATCTTCTGTGGTCTGCAAATGATATAATGATAAATAGATTAAAAACAGTTTTTAAAAAACATTTTGCACGTTAGGCCTAAGTGTTTTTAATTTAATATTCTCTCTCTCACACACACACACATACGCCGGGAGACTAAAGCGCTTCAGTCACGGTCTGCACGGCCACTACGGTCAGGGGTTCGAATCCCCCCTAGGGCATGGATATTTGTGCCGTCCTAGTTCGTAAGTAGTTCAAAATTAGTTTGTAAGTTTAGGGACTGATGACCCCGTAGTTAAGTCCCATAAGCTTTACAAACATTTGAACATTTGAACACACACACACGCACACACACACACTCATGTAGAATGAAGTCGTATTTATATTATAAATATATAACGTTGGCAACACTCACAGACCAAACGAGAAACAAATGAACACACTAAAACATAGCCACACTGTAGTGAAATGACAAATAAACAAACAGACATTCCACGTATATTAGGCGATATGTAATCAGTATACATTTCAAAAAGTGAAGTGATGTGATGTGCTGAGATGAAAAGGAAAAAAAAAAAAAAGAAACAAAAACACACGAAAGGGCTATACACAGCCCTGAAACACACGCCAGGAAAAAACGAACTCCAGCCAACAAGTCGGAGAAGCAGTAGTAAAACGTAAAGAAGAGACATCAACACCGTGAGTAGACCGATTATTAAATTAAAAACACTTAGGCCTAACGTGCAAAATTTTTTTAAATTGATTTTAATCTATTTATCGAAAACAAATTGTACAAACCTTTGTATCATTTACAGACCACAGAAGATGCTTTTAAAATAAAAAAGCGAAACGCGTCTGGTGTAAAATAAATCTCTTAATTGCAGTCAGCATAAGACAGATTATCTCTTATAATGATGTTAATTATATTGGTCTGTTATTACGTGGGTCCGTTCTTTTGCCTTTGTTATGCACAGGAGTCACCAGCACCTTTTTCCAGTCGCTTGGAAGTTGGCGCCGGAACAAATATTCGCAATAAATGCGAGCTAAGTAACTTGTTAAATAGGGAAAGTTTAGTTATAACCATGCCGCATACGAGCCAAACTAGGCTACAGTAGGCTTGACGACTACCAGCAGAAGACGGAGTTGGTGCTTGAGGCATCGCCGGGTGACGTCATTGGCGAGAACGGCCATCGGTGAAGTCTGTAGCTTATCTCCGAAAACAAAGCAAAACAGGCAGTGTGTGGCGAGGCTGGTCGCGGTGCCGCCGGCGTCTGGGGTACATGTCTCGGTCACGGTCGTCGTACGGTGCGGTCGCGGCTCGCGGCGCAGACTTTGCGCAATATCGCTGTCCACCGTCCACTGTACCACATGCCACTCGCTGGGAGGACACTGTCCTGTTTAAATTCAGACTACGTCTAAGTACTGCTTCACACTGGTTTTACACGTTTAATTACTTCTCAATCAAATCTATATCTATAAATGTGAATGTCTTTCGGTGTGCGTTTATCACGTCTGAACCACAAGGCAGAAAGAGCTAAAAATTTGTACAGTTACTAATGTCTACCCGGGTAAAGTTTTAGGCACGGTTTTATGGCGATCGGATGAATGTTCGTTCGGTGTACACGTATCACGTCTGAACGACAAGAAGCAGACTTAGATATTTGTACAGTTAGTAATTTATACCTGAGAAAGGTTTTAGGCACGGTTTTATAGCGATCTGATAGGTATTTAGTAATTTGAAGAATATAACGCGAAATGCGGAACAATAAGTACTCTTTGAAAATTATATTTACTCTTTGGAAATGGTTTTACTGGTTGCTTTGTTGCTTGAGGATTGATAATGATAAAAGGGTGGAGTATATTGGGATGGAAATTTATCGGTGTGTATAACATTCTACGTGTGTGTGTGTTAATATTTCGCTCTGCAGCGAAAACTACAGAACGCAAACGAATGGTCTGTGTGTAATTGTTGTCCGAAGACTTCCGTTGTACACCATAGCAGTTCCATGCCGATATCTATAAGAGGGTGGAAGATATCGTGGTTGAAAGTCATCAAACTATAAAAAAATTCGGACTGAAGGCCAACGATGAAATTTGCGACTCTATAGCAAGGAGGTTACATACAGCGAAACGTGATGTCACAGACCATATCTTTGGTCTATGCGTTCTACAACGTCTTCAGCTCTTTCTCTGTAAGAATAATCATACGAATAATTATATTTTTATTTGACTATTGATTAAAAACGTTTGTGTCTAAAGAAGGTATTTATTTCATTTCATCCTTCAAAACCAGTCTCATAGCATACTACTGAAAGATAGCTCATCTATCATAATCGACCAACACGCGAGCGGAGCCGCTGGTTTAAGCTAGTAGTCGAATAAATGTTTGTGAATCTAAGGGTCGAAATTGCTAGGGTTATCAGTCCGTAAACTTAGAAACTACTTAAACTAATTTACCCTAAAGACGACACACACACCCAAGCACGACGAAGGACTCGAACCTACATCTACATCTACATACATACTCCGAAATTCACCGTAAGGTGCGTGGCGGAGGGTACACTGTACCACTACTAGGCATTTCCTTTCCTATTCCACTCCCAAATTGAACGAGGAAAAAAAGAATGCCTATATGCCTCCGTACGAGCCCTAATTTCTCTTATCTTGTCTTTGTGATCTTTACGCGAAATGTAAATAGGCGGCAGCAAGATCGTACTACACTCAGCTTCAAATTCCGGCCCTCTAAATTTACTTAACAGAAATTCACGAAAAGAACGTCGTCTTTCTTCCGGCGATCCCCAATTGAGTTGCCGGAGCATTTCCGTGACACTCGCGCATTGGTCGAACCTACCGGTAACAAATCTAGCTGCTCGCCTCTGAACCGCCTCTATGTCTTCCTTCAAACCGATCTGCTGCGGGTCCCAAATACTTGAGCAATACTCAAGACGTGGTCGTACAAGCGTTTTATACGCGGTCTCCTTTACAGGTGAAGTACATCTTCCCAAAATTCTCCCAATAAACCGAAGTCGGCTGTCTGCCTTACTCACAACTGTCCTTACATGCTCGTTCCATTTCATATCGCTCTGCAATGTTACGCCTAGATATTTGAACGACGCGACCGCATCACGAAGCTCACTACTGATGCTGTATTCGAACAATATAGGATTGTTTTTTCTACTCATGCGCATCACCTTACATTTTTCTACATTGAGAGCTAGCTGCCATTCTTCGCACCAACTAGAAATTTTGTCTAAGTTAACCTGTATGCTATTACAGTCAGTTAAAGACGACACCCTCCCATACACCACAGCATCATCAGCAAACAGCCGCAAATTACAACTTACTCTGTCCATCAGATCATTTATATAGATAGAAAATAATAGCGGTCCTATCACACTCCCCTGGGGCACGCCTGACGTTACACTCGTCTCTGATGAACACTCGCCGTCGAGAACAACGTACTGCGTTCTATTACTTAGGAAGTCTTCCAGCCAGTCACAAATCTGTGAACCTATTCCATAAGCTCGTATCTTCGTTAGCAGTCTGCAGTGTGGCACCGTGTCGAACGCCTTTTTGAAGTCGAGAAAAACACAATCCGCCTGTTGCCCTTCGTCCATGGCTTGCAAGATGTCATGTGAGAAAAGGGCAAGCTGAGTTTCACATGAACGATGTTTCCTAAACCCGTGCTGATTCATGGAAAGAAGCTTTTCCGTTTCAAGGAAATTTACTATATTCGAACTGAGAATATGCTCCAAAATTCTACATGAAACCGATGTCAACGATATTGGCCTGTAATTGTATGGGTCAGTTCTCTTTCCTTTCTTATACACGGGAGTCACCTGCGCTTTTTTCCAATCACTAGGAACTTTGCGCTGAATTAAAGATTCGCTATAAATGCAAGGTAAGTAGGGGGCCAATGCCGCAGAATAGTCTTTGTAAAACCGATCTGGTATTCCATCCGGACCAGCAGACTTTTTCGTATTTAGCTCTCTCAGCTGCTTCTCTACACCGGCAATACCTATTGCTATGTCCCCCATTTCGGAATTAGTACGTTGATAAAATGATGGTATATTTGTGCGGTCCTCCTGCGTGAAAGATTTCTTAAAGGTTAAATTTAGAACTTCAGCTTTCCGTTTGCTTTCTTCTATTACTGCCCCGGAATGATCAACTAGTGACTGGACAGTAGGCTTTGACCCGCTTATCGATTTTACATAGGACCAGAACTTTTTCGGGTTCTCGGAAAGATCTTTTGCTAAGGTATGGCTGTGATAATTATTGTATGCTTCACGCATCGATCTTTTTATAGACGCACGAATCTCTACTAACTTTTGGCTGTCATCATTTGCGTGTTCTTTTTTGAATAGAGAGTGGAACAGCCTTTGCTTTCTCAGCAGCTTTCTAACATTATTATTATACCACGGTGGATCTTTTCCATCCTTAATCGTCTTTACTGGCACATATTTCTCTAACCCTTCATTAACAATGCATTTAAATTTAGTCCACAATCCCTCTACATCCATAGTCCCAGAATTAAACGATACCCATTCATTTTCTAAGTGCGATCGTAACATTTGCTTGTCGGCTTTTCCCAACAAAAACACGCTCCTAGCCTTCTTGACTGGTTTATGAACTTTGGTCACCATCGACGCTATGACGATATCATGATCACTAATTCCTGTCTCTACACAGACATCGTTAATAAGGTCAGGCCTGTTTGTGGCTATAAGGTCTAGAATATTTCCATTGCGCGTGGGTTGCCGGTTTAACTGCTCAAGACAGTTTTCGGAGAATGTGTCCAAAAGTAGCTCGCACGACTGCTTGTCTGTACCGCCTGAAATGTAACTAGCGAGGTCCCAATCTATACTCTTAAGGTTGAAGTCACCTCCGACTAATATTGCATGGCCCGGATACCTATGCACTACCTGGTGTAGACTTTCCTTGAATGATTCTAAAACTGCTACAGCAGCACTAGGGGGCCGGTAAAAACACCCAACTATTAACTTTACTTCTTTTAGACCTGTTATGCGTGCCCAGATAACTTCACAGTTACTTTCAACCTCGATCTCAGTAGAAACAATATCTTTGTCCACAGCGATGAACACTCCTCCTCCAGTTGTGTCAGATCTATCTTTCCGATATACATTCCACGCTTCGCTAAATATTTCTGAACTTGCCACATCATCATTTAGCCAGCTTTCGGTGCTTAAACTATCTGAGCGCAATAACTTCCATGCAGCGCTGCAAATTCGGAAACTTTGTTTCTAATACTCTGTAAGTTCGCGGCTAATATTTTTATGTTCGAATTTTTGTTCCGAACGTGGCCTGAATTCGCTGTTTGAATGCTGACAGGCGAGTGCTCATCAGAGTTAGCGCCTAGCCTAAAAAACCCCCATGTGCACTCCACAAATACTCTGCTACCCGAGTAGCCGCTTCCTTAGTGTAGTGCACCCCTGATCTACCTAGGGGCACCCTACAATTCCCCACCCGATAACGCAGATCCAGAAATCTGCAGTCATGACTGTCACAGAGTCGGCGAAGCCTCTGGTTCAGACCCTCCACTCGGCCCAAACCAAAGGACCCCGATCAACCCTGGGAACAATGCTGCAAATCGACAGCTCTGCTTGCACCCCGCGTGCGAAGGCAGCAGCCTTCACCAATTCCGCCAGCCGCTCGTAGGACCTGAGGATGTCCTCAGAACCCAAGCGACAAGCGTCATTGGTGCCGACGTGAGCTACGACTTGCAGTCGACTGCACCCCGCACCCTCGATAGCCTCCGGCAAGGCCGCCTCCACATCTCGGATGAGGCCCCCCGGCAAACACACAGAGTGCACGTTGGTATTCCTTCCAGATCTGGACGCTATCTGCCTAAGGGGCTCCATCACGCGCCTGACATTGGAGCTCCCAATAACTAATAATCCCCTCCCCCCGTGCACCTGCTCGGACCCTGCTGAAGGAGTGGCCACACGTTCACTCACAGGACGAACGGGCGCAGACGGACGTCCAGCCTCCACATTGGCCTTCCGCCTCGAGCGACGCGAACGCCGTACAACCCGCCACTCCCCTTGCGGAGAAGGCGGCTCGACGACGTCCGGTACACCTGAAGGTGCCTCGGTAGCAGGGACAGAGAGCGTAGCGTGAGACACCTGAGGTGTCCCACTCGACGCACCAGACTCCCCACCATCGCTGCACCCCGAGACAGCAGCCTGAAGACGGCTGACCGTAGCCAACAGCATGCTCAGCTGTTCGCGAACCGCGGCCAACTCCTCCTGCGTCCGCACACAGCAGGCACACATCCTATCCATCCTATCGATACAATTAACAGCAATTAACAACTTTAAAGAAGCCTAGTACTCTAATGAAGGCGGCTGGCTGCTGACTTAACTATGGTCAGTGGTAACTACACTGTCGAATCAACAAAACAGTCTGGCAGCTTTAGCGCTGTTAACGCTGTGGCACTCGTGGCAGCTGGCACTGGACTGACTGATAACGAGCTTAGTAACGGTCTGACTTGTTTTGAAATACACCGGTCAAAGACGAAGACTAAACACAACGGTATTTATCAAATAGGATAGAATAAACAATTAAAACAGTAGTACAAACGAAATCTGCAAGTACGCGGGAATAAACCTCTTAAAACAGTACTACCGAAAATGAACTAGACTGGCAAATTAAATTTGACACAAATTAAATTCAGATACTTAGCGCTGTTAACGCCGCGACACTGGTGACAGCTGGCACTGGACTGACTCAGGCCGCGCAATCCGTTGCATAGCACTCTTAAAAAAATGTTTGTGAAGCTTATGGGAGTTAACTGCGGGGTCATCAGTCCCTAAACATACAAAGTACTTATGAACTACCTTATACTAAAGACAGCACAAAACAACCACGTCCGAAGGGGGATTCAAACCCCCGACGGGAAATGGCCTCGCGCATCGCAGCATAGCGCCTCAATGCGCTCGGCCGTTCCGCCGCGGCCATAGCACTCTTAGATCAAGCGGTCATTCACGGGCGGCGAATGACTAATCTATTTCCATTCGTTTCCTGCAATGTTGTGTCTACACACCTTCTCCTATTAGACTACTCGCAAAAATTAGGGAACCAGGTAAGACATAATACACAATATACATATGGCAAATTATTTTATTCAGATATTGATCCTGTCACCACTGCTGTTCATACTATTCATGAATCATATGTTGACAACAGTAGACTGGCAGGGCGGGATTAAAATAGGTCAAAACAAAATAAGCAGTCTCGCATATGCGGATGACTTGGTTGTAATGGCCGATTCGATTGAAAGGTTGCAAACTAATATCACAGAGCTCGATCAGAGGTGCAAGGATTATGATATGAAGATCAGCATCTCCAAAACGAAAGTAATGTCGGTGGGAAAGAGATTTAAACAGATTGAGTGCCAAATAGGAGGAACAAAGTTATAACAGGTAGACAGTTTCTGAAGATCAGCATCTCCAACACGAAAGTAATGTCAGTGGGAAAGAGATTTAAACAGATTGAGTGCCAAATAGGAGGAACAAAGTTAGAACAGGTAGACAGTTTCAAGTACCTGGGATGTATTTTCTCACAGGATGGCAACATAGTGAAAGAACTGGATTCGATGTGCAGCAAAGCTAATGCAGTGAGTGCTCAGCTAAGATCTACATCTTCTGTAAGAAGGAAGTAAGTACCAAAACTAAGTTAGCAGTGCACCGCTATATCTTTCGACCAACTTTGTTGTATGGGAGTGAAAGTTGGGTGGATACAGTTTACCTTATTCATAAGGTAGAGGTTACAGATATGAAAGTAGCAAGAATGATTGCAGGTACTAATAGATGGGAACAATGGCAGGAGGGTGTCCATAATGAGGAAATCAAAGAAAAACTGGGAATGAACACCATAGATGAAGCAGTTAGAGCGAACAGACTGAGATGGTGGGGTCATGTTACACGCATGGGAGAAGCAATGTTACCTAAGAGACTCATGAGCTCGGCAGCGGAGGGTAAGAGGAGTCGAGGTAGACCAAGAAGAAACTACTTAGAATCGGTGGAGAATGATTTTGAAGTAAAAGGCACGACATCAGACGAGGCATCAATGTTAGCATTGAATAGGGGATCATGGAGGAATTTTATTAGAAGTACTATGCTCCAGACTGAACGTTGAAAGGCATAATCAGTCTCTAATGATGATGATGATGATGATGACGACGATGATGAAATATTGATAACAATTATAATTTGTGTGTTATACCGTACGATATTTTGCTATCTCAACTACTTACTTGAGTTTTTCATGGTGTTGACATAGAGCGAGGCTACCATAATAGTGAAAAATGTGGTGTGCTGGTCGTCCAGTACAATTGCATACCTGCGTGGCATGCACAATATGAAGTTATCAATCAGCTCTTGAGGGATATTTGGCCATTCTTCCACTGGTGCAATATCCAGCTCTGAACAACTATGGGGGTGTTTGTCTGGCTGCAATGCGTCTGCCGAGTACATCACAGACATGCTCTGTCGTGTTAAAGTCCGGGAAAAAAGCTGACCACTTAGTTCGTTTAATTCCCTCACCTTCAAGCCTGTTGTCCACCAGTGCAATTCTGTGGGGACAAGCGTTATCATCCACCGGAAGGAACCCATCGCCTATGACACCCGCGTAGGCCACAGGTAAATGTCGAAGGACCTCGTCTCTATACCTTTGAGCAGTCAAAACCCCATTCTGAACGACAAAAAGGTCCGTACGTCGTCAATACTGACTCCTGGTCACACCATTCATCCACCACCATAATAATGTGATGTTTTCTGCACGTAAGTTGGATTCTCCGTGTTCCACGTTCTCACAACATGAGAGAACGACGATTGTCCGGGCTGAACACAAAATGTTGACTCATCTGTGAACACAACCCGGCGCCATTCAAAATGTTGAAATGTTCAAATGTTTGTAGAGCTTCTGAGACTTAACTACGGGGTCATCAGTCCCTAAACTTACAAACTACTTATGAACTAACTAATACTAAGGACGGCACAAATATCCATGCCCGAGGGGGGATTCGAACCCCCGACCGTAGTAGCCGGGCAGACTGTGACAGGAGCGCCTCAGTCCCCTCGGCCACCGCGGCCGGCTGGTAAGGCAGTTGCCAGGCTAATGTTCATTGGAGGAATCCTCAGGAAGTGTAGTCCGTCAGCAAACAGAATAGGTTAAAAAACTCTAGTTCGGCCGTCGCATGAGTATTGCTCATCAACGTCGGATCCGTGACAGGTAGGGATAATAGGAGACAGAGATGATTTGGAAATTCCAATGGCAGACGCAGCAAGAGAGGCGTCCTGTATCGTGGTAGTGTTTCTGTCAAAGTTCCAAGACCAAACTTTTCATGAAGGCTCAACCAAGTATCCTCGACCACACACAGTGAAGTGACTTGCGGAGTGACTTGTATCAGATCGTCCAGCTGCAAATGACGATGATAATCCATTGGCGACGGCGATGGGTCAAGCCGACTGGGTGGCACAAAACACCCATCTGCGGCCATCGACCGGGCACTGGTTTGCAGTCCTTAGGTGCACTTGTCTCCTTCTTACTTCTGCTATCTTCGCCAGTTATTAGGGCATTAGAAACTGTCCTTCGCAGATCGCTGACTAAGGTTGTGTCCGCATTTCATAAACTGACCTCTGCTTCTGGTTACGCAGGCTGCTAACGCTTGGTTAACGACCATTACATGGACCACGCTGGACGTCAATCAGCGTAGGTGAAAGGGGTGGGGGAGGGGTTGGTTCATTCGAGTCAGGCAGCCTGCATGTTTCAGTGGCAGAAGTTAGCTTCTGGGTAAATGGGGAAGTTCCTCCCATTGTGGGACTTTATTGTCGAGTTGTACTTCCTGGCAGCACATCAAGCCAGCGTTGAGTTTAAGGACATTGTATGTAGTGTACCCGACATCTCACACATGCCTTGTGATGGCAGTAGACCCTATATAAAACAATTCTCCATCTAGTTCCATTGCACCTTGTTCCGAATCAACTTTGTCGTGATACGTAGTTAAAGTCGAATCCGAGCATGATAACCTAACTGCTGCCCATTACGAGCACATCTTGCACATTAACCCAGAAGCCAACTTCCTACACTTGGAAATTTAGGGTTCCTGACTCAAGTGCCGGCCGCAGCGGCCGAGCGGTCTGCGGCGCGCCAGTCTCAGTCTGCTCGGCCGCTACGGTCGGGGGTTCAAATCCCCCCTCGGGCATGGATGTTTGTGTCGTCTTTCGTATAAGCTAGTTCATAAGTAGTTTGTAAGTTTAGGGACTGATGGCCCCGTAGTTAAGTCCCTTAAGCTTAACAAACATTTGATTTTGACTCAAGTGAACTGGCACGCCTCCACCTACACCACTTCACCTCCAGCTCGGTGCATTTAGTAATTTTTCCTTAGTACACTCTTACTTGTCACAGATACCTGAAAACTGGTCTCTAATAGAGACTTACACAATGTATTTCTCAGATATCAGGTCACAAAAAGTCAGCTACTGATTTTACTGATCATCCCACCAGCTGAGAGCGGGCCCGCCCTGAGAATGGCCTCTGTGCCCTGCCGATCCCTGCTCCTGCTCTCTCGCTCAAAACAGACAAACATTTAGCAGTCTCCACACTTTGGTTTCCTGCAGTATCGTTGCATGTGCCACTTATGACAGCATCTGAAACACTTCGCGTCCGCCGGCCGCGGTGGCCAAGGAGACTGAGGCGCTCCATCACGGTCTGCACGGTACTACGGTCGGGGGTTCGAATCCCCCCTCAGGCATGGATATTTGTGCCGTCCTTAGGATTAGCTAGTTAATAAGTAGTTTGTAAGTTTAGGGACTGATGACCCCGTAGTCAAGTCCCATAAGCTATACAAACATTTGAACATTTTCCACTTCGTGTCCAAATTGAGTACTTTATTTGACATGTCTGGCTGCAATCCCCGTAAGTATGTGTCTAGTGCGCTTTATTCAGCTTCCCAGCTTCTCTCTTATTCAGGGCTGGTCGAATTAATCCTGCTATCAGTTTGTAGAGATGAGACTTTTCCCAGCCGATCACGAAGGCGCCAATCTGCCACACTGTCCAGTCTTTACAAAGAAGAGAGTGTGCATTAATTAAATAGTAATTAATTTTCTGGTTATGGATTTGAACAGTATGCAAAATAACGACTCCATTCATATGTCACAAGGTCCGGCCCAAATAAAATCACGAAAGTCAATAAAATTGATCGGCAATCAAACCAGGGAACACTAATTTTCCCCGACAATCATATGTCACAGTATGCTTTGCTAACCAGAGGACCGTCGTCTCGTGGTGCGGGAGTATTTTTTCGGGTTCTCAATTAATTATCATTATAAATTCGCACCACAGCAAACAGCAACAAACTAGGCTGATCCAACAGTTATTTTGAATCGTTGTACGCAGAGGCAGCACTCGACCGCCCCTACTTCGGCCGTTTGCCGCTACCATATGACAGCAGCCTAACAAGCGTGAAACCAGATTCCACAGGGCGGGAGCCATTTCAACGTTCCTCTGGAGAGATTGGCTATAAGTCCGTCGGCGGACGCATACTGCGGTTCGACACATGAGATAACAATGCCGACGAGAGAAAACAGCAGCATTAACACCTGTAGTCTACATCTCGCATCACGTAATGTGGGCGTATGTTCCAGTTGTCAAAAGTAGGAGACTTCATTCTTTCTTACGAATATGTAATGATTTTAAAGGGTGTGGTCAGGCATGACACAAGAGAGAGTACAGCTTCAGATGCTGTGATTGAAACGAGTAGCAATGATAAATACAGTGTAGTTAGTACTTAGTTTGTTGTTTTGACGGTGTTACCGAGCGCCGATCACTGTGGCCGATAGGGGGACTGCTTTTTGGCCCACTTTAGGTTACGGTAGTAACACTAAAAGTGGGCCTTTGCGGTCGTCTTTTGACAGCTCGAAATTTAAATGAAAATAACGGCTTAACTATTCATCTGACACGAAAATTGAATAATCGAATTTGTATAGGAGAAAATTCTCGGCAACTCTGCTCTCTTATGTTTTTTTTATGTCTCGTAGCGTTTCAGAGATATTTGCAAAAATAACGGCGATTTTGGGATGTATGTCTGTCTGTCCGTCTGTCTGTCCGTAACGTGTTCCCTGTTTTTAAGACGAACCGTTCAACTGATCAGCACCAAATTTTACAGACATGATTGTAGGCTCCAGAGACCAGAACCTCCCTTTTTCAAATTGTTCGGACAAAAAATACGGCAGTAATACAAAAAAAAGCCGTTTGTAATATAATTGTAATTGCAAACGAACCGTTCATCTGATACGAAAATTGAATAACCTAATTGGTAGAGGAGAAAATGCTCTACAACTTATCTCCTTTATGTTTTTTCATATCTCGTATCATTTAAGACATATTTGCAAAAATAACGGAGATTTGACACCCTCCATTGAATTAACGAAAAACAGCCGTTCGGAGATGTCACGTGACATTCCTCGCGTATTTGATGATTTTCTTATTGTAACTTACACGTTGTCATTTCAAAGCAACGGCACACTGAGAAATTAACAAAAACACATCGTTCTTCGTACGATGAATGATAATCTAATGTCTACAAATGCCATATTAACATCAATAGAATGAGATTAAAGTGCTCCTGTTTGATTTATAGCAGTAGCGCAGTGGGCAAGCTGCTGGACTATGACGCGAAAGGTCGGTGGTTCGAAACGCACCACTATCTAAACTGTTTTTCCTAAAAAGGTGTCAGACACTCTTATTAATTAATTCATTATTATTTAGATTATTATTTTGGTCCAAAATGTTTGCAAAAACTTATAAAACTACAAATCTAAAGTGGGCCGTAAAACACGTCAGTGCGATTTTTTACGTCAGCGTTACGTCACGTTGACGACACGCTCGTCTACACTTGGATGAGAAGATGTCCACCCAAAAATGTTGAACAAAGATTATATATAAAAAGGATTTAATAGAGTAAGATCGACCCGCAAAAAATATATGTGGAAGGAGCATTTAGATGAGCAGAAAAGATTTGATGTTCTTATCTGGTGCCAATGTAAACGTGGCTACTTCATTTTTTCTATCTCTCCCTCAGAGTGTGGGGCGTGAGGTATAGGATTGGTGAGTGGGTTGGTGTTACAGCTGTCTAACGTTTCCGTTTTCTTGTTGTAAAGTTCTTTAACAATGCTGCTGCTATGAGCCCTTACTAGGAAGAGTCAAAAGCAATAAAATCAGATATTTATTTGACCTGTTAAATGTGAAAATAAAAATGTCTTTTCTGGCATATAACATTAACTCCTGTTTCCTGGCACGTTACCACTCCAAGCTCATGGCTAGCTACTCCGTTTGATGTCTGCAACATTCATACATTATGACACCGCATCAAGGTCAATGCGTGTAACAATTGTTAATAAGGCATTTCAAGCTTCCTACGGTTTTACTTGCGGTCGGAGAAGTTAGTACTGCTTCCTCCCACAAGTCCCCTAAAACCTCCACATCCTTGCGGATGCTGTTGCGTAGCAGTGTGCGTTTGTACCGCCCTACAGTACGCGCGAGGTGTCGTAGTTGCTTTCCGAGACTTTACGGAAAGCATAGAGTTCTGACTAACCTGTTGTCTTCTATAGTTGTGTCCCCAGCGCAGAAGACAGCACACAGGATGTTGGTTCTTCTACAGCATACAAGTGAGGCTAAAATAAGTTCTGTATGATGGAAGCATAAGAAACAACTCGCGACATTTTTAATTGTCAGGGATGCCATTTATTAAATAAATAATTAAAAAAATTAGCAACTATTGTTAATATGATACGGCCTATGCTGCCCATAGTTCATGTTGAGACCTCGACTGTTATCAAATTTAAGCAAAAATCTTTACTCATGACCGGCGCGGTCCGGCGCGTATAGTGGTCAGCTCGAGACTGCAACTGCGGCGCGTTGCGAGAGGGCACCTGACGCTCTATTTCGCGCCAAAACAGGGCCGTCGCGCGCCTTCTGCAAAATCGCTCTTCTCTTGTTACAATAAGAGAAGGCACCTTAAACTTTCTAAACTGTCAAAATCTAGCCTGTCCTTGAGAGATATTTATCATAAATTCTCAGCTCTGAATAATTAATATTTCGTATATAATAAACAAAAGTAATTTCAAAAGAAATCACGTGACGTGAAATGCAGCAGCCAATGCGAGGAGAGCACCAGTAACATAGGCGGGCTTTCCCACGGGAACCAGCACCTACTGCGCCATATGCCACTGCTCCCCACCCCACATTTCAACATGTGCTGCACTGCTGTCTTTCTTCCGCGTTTAAGGCACGTACAATGTTAGCAAAGAAACAGCCAGCGGCCAGAAATATGAAGTGGCCACAGGCCAGGAATATCACAGCATCAATTCAAGTTCACGAATGTAGCCACGGGTAAAGCCGTCTCAAAACCCGTTTCCTCGGAACACAATTGTTAGGTGCAGTTCACTAGTCACCACACATGATGGTACGCGATGCTCACCCAGAACGTCTTCGCGTTTCTGCCGCTCCACTCTGCACGGGAGCCGACCACAGGGGCAATGTAAACGGCTGGCTACCCCGCCGACGAGTTTAGCAGCGAGGCGGAGCAATGCACATTTGCGCCAGGAGCCACGTCCAAGTTGTGGCATCCATTAGCAGCCCTCTGTTCCACCTGGCGGGCAAGCCATTACTCCACGATGATCCGCCTCGTACTCCCCGGAAAATCAGACTGAACTCGCGGCAACCCGGAGACAAGTTAGGTAGAGCTCCCCAGACCACTCAGGCTCCCTTCCGTGCCCGATAGCTCGAGGCTGCCGCCAAAGAAATTATCAAGTACTTTCGATGTATCGAAAAGGCGCATGGCACATTAAGAATACATAAAATTTTATCTACTGCTAACCCTAACTCTGTCAGAGTTTTCTATCACCAGATAAATACAATTAAAGACGACGCACCATGGTCTGTCGGCGCGTGAAATACGAACTGCCCGCCCTATGGTTACGTTACGAGAGACTGTTCGCTAACTTTATAATTAACCTGTTAGTAATATTGTAATGAATCTAATGTTAATTTTTATGATCGTTCAGTCTATTTCGAACAAAACAAAAAGCAAGAGTATGAACGTTTAGCAAGTAAAGGGTATATTACACGGAGTGTATTTGGTCGCTAGTCGCTGGCGTCTGTTGTCGCTCGGCGTTTAGGCGAATGGCGAATGAATACGCTGACGCAATGACATGCAGCGACTTCAGACGCTAGCGTCTTCGTAAAAACAAATGAAACGTGACGTAGCATATGACACATGGTTATGGAGGTTAGGTGATACCAAACAGTTCTGTTTTCCGCCAAACAAAATATGGAGTGGAATTGTAATAAAATTTCTGGAAATTTATCGAAGATTTCCAGTATTATAGGGCATTAAATGATTATTTAAATACTAAACTTAAAGACGGTCAATTTAATAAACAGTTTGGCGAATGACGAATTGAACACTGAAGGTCCTTTGGGGGATATGGATACCAAACAGCTGGCCGCGGTGGCCGAGGAGACTGAGGCGCTTCAGTCACGGTCTGCACGGCCACTACGGTCGGGGGTTCGAATCCCCCCTCGGGCATGGATATTTGTGCCGTCTTTAACATGAGGTAGCTCATAAGTAGTTTGTAAGTAGTTAAGTCCCATAAGCTTAACAAACATTTTTTATACCAAACACCTGAAAACAAATATCAAACAATAAATATCTCATCTTCATTATATTTCTGTAGGCAGAAGGATCTCCACACTATAATTCTCTCAAAAGATTTGCAGAAGCACTATATTTATCCCTCCTCCCAGTCCACTTTCTTATCCATTTTTTCCCTACTTTTCCGTTTTGATTGTGGTAGATTGTTCATTTTATACTTTTGCGAGAAACACAATGCCAGCATTTATTACTTCCTTCGACATTTTGACTCGACTGGTGGCTTCTTTATACGCTCCTGTATATGACACGGGGCGACCAACATTTGCGAGCGACCAAGAACGCCAGCGACCAGCGTCTAAAGTAGCCCACCCTTCAACTTTAGACGCTCGGGTTTCGGAGCAGCGACTTTGTTCGCTGTCCTTGTTTACACGGAGCGAATTTAGCAGCTGCGTCCAAATTCCCAGCGACTAGCGACCAAATACGCTCCGTATAATATACCCTTTAGGGTGGTCGCCTGGGATACAATTCTGGTGATACTGGATGAATTTTTTTGCTATTGGAGTCATTCTTCTTTTAATTTTTCTCGCCACAGTCTTGTAATCAAAGTTAAGCAACATGATTGGCCTAAAGTTGTCAATGGTGTGGTGGCGACGGTTTTTTGGTACTGAAACCACTCTGCCTTCTTTAAACGCTTCCGGTATATCCTGCCCAGGATAATTTCGTTTACAATATCAGTGAATATCGGCCCAATGATGTGCCAGAAACGGTGATAGAATTATATGGGCAATCCATCTGGCCCAGGGAACTTGTTGGCCGGGGAGTGCACGATTCATTCTAAGATGTCTGAAACGGTAAAATCCGACAACAGATCTGCGTTGTCGTCTGCTGTTACAATACATCCGAGTTTTTGAACGAGCACAGATGCTAGATTGTTATCAAATGGTACCTCGGAATACAAATATCCGTAATAGTTTCGGAATTCTTCCACAATGTCTTTTTGTTCCATTAGTAGAGCACCATTAGGTGCGGTAAGACAGTCTATAAAAGTTCGTGCACGACGTTTACTGTGCTTAATAAGATGGTACAGAGATTTTATCTCGCTCTCACTAACAGCTTTCGCTTTAGACTTGATTTTCAGTCCATCAAGTTGTCTTCTCTTGATACTAATTAATTTCGCTTTTAACCTCTTAATTCGTGCCGTGTAAGCGTTACTGTCAGCGGATTTCTCGTATAATTCACTTAGAACTGTGTAATAAAATTCGGTGGTCTGTTTCTCATCCCGTGTTCTATAATAACTGTAAGATATTAAAGCTTGCCTTAGTTTCCTCTTAGCAGTGAGATTCCACCACTCTAATTTGGATCTATATCTATCCATAGAGCGTAGACAAGTATTCCAAGTTGTTAGGATAACCTCTTCAAGTTCTATATCCTGGAGGTGCGATGTGTTCAGCATCCACTGCCCTCTGAACCTTTTAGTGGGTTGCCTATCTCGAGTGATTGTCATGGCGTATGCACAGTGGTCTGTAAATGGTGCTGGTATGACATCAACATCATTAAAACGGTTACTTAGGTGGGACGATGTATAAATCCTGTCGATACGACTACTGGAGGTGGGAGTGAAAAACATGAATTTTACTTGGGTAGGGTAAAAGAATTCCCATGTGCCTCGCAGCCTAATGTTGTTAAGAAGTTCATTAAGATCTTTACAATAATTAAAGTTCGGCCATTGGTCTTTTCGGTGGAGGACACAATTGAAGTCTCCTCTTAGCAAGACATTCAGTGGATCTCTCAGTAATAAATAGATAATTTCATCTTTGAAGAAGAAATTTCTGTCAGATTTGTGACTAATTCCTGAAGGCGCGTAAAGATTAATGAATGTGACATCACATACTTTGCAAGCAATACCACGACCAGACTCGAGCTTTTGAATAGCTTTTACGGGAATTCCTTCCCGGACTAAGATGGCCGTTCCTGTGTGTTGTTCATGGGCTACATTCTCTATTGTGTGAAATCCTGGGATTTGTAATTTAGTAATGTAAAAAATGTTTGTAAATCTATCGGACCAAACTGCGTGGTCATCAGTCCGTAGCTTACAAACTGCTTAAACCTAGGTAAACTAAGCTAAGGACAACATGCACACACCCATGCCGCAGGGAGGACTCGAACCTCCACGGCGAGCAACCGCGCGCTCCGCAGCGAGACGCTTTAGACCGCTCGGCTACTCCACCGCGGCTAATTTAGTAATAGCTACTTTCTGTAAAAATAAGATATCAGCCTCAGAGTCGTAAACGAATTGCTTAAATGCTGCAAGTTTCAAATCGGATATAAGACCAGTTATATTTACACTTATCAGTTTGTACGCTTGTGTCCTACTGGGTTGCATGCTATTTTAAATATATAGGATCATCGGAATCTCGCCAATCCATCTTCGTGTCTATTCGAGCATCTAATCCTTCGCTGGTTTTTGTGAGATCAGTCCGCTCTTTACTTTTGTTTTTGCTACGCATTACGATCATATTAGGCTGCACCTTATTCTTTGCTCGATAAGTAGAGGGCAATTTTTCAACGGTTACTGACGTTGGAAAATCTTACCTTACTTCTGGCTGCAGATTTGCAGCTACCGCGTCTTGGTGCGCGCAGAACTTTGCCCGTCGTCCTGCGAGTCACCGCTAGTGCCTGCAATGGTTGCGTGTGTTTACAGTCCCTGTGTGCATACACTGCTGACAACACTTTGTTTGTTACCGGTATCGCCAGCGGCGTTGTTTTCGTGTTCTTCTTGCCTGGATACGGTTTGGTGATCTACAGTGACGTCCATGTTGTGTGTGTTTACATCGGGTATCGCTTCCTGGTGGGCTTGTGGTGGCACCGCGCTTTGAGGTGTTGACGGCGAGGAACACTCTCACGGGGGCACTACCTCCGGTTGTGCTTTCTGCTCAATTACGGGTTGTATGGTGAGTTTCTGCGTTGCGTCATCGTTCATTTCTACGCCAATTGACGGTCGTACAGTGTCTCTCTATTGAAGTTTTTTCCGTTTTCGGGATCCTGCGTTTCATCATCAGTACTGTTACCATCGCGAGTTTTGCGCCGCTTGGAAGGTGCAATGGTTATTGCACTTTTGTGCGGGTTCGAATCCGCGTCCGACTTTTAAGGCAACGGAGCGAACTATTTGCCCGGAGTCTGCTCTACGTGTTTTTCAGTTACAGAGGGTCCTGGTTGTGGTGTCGCACAAGTACAAAGTGCGCGCCACCTACTTTCGCCGCGCGCCGCCATGCACGCACGGCGCGGCGATCTTACGACGACAGCCACGAGCGCCCTCTGCTGCAACCCCGCTCGTGGCCACCACGGAAAGACATCGGTGACTTCGGACTGAGATAGCAACGAGTTAGGACCTTCGTAATCAGATAGGCACCATTGAAGACTTTGTTATCGTACAGGCACTAGGCAGGCCTCTAACAACTATGTATCAACATTCTGCAGTACTATGTAAAAGTTAAGTATTGTTACATTCTGTGCAATATATATATATATATATATATCTCTTTCTAATTTACTCGAGTGTTTATAGTTTCTGGCTGCTCCCCTCCGTACCGGCGTGCTGTCTTTGTTACTGTGTCGGTCTCGTTCCACTCGGCCACCGACACCTACGACGAGGCTGGGACACAAAAGCGGCGACGAGTTGGGACACAAAAGTGGCGACGAGGATGGGATACAAAACTGGTGGTATACTAGCTGCTTCCACACGATTTTCTGGCAAGAGATCAGCTAGCGTCAGTTTTTTTGCGCAGCTGGAGGGTAGGTTTCAATATTGTGACACGTTGTGGACAGTCTTGCGTTACATGACCACTTTGATTACGTATATAACATGTCGATACCTGACCAGAGTACTGAACTTGTGCTCTATACCCGCAAACAGTGATATGCAAGGGCGTTGATAAGTGAGGGGGGGGGGGGACGAGGAGGTTCAACCCCCCCCCTTCACTCATGCTAAAATAAAAAATGTATATAATTTGTGTAATGAATATGAGAGTTAGACTGAAAACTTTGTTAACAAAGAGAGGTACCAGGGTGTCTGTAAGTTGTAATCGATGCTTAGTTGAGCTTTGACTTCCTACTTGTCGGGACACTTTGTCTCGAATGTCTTATGGGTGGCCTTCGTGAGGCCTAGGCAAGCGTCGCGCACAACTTTCACCACAGTGAATCTGTCTAGTGAAAACAAAAATAATAATTGCTCAGGTAACCAAACCACCACCTAACCAGTAAGTAACAATGAACAAGTATTGTTGAATTCCAGCCAGAAACACGCTCCACAGGCTGTTTAAAGTAGTGCGCGAGGCTTGCTTAGCATGAAACGAAGGCCACCGTGTCTTATGTTTACTACTGCTATCAACTTCAGTGATCTAACTTTATTACTACAGTAGGCTAGCGAACAAGTACGTAACACAGACCAACATATTTCTTGACGAGTCATATTCCCATCCTCTGCTTACAAGAAGTAACCTTGCCTTCAAGGCGACAGTGGACTTCGTTAATAACAGTCGCCTGTCAGCTTGCTCATATTCGTCAGCACTGCAACTTCACTACGGTAATTTGGGTTTCCAAAGGCCGATGTGCAGGTGCTGAAACGTAGGGGAGGTCTAGAGAGTCTGTATAGGGAGACAGAGTGGCCATGCGTGAAACCGCTGCTGGTTGGCTGTGAGCCCAGGACGCCATGTCTTTCTGCCTGATTTAGCAGTCTTTGTATATATCTGAATAGCTGCAGTGTGCATTTCTCTACTGTAGACGGTCATTATCGCTTCTGACAACGATTTCATTGCACAGTTCATTACGGTAGGCACTAATGCTCTTTTACACCTCTTCTGTCGGTTATGAGTACGTAAATTAACGTGTTGTTTGTCGGTGAAATGTTCAAATGTTTGTATAGCCAATGGGACTTAACTACGGGGTCATCAGTCCCTAAACATACAAACTACTTATGAACTACTTACGAACTAGGACGGCACAAATATCCATGCCCGAGGGGGGGATCCGAACCCCCGACCGTAGTGGCTGTGCAGACCATGACTGAAGCGCCTCAGTCCCCGCGGCCACCGCGGCCGGCATTTGTCGGTCGTTGGCGATAACACAGAACTGCGCGGCAATTTTTAAGATTAAATGTTGATCTGAAGTGGTTTACTGAGAGTTACTAATAACTAGCTAAACCCGCGGCACCGCTCGCGTGTTGGTTGACTATGATAGATAAGCTATCTTTCATTAGTGTGCTATGAGACTGGTTTTGAAGGTGAGATGGCATTTAGCAATAATGATTGTAATAATATCACAGATCGATCACTTGATGTAATGCGCGAAACATCAAATCGATTTTTTTAAAAGAGATGTATTAAGAGAAATTTCTTTTTTACTGCTTTATTTATTTATTCTTATATTTCCTTATTCGTATGTTTATCCTTACAGAGAAAGAGCTGAAGCCATTGTAGCACGCATAGACCAAAGATATCGTCTCTGGCATCACGTTTCGCTGTATGTAACCTCCTTGCTATAGAGTCGCAAACGTCATCGCTGGCCTTCAGTTCGATATTTTTTTTTTTAAATATAATTTGAAGACTTTTAACCACCATATCTTCCACCCCCTTATAGCTATCGGCATGGAACTGGTATGGTGTACAACGAGAGGCTTCGGACAACAATTACACACAGATCATTCGTTTGCATTCTGTAGTTTTCGCTGCAGAGCGAAATATTAACACACACACACACGTAGAATTTTATATACACCGATAACGTAACATACCAATATACTTCACCCTTTTATCATTATCAACCGTCAAGCAACAATATAACCAATAAAACCATTTTTAAAGAGTAAATATAATTTTCAAAGAATAATTATTGTTCCACATTTCGCGTTATATTCTTCAAATTGCTAAATATCTATCAGATCGCTATAAAATCACGCCTAAAACCTTCCTCAGGTATAAATTAATAACTGTACAAATATTTAAGACCCTGCGTCTTGTCATTCGGACGTGGTAAGCGTACACCGAAGAGACATTCACATTAATATATATCGCCATAAGACCGTGTCTAAAGCTTTCCCCGGGTAGACATTAGTAACTGTACAGATTGTTTTAGCTCTTTATGTCTTGTGGTTCAGACGTGATAAACGTACACCGAACAGACATTCACATTTATAGATATAGATGTTCCTAATCAGTAAGGACAGCCAATAAAATGCCTCTTTGTTTCTGTTGGCTGTAAAAACCGAAGTGAAGATTTTTGTATGATGCTTGTCTTCGCAAGGAATGAGGAAATACGGAAACAATGGGCGGTGGAAGTTGATCCGAGAAAGCGGAAACCGTAAAGATGATTTATGGAAATCAACGAATTATTCCTGTCTTTGTGAAGTAAGTATTTTATGCTTTCCCGATCAGTGCACGGCTACGGCACCGCCCCCTCGGCTGTGTGTTATTGGGTATTCACAATGTTATAATTCGTTACAGGATGTAACATGAGAAAGGGAGGGGACGGGACTATGGCCTTGCTGTAGAAATTCAGTTACCTATTTTGAGTCTGTTGTTGCTGTTGCTGTAGAGATAGTATCGGTATTTTTCCGATTTTCTGTGGTACTGTGTTCCTAAAAGTATTCATAGAAGGACGTTTTGGTATTTTCCAGCGTAAGAAAATGTGATAAGATCGACAGGAATACACTTAAAATGCATTATATGTGGTCGGAAAGTGATAACAGTGTACTAATGTCAGCGATGGATATGCAATCTTAATAATCTGAAATGGCATCCTATTCTTTGAGATACATTACATGAAATACCTCTCTTTCTTACTAATCGGAACATCGTAAAAAATGCTTCACAGGACAAATTTATTAGCCTGTATAAACATAGACGAATGGCATTTATTTTAACCATTACGGAGGGATTTCTTTTTTAAAAAGACAGGGAGGGTCGGTCAGTGTGTAGTTGACAAAATTCCTAAAACCTCCCCTCTTTCATGCCTTGCCTCGGCGATGTTACCAACGCACATCGTGCCAGTGCCCTGGTTTGCATACAGGGCAGCACTGCACGCGAGATGCCGTGCCGTGCAACTTCACTGCATATCTAAAATCACTCTTTTACTAACCTTGTGTCTTCTGTCGTAGTTGATGTCCCATTGCGCAGGTGAAGCACACAGGTCGCGCATCCGTTGTACCTGAAGTGATGCTTAAAGAGGTGTTGAAATGTGGCTAGGAAGTACTGCACTACGATTAACTTTAGCTTTTGTAGGATGCCAGTGCTTGTTTTTATTGAAGAAATTCCAGTGTATATCCAAGCACAAATATATAGACTGAGTAATATTAATTATATAAACGATACATAACGTATAAACTGTACCTGGCCAGCACTGAACTAACATGAATGTGTAAGGTATCACGGTCGGCGCTCGACTGACTGCCGCCGCACTTCGCTGCGCGCCACAAGCCACCAAGCGAAACTTCAAGACTAACATTGTTCAACATATTACAAAATATACAAATAATTAAATCTTTGAATTAACCGAAATATAGTTTAGCACAAAAGCATTACAGAAAGTACGCCGATAATTTTTAATAGACGTAGGAAAACTTAAATATTAATAAAAGAAGCTTAAAGTTTTGGCGGACAACTAGTATAGGCGGGAGCCAATCAGATCTCAACTTGCAATAGGGGCGGAGCTTTCCCACGGGATACAAGCTCATCTACTGTCTCTCTCTCACACCCTTTCTACTATTGTGTAACACAGTACTCCAACCAAGAAAACTTCTTCAACACCTAATACATTGATATGCGAAATAAACGGCTCCATGTCAGCCCCCTCACACCATGTACTGAATAGTAAGCTGGAAGATGTGCTTTGGCTTCATGGGTGGAATTGATGCCTTATTTCAATAGTAAAGTGACTGCATTTCTGCCTGGGTCGCTAACTAAATGCACATCCCGCTCGCAGTCTAGTAAAAACATGTCGGACACCACATTCCGGCTGCGGAAGTGTCTTTCACGATTTCTTTGACCTGGCTGAGTACATATGCCTTTCACGTGCGCCTTTGCCTTGTTTGTTTCGAACTTTTTCGCGATGCGTGGTTCAGATTTGTTTTGCAGTGTGTAGAAATATTTTAAATTTTGCATTGACATCTGTATTATACCGTATTTATTTACTGATGTCTTACCGCCTACGCAACTGAATAATACAAGTTTATTTTGCCATGTGCATTTGTCCTATATTTGTAAGGCATTTTTTGTGGCAATTTTTCGTGGATACTTGTCTACATACGGTGCTGTTTGGTGCCTTTAGGTAATTTTGTTTCCGCCTTTTATTCCATTGGCCAAATATTTCCACTGAAGACTCCTTTCAAATAAAGACGAAATGCATATATGAAAATAAACTTTTATTATTCAGTTGACTCAATAAATATCGGCATAAATGAAGACTGGGATACCACCTGTCAACTTTGAACCATGACGTCATGATCATGTCGGAAAACCCGTATCTTTATAATAATGTATCGTAGATAATAAACAATCTGTACTTGTAGTTATCCTCGTTAATTACAGAATGTATCATCGATCACACGACTCGCCGGCCGCGGTGGCCGAGGGGACTGAGGCGCTTCAGTCACGGTCTGCACGGCCACTACGGTCGGGGGTTCGAATCCCCCCTCGGGCATGGATATTTGTGCCGTCCTAGTTCGTAAGTAGTTCATAAGTAGTTTGTAAGTTTAGGGACTGATGACCCCGTAGTTAAGTCCCATAAGCTTTACAAACATTTGAACATTTTTTTCACACGACTCAGTCCAAAAATTCGCGCCTTCGGCGCTCACATGCGAAAAAAAACCTCTCTATCCTATACCTTACCATCAGAGCGAGAGCGAAGCTAGAGATCACTTTTTAAACACATAATATTACTCTATAATCTGTTCTGTTTTTAAGCAAACATATCTACATTATATTATTAAAAGTAACTGTGGAAAGAAAGGGCAAAAAGAAAGTAACGATATTTGCATTGGTATCGTTTGCAGTATACAATTTTATTTTTCAGGAACTGGGATTGAAATAACTTGGTTAAGACTGACATTTAGTATAACAGTGCTGTGTTCGCTGAATCCTGCCTTACATACTTGAACTGTTGATCTAAGTTTATTTCTGTAAATGAGTATCTTGTATAAGGTAGTCTTGGATGTTGGTGTTATTCTTGTGGGTTCATCTAGAAGACCCTGTAGGTTATATGATTTTGCAAGATTGGCAAATGTCTCCCTGTTTCTATTTTGAGTGCGAAAGTCAATTTTAATGTCACAATAAAAGAATGAGCACACTGCAATGAAAACAGAAAGAACATTTTTTTTAATTGAAACATTATTGCTAGCATGGCATTAGACCAACAGTAGTAAACATTTGAAAATTACTCCAAATGCTCTACTTTCTGTAGACTACTTCTTTATGTATTTAAATGTAGGTCTACAGTGTTATAAATGAACGTCACAGATACAGTAAAGATACTTGGTTTGTTATCATCAAATGTTTCTACTACATCATCAAAGTTTGTGATGTGTGGAAAATCTGTTCCATTACAAGTACTCTTACATTTGGTTAGAGGACTGGCTTAAGATTTCCTGTCGGGAAGTGCACTGTAATAAATTGTAGGAAGAAACATCTTATTTATTGAAATGGCATATGAAAACAACAAATTTTATGCGAAATGCAGGAATTTCTTCCCACGATCCGCCTCGATAAAGGCACAAAATTAACCATCAACTGCCAACAAAAGCAATCTTCCTTAGGTTTCTTTTTTAAAAATAACAAGGCAATTTCCAATAAGAAGAATTGATGGTGAATCCTTTTCCTGTAACAAGTTTTGGCCCACTTTAGGTTACGGTAGTAACACTAAAAGTGGGCCTTTGCGATCGTCTTTTGACAGCTCGAAATTTAAATGAAAATAACGACTGACACGAAAATTAAATAACCCAATTTGTAGAGGCGAAAATTCTATACAACTTTGCTCTCTTATTTTTTTTATATCTCGTAGCGTTTCAAAGATATTTGCAAAAATTACGGCGATTTTGGGATGTATGTCTGTCTGTCTGTCCGTCCGTCTGTCTGTCTGTCCGTAACGTGTTTCCTGTTTTTAAGACGAACCGTTCAACCGATCAGCACCAAATTTTACAGACATGATTGTGGACCGCCAGAGACCAGAACCTCCCTTTTTCAAAATTTTCGGACAAAAAATACGGTAGTAAAACCAAAATCTGTCTTTTGTAATATAATTGTAATTGCAAACGAACCGATCATCTGACACGAAAATTGAATAACCTAATTGGTCGAGGAGAAAATTCTCTATAACTTAGCTCCCTTATGTTTTTTCATATCTCGTATCGTTTGAGACATATTTGCAAAAGTAACGGATATTTGACACCCTCCATTGAATTAACGAAAACCAGCCGTTCGGAGATGTCACGTGACATTCCTTGCGTATTTGATGATTTTCTTATTGTAAGTTACACGTTGTCATTTCAAAGCAACAGCACACTGAGGAATTGACAAAAACACATCGTTCTTCGTATGATAAATGATAATCTAATGTCCACAAATGCCATATTAACATCAGTTAACAACGGCCGTGAATAGTATGAGATTAAAGAACTGCTGTATTGATTTATAGCCGTAGCATAGTGGGCAATGAGCTGGACTGTAACGCGAAAGATCGGTGGCTCGAAACCCGCCACTACTTAAATTCTTTTTTCCTAAAACGGTTTCAGACACTCTTATTCAATAATTTTTTTATTATTTTGGTCCAAAATGTTTGCAAAACTTATAAAACTAAAAATCTAAAGTGGGCCGTAAAACACGCCAGGGCGATTTTTTTCTCAATAATTCGTTTTTACAGAAAATGGCATGAACGACGGTTTCCTCCAACAAGTATCTTCTTACTAATTTGTTTTTACAAAACATGGTGTAAATGAGATATTTGTAATGGATCTTGAATTTGCTGCTGACCGCAAACACAACTTTTCCATGGACTCTACATATTATGCTTAAAACGACAAACACAGCATCTTGTCAATCCGTCTACTGCCATTAAAATTACACGTTGTTACGTCGCCCACCTCATCGTCAAAGATTATCAGATATACGCTGAAAGACATCAGGTCAAAACAATCGTGGACGACACTTCTGCTGCCGTCTGTCCCGAACGTCGCGTGTCAGACACCGGGCGGTTGGCCACTCCGAAAACAATGTTTGTAAATCTAACGGATCAAACTGCGTGGTCATCAGTCCGTAGCTTACAAACTACTTACACTAAGGTAAACTAACCTAAGGACAACACACACACCCACGCCCCAGGGAGGACTCGAACCTCCGACGACGAGCAACCGCTTGGCCACTCCCCCCCTATACAGGCTCTCGAGGGGACAGGGAGACGGCGGTAACAGCGCCACCCTGGGTAATCGCGCCACCCCAGTTTTATGACAATCGGTTGGCAGTTCGAGTACGCTTTCCAGTGTTCTATCTCCGTTATCTACCGCGGAACTAATTCTTATGATCGCCGTCCGTGCAGTGGCGTAGCAACTACACCAAGGGCCCCGGGGCAAAAATGACGTTGGGGCCCTCTCTGAACTAAAACTATACTGCAGGTGCAGAGTTTTGAAAATCTTGGGGTATGCTCAGTGGCGTTTCCAATAGGGGGGAGGTGGTTGCCGGCCTGCAGCCCTCCCCCCACCCCCGACAGGTATTTCTAAAAAAAAATATCTTTATTATATTTTTCCAATTCCAGGTACAAAGGTAAAGTAATAATTTCGTTTTATTTTCGTAGTATTTCTTGTTTTTTGCTTCATCTGGTATTAATTTAGGACTATTTTAATCTCTGAAAGGAGAAAAGTAATTTTTTAACATACAGTAAAGAAATTAACAGCCATTAATTTCAATTTCACGTTTCAGAACTACTGGGCGGCTTTTGCGACCATTTGAACCTGTTTTCCCGTTGTAGTAAATACAGAAATCATTTTCTGAGTTTTCGTCTTCTTAGACATGCATATCAGATAATGATGTGCCTGTATTGTGAATACTGTGTTCATTATCGCAAAACCTAACATCGGATGGTCTTCCTGCCTTCTTTCTTCTGCAGATTTATTTTCTATACAGTATTACGAAAATAGTCCATAACCACTTCTGCTGTCATACCATGTCTGTCGATACCAATAGGGTTATAACCTATTGCTCCATCACACACCAATTCAGTAAACAGGATTAAAAATGTCACGACTTAACACAAACACGATTCCTTGAAGACGATTGACTTCTAAGAGAATACATAAACGTTAAATTAGTAGTATACACATTTTCATCGTATCGTACCAAATCCACATCATTTCTAGTTCTTTAATACAACAATTAAAGGTTACCGCCTTCAGTAGACGGAACTGAACTTACAAGCAGCATTCCATTAACATTCGGACTATTTAGAAAATGATCACTTCACTCATATGTCAACATGAATTTTAATGCCTACGAATTCAATTACCTGTTTGTTTTAGATAATCTTTTTATAGCGGTGTATTAAAAAGCCAGCCGCCCCTCAATGGAATGAGAGAGTCGAATTTAATTACAATTAAGAAATATAACGTAAAGAAAAATATAATACCAAAATTTTCAGTGGGGTATGCCGAGCATACCCAATCAAATTTTGAGCTATGCTTGAGCGACCGAGCATACCCTTAATCGGCACCCATGAACTATACAGATGCAATACTACTTCATCGCGTCCTTACCTTTTACTGGAAGACATAATAAGGCAAACCTAAATACTCTTAAGTAAATTACTGTGTGTCATGCAGCAGATAATATTTAATCGTACTCTCTAATATAATTATAACTGTGAAAGTTAATTATGTTTTCAAGCAGAAACTACTGGGTGGATTTGGATGAAATTTGGAAGAGGGATAGAGTTGGACCTGGGTAGGACATACATATAAAACTACCATGGAATAGTTTTCGAAGTTGCTTCATACTAGATGAATGAAGTCGCAGGCAGAAGCTAGTAAAAATCAACAATGAAGTTTTAGTCAACCACGAAAATATGGCCCCCTGCTGCGAATCAAACCATGAACAGTATCGTCACACACTGCTAGAAATTCAGCAGGTGGCAGGGTGCACGTCTTAGCGGACAAGTAATAACTTTTTATGTTTATATTCTGAGATGGGAATAATTTTTGGAATTCACTTCGTGCGTTTGAAGTTTCTTGGCAGTGTTCAAAAAGTTAAAAGTCGAAAATCCTTCATTCAGCTAAAATATTATATACAGTAGAACGTCGATTATCCGAAGTGTAATTGGCGGACATGGATGTTCGGAAAACCGATTATTCGTATAATCGAATTGTAGACTTCTACTTGCCAATAAGAATTACTGTACAGTAAATGTATTTATACATTATTTGGAGTCGCGCGATCCTTCACATTGCGTCGAGCGGCACGCCGCAACACTTGGAAGTCTCAGCTGTTGCTGTGAACAGCTGTGATGCTGCAGCTGCTTCTGCCGACTGGAGTGTGCCGACTGTTGTACTCAGCGACTGTCGGCTTGGCCTGTCAGCAGCCCCCACTAGAAGCAATGTTCCGTCACCCTGTGGCCCAAGAAGCTTAGTTTGACGGGAGGGGGAATTGATGGACGGGAGGGTGGGAAGGTAAATAAATACATAAAAATAAAAAAACGACGCTGTACTGTAACTTTTTCCGAACTTTGCTCACGGAGGCCGAGGGGCCCCTTGAGTACGGGGGCCCCGGGGCACTGCCCCGCCTATCCCTATGATAGCTACGCCACTGCGTCCGTGATTGTTGACAGATATTAATCATGTGAAAGAAAGTGTTAGTTTCGACGTTTTGTATCTAATTTTGCAGCCTGTATCTTACTGAAATAAGTACCTCTGTAGGCTCTCAGTGCTTTTTAATGCTCGTATTAATGTAATCTGTAGATATTTAGCTTAGATTTCGGGTTTCTGACCTAATTGTTTCGCAAAATCTTTGGCTTTAAATTGACGTTCTTAGCCATATTTTTCAACTGGGGCAACGACGCCATGGTGGAGAATTTTGGCAAAACGAAGTGAATATAGATGCATACAGCATACATTTTGTGAAATGGGCACTTGTAGAATGTACAGAATGTATTAAGTTTGAAGTGCCAAAATTATACCGGCATTTCTGACTTTTGCGGTGTCTTAATCAAGCCTAAATTATAAAATGTATTTTTATTCCAATTTTACATCGGCAAGTACTTGAAGTCTTCTAAATGTCTAATACAGAAGACTGATAAGTATAAATTACAACGGTTGTAATACTTATTTACTACTACTCACTCATTGTGTAGATTTATTCTTGATTTTCAAATGTATGACGTCATTACAGCGAAACCCACGCCGGCCGCGGTGGCCGAGGCGACTGAGGCGCTCCAGTCACGGTCTGCACGGCCACTACGGTCGGGGGTTCGAATCCCCCCTCGGGCATGGATATTTGTGCCGTCCTAGTTCGTAAGTAGTTCATAAGTATTTTGTAAGTTTAGGGACTGATGACCCCGTAGTTAAGTCCCATTGACTATACAAACATTTGAACATTTTTTTGAGCGAAACCCACGGTAATGGCGCCACTGCGTATACTTTCACAATATATTTTTAACAATAAAACTTATCAAAATACATGTCTGAAAAAATATAATAAAGTAGTATTAGTCTTTACAAAAAAGACACACCTTTAATAAGTTAAAAAAACCTCGTTTCCCTTAAAGTGGCGCCATTCCCCTGGCCTCCGCTATATGCCATTTATCTGAAGGCTTTCGATTTTTTACGATTGCTGGCAACTGACGACTTGAGTCAGATGTGGTAGTGCGGAAGGTATTTCTAATTTACTAACCCCTACAGCGATTACGTTTGCTGTCAAAATTGGGCTTATTCTGTATGTAACGTTAAAATAATTTATGGGCAACGACTTCGACAACAGACAGTATTTCGGCAGGTGAACGCCCGTCATTTTTAAGGTATACCACTATACCAGAAAAGACTGCTCTTCATGTCTACAATCTTTTTCCATAACACTTCAGTATTTTATCAACTATTCACAGAATTTTGTAAATTAATAGAAAAAGAGGCAAGTTAGTTTTTTTTTTTTTTTTTTTTTTGGGGGGGGGGGGCGTCACAGCTTTGTCACCTGTCAACTGTGCGAGGACACCTCAATATAGCTCTGGCTCTGAATCCCCCCCCCTCCCCGAGGAAAAATTTATCTACGCCCTTGGTGATATGTGACGGGATATTTACTTTAACGTGCATTTCAACGGAGCGTACGCCATTATAGCATTGTAATGTATGTTGACTAGACCACCGTTCAAGGCGAATGTTCCTAACATCACCGTATTGCAGTAAGATCTCTTTTAGAAAGCAGTTCTCAACTTCAGGGGGCAGGTTACGGATTCGGACATTCTTATACGCCACTCTATGATTAAACATTTTTAACAGTAGTCACCGATCCATCTCAATGACGAAATTCAGCATCCCCTCCGTGTTGAAGCACCAGACGTTCCAGTAGCACCGGGTTAATCAGTTTGAAGTAAAAACAACATTGTTCCAAAGCATAGTAGGCTGTATTAACCTAATCAGTGTTGATTCCAAAGGTTCCCGTTATCCAATCATGCAGTTCCAGAGAGCTCACAAACGGCTTTTTATCAAATGCGTGGTTACGGTATATCGCCCCAAATTTGCGATTGGATAGGGGATTTCCTCTCAGAGAGGACACAGTTTGTAGTAATCCATGGTAAGGCATCGACTAAAACGGAGGTGATTTCGGGCGTTCCACAGGGTAGTGTTATTGGTCCTCTGCTGTTCCTTATTTACATAAACGATTTAGGTGAAAATCTAAGTAGTTCTCTTAGGTTGTTTGCAGATGACGCCGTCATTTACCGTCTAGTAAAATCATCTGAAGATCAAAACCAACTGTAGAACGATTTGAATAAGATATCAGTATGGTGTAAGAATTGGCAATTGATTGTAAATAATGAGAAGTGTGAAGTCGTCCACATGAGTACGAAAAGAAATCCGTTAACCTTTTTTTACATGATAAATCAATCAAGTGTGAAGGCCGTCAACTCCACAAAATACCTATGAATTACAATTACGTCAGACTTAAACTGGAAAGAACACGTAGATAATGTCGTGGGAAAGGCGAACCAGATACTGCGTTTTATTGGCAGAACCCTTAAAAGATGCAACAGAACTACTAAAGAAACTGCATACACTACGCTTGTCCGTCCATTTTTAGAGTATTGCCGCCCAGTGTGGGATCCTTATCAGGTGGGTTTGACGGAGGACATCGAAAGAGTCCAAAGAAGGGCAGCTTGTTTCGTATTGTCACGATACAGGGGAGACAGCGTTACGGAAATGATACAGGATTTGGGATGGGAATCATTACAACAACGGCGCTTATCGCTGCGGCGTGGGCTACTTACGAAACTACAATCGCCAACAATCTCCTCCGAATGCGAAAATATATTGTCAACTCCCACTTACATAGGTAGAAATGATCATCAGAATAAAATACGAGAAATCAGAGCCCGAACGGAGAGATTCAGGTGTTCATTCTTCCCGCGTGCTATTCGAGAATGGAATGGGAGATAAAAAGTATAATGGTGGTTTGATGAATCGTCTGCCAGGCACTGAAATGTGATTTGCAGAGTATCCCATGTAGATGTAGATGTTGCCTGTTTCGGGTTGATTAGTCAAATTCAAATTGCAGGGTGTTCTTTCTGGGTATCGTTGGGGTCATGTTGCAAATTAACCCAACAGGGCCAATTGCATATGACGCAAAGAACTAGATAAAGCTACCAATCAAGTCACAGACGGGATCAAACGTATTCACAAAGACAAGTATTCGAAACGAAACGGCGCGCGCACAGCGTAAACAAACCGCCAGCGACTCGGAGCGCTCAGCTACTTCCTCAGTCTACCGCGTTTCAGGCAGAACTGCGCCGACTGGGTCCACAGTTGGCTCCGAGGCGACGGGACGTCTTTGCTCATTAGTTTATAGTCTTACAAAGAACTTAAACTAAGTTAAACTAACCTAAGACCAACACACACACACACATACACACACACACCTACACACACACACACACACGCCCGAATGAGGACTCGAACCTCCGACGGCGAGCAACCGCGCGCTCCCCAGCGAGGCGCCTCTGAACGCTCGGCCACTCCACCGCAGGAAACCATGTCGCCTTTCGCCTACTGCAACTATGAGATTCAAGAAGAATGCGTAACTCCGGATCCTCACTCTAGAAAACTTAGCCTCACTACGCAACTGGACTACCACCTTCTTCTCGTTCCCCTTCAAGAGGACATCACAGTCGAATGCAGTACGTACTTTGTATACAAACTCCGTATGGTTATCCTGTGGCCTCTCCGAGAACCGTTGAGCTAAGATTCCTTCTGTATATGGTCAAGATTGTTTTTTTATGGAGATAGGAATTTAAACGTCTGATTTAACGTTCTTTAGTTCATCACTTTCTGAAGTAATTATGTGATTTGTGTTCTGTGAACGTATACCAAAATTTGAGTGAACAAATCGTGTTCCAAGAACTATCGTCTTCGTCAGTGCGAACAGAAGTGGCGACGAGTAACGTACTCACGAGTATTTATCATGGAAACCGCGAAAGTTATATAAGTGCTTTAGCATATTGCCGCGAGAGACCACGTACACCGACCGCAGTGCCGAGAGACCACGTACAACGACTGCCGGCGTGGCGCAGAGGATAGCGTCACGGACTGCGGTGCTGAAGGTCGCGGATTCAATTCCCCCCCCCCCCCCCCCCGACAAAAATTTATTTCTTTGTAATTATCAATTCCAGAATGTTCTACATCTTTCTTATGTTCACTTGTAAATTCTACTTGTTTCTTATGTTAACTGTTCTTCTAATTTCTGGTACATTCTGTCTGTGTATAAATAGCAGAGCACTCTGCCCGAGAGGCAGTCAGTGCTGTGTTTAGTTGCCTTCGAAGTAAAGCCTGCTCCCATTTCAACGCGACAATATACTTCAACACCAAGAGCGGTTTTTTCAGCATTTCATGGACACGCAAGAACGGCTGCTTAAGGACATCTCCCATCATTTCGTGGCCTCAGTTGCCCCCGGTGTTTGCCGCGTTCAACGAGGATATCGAGGACGGGGACACTTACCTGAAACAGTTCCAGACATACCTGCCCCACCAGGATTCGGGCCATTGATCGAATTTTCTCTCCTGGAATTAGTCCAATATGTTTATGCTCACCACTAAGCCACAGCCTCAGGACCCAGAAGTTCTTATATTTTCACAGATTACTGCCACCGCTCTATGTTTTGGCATTTATTGAGGAGTTTTACCAGTGTTGACAAAAGTGTGGACAAACCTACCCCCAGAATGCGGTGGAACTACAGGGACTCAGTAGGAAGTGTAAATTTCTCACTCTGGTGTACGAGGAAACGTACGCGAATCAGATGGTCCGCAATCACCTGATCCAGGCCACCGACGATGCTGCTTTATTTCAAGAAGCCCTCAAGTTAGAAGACCACACCCTTGATCAGGTCACGATCTCACCTTTAAATACAAAGTCTCCACTGCTGCCGATAGACGTCTGGAATCTTGGGAAGAGGTGGTCGCCCCCCGTTGCCAAGACTTCCAGGAACCTCAAACGTCGCTGGACATAGCTGAGGACCTCGCGGTCGTCCACCGTGAGCTGCGTAGCCAGGCGACCAACAGCAGGCAGTGCCATAAATGTGGCCACCCACTCAAGGACCACAGGACCCTCGACAACGCTGCAATGGGTCCAGCCGCTCCAAGTGCCCGGAGGACGCCGACCCATGGTCGGTGTCGCCAGCCCTCCTGTTACCATCTTCCCCTGCTGTTTCTGGACCCATTAACCGAAGGACTTCCAAACAGGTGGGCCCACTGAGACATATGATCACGAAAGGGTCATATCCACTCTGTGTGTCGCACCAGCCGCCACGCTCCGTCGACTCCTGGAAGGCTCTTCCCATACACAACAACCAGTTACAGTCTTCTCCGGATTCCAAGTTATAGATTAAGGTGCTTGTGAATGATCATCAGCTGACTGTGTGGGTTGAAACAAGGGCAGCAGTCTTCCTCTTTACCTACTCCTCAGACGCTGCAGTTGAAGCACCCTCTTTGATGTGACTCCTCTTGATCAATAATAAACAAGTTACAGCGCTATTATGTCAGTTAACAGCATCTGTGGTTTAGAAGTCAGTGCGCAGAGATGTTATTGACGATAACGTTCATCTGGTGTCTTCCCAGGTCCCGTTTCATGCCATCGAGAAATTATGTGCCGCCTTTCAGGACCTTTCTCCTTGGTATTGAATGTGCGAAAGGATTCAAAATATCACTCACAATGAAGCCATCTGCCCGCCTTTTCTCCGAAGGCATCCTCTCTCTTATACCCTACAGCTAGTGGGCGACCCATTTCTGATCGTGAAGAAGCCTACGGCCGTCTCGATGTATAGCGATTTTAATGCCATCCTGTATCCCCAACTTTAGATTGACGACTAACCCCTTCCATGCAAATGAGCAGGTGCATGAAATGAAATTTGGTTTCAGTTTGAACAAATACACATTTATTATGATTCAAAGCAGGAGGTACGAAAATTGACACTGTACAACTGGAACATACTCAACAAGAAATGGCTTTCGTGACGCGAATGGCAAAACAGGGATTGGGAATATTTTATGTAACTCATCCAGAATTACAACTTATTGAATAACTCAACCGAATTCTTGGATAGAAATTCTGAAGCCACTATCATACACAAACGGGTACTCGTTGTTGGGAAGCTGGCCGTAGACGACAAACAATGATTAAATGCCAAAACCACGATACTTCACCCAGTGAAGTCTGCCGCGGGTTGAAGCCTCCAGCCTCTGAGCCGTAACTGCGATTAAGAGAAACAAGTCACAACCACACTCAGTGGCAGGCACACAAGCAGTCCCTCAGAGTTGCCATTCCCCGTCGGGGGTTCGAAGCCTCCTGAGGGAATAGATGTTTGTGCTGTCTTTACTGTAAGGTAGTTCATAAGTAGTTTGTAAGTTTATGGATTGATGACCCCGCGGTTAAGTCCCATAAGCTTAATAAACATTTGTACATTTTTTTACTCACAAGAGAACTACGTAGAGTACACCATCCGCAATGTTATTTTAACAAAGCATAACGCTTCCCGGTAGCACAGTGGGCAAAATCGGCATACGAGCGTGGTTCTCACGGTATTGCTGCGCTTGGAAATTGCTGATTCTAAGAAAATTTCCTGGTCGCACCGGTAGCTGCGTGCTTTTGCGACATCAACACACATTGTACCATGACCATGCGAACGGGCTTCCCATAGTCCGAGAGTTTGCTGCATCTGGCGTAGCGAGGCTTCTGTAGCCACCGCCGAGCAAATCGCCATGGGGTGCTTCCTGCGAACTTGCTGCTTTTGACCGCAGCTCACCCTGATATCAATATGCATGGGCCACGCCCAAGTCCTCCTTACTGAATTTCCGCCTGGTTTTCTCGGCACCTGTTCGGTCAACAAGGGTGCCGACAGTGGGAGGGGTTGTGAATCCCGTTTCACCGGGCGTCCGAAGCCGCCTGTTAGTCGTACAGGCTGACCTTTCTAAACAAGCGTTCCTCCGCTGTTTTTCCAAACTAAATAACGTGCTGTCAGATCATCTTACATGCACTAAGACAGTCATTTGTAATCGACTTCAGGTTTGGTGGACGAAACGCATTTAAACCGTATACGTGAGGGTACCGAAAAAGTGAGGTACCATGCACCCGTCGTCTTGAAGTCAACCAATTCTATATGTGCAAAGTGGATTACTACCAAAAATTTAACCCTTCCATCACACATATCGCGGAACCTCTCCAGAAACTCTGCAAGAAGAATGCCCTGTTCCACTCGTCCCTTGGCTGAAAAACAGCCTTCCGAACCTTAAAAGAGAAGCTCCATTCTGCCGAGTGCCTTTCGCTTCCATTGCTGCAACATCAGCGCCGTTCTTTCTCACCGCTTTCCGGACGGTTCTGAACGGCAGATGGGCAACACCTTCAAATCACTCTTAGACTCCCAGTGCCAGTATTCCCAAATCAAAAAGGAACCCTAGCGATTTTGTTTGCTTGTACTAAGTTTCTTCTGTACCCACGTAGTACTTCTCTCCATTTAATTCTCCCAGTCCGCCCTGTTAGAGACAAAAAGATCACACCACCTCAACCATTGCACTCTCTCCATCACCCATGTCGACAGCCACCCTCTCCCCCTCCACTCTCCCGACGATATCGACCAAGCTGCCTCCTTCCTTCAGCAGACCTTGTCTGATGCTATCCATTCCCAATTCCCTAGCAAAGCTGTCCAGCCACACCGTCCCACACGCCCTCCACAGGCTGTCCTCCTCCTCCGGGAATCTCGCCACCTGTACCGCTCCTTCCTCCGAACCCATGACTGGGATACACTACTCCGCCACCGACAACTCAAGCGACTGCAAAAACGCCGGGACTGGCATCAGACAGTGACACAGCTTAATGCCCACCTGCCCGTTAACTCGTCCCGGTATTGGAACGCATTCCACCGCCTTACTGGATCGAAACCTACGCCCACGTACCCTCTCCTCTACCTTGACCAGCCCCTTCCTGATAATGCAGTAAGGCTGACCATTTTGCCTCTTTCCTCACATTTGCATCACATACTGCCACCACAAGGAATGTCCCCTACCTTTCCTCACCACTCTTGCTTCCCTCTATACCACCATCGCCGACTGCGGTGGCCGAGGGGACTGAGCCGCTCCAGTCACGGTCTGCATGACCACTACGGTCGTGGGTTCGAATCCCCCCTCGGGCATGGATATTTGTGCCGTCATTAGTATTAGGTAGTTCATAAGTAGTTTGTGTGGTGTCGCACAAGTACAAAGTGCGCGCCACCTGCTTTCGCCGCGCGCCGCCATGCACGCACGGCGCGGCGTTCTCACGACGACAGCCACGAGCGCCCTCTGCTGCAACCCCGCTCGTGGCCACCACGGAAAGACACCGGTCACTTCGGACTGAGATAGCAACGAGTTAGGACCTTCGTAATCAGATAGGCACCAGTGAAGACTTTGCTATTGTACAGGCACTAGGCAGGCCTCTAACAACTATCTATCAACATTCTGCAGTACTATGTAAAAGTTAAGTATTGTTACATTCTGTGCAATATATATCTCTTTCTAATTTACTCTAGTGTTTATAGTTTCTGGCTGCTCCCCTCCGTACCTGCACCAGCGTGCTATTTTTGTTACTGTGTCGGTCTCGTTCCACTCGGCCACCGACACCTACGACGAGGCTGGGACACAAAAGTTTGTAAGTTTAGGGACTGACGACCCCATAGCTAAGTCCCATAAGCTCTACAAACATTTGAACATTTTATACCACCCTCCTCTACACGCAACAGCATCAAGAAGCTCACTACTAATGCTATATTCGAACATCATATGTTTGTTTTTCCTACTCATGCGCATCACCTTACATTTTTCTACATTGAGAGCCAGTTGCCATTCTTCGCACCAACTAGAAATTTTGTCTAAGTCATCCTGTATGCTATTACAGTCAGTTAAAGACGACACCCTCCCATACACCACAGCATCATCAGCAAACAGCCGCATATTACAACTCACTCTGTCCATCAGATCATTTATATAGATAGAAAATACTAGCGGTCCTATCACACTCCCCTGGGGCACGCCTGACGATACACTCGTCTCTGATGAACACTCGCCGTCGAGAACAACGTACTGTGTTCTATTACTTAGGAAGTCTTCGAGCCAGTCACAAATCTGTGAACCTATTCCATAAGCTCGTATCTTCGTTAGCAGTCTGCAGTGTGGCACCGCGTGAACGCCTTTTTGAAGTCGAGAAAAACACAATCCGCCTGTTGCCCTTCATCCATGGCTCGCAAGAAAAATTGGCAAGCTGAGTTTCACATGAACAATGTTTCCTAAACCCGAGCTATTCACAGAAAGAACCTTTTCAGTTTCCAGGAAATTTACTATATTCGAACTGAGAATATGCTCCAAAATCTTACATGAAACTGATGTCAATGATATTGGCCTGTAATTGTGTGGGTCAGTTCTCTTTCCTTTCTTGTAAACGGGAGTCACCTGTGCTTTTTTCCATTTACAAGGAACTTTGCGCTGAATGAAAGATTCGCGATAAATGCAAGATAAGTAGGGGGCCAATGCCACAGAATAGTCTTTGTAAAACCGAACTGGTATTCCATCCGGACCAGCAGACTTTTTCGTATTTAGCTCTCTCAGCTGCTTCTCTACACCGGAAAGACCTATTACTATACCCCCCATTTCGGAATTAGTACGTTGATCAAATGATGGTACATTTGTGCGGTCCTCCTGCGTGAAAGATTTCTTAAAGGTTAAATGTAGAACTTCAGCTTTCCGTTTGCTTTCTTCTATTACTGCCCCGGAATGATCAACGAGTGACTGGACAGTGGGCTTTGACCTGCTTATCGATTTTACGTAGGACCAGAATTTCTTCGGGTTCTCGGAAAGATCTTTTGGTAAGGTATGGCTGTGATAATTATTGTATGCTTCGGGCATCGTTTTTTTTTATAGACGCACGAATCACTACCAACTTTTGCCTGTCATCATTTGCGTGTTCTTTTTTGAATCGAGAGTGCAAGAGTCTTTGCTTTCTCAGCAGCTTTCTAACATTATTATTATACCACGGTGGATCTTTTCCATCCTTAATCGTCTTTACTAGCACATATTTCTCTAACCCTTTATTTACAATGCACTTAAATTTAGTCCACAATTCCTCTACATCCATAGTCCCGGGATTAAACGATGCCCATTCGTTTTCTAAGTGCGATCCTAACATTTGCTTATCGGCTCTTCCCAACAAAAACACGCTCCTAGCCTTCTTTCTATGCACTATGAAGTAATCCTCGAGTTTGTATGAATGTTGAACATTGAAAAATGTAATAATCTATCAAACCATGTGCGCCACACGGGAATGGCCGTGTGATCTGGGGCGCAACGTCGTGGAATATGCTGCCACTGCCACCAGAGGTTCGAGTCCTCCCTCAGAAATGGGTATGTGTGCTGTCCTTGCAATAAGTTAAAGTAGATTGTAAGACTAGGGACCGATGACCTTCGCAGTTTGGTCCCTAAGGATTACAAACATTTGAACATTTTTGAAACAATATGTACTACGTTTTTATACAGTCATTTGGCTCATTTAATATGTACAAAACATTTTTCGATCATATTGTACCTCAGCGAAAGGAAGCAATATGGCCGGGCGCGGTGGCCAAAGCGACTGCGGCGCGTCAGTCACGGTCTGCACGGCCACTACAGTCGGGGTTTCGAATCCCCCCTCGGGCATGGATATTTGTGTCGTCCTTAGTATTAGTTAGTTCATAAGTAGTTTTTAAGTTTAGGGACTGATGACCCCATAGCTAAGTCCCATAAGCTCTACAAACATTTGAACATTTTATACCACCCTCCCCTACACTGGTTGCTACCCCCGCCTGTGGAAAATCTCCCTCATGTTCCTCAGACCCAACAAACCCCCTTCTGATGCATCCTCCTACCGTCCCAATTGCCTCACCCCAGTGTTCAGCAAGGTCTTCGAATCCATCCTGTCCCGTAGCATCTATCACCACCTCCAGCTCCACCACCTTCTCCCAGACACCCATTGTGGCTTTGTCCTTCCTTCTCCACTGACGACCAACTCCTTCGACTTACCCGACTCCTTTCTCTCCAGTTAAATTCCCGTCGTGCCGCCATCTTTGTGTCCTTAACCTCGAACGGGCCTATGATCGGGTCTGGAACTCTGGCCTGCTCTTCAACCTCAAAACTTATGCTCTTCCCATCAACCTTGTCAGGGTCATTGCCTCCTTCCTCTCCAACCGCCCCACCTATGTTACTATCCACAACACTGACTCCCGTCTTTTCTATCCCTCTGCTGGTGTGCCCCAAGGCTCTGTCCTTTCTCCCCTCCTGTATCTCCTGTATACCTCTGATATGCCTAAGCCTGCCCCTCCCATACACCTCTTCCAATATGCTGATGACACCGCTTTCCTTGCCTTAGCTCCCACCCTCGCCCATTCCAACCGCCTGCTCCAAGAACAACTTGGCCTCTTTGCCGCTTAGTGCAGGTGCAACCAGTGGCTCCTGTCTATAAATCCTACCAAAACCCAGGCGATCATCGTAGGTCGTACTACCCCATCCTTCTGTCCCCCAGATTTTTATCTCACCCTCCATAACCATCCCATCCGCCTCACTCCTACCCTAAAGTACCTGGGCCTCACTATTGCTCGCACCCTCTCCTGGACTCCCCATCTACGCACTATCCAAGAAAAAGCCCGCTCCCGCCTCCACCTCCTCAAACTCCTTGTTGGCCTTGTTGGCCGAACCGTTCTGCCGTCCTCTGTAACTACAAATCCCTCATCCGTCCTATACTATGTGTCGCCCATCCAGCCTGGATCTCCGCTCCCCCATCCTTCTACAAATCTCCAGAGATACTGGAGCGCCATGCCCTCTGCCTCGCCTTCCGTGTCCCCCTTTATCCCCATCCCCCACGCGGATCCTCTATGACCTCATTCCTTTCCCCTGACTCGATCTATTTATTGAACATCTCCGCCTCCGTTACGTATCCCGAAAATCAGATCCGCCTAATCCACTAGTCCATCCCCTCCTCTCTGCACCTGGTCCATTGCCGTGGCTCCACCACTGTATTCCCCCTGCTCTCCACTTGTCCACCCTCCAGATCCTATCCCATGGCAACTTCCGTACCCTCCCCCTCCCGCATGATGCCCTCCAACCTGAGATCTACCCTTCATACAAGCTGTGATCCTTCCCCTTTCTCCATCTCCCCCTTCTCTCCCTGAGGGCCCCGACTATCCCTCCCTTCCTGTCGCTTCTCCCCTCCTCATTCCCCCAGCTGTCCCTCCGGTTCCTCCTCTTACCGCCCTCCCCTTTCCTTCTACCCCGGGGCTTCCTGGGACATCATCCCCCCCGTCCCTACCCCACCAGCTCTGTGGCTCCTCCCCACCCCCTTCCTCTCCTCCAATCCCCTTTACCCCCCACACCACATCTTCAATGCTGTAAGTGCTCCACCATCTATGGAACCTTCTTTGTGCTTCCATGTGAGTGCTTTGACAAGTGTGGTGCGTTTTACCTACATTGTTTTATTTTACAAAAGTGGACGGCCAACCCGCAGCCGACACCATCAGTTTTAAATTGTGTATTTCTCCGAGTGTGTGTTGTGTTGTGTTTTTTGTTTTAACTCCACAATAGCGGACGGTCTAACCATAGCCGCCGCCCTACGCTCATTTTAATTGTGTGTGTGCCACTGACCTTCGTGCAGCTGTTTTTATTCACCTCTATCGCCGCTCCAAATTTTTTATGTCGCCACCGTTTCCCTCCCTTTAATGTACTTTGTTTTATCTCCATTTTACATTTCCCTTTTATGTATGTTTTATCTCCAACATTTTATCTCCTTCATGTTCGAATGTTTCTCCTATGTCAAATTTTATTTCTGTAGGCCGAAGAACGCCTGTGAGCGCTGCCGGCCCGCCCCTTTTTAGGGGAATTGAAATCACAATAAAGAAAAAAAACACCCCTGACTCGCGACGTGAGAGGCAACACATAAAGACACAGTATGTGTGTGGTGGCGTGCCGTACTACTGTTGGAGTTTTCTCACAAGGAGACCACATGGGTATCGGATTTAATTTTTTTTTTAATATATTTATGGTATCTGAAGTTCAGAACAGAGAACAATCATCCAAAGCCGTTCCACCCAACTCTCAAAAATTCTCGAGAAAATCGACTTTGAAGTTTTGCAAGTACACGTAACAGCTGCACTATCTGTTGATGTAGCTCAGCTTGGTGGCGTTCTACCCTTCCAACCAGAGAGTTGATGGTTCGACTCCTGTCATTACAGATTTTTTAATTTTTTTTCTGTTGTGTTCGAATACATACACACTTTTCATATCTAATGTTAACTTTTACGAAAAATTCACGTATTTTTGTTTATTTGTAATTTTCTATAATTTATTAATGATTGTTAATATTGATGGTTTCGACGAAAAATATAAGTCAATTTTTTACTGTATTGGCTTCACTATTAGTTGACGATGGTACTCTTACTTCGTTTAGTTTGTGAAGAGCTACGACGCTGTTTTTGGGAAGTCATCTCCATAGCTACTAGCGGGACGCGGTGGTCGAGGGGACTGAGGCGCTCCAGTCACGGTCTGCACGGCCACTACGGTCGGGGGTTCGAATTCCCCCTCGGGCATGGATATTGTGCCGTCCTTAGTATTAGTTAGGTCATAAGTAGTTTGTAAGTTTAGGGACTGATGCCCCGTAGTTAAGTCCCATAAGCTATACAAACATTTGAAACATAGCTACTAATGACTTTCCAAGCAGCTAACCTCCCCATCCAATGGTTTACATGACGACTAAATGTTCAGCTCATTTACATACACATAAAAAACTGACACATCACGTGTAATTAGAGATCCAAAAATCTTTTTCATATAACTAAATTCGAAAACAACGAAAAAGGAGTTTGTCACAGCGGGATTCGAACTACCGACTTTATGGCTATGAGGCCAGAACCCTACCACCATTAAAAAATAATAATATTTAAATAAAATAAAAATAAACAGGTTTGACATTTGTTCATTGTAGACAACATAATTCTTCTTACAGAGGTTTATTTTATTTTATTTATTTATTTTTAGGTAAATCTGTTCACCAAAAAATGTTCAAATGTTTGTAGAGCTAATGGGACTTAACTACGGGGTCATCAGTCCCTAAACTTACAAATTACGTATGAACTGGCTTATACTGAAGACGGCACAGACATTCATGCCCAAGGGGGAATTCGAAACCACGACCGTAGCGGCCGTGCAGACTGCAACTGGCGCGCCGCAGACCGCTCGGCCACTGCGGCCGGCGCGTGTTTTTATATTTCTCTAGTTCATTTCTTGTTTTTACGGAAGATGATCTGTAGTTTGGCACTTTCTTATGGGAGAAGGCGTTAAAATTTCATTCACTTTTGTCACATGAATTTCGTTTAACATTTGCCGATGGCTGGATAATTTGTTTCTCTTTCCTCTTCCTGTCGTATTAGTAGTTCCTTGATATATGAGTGCACGAATGTCGTCACGTAGGATGATCGTGAAGATCATTTGAAACTTTCCTTTTCAAAAGCAGTGCTGTTTTTTCCTTTAACTTTCTCATTTTAACATCATCGATTTCAATACGGCAATGATCTAGCAATTTAAGAAAACATGGCGCTATAAACGGTATCGATGGCTCAATTTCACCTTCCAAATCGTCTATGACCTCCTTGAAAATTAAAGAATCTCCACAACCCGTTCCATATTAACACCATGATAAGAATTTTATTGTCTCGTATTTGATAGATTCACGGAGAAAGATCAGTGTTTGTTCTTGCTTGCACATGAAATAACTAGCATCATATACAAACTATTCCACCTACTTTCTGCGTCCTGGTGACATGTTTTCTCTAATCTAGCAACCAAGACGGACCTCTACATAACCCCGACCAATTTACGTACGGTTAAGATACATTCATATAAGGCAATAATTCCGTCCCTTAGAAACATTTCCAAGTACGCGTGACGGAACGCTGTATTGATACAGTGTACCGCACTTACGAGATGTTTATGTGACTCTAGAGATTTCTTAATGTTATCCCCCGTTACGTGACGAATGTAACATTCACCAGTTCTGGGATGGTAACTGACAGTTCGGCCATCTTTTCATACAATTCTGTAATATTATTTTCGCAAGTCTTCACCACATCAGGGAATCTCATAGGTAGCAGAACATTATTTTTTATTCTCCACGTGTCCTCCGTCTGATCAATACAGGAGAACGCATCAGTAACGAGGTTTATGTTATGGTAGGTATCAGCCCAGAAGTCACAACACATGCCACATTGTTTTTTAGATATTGTATCTTTCACTGTAGGGTTGAAATCACTCCTGATTTGGTAAGCCATGTCTTTGACGTGTCTTGCTACATTCCTTGGGGAAGACATAACATTTGCATCGGTGCCCTGCCTACATTTCGCTCCTATAATTAACTAGCTTAAAACCGCGGCTCCGCTCGCGTGTTGGTTGATTATGATAGATAAGCTATCTTTCAGTAGTGTGCTATGAGACTGGTTTTGAAGGATGAAATGAAATACAATACCTTCTTTAGAAAGAAACATTTTTAATCAACATTATCAGGATAGTAAGTAGTGTAGATCAAATCACACGTAAAAATTCACTCGTTTCGAAGAATCCAATCACGAAATTCAACAATAATGATTGTTATAATATCACAGATCGATCACTTGATGTAATGCGCGAAACTTCTAATCGATTTTTTAAGAGATGTATTAAAAGAAATTTCTTTTTTTACTTCTTTATTTATTAATTCTTATATTTCCTTATTTGTATGCTTATCCTTACAGAGAAAGAGTTGAAGACATTGTAGCACGCTGTATGTAACCTCCTTGCTATACGGTCGCAAACGTCATCGCTGGTTTTCAGTCTGATTTTTTTAATAATTTGACGACTTTCAACCACCTTATCTTCCAACACATTATAGCTATCGGCATGGAGCTGCTATGGTGTATAACGGAAGACTTCGGACAACAATTACACACAGACCATTCGTTTGCGTTCTGTAGTTTTCGCTGCAAAGCGAAATATTAACACACACATGTAGAATTTTATATACACCGATAGCTTTCCATCCCAATATACTCCACCCTTTTACTATTATCAACCCCCAAGCAACAATGCAACCATTAAAACCACATTTATAGATATAGATTATTGATCAAATTAATGGACTCTTCTCCACTTACTAAATTGAGAGGTCCCCACGAGCAAGCAGAAGTGCCGCAACACGACATCGCATGGACTCGACTGATGCCTGATGTAGTGCTGGAAGGAACTGACACCAAGCTTCCTGCAAAGCTGTCCGTAAATCCGTAAGTGTACGAGCTGGTGGATATCTCTTGTGAACCGAAGGCATTCCACATATGCTCAATAACGTTCATGGCTGAGGAGTCTGGTCGCCACCGAAGGTGCTCAAATTCAGAAGACTGCTCCTGGAGCCACTCTGTAGTAAATCTGGACGTGTGGGGCGTCGCATTGTCCTGGTGGAAAAGCCCACGTCTGTCGGAATGCTCAACGGACATCAGTGGATGCACGTGATCAGCCAGGATTCACACGTTCGTTTCACCTGTCACAATCGTATCTAGACGTATCAGGGGTCACATATCACTCTCCAACAGCACACGCCACGCACCATTACATAGTCTCTACCTGATTTAAAAGTCCCCTGCTGACTTGCACCGTCCATGGATTCATGAGGTTGTCTGCATACCCGTGCGACCTTCCCATCGGTTCTCACCAATAAGACTTGTGCAATACATAACTATGAACTACCTCGAAGAGAACGACCTATTAACCAATAGTCAACACGGATTCAGAAAGTATCACTCTTGCGAAACACAACTTGCCCTTTATTCACATGAAGTGTTAAATGCCATCGACAAGGGATCTCAAATCGATTCCATATTTCTGGATTTCCGGAAGGCTTTTGACACTGTACCCCACAAGCGGCTTCTTATGAAATTGCGTGCTTATGGTATATCTCCCAAGCTGTGCGATTGGATTCACGATTTCCTATCAGAAAGGACACAGTTCGTTCTAACTGATGGTAAGTCATCGAGTAAAACAGAAGTGATATCTGGCGTTCCACAGGGAAGCATTATAGGTCCCCTACTCTTCCTCTATAAACGATTTAGGAGAAAATCTGAATAGCCCCCTTAGACTGTTCGCGGATGATGCTGTCGTTTATCGGTTAGTGAAGTCAACAGAGGATCAAAAGCAACTGCAAAGCGATTTAGACAAAATCTCTACATAGTGCGAAAATTGGCAATTGACACTAAATAAAGAAAAGTGTGAAGTAATACACATGACCACTAAAAGAAATCCGTTGAACTTCAATTACGCGATAAATCGGTCAAACCTTAAGGTCGTAAATTCTACCAAATACCTAGGAGTTACAATTACGAGCAACTTTGACTGGGGAGAAAACATAGAAAATATTGTGGGGAAGGCGAACCAAAGGTTTCGTTTATTGGCAGAACGCTTCGAAGATGCACCAGCTCCACCAAAGAGACTGCCTACATCACACTTGTGCGTCCTCTCCTGGAGTACTGTTGCCCCTTGTGGGACCCTCACCAGGTGCGACTGACGGAAGACATTGAGAAGGTTCAGAGAAGGGCAGCTCGTTTTGTTTTATCACGCTACGGGGAGGAAAGCGTCACGGAAATGTTGCACGAATTGGGGTGAAAATCATTAAAAGAAAGACGTTATTCATTGCGGCGTGATCTGTTTGCAAAGTTTCAATCACCGACTTTTAGTTCTGAATGTGAAAATATTTTGCTAGGACCAACCTACTTAGGGAGACATGACCATCACAATAAAATAAGAGAAATCAGATCGAAAACGGAACGATTTAGGTGTTCTTTTTTCCCGCGCGCTATTAGAGAATGGAATGGTAGAGAAAAAATATGAAAGTGGTTAATGAACCCTCCGCCAGGCACATAAATGTGATTTGCAGAGTATCTATGTAGATGTAGATGTAGATGAAAGTCGGATAGTACAGTTTATGGCTCGTTGTCTCTGTTCATAGGGGTGAGTTATATGCGTCAGCTTCTATGCTCAAAATAGCTACCCAATCTGTTTACACAAAATCAGTCTATCAATCTGTATATGATGACGTGAAAATATATTTAAACAAACATAAATTAAAACTTCTGAATAATCAACAAAATGGAGTCTAAGATAAAGAAGAGATTCACTCACGAAGTAATTCTTTAGAAATAGAGTTTATTTCTCTTTCTGAACATGAAAATGCGGAGATACATTACATGCCGGCCGCGGTGGCCGAGGGGATTGAGGCGCTCCAGTCACGGTCTGCACGGCCACTATGGTCGGGGGTTCGAATCCCCCCTCGGGCATGGATAATTGTGCCGTCCTTAGTCTTAGCTAGTTCATAAGTAGTTTGTAAGCTTAGGGACTGATGACCCCGTAGTTTAGTCCCATAAGTTCTACAAACATTTGAACATTTGAACATACATTACGCCGCGGTGGAGTAGCCGAGCGGTCTAAAGCATCTTGCTGCGGAGCGCGCGGTTGCTCGCCGTGGAGGTTCGAGTCCTCCCTGGGGCATGGGTGTGTGTGTTTGTCCGTAGGTTAGTTTACCTAGGTTTAAGTAGTTTGTAAGCTACGGACTGAGGACCACTCAGTTTGGACCGATAGATTTACAAAAATTTGATTTGATCAAACATACATTACATTTATACATCAGTAAATAACAAAATATTTCCCCAACTATTGTTCATGAGAGGCACAATAAGTATCTCACGCACTCGAGAGTAAAAGTTCCAAATTATCACTCGTAAGTTAAAGTAGTCCATCCAACTTTGCAGTTCAAAGTTAATCCGCGAGAAAATATATGTTATAAAACGCAGTTTGTCATCACACGAGTACACGATTGCTGAATTATCACAGTTTCACAGCCCTACAACCGCGCATAGTTTATCACTTTTCAAGCAGAGATTAAGTTCTGCAGTCACAGCCCCGTAAATTTTCTAAGTCCACACATTCCTATCTCTTCAAATCACAAGTTCGTAATGCGTCTTCTGACCGCCCAGCGTCACAACCTTTCACCACCACGTCCAAGTTACGTGTCCCTAGCCAAGCGTTCGAAAAGCGTGCTCTCCCTGCTCCCAAAATTGTATCCTTCCGCGCATCCTAACGCCTCATCTTTAAAATATAATTTCCCTTCCAAAATATTATACATTTGAATATCACAGAATTAAATGCTTCGACCACTTCCCTACAAATATTGTCTACATTTAACAAACAAATAAATATTTAACAATACTTAAAAACGATTGAGACTGAAGCTCTTTGCTCAGATAGCCATTAAGCATGGCATCTCACTGTTAAAATTTACTGCCGCCGTTGAAATATAGTTACACAATTAATATTTAATTTATCTTGAATTTTTTTGTTTTAAATGTTTGTAGAGCGTATGGGACTTAACTACGGGGTTATTAGTCCCTAAGCTTACAAACTACTTATGAACTAACTAATACTAAGGACGGCAAAAATATCCATGCCCGCGGGGGGATTCGAACCCCCGACCGTAGTAGCCGTGCAGACCGTGACTGAAGCGCCTCAGTCCCCACGGGATTTTTATGCAAATATATTCAGTTACTATCCAAAACTACTTAGAATTGTTTCAATCAAATGTTCAAATGTTTGTTAAGCTTAAAGGGACTTAACTACGAGGTCATCAGTCCCTAAACTTACAAACTACTTATGAACTACCTACAACTAAGGACAACACAAATATCCATGCCCGAGGGGGGATTCGAACCCCCGACCGTAGTGGCCGTGCAGACCGTGACTGAAGCGCCTCAGTCCCCTCGGCCACCGCGGCCGGCCTAGAATTGTTTATACAGGGTGTTTCACTAAGTGTGTTTGCCTCTGTAACTTATAAAATAATAGGTGACGGGAAATTTTAATGTGGTAGGTTAACACAAGAAATTTTACACTTTCTGCGGAGCTATGAACATAGTTTATTGTATCATTTTCCGAAGAGTTACAGCACAAAGATATAATTTTTGAAATGGAACAATAGTTTTTTATATCATGCATTGGATTAGTTGAAACCAGCTGCGTCCAAATCTATTTAAACTACATCCATAGAACTGTTAGTTTGGGATCTACAACCCTTCAAAGCTTCAGGGGCAGATACCACACGCTGTACGTAATACATGGCTGTGTGGTGGGGTTGGGGCGCCATGGTCCTTATTCATGTCCCGCAAGGTCGCCCGATTTAACACCAGTAGATTTCTTTTTGTGGGGATATCTAAAGGATCGTGTTTATGTCACTGAGCCCACATCCCCAGATGATCTAAAACGGCGCATCGAGAACAACGGCGATGTTACATCTTGTCCGCAGATCCTTTCGACGGCGCATTGCATTATGCATTGAGGAACATGGACACACATTTGAACATCTCATGTAAATCAACTTCCCACCGCCATAACATCCATCACCCACCACACAGCCATGTATTATGTACAGCGTGTGCTATCTGCCCCTGAAACTTTGAAGGGTTGTAGCTCCCAAACTAACAGTGATAGGAATGTAGTTTAAATTGATTTGGACGCAGCTGGTTTCAACGAATCCAATGCACGATAGAAAAAAAACTATTGTTCCACTTAAAAAATTATATCTTTGTGCTGTAACTCTTTGGAAAATGATACAATAAACTATGTTCATAGCTCCGCAGAGAGTGTAACATTTCTTGTGTTGACCTACCGCATTAAAATTTCCCGTCACCTATTATTTTGTAAGTTACAGAGGCAAACACACTTAGTGAAACACCCTGTATATATTATATATAATACATAATATTATTACTATAGTGCTGAAATTTGTCGGCATTTTATCTGTAAGGGATACTGAAATTGTAATCACGGCGTTTCATTCTCCCAAGTCTCCTGAATCCATTCATATATTATATTTGCCGTATAATCATTCCCTGATTTTATATGGATTTTTAGAATAATGTTTGTGGCTATATTGGATTTCATTTGCAATCTGGAATAGCCGCCCTCGCTCAGCGAAACGTTTCCGGTTTCCGAGCACATCAGGGAAATCCTGACTACCCAGCCGGCTGGGGAACCCAACATCCTGGCAAAACCCGCCTTTCACAGGGAAACAATCAGCTTCCCCCTCTATATGTAATATCACACCCGTACACGTCCATCCGCTCGAACACTAGGAAACGAGATTTGCCAGACAAGGCAACATATTTCCAGTCATCAACAGTCCAACGGGCCGGCAATGTTAGTCGTGCGTGCCGTCGGCTTCGAGAGCCCATTTCGAGGATGTTTCGTTGACGACCCAGGATTGAAACCTGCAGCGATTTGCGGTAGGGTAACACTTCTGCCACGTTGAACAATTCTCTGAACTCGTTATGGTCCCATTATTGCAGGTTTTTATTTTTTATTTTTCCCGGCCCCAGAGATGTCGCGAAGTTGATGTTTTACCGTATTCACGATGTTCACGGTGCACTCGTGAAATTGTCGTACGGGAAAGTCCCCACATCATTGCTACCTCGGAGAAGTTAACAAGTCCGTCAACCATAACACCACGTTCAAAGTCTTTTAATCGTGATAACCTGCCATTGTAAGGCCTGCGACAGACACCTGCTGTTTTAATGAAATAAATTTGCGATGTTATGGTATCACTGTATCAGGTTTAGATGGAATACCAAACTGTGGCGAATGAAAATTTGTGCCCGGCCGGGATTCGAACCTGGGATCTCCTGCTTACTAGGCAGACGCGTTGACCACTCTGTGGTGTCGCACAAGTATGAAGTGCGCGCCACGTACTTACGCCGCGCGCCGCCATGCACGCACGGTGCGGCGCTCTTACGACGTCAGCCACGAGCGCCCTCTGCTGCAACTCCGCTCGTGGCCACCACTGGACTGCATCGTCCACTTGGGAATCAGATAAGCACCAGTTAAAACTTGGCTATCGGATAGGCACTAGAAATCATCAGTAGGCAGGTCTCTATCTAAACTATGTATCAGCATTCTGCAGTCAAGAACTATGTAAATGTTAAGTATTACCAACACTCCACGAAATATATATCTTGTTCAAATTTAGCTTAGTGTTCTAGTTTCTGCTGTCCCACTGGCTGGTCACCTCCGTACCTGCACAAGCGTGCATCTTTTATTCCTGTGTCGGTCTCTTTCTTCTCGGCCACCGACACCTACGACAACCGGCGGAAACGAGACGCAAAAGTGGCGACGAGGATGGGACACAAAACACTCCGCCACCGAGGACACAGTGACCAGCCCCACTGCAGAGGACTCTTCCCTGCACGTCTCCCGCCACACACAAATCTCCATTCGCCATGCTGTCTCTTTCCTATACCACAGCCTATTTATTCTATAATGCTCGCAGCCACAATACTGTATTCCCGCATCAGCGAGAACAGACCAAGAGGTATCGAGACACAATTAATTATTGTCAGGAGCCCAGCCTCGGCTTGTATACAATTATATATATATATATATAAACCTAATACAGTGATGCCATAACATCGCAAATTGCGATTTATTTCATTCATTTGAACGCTGTAATTCGTCAAAAATATATATAATTGTACCCGCTGTTTTATGTATGCCGTCATATGAGTGCTTACATATATCTGTGTTTCCATAAGCAGGCCTACATCAGTTTCTCTGATTCTTCGCCGGCCGCGGTGGCCGAGGGGACTGAGGCGCTTCAGTCACGGTCCGCACGGCCACTACGGTCGGGGGTTCGAATCCCCCCTCGGGCATGGATATTTGTGCCGTCCTAGTTCGTAAGTAGTTCATAAGTAGTTTGTAAGTTTAGGGACTGATGGCCCCGTAGTTAAGTCCCATAAGCTTTACAAGCATTTGAACATTCTGATTCTTCAGTGTAGAGAAGTAGTTCCCCACAGTCTTCACTTTGCCATTCGACATGCCCGAAAACGTCAAAATAAATAAGATTAATTTAAAGTAGGAGGCGAGGTACTGGCAGAAGAAAAGTTGTGAGGACGGACCGTGAAACGTTGCGGGATAGTGCAGACGTAGAGTGTTTGCCCGCGAAACGCAACGGTCGCAGGTTAGAATCCCGGTTCCGGCACACAGTTTTAATCTGCCAGGAAGTTTCACATCAGCGCACACTGTGCTTCAGAGTGAAAGTTTCATTCAAGATTAATATACTCGTATATTTAATCACACAATTTATCGTTTATTAGCTAGCAGAACAAAAGAGATACAGCTAAAACAGCATAAAATAAATAAGTAAATCGACTAATATAAAATTATCATATTTGTAATTTGTAGTCGCGTGATCTAAGGCATCGTGTTAGGGACTGAGCGGTCGCTCCCACCGGAGGATTGCGTTCTTACTTGTGCATAGGTGTGTGTGTTGTCTGTTGTGTGAGTTACTTTAAGTAAATTGTAGGTCTAGGGATTGATGACCATAACAGTTTGGTCCAATACGTTTACAAACATTTGAACATTTTTGTAATTTGTACGGTATATTTTACTCACATTTAGAAATCATAGAAGTGCTCGCCTTTAACGTTTCCAATCCAATGTTTGTAAGGCTTAAGGGACTGAACTGCGGGGTTATCAGACCCTAAACTTACAAACTACTTATGAACTACCTTATACTGAAGACGACACAAACATCCACGCCCAAGGGGGGATTCGAACCCCGCGCGCACCGCAACACGGCGCTCTAGCACGCGCGGCTAATCTTCCGCGGCTTAACGTTTCCCATCTACCACTAGTTGTTCTTACTCCCGGACTAATCTGCCTAATGACGTTCTGTCACCTACTTTACGGAAAATAATTTCGTTCATGGTTGCCGACATTGTAAGATGTCTCCTTATAGACGTGGTTTCACGTCCACGCACCACGATTCGGATCGCACGGTCGCTCGTGTCGGAGGTTCGAGCCCTCCGTCTGGTATGTGTGTGTGTTCTTAGTATAAATTAGTTTAAGTAGTTTTAAATTTTAAGGAACAATGACCTCATTAGGTTTATAAACATTGGAACATTTTGAACCTCCGCGCATGTTCAATAAAAATGCTGGGAACAGCGTAACACTAGCGTAACAGCTGACGACAGCCGTTACGTGACGTGAATGAGAAAATATTGACTTGCCGATTGGACACTCGTGGGCGCGAACTCGTTCATGGCCTCCCGAAACCGGTTTGAATAAACTGGTTTTCCAATTCCGCGTTTGGTGGTCATGTAAACACACCAAACCCGATTCTGGAAATAAATATTAATAAAGTGGTTTTCCACTTCCACAATCTATTTATGTGCTCATGTAAACGAATTCGTTTTTGAAACGTCCTGCCGGCCGCGGTGGCCGAGGTGACTAAGGCGCTCCAGTCACGGTCAGCACGGCCACTACGGTCGGGAGTTCGAATCCCCCCTCGGGCATGGATATTTGTGCCGTCCTAGTTCGTAAGTAGTTTGTAAGTTTAGGGACTGATGGCCCCGTAGTCGAGTCCCATAAGCTTAATAAACATTTGAACATTTTTGAAACGTCCTTGGCATATCGGATTGCAGCTCCTTGCTAATAATTTACGTCTAATTATGACATAGGGCATTAAAGTGCACGGAGAAGAAATAAGAACATTGCGCTTTGCTGATGACATAGTAATTTTGTCAGAGACCGCAAAAGATTTGGAACAGCAATTGAATTTGATGGACAGTGTCTTGAAAGGAGATATAAGATGAACGTTAACAAGAGTAAAACGAAGGTAATGGAATGCAATGTCAGAAAATCAGGCGATGCTGAAGGAATTAGATTAGGTAATGAGGCAATAAAAGTAGTAGATGATTTTTGTTATTTGGGTAGCAAGATGACTTCTGATGGCCGAAGTAAAGAAGATATAAAATGCAGAATGGCTATGGGAAGAAAAGCGTTCCTAAAGAAGCGAAACTTGTTAACATCCAATATTAATTTAACTGTTACGAAGTTCTTTCTGAAAGCATTTGTCTGCAGTGTAGCATTGTATGGGGGTGAAACGTGGACGATAAGGAGTTCATGTAAAAAGATGATAGAAGCTTTCGAAATGTGGTGCTACAGACGAATGATGAAAATTAGATGGGGGGGCACATAACTAATGAGGAGGTGCTTAACGGAATCGAGGCGAAAAGGAGTTTCTGGCATATCCTGACTAAGAGAAGGGATAGATTGGTAGGACACATTCTGAGACATCAAGGAATTGTCAACTTACAAGGGAACTCCACGAACCCGAGGCGGCAAAACTTTTTGAAAAGTTGGGAAGTCCTTACCATGATAAAATTTATGGCGCATTGAAAATCTGCGGAATTTTATTTTAACCCTGCGGAATTAAGCGTTAAAAATTGAACAAAATCGGACTATCTCAAAAACTATCAAAGATAAAAATTTCTAACAACTTTTTTCCCTATGAAACCTGTAAAAGTAAAGCCTTTGGGAAAAATTTCGAGCATTTTGCGATATCTCCAGCCGTTTGAGAAAAAAACTTGAAATTTGTACATTTTTAACCTCTTTTTGCTTGTAAAAATTGTAATTAGGCAGTAATAAGCAGTGAAACCCATAACGACGTCTGAAGTGATCATTTTGAATATATACCTTCCGGTTGGTATGGTAACTTCACCGATTGAAACCAAAATTTACGCTTTGAAACAATTTGCGCTTGGCCCCCCTGAGTAGGCAAAAGGCGATGCACGTTCGCCGGGCGACGAATGGATATAAAATGTTATTTTTATAAGTGACTTTATGATACAAATATAGCGCTATCAACATTAATAATTTTTTTCATGTTTTTAAATAAAATTTTCTATACGTGCCGATAAAACTCACGTTACTTTTCAGTGGCCGTTCAAACACAAGTCAAAGTCATTTATTGGCACTTTTGAGCTGTTTACTATTCTATAATCAGTATATTTTTCTGTTTAAAAACAGTTATTAACTAAAAAGTGACAACAAAATGACTGCCTGGTTTTTGAATGACCTCTGAAAACTGTCTTTTTTGCGCAGGTATAGTTGTAATTACTATATTCATTTTTTGTTTAAACGGAATTTATCCTTTTAATTGGCCCAATTCACGTTAAAATAATCCTTCAATGTTGTATATCCTGTATATGGTATGCAACGTGTATAATTGAGAAGTAGCTAGGTATTACGCTACTATGATATGGCTATCACATTTCCGAGATAACATTTTTAAATATCGCTCCAAATGAGCGATAAGAATTGCATATTAGAGGGGTCCGGGAAACGCGGAACAGTGCACGTGTGCTGAAGCTGGCTCACAGAGTAGAGTACGACTACGAGCGAGGCTCGACTCCCCTCCCCTGCCCTTCCCTAACAGTTCCATTCGTCGCCCGGCGAACGTGCATCGCCTTTTGCCTACTCAGGGGGGCCAAGCGCAAATTGTTTCAAAGCGTAAATTTTGGTTTCAATCGGTGCAGTTACCATACCAACCGGAAGGTATATATTTAAAATGATCACTTCAGACGTCGTTATGCGTTTCACTGCTTATTACTGCCTTATTATAATTTTTACAAGCAAAAAGAGGTTCAAAAATGTACAAATTTCAAGTTTTTTCTCAAACGGCTGGAGATATCGCGAAATTCTCGAAATTTTCGCCTAAGGCTCTACTTTTACCGGTTTCATAGGGAAAAATTGGTTCGAAATTTTTATCTTTGATAGTTTTTGAGATAGTCCGATTTTGTTCACTTCTTAACGCTTAATTCCGCAGGGTTAAAATAAAATTCCGCAGATTTTCAATGCACCATAAATTTTATCATGGTAAGGACTTCCAAAACCCAACTTTTCAAAAAAATTTGCCACTTCGGGTTCGTGGAGTTTCCTTGTTAGCATTAGAAGGAAGCGTGTGGGGTAAACATCGTAGAGGGAGACCGGGGGACGAATATAGTAAGCAGATTCAAAAGGATGTAGGTTGCCGAACATATTCTCAGATGAAGAGACTTGCACAGGACAGGGTAGCATGGAGAGCTGCAGCAAACCAGTCTGCGGACCGAAGACCACAACAACAACAATGACATAGTGACATTTATTGCAATAAAAGAGAAGTACAAGTATTAGATGGAACATGAGCGTCTATTTAAGTAAAGTAAAACAGCGATTGTGTTTACTAACTCAGCAACTGAGAAATTGTTTTTTTGGGCGCAACTTTTGACTTGGCTATCAAATTCGCTCCAAGTTTTGACCTGTGAACACGACAGCGAAAAACGAAGATGCCGCTCGCCACACTCTTTTCACTGTCTCTCTCTGGATACTGAATTCCCTAACGATTTCCGGAATAGAACGTCTAATTCGTCTATCTGCAACTACCATTCTAGCAATCGAAGTCAGTTTATTCCCGTGGTACTTAGAAAAGCACGCCAGAACCCTTTTCACCGCACTACAAATGTGAGCTCCGCCAATGCACCGCCCTCTTATACCTTGTGTAAGCGATGCTATAGTCATCTGTATCTGTCCGGACAATCCCGTGACTTTTGCCTTCTCGGTATATTGTCTGTGGACATTTCACTCATTAATTTCATTACTGAAATAAGTTATTTACTGGATACCCAAAACGTGATTATCCTCGTATTTCAGTCCCAGAAGTACCTTATTTCACAGCCGAGCTAACTTTCTTGGTTGTTACATGTCTATAGAGTGACTACGCATTATGAGTAAAATACTGACACCATTGTGAAAAAACATTGAAATTGCCTGCTCCCATGTGTCCTTTAGCTACGAGGTAAGCTTCGACCACAGTGACGCATGTATGCTAAATGACATACTGGTTAATTTTTCAAATGATCCAATGTTTGTGAACCTAAGTGACCAAACTGTTGAGATCATCGGTCCCTAGATTTGCAAACTACATAAAACAACGTATGCTGCCATCAACACATACATCCATGCCCACATGCCCGACGAGGTGCGTCCCTGCAGTCTGTAGCATGGCGCCTTAGACCACGCTGCCATTCCCGCGCGACAAGTTAATTTTTCACCATGTTAATGACCGAAACACCTCGTTATGTTTTCATTATGAGGCCGGAAACTATATTGTGAGACCGTCTGTCAAATAACTTTGTGCCACAACTGATGTCTTCGTGTTCTTTCTCCGTTATCTATTAACAAATTCTATATCTAATTTACTTTGGGATGTTACAGAAGTGTTTTGCTTAGTAATTTACTAGATACATAAACTACACAAACTGTATATAAAGTTGTAATTCTTTCCTATTTCCCATATATTCGTTCCTCTATCTGGTAACATTTCTTTTCTAGTTTATCCTAAGCGACCTGATTCCTAATTTTTGAGTGTATAAAGAGTTTCCCCAGAAGGCAGATACATATTTGACACGTTTTTAAATTTTTCAATTCATTTGAAATTATATTTCCGATAAACTAGACACTTGAAACTTTCAGCGCAGTTCAGATCTGGATGAAGCTTTCTTGCACCTCACTTTATTTCTTAGGTAAATAACAATCAAATATATGGATGTATTATTTTTGAGTATTACTGTTATTCAACTACGACATTATCAGGTGAATGAACATTTAAATAAATATTAAAAGTAATTCGTGTGTCTCATTTAAAGTTTATCACCCACCGAAATGTTTCACTCATGTAAGACCAAAAAACAGAAAATAATCAATATATATATATATATATATATATATATATATATATATATATATATATATATATATGAACGTTTGTCTGTATGTCCTCTATCCATTCATAAACCATTCATTCGATTGCGATGAAACTTTGGTGAACTGTTCAGCGTATGCCCACAGCCGGCCGCGGTGGCCGAGGGGTCTGAGGCGCTCCAGTCACGGTCTGCACGGCCACTACGGTCGGGGGTTCGAATCCCCCCTCGGGCATGGATATTTGTGCCGTCCTAGTTCGTAAGTAGTTCATAAGTAGTTTGTAAGTTTAGGGACTGATGACCCCGTAGTTAAGTCCCATAAACTATACAAACATTTGAACATTTGAACCAAAAAACAAAAGAGGACGACACATAGCTCAGTAGATATTGCGTCATAATGAGAGGCCACCGCGTGAGGATACCCAGATTTATGCGTCAATTATTGGAAAATGGGAGTAGTTAGGGACCTGCAAAAAATGTCTGCATGTAGTTTCGGACGTTTATGAAGCGTTTTGTAACTGAGCCCCTCCCCACAAAATGATGAAACGAAGTCTACCGCTCAAAACAGTTTCGCTGTAGTTTTGCCTGCAAGTCTCCATTAATTCTCTTGCATCCAAAATTAAGCTATCTGTTTTCTTAATCTCTATCATATAAAAGCGAAAGGACACTCACTCACTTAACACGAAATCTAGAAAACTGCTTCACCTATGGAGCTGAAATTTGATAGGAATGTATTTTGCGATAGGTGCATGGCGGAGAATACTTCTACTACAGACTAACGAACAGTTTCATTCCGATGTTCACGAAATTTATCACGCTTGATGTTTTTCCGTCGTTCTCAGAACAAGGGTTGTATGATATAAAATTGGAATATTTGAGAACAGCAAAGTGCGTTTTTCAATGGGTCCCTGCGTTTCTATTGCATAGAAATCTATATTTTTGTTCCAATATTGATGAAATTTTGCACACTATGCCTTAAAAACAAGAGGAATGTCACTGTCCGTATAACATTTCGTTCGGTGCATGGTGGAGGGTGCTTAAGTTAAGGAAGTGTAGCATACATCACCTTTAAACCAAGAGGAATATCAATGGGTACATAAAAGTTTGTATGGTACATGACAGAGGGAACCTTACAGAAAAGTTTTCCGAGAGAGGGAAAGCTGGGAACGAACAGAGACATGAAAGAGAAAGAGGTTGATACAGAGAGAGGGGGGAAGGTGATGTGGAAAGTGTAGGATAAATAAACACCCGGGCAACGTCGGGTTTAAAGCTAGTATATTATAAAAATGGCATGGATGTGTGTGTTGTCCATAGGTTAGTGTAAGGTAGGTCAAGTAGTCTGTAAGTCTAGGGACTGATGATCATTGCAGTTTGCTCCAGTAGGTTTACAAACATTTGAACATTTCCTCATATATTTTAGGAACATCTAGAGCATATTGTACCACTATCTCGTGTGTAGGCCCATATGAAATTTAAAATACTGTGATGTGGTATGTTCATAGCGTCTTCTTTAACCCATTAATGCCCAATTTATTTTTATTTAACATATTATATTTTCAATTTTTTGAAAACTGTGTCCTGGCTACCCAATTTGAAGAAATGTGATTTTTTTTTCAATTATTGCCTAAAAAGTGAACATTTTGGCGTCCTCATTTGAGAACACTGGGCGCTTGGCAGTACTTATGTCGATATGCAGCATACTAAGAAAAACAACAAGGGATAAATAAATTCGTAATAATAAACTCAAAATATCATATCAGTATTATTATTTATTTTACATTAAGTACATTTACAAACATTTTAACCCAAAAATTCTCCAGAAGTGAAATTCGTTAAGGCCTGATATGATATTTGGGAAAGCATTCCATACAGAGAGTAACATTGCACTTCCATATTATGTTCTCGGCTTTCCTGTGCACTTCTCACGCTGGCATCTTCTTTGCTTTTCACGCTTCTGGATGACATGCAGCTTCTGGTCATAACGTACATCTGGTATATTACTCCTGGAATGTGAGATGAGAAGCACAGTGTCGAATTAGTGTAACACACTTCCATTTTATGATCAAGACTTCTTTCTCTCTGAACTTAGAATATCCCCTTTCTTTCTTTTTCATAACATTATCTGGTGATAGGGGGCATTGCCTTGTTCTGTTTTCTCTAATAGTTCCATCTGCAGTTCCTTCAGGTGGACGAGCAAGTCATGACTCTTAAAGAAATTGTCAAAAATACTTTGTAACTGTTCGGCTCATCAATAATGGACAACATTTTCAAAACTACCTTGGAACCTAGTGGTAGATTTGAATTGACATCATGCTGGACCTTCCCACAATACAGTAAGAAATTGTAACAATATCCATCAGTACCACATAAGGCCCAAAGTTTATACCCAAAGCGGATGGGCTTCAGTCTGATAAACTGCTTTATAGGGTGATGTCCATAGTATCTCACAATCATTTCATCAACTGACAGATTCGCCTGAAAGACTGCCCATTTTGGGTAATGCTATACTATTAGCCTATGCTAATGGTTTTATTTTGAAAGATTTGTCATGCTTGTTTTCATTGGCCTTTTTATTATCACTGAAATGTATTACAGATTTCAGTTCAAGATACCTGTTACGACTCATCGCATCTTTCACTATTTGAATACCCAGATCAGCGTCCTTAGACCAATAATCTCTTTCACTGAACAATTTATGATAGCCAGTCAAGATCAAGAACCCAACAAACTCTCGAATTTCGTCGGTTACAACTGAAAAATTTATTTTATTTTTACACTCCCTAGCGTATTTTTCAGTTTCTTCTACAATCACGCTTACAACTTCATCTGAAAAGGCAAAGTAAGCTGAAAACACCGAAAAAGGTAACATGTACCACAAAACCGCCCAGTGTCCTCAAACGAGGATAACAAGTTTTCATGCATTGGGACACAAAATGTAATAAACTGTTTTCACTTACATAAGTACCAAACAATACCGTAGTATTTCATTACACTGCAGCCAGACAATGACAGCGATCCTTACCTTAGATGCAGCCACAAAAATAAAAATAGAAATAAGCAGAAGGCTCGGCAAAAACACTCCACTTCTGTTACCAGTCTTCAACTGAATAACTGTAGAAGAAAGACAACAGTTGTAACCACTGTTGACGGAAAGCTTACAAAACAACAATAAAATCCCAGTGTTGCTTTGGAGTAGCAAATATTGTAATAATTACAGGAAAACGGACTGTCCTCAATTGACGACACTGGGCGCTAATGGGTTAACCCTTAAGCATATCGACCTGTTCTGACCTTATTTCAGCTATTTTATTTTATTTATTTAGCAGCTTAAACCCGCGGCTCCGCTCGCGTGTTGGTTTATTATGATAGATAAGCTATCTTTCAGTAGTATGCTATGAGACCGTTTTTGAAGAATGAAATGAAATACAATACCTTCTTTAGAAACAAACAACATTATCAGGAAAGTAAGTAGTGTGGATGAAATCACACGTACAAATGCACTCGTTTCGAAGAATCCAATCACGAAATTCCACAATGATTGTAATGTCACATATCGATCACGTAATGTAATGCGCGAAACGTCAAATCGATTTTTTTAAAGAGGTGTATTAAAAGAAATTTCTTATTTACAGCTTTATTTATTTATTCTTATATTTCCTTATTCGTATGCTTATCCACAGAGAAAGAGCTGTAGACCAATAGCACGCATAGGCCAAAGATATGGTCTGTGGCGTCACGTTTCGCTGTATGTAATCTCCTTGCTATAGAGTTATCGCTGGCCTTGAGTCCGATTTTTTTTTTTATAATTTGACGACTTTCAACCACCATATCTTCCACCCCTTTATAGCTATCGGCATGGAACTGCTATGGTGCACAACGGGGGACTTCGGACAACAATTACACACAGACCATTCGTTTGCGTTCTGTAGTTTTCGCTGCAGAGCGAAATATTAACACACACAGACGTAGGATTTTATATACACCGATAACTTTCCATTCCAATATACTCCACCCTTTTATCATTATCAACCCTTAAGCAAGAATGCAACCAATTAAACCATTTTCAAAGAGTAAATATAATTATCAAAGAGTAATTATTGTTTCGCATTTCGCGTTATTTTCTTCAAATTTCTAAATATCTATCAGATCGCTATAAAACCGTGTCTAAAACATTCCTCAGGTATAAATTAGTAACTGTACAAATATTTAAGTCTCTGCGTCTTGTCGTTCGGACGTGATAAGCGTATACCGAACAGACATTCACATTAATATATATACATAAATAGCTATACGGTCGCCATAAAACCGTGCCTGAAGCTTTCCCCGGGTAGACATTAGTAACTGTAAAAATATTTAGCTCTTTATGTCTTGTTGTTCAGACGCGATAAACGTACACCGAACAGACATTTACGTTTATAGGTATAGATTTTTTTTCAACTGCATGTCTATGTTCTGGATTCGTATTGTAAGGCAATCTTTGATTCTAAGTTCTATTCGTTGCAGATCTTCCTTCTAGTTTTGTTTATGTTCTTATATTTTGTGATTCACTGAAAATGTATTCAATTAATGTGTAATGCTTTCTTTTGGAATCTTGACCCGTCAACATATAATAGCATGCTATTGTATGCGTTTTGTATTTGTGTTTTACCATCTAACAAGAGTGACAGTATTTTAAGAATCAGTTTTATGGGTATCCCGAAGGAAGAAAACTGTGTCAAACGACTCCTAGTAAGGACTTTGGGAGCTATTAGATACACCTGATCAGATATAGGACTCGAAACTCGGCTAGAGCATTTGAATTTAACAACTGTTGCGGCTCCCATTATTCAAGATTAAGAATCAGTATTTGTGTTGCATTTATCGCAGTAATTAATAGCAGTAATCACTTGAAAAGTTGCAGAACGCTTTAATTCCATTACCAACAGTTGCGAAATCTCATGTTAAAACCAATTCATTTATTTTTAGTTGCTATTCAACAACTTCGTCATAAATTATTATGAAATTATGTACCTACTAACTTTTATAGCGACTATAACAATATCATACATCTTTATTTCTGTAATGAGTTCAAAAACATGTGTCCAGGTGGAAGTACAAAATAAACATATAAAAATAAATAAATAATGAACGTGGATCCAAAGACGCGCACTTTATTAGGTAAATAAATGTTCATAGGAGCCGTCCGCGGTAGCCGAGGAGACTGAGGCGCTCTAGTCACGGTCTGCACGGCCACTTCGGTCGGGGGTTCGAATCCCCCCTCGGACATGGATATTTGCGCCGTCCTAGTTCGTAAGTAGTTCATAAGTAGTTTGTAAGTTTAGGGACGGATGACCCCGTAGTTAAGTCCCATAAACAATACAAACATTTTGTTCATAGGAGCTGCTCCATGTGACGTCTATTCATGGCAATGCATACTTCTGCGAAGTGGTGCAATAATGCGCCCCCTCTGAAGTATACCCGGTTGTTGTAGTACTTGACTGGCACGCTTTGAAGACGCAACCCTTTAATGTCTGCAAATTGTTCGTTTGAGTTGCGTAGACCATTTCCTTGAAGTGCCCCAAAAAGCAAAATCTAGTGGACTTAGGTCTTCATGCCAAGATGTGGGGCCTCTCCGAGCAATACACCGACCATGAAATATTTCTGTCAGACGTTCGAGCACGTTGTGACGAATGTATGCAATCAGGCATGAAGCACATCTGTAGTCGTTGCTGACTTAGCACATTCTCCATCAAGGTAGACAATACGAGGCGGGTCCAGAAAGTAAGTTCCGTTTGGTAATAAGATGAAATTGTACACAGATACAGAAGAAATTTTTATTGCACAAAATTCTACAACTCTTAAACGTCTTTTCCACATTACTTCCGAAATTTTGCAGGCATTTGTCACAGCGTGGCACCAGGTTTTGTATACCTGCTTCATAGAAATCTGCCGCCTGTGTCTTCAACCAATTTCATGCATCAGTGATCGTGAAATTTGGGGTAAGTCCATAGCGAGAGCACTAATTGTAAACCTACGGTTTTTCTGGATCTTGTCATCAATCGCGTGAACCAGTTCTTCTGTAACCAAAGGTGGACGCCCACTTCGTTCTTCATCGTGCACATCACTACGCCCGCCATTGAACTGTCGGACCCATCTTTTTACCATCGAATCACTCATCGCAGTTGGTCCGTAAACATCGCAAATTTGCCTATAAATTTCACTTGGTTTCACTTTCCTCGCATTCAGAAACCTAATCACCGACCTGATTTCACAGGCGGCGGGATTTTCAATCAACGCCTACATTTCAAACAAGCACAACAAATCGTACGTAACTGACAGCGATCTACAAATGGCGCACGTTCTTCTCCTTGATACACATCGTCTACAGCGCATGTGCGGAACTGCAATCGCAGCGCTGCAGCGGAGATAAATTGAAACGGAACTTACTTTCAGGACGCGCCATGTATATTAGTGACGAAGTCTAGCTGATGCACCCCATTTAACATGTGTGGCGTTACGTCCGGCCCCATTAATCTGTCGCTAAGTACGCCTGACCATACCTAACTAAGAATAAGTGTTGATGCCCTCTTTTGAATTGCTTGGAGAATTACATCTCCCCATGCAAACTAGTTGCAAAAATTCACAACACCATTTTTTGTAAATCTGTCACATTGAATGGAGCGCCAATGGAAGGAAATTTCTAATATCCTCAACCAAGCATCACGTAGTTCTTCCTGTATTCCTTCCAGAGCCACGTTTATTGGTTTTATTTTTCTTCTTTTGATGAGTACACTTCTCAAAGTACAAAGTGACTTTCCAATCGCACGGCAATATAATCTATATCTATAAATGTGAATGTCTGTTCGGTGTACGTTTATCACGTCTGAACCACAAGACATAACGGGCTAAAAATTTGTGTAGTTACTAATGTAGGCTTTAGGCACGGCTTTATGACGATCGGATAAATGTGAATGTCTGTTCGGTGTACGCTTATCACGTCCGTACTACAAGACGCAGAGACTTAAATATTTGTACAGTTACTAATTTACGTCTGAGGAAGGTTTTAGGCACGGTTTTATAGCGATCTGATAGATATTTAGTAATTTGAAAAATATAACGCGAAATGCGGAACAATAATTACTCTTTGAAAATGGTTTTATTGGTTGCATTGTTGCTTGAGGGTTGATAATGATAAAAGGGTGGAGTATTTTGGGACGGAAAGTTATCGGTGTATATAAAATTCTACGTGTGTGTGTGTGTGTGTGTGTGTTTGTGTGAATATTTCGCTCTGCAGCGTAAACTACAGAACGCAAACGAATGGTCTGTGTGTAATTGTTGTCCGAAGTCTCCCATTGTACACCATAGCAATTCGATGAATAGCTATATAAAAAGGGTGGAAAATATGGTTGTTGAAAGTCGTCAAATTATAAAAAATTCTGACTGAAGGCCAGCGACGACGTTTGTGGTTCTATAACAAGGAGGTTACATACAGCGAAATGTGATGTCACATACCATATCTTTGGTCTATGCGTGCTACAATGTCTTCAGCTCTTTCTTTGTAAGGATAAGCATACGAATAAGGAAATATAATAATAAATAAAGCATTAAAAACCATCAAGAGAACAGGCTCTGCTAACTACGCCTTCCACATCGCTTCAACATCGCTTCGTTATACACAAATCTTGTGTTTTCTTCCGATATTAATGAAATTTTGCACACTCGTCAAAAACAAGAGGAATGTCACTGTCTGTATAAAATTTCGTTCGGTGCATGGTGGAGGGTACTTACGGAATTTTACAAATGCATAGTTTTGCTCCAATCTCTATGAATTTTTGCACACATGACCTTTGAACCAAGAGGAAGATCACTGGATACATAAATGTTTGCATGGTACATGACAGAGGGTACCTTCCAGAAAACTTTGTCGAGAGAGGGAAAGGTGGAAACGAACAGAGATGGGAGAGAAAGAGGTGGATGCAGAGAGAGGGCGGAAGGGGAGGTGGACTACGACAGTGTAGGATAAACACACACCCGGACAACGCCGGGTTTACAGCTAGTCTACTATATACTACTTATGTGATTATCAAGGTTCGCCTGAAAAGTTCGGTGATTGGTCTCAGAAAATGCAGGAAAGAAGAGTTACGAACAAAATACCTGAACTGGCCTTAAAAGTAATCGCCATTGGCTACAATACACTTCTGACATCGGTTGTACAGCTGTTGGAAACTGTTAGCAACGTTTCTTGTGAAATCGCTCGAAGCACTGCGTTGTCGGATCTCCGCAACCGTTACGAAGCGTAAGCCTTTCACGGCTAATTTAAGGCGGAGAAACATAAATAAGTCTGCCGGCGCCAAATCCGGAGAATAAGGAGGATGTCGAAGTAGTGACCTTGCGTCCGCCGAGAAAGTTGAAAACGTGGAATGCATTTTGCGGACGGGCATTGTTCTGCAAGAAATTCCACTGTCCACTCCGGTACAGTTCTGGGCGAACCCGCCGATGCGTTGCAGCAATTATTTCAAAACTCCCTCGGAAAATTCCGCGTTCAGAGTATGACCATCGGGTACAAATTCATGACGGATCAAGTCCTTGCTATCGATAAGGCAATCAACATCGTCTATATTATGTTGGATTTTGTCGGCCGACTTCCATTGGGTGGCGGGGATGACGATGAACACTATGCCATTGACTGTCGTTTTGTCTAAGGATCGAATTGCTAGCACCAACTCTCATCTCCGGTAATGATGCGGATTCCGGTCAGACATGGCGATGAAATCAGATGCTTCCATACGAGTTTGCTTCTGCTGGTCTGTCAGCGTGTGCGGTACAAAACGGCTACAAATCTTCTGCTTTCCCAAATGATGGTGAACAATACTGCTTATGCTGTATGTGCTGATCTTCTACTCGTCTGCTATCGTTCATAAAGACAGGCGCCGATCATTTGCAAGCATCCGTCGAAGTCGTTGGATGTCGTCTGTGCCTTTGATTGTGAATAGCCGACCAGAACGTGGATCATCTGCAACACCTTCCTTTGCGTCTCTAAAGCGTTTAAACCACACAAACACACACTTTTCACTCACTGCTTCACCACCATACACTTGCACTAACACGCCATGGGTCTCCGTTGCCGTTGTGCCTAATTTGAAACAAATGTTGATGTTAACGCGTTGCTCTATCTTGCGCTCCATGTTGCAATGACACGATTTCTCGCACTGCCCCTGTTAGCTGGCTCGCCGCGTGTACCACCGCTTCACTGCAGTGCTTTGGACAACAGGGCTTTTGTTGATATGTTCCTCAATTTGTATGCGCGGGCACCTCATCCCTGACAGAGCGGTTTGTAAAATATGAGTCCATTCACCGATTTTTTCAGACGCACTACGTAATTTCGAAGGTACACTTGACAGCAAAAAAAGTGTATCACTACTGAATGCAACTAACGTAGCTGTGTTGCGGGTACTCCACATTCAAAACCCCTGTAGAGTACTGTCGTTCGACTATTCACAATGGGTACCAAAGAAGGAGTAGAGAACATTGCTCCTTATGGCAGTCGGTCGACATGTAATTCAATACCGTCATACCAAAAACATTAGAACGTAAATTCAATTTAATTACAATAAGAGACAAAACGGGTACCTTATCAAACTCATTCAATGACACAATGAGTTTTTGTTCGTACTCTGAATCTGAACGCACTGTTGACCAAAAAAAGCTTGCGTTCCTGATCGAGACTAGATTAGTCATGAAGAGACGTAAGACACTGAGGTTTTCATTGGTATCGGTTTACAGGGCCAATGTCCGAACCCGGTTAACTTTAGCATTGCACCAGCAATGGCATGAAGTTCAAACTGTTATTGAGAGGTAACCACTAAAGGTATATGCTCAGAGGTGTCAAACATCATAAAATTGTGGAATAGTCGCAGTACCTATATGAATCGTTAACGAAGCACGATCACACGTCAGATATTAAATAAATTCACAGATAGCGCTATATTTGAACTTGAAATGACGATACAATTGACTTATTTCCCGGCAGGGACCCAACCCCGGCTCTATTCGTTATTTATTATATACGCAAAGAGATGAAATAGTTATTGTTCTCACCATTAGCGGGATGTGCATATGTTCGGCTAGAAGTAGCGCAAGCCGCGGCGGATTAGCCGTGCGCACTGGAGCGCCGTGCTGCGGTGCGCGCGGCTATTCGCCGTCGGGGGTTCGAGTCCCCCTACGGGCATGGGTGTTTGTGTTGTCCTTACGTTAGTTTACCTTAGTTTAAGTAATTTGTAAGCAGTTGTGTCCGATAGATTTACAAACATTTTGAAGTAGCGTAATAAATAACGTTGTGCTGCCTGGGACTCCAACCCCGCGCCTATCGTCAGCGTTGACCTCAGATGACTAGGTAACAACTATCCCAATCTCGTTTACTAGTAATTAGGATCGCGCCGTTCGTAGAGACCTGGAGGGGTTTGGCATTTTTACGAAACAACGAAAACTAATCCAACTTTGTTCTAGTCAGTAGCGAATAGACATGTGTAATGTGATTTGAAAGACGCCACAGTCCTAAAATCCTTACTTGGCGCTATTGGAGGTGGAGAGGGGGATGTTTGCGATAGTTAAAAACTGTTTCCCCAGCAGGAATCAAACCATATCTTAGCCATTACAAGATGGCATCAGTCCGATCAACTACCGATGATCAGATGTGGTAGTATAATGTTTTTCGTCAAAATGGAGTTCAGAACACATGGTACGAGAAGTAAAATAGTTCGGCGGTATCTGTCTACGTAACAGTAATTTCTTGGCCTCGCGGTCTGAGGCGTCTTGTCGCGGAGTTGCGGTCACTCCAGCCAGAGGTTTGACTCCTTCCTCGGGCATGTGTAGTTGTGTTTGTGTGTGTGTGTGTGTGTGTGTGTGTGTGTGTGTGTGTGTGTGTGTGTGTGCATATGCGTATGCGTAAATTAATTAAAGTAGCATGTAAGGGTAGGTAGGGACTAATGACCTCAGGTGATTTGTCCATTAGGCCTATAACAAAAAAGTTATATGCAGTATGTTGAATTATGTAGCATGATAATATACTACGTTTTAGCATGCTCTGTGGTGATTTTCTATGACATGTTGCTGTATGCTTATTTAACTATAGTCTCGTTTCGCTCAAGTTTGTATGAAAAATGTGTGTGAAATCTTATTGGACTTAACTGCTAACGTCATCAGTCTGCAGACTACTTAAACTATCTTAACATAAGGACAACACAGACACCCAAGACCGAGGAAGGACTCGAACCATCGACGCGAGCAGAAGCCCAATTCAAGAAATGATGCCCTAAACCGCGCAGCTACTCTGCGCGGCGCTCAAGAATGTAACATAGCTCTTACCATAATAAATGAAATATTACGCATCTTAAAAGTAGCAAGGAGCGTCGTTTACGCATTAGAAAACGGTTCCTAAATCGGGAAATATATACCATGTGTAACGATATAGTCTGTTGGGATGAAAGCAGAGGAGGTCAATCGAAACACCAGAGCTCTGTATTTCACAGAACGAAGAATTTATTATAGGTAAGGGGGTATGGAAGGACACGGTCTCATAGAGAGAACTGATATACAGTAACGAAAGCATAAATTAAATGAGAGTGCATGCTGTCAACGGAAACCAATAGATTTTATCACTGTATTGTGAGGGAACCGACCAGAAGGGTAACTGAGGTTATGATGCAAGAGCGGCGACAGCGAGTGAGAGAGAGAGAACAGAAGAGAAATTAACTATTAATAAATGCAAGACCGTTTGCTTATTTTGTGAAGGACAGAGGGTGTATTAATGGATGGAGGGGAGTAGAGAGACGTATCTGAAATAACAAAAATTACATTGACAGTTCCATCTAAACGGATTACTCTGTTTGCATGGAGGCTGGGTATGAATGTAATAAAAAATAGGATATTGAGTGAAAGGAGAAGCATTGAATTAAAATTTGTACCACAGGGAGGAATCGAACCCAGAACTCCATACTTACTTTAATTCAATGCTTCTCCTTTCACTCAATGTCTTTGACATATTGATACGGAAAACTGTTGAAATAAAAATTGTGCCATGGGCGGGAAAAGAACCCAGACTTCCATACTTCCTTTAATTCAATACTTTTCCCTTCACTCAATGTCTTTGACATATTGACACGGAAATCTGTCACTAGGTATATAAATTTATAATAAAAATAGGATAATAAAGGAACTGCATATTTTAAAAAACTTCAATTTAAAGGTAGCTCAAAGGAAAAAAGAAACATATTTTATTTCTGTTGCCAAGAGATCTTCCACAGTCTCTCACTTACGAAATATGAAAATAGAGATGATATTAAAAAACATTTGAAGGACTAATAATTTATTGAGAATTCCTCATTATTTGTTTCTTCCTTTATGCATCTCAGCACATAATCTATAACACTATCGGACCAGCTTCTCTTCAGTAAATGCGACGACTCTGTCTTGAGTTGATTGCTCACAATGAGACGGCCTGATTTGTATTTCTGCTTTCCGCTGTCACTATGAAGCCAGGAAGTAAACATTCTGTATTTACGTCAGAGCCCCGCTTTGCGCCGTGCTGGGGGCTGTTGCCCGCCATCGAGACCGCCAGCTGGCTGGTTTCCGCCAAGCCTCGCCTCGGCACCAGCTGTGGTTGACCGGCCTGCCCGTAGTTCGCAAGCCACGGGTAATACAGCGAGACTCAACCATTGAAGTATGAAAAGTTTCTGCAAACCTACCCTAACGTGTATTATAAACTACCACACCTAGAGCTATTTTGCTATAAAATGAGCAGCCACGTTATCTTTTGACACTTCATTCACGTATTTAACGAAGTTAAAGAATAGAATCATGATAAACGTAGTACCACATAATGTTTCACATAGAGAGCAATCATATATCACAGAAAATTATTCTCTCTTTTCAGCGCTCTGCATTAGGTCTAGACATAATGAAATATGTAGTTATCTTAGAAATGTAAGCATGTTGTAAAAATGAACAGTTATGGTGGAAACAACACAAATGTATACATATAGTATATCATTCACGTTTTGTGTACTTATAAAGTGTGTTCAATGTGTCTGTAAACAGTAAGTGCTAAACAACGGAAGTTACCTTCTGCTGGGTTTCTTCGTTTACACGATTGTTCTGTTATTCACAGTGAAGTGTTTCGTAATGGGTTCATATAATCGCTTCAGTTTCTCGACTGTTCCACGCCTATACTAAGCTCTAAATACTACTACTACTACTACTAATAATAATAATAATAAATACATGTGCCATATAGCATATGTGCGAGTTATAATCTGATATATTCTTTCAACTTTCTCGACGTCCTCCCTCTATTCCATTAGGTAATAATCGCACACTACTCAGCAGTACTGCATAAGAGGGGGGAACAATTGTAGGGTTGGCAGTCTCCTTAGGAGACGTGTAAATCTCCTAATGGTAGTGTCAATAACAGACCATTTGTTTCACCTTCGCCAAAACATGTGTTATTCACAGTTAACATTGTTTTTAATTGCACCCCCTTGAATTTCGTTATATGTATAACCTTCAAATTTGTTTTGCTTATCAATACCTAGAATGCTGACGAAACTCTGAGCACTTATGTTCAGAGCCAAATGCATATTGATGTTTAAGGTCAATTGTCGCCATTTGCGCCGTGAAGATACAAATTCAAATTCATTTCGCAATTGACTCCGCTTTTCTGAATTTAGTAGTGGGAGCAATATTCTGATTGCTCATTAAATATTTTGACTATATATTCGAGTCAGGAGAAGTCTACTTCACTTTGCTGGAAGAATTACACTCGCCACGTCCTTTTCACTAGATGACTCCTCGTCTGTTACTGCAAATTATTACCTTGCAGATAGGACATCACGAGTCCAGTCGCACAACTTAGGGAAGCGATATGGTTCGAAGTTGATTATGGCTGAAGATAGTATTTTGTTTGTTAAGCTGAAGGGACTTAACTGCGGGGTCATCAGTCCCTAAACATACAAACTACTTATGAGCTACCTTATACTAAAGACGACACAAACATCCATGCCCGAGGGGGAACCCCGACCAGGAGCGGCCTCGTGCATCGGAACATAGCATCTCAATGCGCTTGGCCACTCCACTGCGGAGTTGAAGATAGCAAAAATTGTTTTGGCACTCTATAAATATGAGAGTACTCAGTAGATCATGAAAATATAGTATCGCCAAAGTCTCACAAGATTAAAGATTTAGAAACCTTTGCCGGTTTGATGTTAATTTTTCTAGAGATTTCATAACACTGGAAAAAGTATTTGTTCACACGTCCTACTACAATACAATGGATCTGTAACTCAGTGGACTACTTTTATTTTCTGTGCAACATTTCATTCGTCTCCCTCACTATAAATACATCAATGTTCGACCTCATGTCGTAGGAGAAGTAATTAAGCCATGCATAATGTGTGCACAAGATGTTTTCCTAAGGTGTTGCACCACTCGAGAAAGACATTGCCTGTAGACAAATGATCTTCCTGGTACGACTATGGTAGTGAAATGAAAACACGATGAATTATGTCTGATGATAGTAGTGCTGCTTCCTGGAATGACAGAGAAGAATCTAAAAGAAATAATATGACACAAGCTGCTTGTGGCCACTGAGTGCACGCATTGGGGAAGTTGAACAGTTGTGCCCAGCCGGAATTCGGGCCCATTCTTACTGCCCTCTGAGCAGTTACGGTAACCACTGCACGAGCGGGAAAACACCGATCATCGCAGGTGCGCGGGCTACCACTCCTCTCCCCCCTCGTCACCCACAACACTCAAAATTCCTCACACTGCTCACGTAGTTGCCGTTTCCAATTTGCACTCACTGCTCGTGGCACTTTGCCAATTACCTCGAGAGTTCAGGCGTAGTGTGCATTTGTGCTGAAGGCTAGAGTTGTTCTCGTCTTCTCCTTAATTATGTATATTTATGTGGTGTCTGTTCTTTCGAAAGGTCACGACACATATATGTATATAGAAGAACCTTTCAAGATTCACTTATTGGTGGTATTCCAATTAAAATGTCTGAAAATTTGAACTTCGGTGTGTCATTTACTTATCACACATATGATTACAGAATTTCACGTAGCAACTACAATTATTCTCGATCCCTACTTTCTGAATTATCTGCATCGGCCTTCACAAGGGCAATGAGGAGGCGATTCAGCTGCAGCTGTTCGCTTCCTTCATGAAAATGTCGAAGCTCTCAAAATATTAAGAGGCAGTAGCTCTCAGTTACAAATTGGAGCGAGAGTAACATTTTACCCACTCCCTTACAGATCTATAAACTGCTATATCGAATTGAGAAATATTTGTGGCAGATTATGCTGCTGTCTAGTAAGCACCTCAGAAAAGCAGAGCCAATTTTAAAATGATACTGAAATTATATCTTCACGATGCAAATTCGACAATTGACCCTAAAAATAAATATGCGTATAGTTCACCACATGATTGCCAGAAAATTTTCGTCAGTCCTTGAGAAATCGATAAACAAAACAAATTTAAGGATTATACACCTAACAAAATTTCTGGTGGGTACAATTGAAAACAACGTTAACTACGAAATATACATGTTTTGGTGAAGATAAAACAAACGCCTGTTACTGATACAACCATTAGAAGATTAAAACGTCTCCCTAGGCGGCTATAAACCCTACAATTGCTCCACCTCTTCCGCAGTATTGCTGAGCAATCTGCGATTATTACCTGACAGTATAGAGGGAGGACACTGAAAAAGTTGGAAAAAGATATCAGATTGTGCGGTATAGTGAATTAGCGGAAAGAAGGTCTCGGATGTTTTCCGTTTTTTTTTTTTTTTTTTTTTTTTTTTTTTTTTTTTTTTTTTTTCCTACTACTTAGGTTGGGGAGGGGGCGGAGACGGCAGGGTGGAAGCAAAATATTAAAACAAAAAAGTTTTCAGTGTAGCACGCTTCTTCTATGAGATTTCAATCACCAACCTTCTCCTACAAATGCAAAGAGCTTTTGTACTCAGTACCGTACAAAGTATGTTACAATTGTAAGAAGGCCGCGCACAGTACCCGCGCGGTCTAAGGTGCCATGTCGTGGATCGGGCTGCTGCTCGTGTAGGAGGTTGGAGTCCTCCCTCGGGCATGAGTATGTGTGTGTTGTCCTTAGAATAAGTTAGTTTAAGTAGTGTGTAAGTTTAGGGACTGTAGAACTTAGCATACCACACACATTAGAACATTTGATTTGAATTTTAAGAATAATATAATGGTAATTAGAACTCGCATATATCCTTTATGGCACTTGTTTTTCTCGATCTTCGTACAAGCGTGGAACAGTCGAGAAACTAAAGCGATCCTATGAACCCATTACGAAACACTTCACTATGAATAACAGAACAATCGAGTAAATGAAGGGCCTCTGCAGAAGGTATTTCTGTTTCGTAGCACTTATTGTTTCAGAGACAATGAGAACACTTTATAAATGCACTAAACGTGGTATTGTTCCCACCAGAATTGTTTAATTTTAAAACATACGTAGTTTTCTAGGTTGAATACATATTTTCTTGTGTCTAAATCTAATGCAGAGCGCTGAAAAGATAGTTTCCTGTATCGTATGATTGCTATCTAGGTGAAACAATATGTGGTAGCTGCGTTTATCACGATTCTATTCTTTAACTTCGTTAAATATTTCAATGAAATGTCAAAAGATAAAGTGGCTGCTCATTTTATAGCAAAATTGCTCTAGTTGTGGTAGTTAATACTACACACTTGGGTATGTTGGCAGAAACGTTTGAGCCTGGTTTTGCGGTCTGTGCCTGTATTAGCCGTGGCTCGAGAAGTATGGGCTGGCCGATCAACCACAGCTCGTGCCAAGGCGAGGCTTGCTGGAAGCCAGCAAGCTGGCGGTCGCGGTGATGCCCAATAGCCCCCAGCACGGCGCAGAGTGGGGCTCTGACGTAAATACAGAATGTTTACTTCCTGGCATCATAGTAAAAGCGACAGCCGAAATACAAATCAGGCCGTCTCACTGCGAGCAATCAACTCGAGATAGAGTCATCGCTCTTACTGAAGAGAAGCTGGTCTGATGGCGTTATAGATTCTACGCTGAGATGTATTATGAAAGAAACAAATAATGAGGGATCCTGAATAAATTATTAGTACTTTAAATTTTTTTTTTTTTTTTTTTTTTTTTTTTTTTTTTTTTTTTTTAAATCTCCTAAGTGATACTATAGAAGAAATAAAATATGAGTTTCTTTTTCCTTTGAGCTGCCTTTAAATAGACTTTTTTTAAATATACAGTTCCTTCATTATCCCATTTTATTATAAATTTATATACCTAGAGACAGTTTTCCGCATCAGTATATCAAAGAAATTAAGTGGAAGGACAAGCATTGAATTAAAGAAATTATAGAGGTCTGGGTTCGATTCCCGCCCGTGGGACAAATATTAATTCAATGCTTCTCATTTCACTCAATATCCTATTTTTATTCATTTATACCTAGACTCCATGCATACAGAGTAATCAGTTTAGATGGACGCTGTTAAAGTAATTTTTGTTATTTCAAATACGTCTCTCCTCCCCTCCATCCAATAATACACCCTCCGTCCTTAACAAAATATGCAAACGATTTGTCTTGTATTTATTCGTTGTTAATTTTTACTCCTTTCTCTCTTTCTCCCTGTCACCTCCCTTATATTATAACCTCAGTTGCCCTTTTGGTCTATTCCCCCAAAAAGCTGTAAAAATTGTGGTTTCCGCTAAAACAATACCGTCTCTTTTAATATCTGCTTTCTTTACTGTCCATGGGTCCTCTCTATGAAGTAGTGTTCTTTTATATCTCCGATAATCCATCCTTCGTTCTGTAAAACATTCGTTCCTTTTCTCTCGGCCCTAAAACAAACTGTGATATATAAGTAAAGAGTACTTTGCAAGCATTTCACTCTTTTATTTTCCACTTCTGCACTCCTGTTCATTCCTATATCCTGCCCTTCCTCCTGCTACCCCTCCCTTGAAATATTTATCTGCATCTCCGTGCTTGTTTTCACTATTTTGTGCTTGGCAGTTTTTTTAATCACTTTCATTATTTCTCTGTCGTTGACTCTCGAAAAGCACGTGGATATAATGGACAACTGAACCTTACCGTGCAAGCACTATTGTCGCCATTAAAATGGACATCTATTCCGACAAATACAAGTATCCAAGCTTTGAATTGGTAGAGACTGAAGTTCTCCCCCATCCTTTCCAGTTGGATATTATGCTTCGCATGTAATCGCATTTTCGATGCGACATTGTATCAGAACCCACATTGCTGTTTTGTAACCTCTGTATGACTACTGAAGGTAACGGCAGGTTATATTTAGGTTCATTGCAGAGGCGAAAGTGGCATGTAGTTTCGGGTTCAAAGGTTCAAAGGTTTCTATAGTCTATGGGACTTAACTACGGGGTCATCAGTCCCTAAACTTACAAACTACTTATGAACTACTTACGAACTAGGACGGCACAAATATCCATGCCCGAGGGGGGATTCGAACCCCCGACCGTAGGGGCGGTGCAGACCGTGACTGGAGCGCCTTAGTCCCCTCGGCCACCGCGGCCGGCTGTAGTTTCGGGGGAGCGGCAAGGTTCATGTAAAGATAAGTGTGGTGTCGCACAAGTATGAAGTGCGCGTCACGTACTTACGCCGCGCGCCGCCATGCACGCACGGCGCGGCGTTCTTACGACGTCAGCTACGAGCGCCCTCTGCTGCAACTTCGCTCGTGGCCACGACTGCTGCATCGGGCAGTTGGGACTGAGATAGGAACCAGTTAACACTTGGGATTCAGATAGGAACCAGTTAAGACTTGGCTATCGGATAGGCACTAGAAATCATCAGTAGGCAGGCTCTCTATATAAACTATGTATCAGCATTCTGCAGTCAAGAACTATGTAAAAGTTAAGTATTACTAAGTCTGTGAAATATACATCTCGTTCTAATTTACTCTAGTGTTTCTAGTTTTTGCTGTCCCACTTTCTGGTCACCTCGGTACCTGCACATGCGTGCATCCTTTATGCCTGTGTCGGTCTCTTTCTACTCGGCCACCGACACCCAAGACATCCGGCGGAAATGAGACACAAAATTAAGTAGTTTTAATTATTCATCCCATGACATTTTGCATAACTTTGCTGCTCATATTTAGAGAATAATTTCCGCTGGAGCCCCTTTTTACTTCACTGAAATCAAGCTTTTCATTATTGACATTAAATAATAAAATATATAACTATTTAAAAAAACTGGCAGGAAATTCAAACACTAACACTCCACTCCTGTCACCAATACAGGGAAGTATGACTGACTAACACGGCGATACGTTCACGCATCATTCAGAAAAATAATTCAGATACCGTACTTATATTTTTATTCGTGTTCATTATTTCGTGGGGTGGGGGGGGGGGAGCAGACCCCCTTCCCTCCCCCCTCCCCCTTATCTACGCTACTAGCTTAAACCCGCGGCTCCGCTCGCGTGTTGGTTCATTATGATAGATAAGATATCTTTCAGTAGTGTGCTATGAGATCAAATCAGAGGTAGAAGAATCCAATCACGAAATTCAACAATAAATATTGTAATAATATCACAGATCGTTCACTTGATGTAATACGCGAAACGTCAAATCGATTTTTTAAAGAGAAGTATTAAAAGAAATTCTTTTTTTACTGCTTTATGTATTTATTCTTATATTTCCTTATTCGTATGCTTATCCTTACAGAGAAATAGCTGAAGACATTGTAGCACGCACAGACCAAAGATAAGATCTGTGGCATCACGTATCGCTGTATGTAACCTCATAGCTATAGAGTCGCAAACGTCATCGCTGGCCATCAGTACGATTTTTTTTTATAATCTGACGACTTTCAACCACCATATCTTCCACACCCTGATAGCTATCGGCATGGGACTGCTATGGTGTACAACGGAAGACTTCGGACAACAATTACACACAGACCATTCATTTGCGTTAGGTAGTTTTCACTGCAGAGCGAAATATTAACACACACACACGTAGAATTTTATATACACCGATAACTTTCCATCCCCATATACTCCACCCTTTTATCATTATCAAACATCAAGCAACAATCAAACCAATAAAACCATTTTCAAAGAGTAAATATAATTTTCAAAGAGTAATTATTGCTCCGCATTTCGCGTTATATTCTTCAAATTATTAAATATCTATCAGATCGCTATAAAACCATGCCTAAAACTGTCCTCAGGTATAAATTAGTAACTGTACAAATATTTAAGTATTTGCGTCTTGTCGTTCGGACGTGATAAGCGTACACCGAACAGACATTCACATTAATATATATATATATATATAGATAAATAGCTATCCGATCGCCATAAAACCGTGCCTAAAGCCTTCTCCGGGTAGACATTAGTAACTGTACAAATTTTTAGCTCTTTATGTCTTGTGGTTCAGACGTGATAAACATACACCGAACAGACATTCATATTTATAGATATAGATTGTGCTTATGTAAATAACTTACTGTAGTATTCGTTGTGGTTCTTTGCCATAATAAAATGTTGAAATGTTTGTAAACCTATTGGACCAAACTGCTCTGGGCATCAATCCCTAGGCTTACAAACAACTTTAACTAACTTACAGTAAAGACAACACACACAGGGAGGACTCGAACCTCCGACGGCGAGGAACTGCGCGCTCCGCAGCAAGGCGCCTTACAAGGGAACCTTCCCACCTCACCCCTCTCAGATATAGTTATAAGTTGGCGCAGTGGATAGGCCTTGAAAAACTGAATTCAGATCAATCGACAAAACAGGAAGAACTTGTGTGGAGTTATGAATAAAATAAAAAATATATAAAAACCGAGCAGTCATGCCGAAAGATAAGCAGTGTCGTTCACATTCTGATCACAAGTGTGCCGTGGTCTTTTGGTAACGTGAGGAGCTGTGGAGCGAGAGGTCCTTGGTTCGAATTTTTCCATTGGTGAGAATTTTAATGTATTCATTTTCAGAAAATTATTATTTGCTCGTCCGTCCGTCCGATACGAGTTAACTGCGACGTAGTATGCGGACGTTACGCCTAAAGAAACATCTAAACACACGCGTCAATCGTGTGGTGTCGCACAAGGCTAAAGTGCGCGCCAGTTACTTTCGCCGCGCGCCGCCATGAACGCACGGCGCAGCATTCTTACGACGTCAGCCAAGAGCGCCCTCTGCTGCAATCCCGCTCGTGGCCACCACTGAACTGCATAGTGCACTTGGGAATCAGGTAGGCACCAGTTAAGACTTGGCTATCGGATGGGCACTAGGAATCATCAGTAGGCAGGCCTCTATCTAAACTATGTATTAACATTCTACTAGTCTGCTGCTCTCCAAGTTAAGTAATGTATTATTTCTATGAAATATTTCTCTTATACTAATCTAGCTTAGTGTTCCTAGATTCTGCTGTCCCACTGGCTGGTCACCTCAGACTCTGTACCTGCACAGGCGTGCTTCCTATTTTCCTGTGTCGGTCTCTTTCTACTTGGCCACCGACACCCAGGACGACCGGCGGAAAAGAGACACAAAAAATCGACTACAGTGCACGAAAATGTTCAAATGTTTGTATAACTTATGAGACTTAACTACGGGGTCATCAGTCCCTAAACTTACAAACTACTTATGAACTAACTAAGACTAAGGACGGCACAAATATCCATGCCTGAGGGGGGATTCGAACCCCCGACCGTAGTGGCCGTGCAGACCGTGACTGGAGCGCCTCAGTCCCCTCGGCCACTGCGGCCGGCTACAGTGCACGGCGGAGAGTATTTGCTGATGAGGCTCGCTGGCTGGCAGTTGACTGTTGGTTACTCTGGAGAAGAGATTCCTGTCATATGACGCACTTACCGCCACCAGTGTCGTATATAATACATCAGACGTGTTTCCCTGTGGATGATTTGTTGACCTATCACCTTGCGATCAAATGTTTTAGGTAACCCTTCGAGAAGCACTTCCTTTGGTCTGCTAATCGCACGGTCACAAAACACAGACACTAAACTAATTACAGCGAACAGAGACGTCAATGAACGGACGGACAGATCATAATTTTGCGAAAATAAAAAAAATTAAAATTTGAATTTGTGGGAAGGCTTGAACCAAAGACCTCTCGCTCCGCAGGCTAACCACAGTACCACAGTACTCCTACACTCACACTGTGCTCAATGTTGCATGTCTTACGCATGGACCGTTTAGTTCTTATATTTTGTTATTGTTTCGTAGCTCCACACGACTTCTTCGCCGGCCGCGGTGGCCGAGGGGACTAAGGCGCTCCAGTCACGGTCTGCACGGCCTCTACGGTCGGGGGTTCGAATCCCCCCTCGGGTATGGATATTTGTGCCGTCCTTAGTTGTAAGTAGTTTGTAAGTTTAGGGACTGATGACCCCGTAGTTAAGTCCCATAGACTATACAAACATTTGAACGATTTTTTCCAGTTTTCTCGATTGATCTGAGTTCATTTTTTCACGGCCTATCCACTACGCCAACTTATAACTAAATCTGAGGGAGGTGTGGTGGGGAGATTCCCTTGTTAGAAGCCTCGGCCACTCTACTGTGGCTTGTCATAATAAGGGCACGGAAGAATTCTTTCCCATCATTTACGTTAGGCCTATATTACACCACGAAAGATCTTTGATAAAAAAGTCTTTTTCAAAGAAAATTGAACAGTGTAATATGGAACTTTTGTGAAAGTTTTCTTTCGTCAGAAATTCTTTCTTCAAATCTAGATGCTCACCTTAGATTTCGTGAAAGAAAGCATTCATCTTTAGTTAACTGTGGTGATAAATGTGATAGTTATGACGTACTGTTTAAAAATATGACCGCGTGATTCGTATGTTGTGTCGTTGAAACAACAAAATTGTATTGTTGTATGAGGCCTATTATAAAAACCTGCTGCAAGATACTGAGGGGCGGTGAGGATTTTTTGCACGGCAGACGACGTAGAAACGAAAATTAATGGCCTTGACACCGGTTATGCAGCGGAGAAAGCAAAAGTATATTAAACTCTTTAATTCACTACACGTGTTTATTTTGACAAATACTACATACAGGAAATATATTTACATATAGTTACACAAAGTACAAATATTTTCCATGTTTTTGTTTACTGCAGACGCGACAAGAGTACTAGCGAAAGGGGAAAGTACATATATACAGGCGTTACCAGCCATAAATGTACTGGTTACACCTCTTCAAAATTGTAGAGCAGAATACCACTGTAGACGCAATGTCTATCCGTTGCAATTACTGTACATCCAGCCATAGAGTATAAATAGATATTTATACCCCACGCAACAAACAGTTGAAAGTAATGTCAGATATTCGTCCCCGCCATTTTAGATGCACTTGGGGAGATTCTTTGCCAAAGAAAAATTGATAGTGTGAAGTCCCCTTTTCGCCACGTCAAAGTTTCTTTTCCGATGAAGATTTGGTAGTGTAATGTGGGCCCTAAGCTGCATTTAAAGGTCTTGCTTCAGCTGCCACCGATACCACCTCTACAACACACCATCTTTACTAGGATTAATATACCTCGATAGCGTACGGAACTGTTTCAATGTCCATGTGATATATGCCTTCCTTTCTTCCTTCTTGTGCTACTGACAGTTACAGAACAGAGATTCGTGACGAGGTTCTTTGAGCTCGAAACTTGGGGACATGTAATGTAAAAGGTGATCAGTCAACAATCCGAAGATTAGTTTTAACTCCACAGTGCTTTACTAGGCATGGTCCTGTTTGGAGGTTGGTATGCCGTTGCCTTCCTCCGACCTTCGAACTGACTTACCCAGCCAGTTATAGGGGGACCTGCAGTTTAACGTGGGTTCCGAACATGTAATGAATTTCATGTAAAAGTAATGTAATTCCTTGAAGATAAAATATGTTAGGTACAACGAGTCTGTTCTTTCTGAGAGTGTTGTATATCTCCTATAGCCGTAAACTATACTTTTTACAGTGTTGATGCACAAAAGCGATTGCTGTGCATAAGCAAGCGGTCAATCTGTTTTAGGTTGTATTATGCTTTCTCCGAGTGTAGTCACAACACAGCAGTAAATGTCTCCAGTAGCGGGCGATGAATTATGGTTTGCCCTAGGCGCTATGTAATTAATCCCTGGATGTTTGCAGTACCCTATAATTATTACTGTTGGACGCTGTCCAGCCCTAACCTCTGCTACTACCAAGCATACCACTAGAACCCGGAACAACTGCACGCAGCCTCTTTTTAATGAGTGTAGACTATGGCAACTCGACAAACGTTAGAAAATTGTGAACCTCTCGTAGATTAGTACTCTTCATTGTCGTCATTGCTGAATCTGACATTTAGATTGTGATAATCCACATTAAGTTACTTCCAATCTTACGTAACAAGAAAAGCTGCAACTAATAAATTGGTTGCCCTTGCACAAATTGCGGAAACAATCCATTTAGATGCAACGACGAGGATCAACTCAATGTCATATCAACACTTATCCATTTAACGTTCTATCGGTTTGCCAATACGCTACGTCCAAGATAGAATTCTGGCTAGACGAAGAGAAGCGGCGGCGCTAGAAATTTTTATTTGCATATTTCTTGTTTTGACTGTTTCACGTAACGGCAAAAGATCTCTGTTTCATGCATTGGAAAGCTTCGCTATTCGTCAGTAACCTAAAGGTGATTTCCATGCTAAAATACGTTTCCTTCTTCTTTCCTACTTGTGTCATGCATTCTTACATCCTGTTGTTGTTATGGTCTTCAGTCCGGAGACTGGTTTGATGCAGCTCTCCACCCTACTCTATCCTGAGCAAGCTTTTTCATCTCCGCATAAGAACGGCAACCCACATCCACTTGAATCTGCTTACTATACGCGTCTCTCGGTCTCCCTCTGCGATTTTTACCCCACACACTTCCCTCCAATGCTAAATTTACGATTCCCCGATGTCTAAGAATGTGTCCTACCAAGCGATCCCTTCTTTTAGTAAGGGTATGCCAAAAATTCCTTTTCTCACCAATTCTATTCAGTACCTCTTCATTAGTTATGCGATCTACCCACCTAATCTTCAGCATTCTTCTGTAGCACCACATTTCAAAAGCCTCTATTCTCTTCCTGTCCGCACTGCTTATCGTCCATGTTTCACTCCCGTACAAGGCAACACTCCACACAAATGCCTTCAGAAAAGACTTCCTTACCCTTAAATTAATATTCGAAGTTAGCAAATTTCTCTTTTTCAAAAATGCTTTTCTTCCCATTGCCATTCTGCATTTTATATCCTCTGTACTGCGACCATCGCATGTTATTTTACTACCCAAGTAACAAAACTCATCTACCACCTTCATTGTTTCGTTACCTAATCTAATTCCTTCAGCATCGCCCGACTTTTTAAGACCGCATTCCATTATTTTTGTTTTGCTCTTGTTAATGTTCATTTTATACGCTCTCTTCAACAACCTGTCCATTCCATTCAACTGCTCTTCCAGGTCCTTCGCTGTCTCTGACAGAATTACAATGTCATCAGCAAAACGCAATGTTTTTATTTCTTCCCCCTGAACTTTAATCCCTATTCCAAATTTTTCCTTACATTCCTTCACCGCCTGCTCGATGTACAAATTGAATAACATTGGAGAAAGGCTACAACCCTGTCTTACTCCCTTCCTAACTGATGCTTCCCTTTCATGCCCTTCGAGTCTAATAACTGCGGTCTGGCTTTTGTACAAGTTGTAAATAACTCTCCTTTCCCTGTATTTTACCCCTGCTGACTTCAGAATTTGAAAGAGCGTATTCCAGTCAACATTGTAAAATGCTTTCTCCAAATCTACAAAAGCTAAAAATGTAGGTTTGCCTTTTCTTAATCTATCTTCTAAGATAAGACGTAAAGTGAGTATTGCCTCCCGAGTTCCTATGTTATCCTATAACAGGGAAACCCCTGAGATCAGTCGGCCGTTGCGTCATTCACTACTACATGAGCGATTTGAATGCTGTTTGAAAATCACTTTCAAATGTTCAAATGTTTGTTGAGTCTGTGGGACTTAACTACGGGGTCATCAGTCCCTAAACTTACAAACTACTTATGAACTACTTACAACTAAGGACTAAGGACTGGAGCGCCTCAGTCCCCTCGGCCACCGCGCCCGGCGAAAATCACTTTCCCACCGGTTGGAGGGATTACAAACCGCAAGGCCTCTGCTTATTATTTAAATAGAGCGTAAGAGGCTTATTGCAACAAGCTGTAGACCTCAAGTCAAGAAGTAATTCGAGTCGGGAGGGGCAACTGAACCCAACTCCTTTGCACGGCACTCGCCAGCCGCGGTGGCCGAGGGGACTGAGGCGCTTCAGTCACGGTCTGCACGGCCACTACGGTCGGGGGTTCGAATCCCCCCCTCAGGCATGGATATTTGTGCCGTCCTTAGTTGTAGGTAGTTCATAAGTAGTTTGTTAGTTTAGGGGTGATGACCCCGTAGTTAAGTCCCTTAAGCTTAACAAACATTTGAACATTTTGCACGGCACTCACTCTTCGGGCAAAGACACTATGAAGCGCCCTATTCTACCGAAGAGAGAATCATTGTCACTCTCAAATATTTGACCCCAAGTATCTCTGGAACAACAATAGATGTTGCAAAACGATTTTAACTAGACTGAACGTACAGTAGGGGCTTATAAAAGTAAATGCTACGAGACAGTCTAAAACGTCATCACTTGTATATAGCCTAGAGGCAGGTTTTCACATTGCAACTCTCCATCGTCTGTCATCTTCTTCAGGTTTGCGTATTTTACACATCTCTTTATGTCGTATATCAACTTGCATCTCCTGCTTGCTCGCAATGTGCTTCTACAATAATCTTTCATTATATCCTCTGCCGGGGCGGAATAGCAGTGCGCGGAGCGCGCGACCGTTCCCCGTCGAACGTTCGCGTCCTCCCTTGGGCATGGGGGTGTGTGTTGCGCTTAGCACAAGTTGGTTTAAATGATCTGTAAGTTTAGGGACCGATAAACACTACAGTTCGGCCCCATAGATTTACAAACATGTGACTGTTTAATCACTATCGACTCAACAAATGTCCTACCTATTTCTTCTTCCTTTCTCTTTTAACCTGCAGCAGTCTTCTCCTCTGACCAACCCTTTCCCACACTCTTACGTTGCTCATTCTTTCCATCCAGCTTATCTTCTCCATTCTCAACCACATCTACATCTCAAATGATTGTAGCCTTTATTCATCCTCTCGTGTCAGTGTCCCAGTTTCTGCCCCACAGAATTCCACACTCCAAAGAAAACATCTGTCAAGCCTTTTCCTCAGGTTGTGATACTCTGATTTGGACAAGTGTGCTGAGTCATTACTGTTTCCTATTCCAGTGGTACATCCACACAGGTATTGTCGTAATGACACACTACTAAAACACAACCGTAGTCGTAGCAATTAATACATGTACGAGTCTACGCCTATAGAACAACGTTATTATATAAACCTGTCCTCGTAACAACACTCTGTATATCGGAAGACAACGCACGCTGATCTGCATTTACACGCAGACAGCTGTCACCACCATTCACAGAGGAATGGGGTACTTAAAACTCTAGTACATAGGGTGCGCCCTATCTCCGACGCAGAGAGTCTACCCCAGGAATTGGAACACCTGAGAACTGTGTTTCGAAAAAATAGGTACTCAGAGTGGCAGATTCAGCGGGCTCTCCGCCCAACCACTACAACACAACCTGTGGAAACGGATGAAAACGCAAGGGAGGATGTAGGCACTGCGTTCGTTCCATATACCGGCGCACTCTCAGGGAAGATCGCACGCATTTTGAGAAAACACCAGGTTGGAACTGTTTTTTGTCCGCCGAATAAAATTCGTGCACTGGTGGGGAGCGCTAAAGATGATCTCGGTTTGAGGAAGGCGGGCGTGTACCAGATTCCGTGTCAGTGTGGAAAGTCATATATTGGACAGACGATGCGTACCGTCGAGGATCGATGCGTTGAACACCAGAGGCACACACGATTGATGTATCCGAGCAAGTCGGCGGTCGGTGAACATTGTTTGTCGGAGAATGATGCGATGGACTATGAATGCACTAGGATTCTGGTACAGACGTCGAGATACTGGGACTGCGTCGCTAGAGAGGCCATTGAAATTCGCACAAGTGACGACCTCATAAATCGTGACTGTGGCTATAATCTTAGCAAAGCTTGGGAACCAGGTATTGGGTTAATTAAGAGTAAATCTAGCAAACGTAACGAAGTGACGACCACGGCGGACAGAGCCCTCACACCGACGTCATCTCAGACGCCGGCGCAATCGGTTCCACTGTGCGGCCGCGGCGCGGGGCGCGGACCGCGGAGGGGTCGCTCCGCGGGCCGTGGGTATTTAAATCGCCCGCTACCGCCGGCCGCGGTGGCCGAGGGGACTGAGGCGCTTCAGTCACGGTCTGCACGGCCACTACGGTCGGGGGTTCGAATCCCCCCTCGTAAGTTCGTAAGTAGTTCATAAGTAGTTTGTAAGTTTAGGGACTGATGACCCCGCAGTTAAGTCCCATAAGTTTAACAAACATTTGAACATTTTGAATCCTCAGTAAATAAATAAAATAATTTCAAAATTAGCCTCTTCAAGTGTTAGTCAAATTCGCTGTCCCACTATAAACTCTGAAGAAATTTGCCACTCGTCACAGCAAATAATAATGGTGACTAAACAAATTTTACTTTCCCCTCTAATTCTTGTTTTATGAACTGGTTCAACTGAAGTATCATATTGGAGTAAGTATCGGTTCTCTGTACAATTACGAGTACGTTGGTAGGAATTTTAACAAATCAAAATTTACTTCCGTTAGTCTCACGCAAATCGCTATACAGCTTAGCACGATTCACTTCATAAATATCCTCTAAAGCCTAATCTCAACACCACTGATACGCTGCAGTGGGCGCCTTTAACCTACAAAATATCGTGTACTCATCTCCTCAGTGTGAGCTACTACGACACATACAACACCTTCAGCATACATTACAGTATACTCATCTCCAGCAGAGTGAGCTATACTTTTACCTGGATATTCAACCGTGGTTCGTGCTTAAACCACACTCACAAATCATAAGACTATATCACTGTAAATTGTTACACCTCAGTGCACATACAAATAAAAATGCTCTGAATTATTTAAGAATCCCTTTATCACTACCAACTTCATGCACTCAATCACACCTAAATAGTTCATTTGAATCGGTCCCACCCACACACAATACATTTATTTCCGTGCAGTACTAAAATTCCTATCACACAAATCTCGGATACTTCTTCGAGACTATCAACATCAAATGCCCTTGCACTTCTGAAAAAACTGACCGATACAGTTCAGAATTACCCCAATCGTAAAATATCTAAATTCAGTTGGAAACTCTTACAGTTCTCAGTACATGTTGCAATCTAGCGGGATGCGTTGAGAAAAACTCCACATGAGATGAACCATTTGATCACGAACAAAAATTAGTAGCATTAGCATTATTATTAACAATAGTTTAATTATAGCATGACGTTCGTTGATCTTCCGGTAGTGGCCTGGTACGTCTGCGATGCTGGCTAGACGACCATTAACTATAGATCGCGACAGAAAGTTCTTTGCCGCCTCTTTCGTACTGCCGACACCAGATTACACGACTTTCAAAACTCAAATGTTCAAATGTTTGTTAAACATAAAGGACTTAACTACGAGGTCATCATTCCTTAAACTTACAAACTACTTACGAACTACCTTATACTAACGACGACACAAACATCCATGCCCAAGGCCACTGCGGCCGGCACAAGACTTTCTACTTTGTCGCCATCAATAGCAGTATTTCGTGTAGCGAAGTTGAAGTTGATAATTCCTGTGAGCTATTATGGGTAGAGGTTGTACCTGAAAATCGTAAGAAGTTAATAATTGGTTCCTTTTACCGGCCTCCCGACTCTGACGATACAATAGCAGAAAGGTTCAAAGAAAACCTGAGTGTAATTACGAAAACGTACCCGACTCACACGATAATACCAGGCGGTGATTTTAATTTACCCTCGATCTGTTGGTGAAATTATATTTTCAAATCAGGAGGTACGCATAAAACAACGTGCGAAATTGTACTCAACGCATTCTCTGAGAATTACTTCGAACAATTAGTTCATGAGCCAACTAGAATTGTAAATGAATGTGAAAACACACTTGATCTCTTAGCAACTAATGACCCTGAGCTCATAACGAGCATCAAAACGGATACAGGTATTAGTGAACACAGAGCTGTCGTAGCGAGATTCAATATCGAAAGTCCCAAAGTTACCAAAAATAAACGAAAAGTATATTTGTTCCGGAAAGCAGATAGAAATAAAATACATTGCTTCTTGAAAGACAGATTCCACTCGTTTCTAACACTAAACATAGGTGTAGACCAGATGTGGCCCAAATTCAAAGATGTGGTATCGACAGCAATTGACAGTTTTATACTAAATAAATTAATAAAAGAAGGAGAAGATCCTCCTTGGTACACAAAACAGGTCAGGACACTGTTGCAAAAGCAAAGGAAAAGGCATACTAAATTTAAACGAACACAAAATCCCCAGGATTGGCAATCGTTCTCAGAAGCTCGAAATTTAGCAAGGATTTAAATGCGAGATGCCTACATTATTTGTCACAACGAAACTCTTTCTCGAAATTTGACTGAAAACCCAAAGAGATTTTGGTCATATGTTACATATACTCGGGGAAAAACACAAACAATACCTTCACTACGTGATAGTAATGGCGATCCTGCCGATGACAGCGCTACTAAAGCACAGTTACTGAACATAGCTTTTAGAAACTCATTCACCAAAGAAGACGAAACCAATATTCCAGATTTCCAATTACGAACAGAGGCCGTAATGAGTAACGTCGAAGTAGATATTATCGGAGTGGTGCAGCAACTAAAATCACTTAACAAGAACAAGTCTTCTGGTCCGGATTGTATATAGATTAGATTTCTACCTGATTATGCTGAAGCGATAGCTCCTTACTTTAACAGCCATATGCAACCGCTCTCTCATAAAAGGACCTGTACCAAAAGTTTGGAAAGTTGCACAGGTCACACCTATATTCAAGAAAGGCAGTAGAAGTAACCCACTAAACTACAGGCCTACTTCATTGACGTCAATTTGCAGCAGGGTTTTGGAACATATCCTGTATTCAAATATTATGAATTATCTCGAACAGACCCAAGGTCAACACGGATTATCGTTCATGCGAAACACAACTAGCCCTTTATTCACACGGAGTGATGGGTTCTATCGACAAGGGTTCGCAAATAGATTCCGTATTTCTTGATTTCCAGAAGGCTTTTGACACCGTACCTCACAAACGGTTTTAATCAAATTGCGTGGTTATGGTAAATCGCCCCAAATTTGCGATTGGATAGGGGATTTCCTGTCAGAGAGGACACAGTTCGTAGTAATCGATGGTAAGGCATAGACTAATACCGAGGTTATATCGGGTGTTCCATAGGGTAGTGTTATTGGTCCTCTGCTGTTCCTTATTTACGTAAACGATTTAGGGGGAAATCTAAGTAGCTCTCTTAGGTTGTTTGCAGATGACGCCGTCATTTACCGTCTAGTAAAATCATTTGAAGATCAAAACCAACTGCATAATGGTCTGATTAAGATATCAGTATGGTGCAAATATTGGCAATTTACTCTAAATAATGAAAAGTGTGAAGTCGTCCACATAAGTACGAAAAGAAATCCGTTAAAATTTGTTTACAAGATGAATCAATCAAAAGTGAAGGGCGTAAGCCCCACAAAATACCTAGGAACTACTTTTACTTCAGACTTCAATTGGAAAGAACAAGTAGATAATATCGTCGGAAAGGAGAACAAGAGACTGCGTTTTATTGGCAGAACTCTTAAAACATGCAACAGAACCACAAAAGAAACTGCATACACTACGTTTGTCCGTCCATTTTTGGAGTATAGCTGCCCAGTGTGGGATCCTTATCAGGTGGGTTTGACGGAGGACATCGAAAGAGTCAAAAGGAGGGCAGCTCTTTTCGTATTGTCACGATACAGGGGAGACAGCGTTACGGAAATAATACGGGATCTGGGATGGGAATCATTACAACAACGGCGCTTATCGCTGCGGCGTGGGCTACTTACGAAACTCCAATCACCAACATTCTCCTCCGTATGCGAAAATATATTATTGACTCTCACTTACATAGGTAGAAAGGATCATCAGAATAAAATACGAGAAATCAGAACTCGAACGGAGAGATTCAGGTGTTCTTTCTTCCGACGCGCTATTCCAGAATGGGAGATAAATAATATAATGGTGGTTCGATGAACCCTCTGTGATTTACAGAGTATCCCGTGTAGATGTAGACATATACAGAAGTACATTAATAATTTAACATAAGAAATTAAATACACCATATATAATTTTTAAAAATGTTCAAATGTTTGTAGAGCTTATGGGACTTAACTATGGGGTCGTCAGTCTCTAAACGTACAAACTACTTATGAACTAGCTAATACTAAGGACGGCATAAATATCCATGTCCGAGGGGGGATTTGAGCACCCGACCGTAGTGGCCGTGCTGAACGTGACTGGCGCGCCGCAGACAGCTCGGCCACCTTTTGCACTACGACTTCTTTGAAACGACCTTTAGAAAAACTCCGATAACTCTGACCTGGTACAAGGTCTTAATCAAGTTTGCCATATAATAATCTTTTCTTTCTGATTAATGTCTCCTTTACTATAGAAATGCTGGTTTTGACTTCCTGTTGGAATATCAGATCTCCAGTGAGCGTACTACCAAGCTGTTTGATAATTATGTTTGCAAGTATCCTTTTTTTCCAGTCACCATCCTCTTTGTTTTTGCTCTGTTGATCCTCATCCCATATTCAACACAAGCCTCAATGAGATCTTTTAGCATATTATTTGCATGTCATCATCGAATCTTTGACATTATATTCTCTTCTTACCAACAAATACTGCTCTTTTTCCATCTAAGCATTTAACAATTATGTCTTCCAAACAACAAAATGGAGAGGCAACAACATTATCTAACACCCCCTCCAATAGTGCTTCCATCTGACATTTCGTTTCCAATATTTACGTTTACATTCTGTCGTAAATATAGATTCTTATCAATCGTCTCTCCTTCCAGCCTGCTCCCTTCTTCATCAACATATCCATCAGCTTGTTCCAGTGAACTCTGTCGAAAGCTTTTTCCGAATCAACAACACAGCATATATATATATATATATATATATATATATATATATATATATATATATATACCTTTCTCAATATATCTATCCCTTATGATTGTTCTAAATCCGAACTGTTCCTCGTCGATCCATCTATCCAACTGTCCTGTTGAGCACAGTCAGCAACACTTTAGCTCTATGAGAAATTACACTAGTCCTATGCTCTTCACATTTTTGATATTTCTTTTCTTCTCAACTGGGATCATTATCGTTGCAAGACAGTTATCAGGCCATTTCCCTTTGTTGTAAATCTCATTACAAAGGTACACTATTCCCTTCTTTCCCTTGTTGCCCAAACCTTTCGACAATTCTGCTGCTAAGTTATCGATTTCATAAGCCGTCTGCTTCTTCATATCCTTCAGCGCTTTTTCTACTTGTGCTTCCAAAATAGTGTACCCCTTTCCATCCTCCGACACACATTCCTCCTCTTCAACGTTAAATTGGCATACTGTTTGGTCCACCATATAGAGATATTCAATATATTCTTGCCATCTGCTCAAAACATCCTTTGGTTCTTCAACTAATGCGTCATCCGCTCTTTCTATTTCCATTTTAGTCTTTCTCGTTTTATTTTCACTAGTCAATCTCTACATCATTTCATATTTCAAATCTTACCCATTTTGTCTATGCCTTCTCTTTCATCCACCTTTCTCTTGAGTTTCCGGTTTCTCTCCTTAGTTCGTTATTCAGTTTCCTGTACCTCCTTTTTTCCCCCACATTTTCCACTTTATCCGTTCAGCCATCTTTTACATGTTTCGTGTTACCCATTCATTCGTAATACCTTTGGAAACTCTAATCCCTAGTACCTGTTCGGCAGATTCTATGTGGAATTTCTTCATTTTTATCCATTTTTTTATTTACACTTTCTTGAAATGTACACTTGACGCTAAAAAAAAGTGGACCACCCCTGAATTTCCATGAGTAGGCTGCACCTGATTGCATGCAACCGAAACAGCGCAGGTGTACCACCGTACGTACAGTCATTGTACTATACGCAACGGGCACTACAAGTGACTACTTGACACCACATCTCCTTATGCTGTCAGTTCAGACGTAAACCAGTACCGTCACACAACTAATACGAGAAACCACTGTATCAGAGACGAGACATTCAGCGAAGATTGTAAATTAATTTTCACTAACAATAGAGATATGTCATTACGCTCATTGAATGATATAATGAGATTTTATTTGTAAGCTAAATCTGAATATACTGTTAACCAAAGAGACGTAAGATTTCGACGATATCATCAGTATCGGTTTACAAGAGGAATGTCAGAACTTTGAAATAAATTACGATAATTCAAGCACTGCATCAGGACTCCCGTAGATATATTGTCCCTGATAGATAACCGATAAAGATATGTAATGCAGGGCAACGCAAAGGTGCTAAACGCCGTGAAGTAAAGTTTCAGTAATGGACGAAGATTAGAACCAAATACCTATATGAATTGATAACTATACAAAATAAGATGTGACACATTAAGTACGTTCACCAAAACGTGATACTGGAGTCTGAATGACGATGCAAATGATTTTTGCCTGGCAGGGATTCGAACCCGTCACATTTCACCAATGTATTATAGCTACGAATATGTTTATTGTTTCGTCAGCAGCAGCCTGGTGTGCACATTGCACATGTTCAACTAGAGATAACGTAAAGTTTAATTCAGTGCTGCCTGGGACTCCAACTCCACGCGCATCGGCGTTGTTGAACTTACACAACGTGTCAGCCACCACATTCTCTTTCACCAGTAACTAGGATCGCACTGTACGGCTTTGGTATCCTGAGGAAACAATAAAATGTTGGGACAGTATCATATCGAAGAGTTAAAATTCAGGGAAAAATTGGAATCAGAGCTCGACTCCTCGTCCTGTGCCAATATTTGAAGAAATCTAAAGGCCATTAAAAAAAGTAAAAGCAGTCAACAATCCGACGATTGGTTTGAACACTACAGTGCTTTACTAAGCATGGTCCTGTTTGGAGGTGGTATGCCGTTGCCTTCCTCCGACCTTCGAACTGACTTTCCCAGCCAGTTATAGGGGGGCCTATTGTTTAACGTGGGTTCCGAACCACGGTGCTCCTCGGTATTTTTCACATGAGCAATACTGCCAGAGGTGAAATAAGTAGAAAGTGACAGATAAAAATCCTAGGACCTGGCGGAGATCGAACACGCGACCTTTGGATTTGTTGTCTGGCACTCTACCACTGTGCAACCAAGGCGCTAAAGGGCCCTTTAATAATACGAAATGAACTTCCTTTAACCTTACATGACACTTGTTCATGAACGAAAATAACATTGTTAGTATAAGAGAGCCTACTAGTTACAATTTCTGCAACAACGTGTTCTACCTCTGACAGCAAAATCTGAACCAACTCTGTTCCAATCAGTAGCGAATGAACTAGTTTAATTACAGTACAGTCATGCGTTCTATGCTTTGCGTTGCTGGAAGGGAAGAGGATTTGTATGTGTCACTTAAAAATTGTTATCCCAACGTTAATTAACCCGTACGTTAGTCATAATAAACTAGCCTCAGTGCAGTCAAACACCGAATTTCGCTCGCAGAGGTAATACATGCTGACTGAGACGCGTCAGCTGAATGAAATACGGAACCTTACATAAAACTATTGTGTGTGGCATTATCACCAAATTTAGCACGAACTAGTAAAACGCTGGAAAGCTGTTTGTGGACACGGAATGATTGATAACAAAATTCAAGGTCTATATTGTGTGTGCAATCAACAGTCTGGATATGGGTTCAAGAAGTCAATGAAAGTGACAAGTCAAAACCTGGTTGTGATGAAAGAATAATCTTTAGAGTAACCCAACGTCTATGTTAGATTGGGAACAACCGTTTGGCTGTGAGTTAATAAAGCCAACAAATGTGAAAACTGAAATAGCTGGATGACGTGAACAGATGATCTGTAGCGAAGCCCAAAATCTATGTTATGTTGTGAGGCAACAGTTTGGTTGCGAGTTGGCAATGTTAATAAAAGTGACAGCTGGAAAACGTGTTGTGGTCACACTATGATCGGTAACAATGCTTAAGTTCTAGGTTATGTGTGGAAGCAACGGTTCGTTTATGGATTGAAAGGATAATAAAAGTGAAATCTGAAAAGCTGGTTGTGGTGAAACAATGATCTTTAGTGTAACCCAAGGTCTATATCGGACTGGGAAAAACCGTTTGTTTGTGAGTTGGTAAATACAACAAATGTGAAGATTGAAAAAGCTGGATAGGGTGAACAGATGGTCTGTAGCGAAACCTAACATCTACGTTACGTTGTGAGGCAACAGTCTGGCTGCGAGTTGGTGATGTCAATAAAAGAGAAAGCTGGAAAACTTGTGGTGATGGTATGATCAGCAACAAAGCTGAAGGTCTGGTTATGTGTGGAAAACACGGTTCGCATATGGGTTGATAAGGCAATAAAAGTGAAAGCTGAAAAGTTGGTTGTGGTGACACAATGATCTTTAGCATAACACAAGGTCTAAGTTATACTGGGGAAACTTGTTAGATTGTGAGTTAGTAATTCCAACAAATCTGAAGGTGAAATAGCTGGATGAGGTGAATGGATGGTCTATAGCGAAACCTATGATCTCCCTTACGTTGTGTGCTAACATTCTGGTTGCGACGTAATGATGCCAATAAAAGTAAAAGATGGAAAAATTGATGTGGTGACAGTATGACCGGCAACAAAACTCATGGTATCGTTTATGTGTGGTAGCAACAGTTCGGATATAGGCTGAATATGTATTAAAGTGAAATCTGAAAAGCTGGTTGAGGTGACAGAATGATCTATTGCACAACTCAAGGTCTATGTTTGTTTGGAGACGTCCGGTTGGTTTCAAATGTTTGTATAGTCTATGGGACTTAACTACGGGGTCATCAGTCCCTAAACTTACAAACTACTTATGAACTAGTTACGAACTAGGACGGCACAAATATCCATGCCCGAGAGGGGATTCGAACCCCCGACCGTAGTGGCCGTGCAGACCGTGACTGGAGCGCCTTAGCCCCCTCGGCCACCGCGGCTGGCTCCGGTTGGTTGTAGGGTGGTAAATCCAACAAATGTTTAGACTGAAATAGCTCAATCAGGTGGATAGGTTTTAGTGAAACTCAAGATCTACATTAAAAGTCAATAAAAGTTAAATCTGAAGAGTTGGTTGTAGTGACAGAATGATCTTTAGTGTAACTGAATTTCTATGTTTCCACTTTTGTATATGGTGTGTGCTTAATTTGGTGTTCCCACATTTATTTGCTTGTTCATTTTATTGAATAGATGATGATTTAAAGTATCAAATCTCTGCTTTATGATTTCATGCTCCCCGTCCCATGTTTAATTATCTATTCATTTATTTTCAACATTGATTTTGTGTTAGTTAAAACGTTGGCTGCTCCCTTAAGGAGTGAGCATTTAGATAAATTTCCGTTGCGCAAATACTGTGGATACTCGCAAGAAATTTTGGAGCAGCAGTGAGCGTTTTAACTTGCATTTTCAGATCTCAATTGCCCGAGATCTTGTTTAAATAATTTAACAGGCTACTTTCAACCCAAAATGTTGTAGGCCGCAAAGTTTGTACTCGACCCACTCTTCTGTGGCAGCGTCAAAACTAGTGGAACGCTGTGGCCGTCCAATTTCTGCTGCCAGTGTTGTCCGACTTTGTGGAGCGTTGAAATGTTCAAATCTTTGTAAAGCTTAAGGGACTTAACTGAGGGGTCATCAGTCCCTGCCTTTCCTCCAATAACTGTTTCACCGTTTTCACCAGTTGCGTAAATTGCATCGACTGAAACTTAAAAAGTTTGTGTAATGATACAAGTTCCTCAGCTTTTGGGATCATGGCAAAGGGAAATTAAGCACCGAGTAACATGCAAGGAAACCACAGACAGAGAAAATAAGTCGTCCACGTAATGCGAGCTACCGTATGTTTCCGAAATCCAGGAAACGCGTGAACCCCTGTAGACAACATAACGTGGAGGACAACGCCGTCCTTGAGACAGAACAGTTAAAGTCACAACGCTGCCAAATGATACACACCAACAGTACCCAAGAACCAGCCTCTGTCGCCACTTAATTATTGTATCCAAAGTGGCACACGACAATTAACATTAGGCGTGGGCTTAACCAAAATAGAATTGATTATAACAAGTGTTGCACACAGCCCGTTACACAAAGGTTTTTCGGTGGCAGGTAGGTAGAGCGAAGTCCATAATTGAATCCGAATCGAGTATGTGGAAGTGTAGCGAGACGTTCTGTTGGCGTGGAAGGCGAAGACTAGCACGAGACTGCCCGATGCGGTCGTGCGTGGACTTATAAAAGCCGGGTGGTGCAGGAATACGCCCGCCATAACCGCGTCAGGGTACGTCGATAGTGAACGGCTCCCCGCTAGCTGCTCGGCCGCTTAACCCGGTGTGGTAGCCACGCGCGCTGCAACGTCGCGATGGTAGCTGGTGGCAGCCACAGTGCGCAGCCAACCGCGCGCCGGCTGATCCCAATACATGACCAAAATTACTTTTAGATGTTCTTGCTGAAAAATATACTGTATGTGTATGAAACAAAGCTACATCGCACTCTGGTATCAGTTTTTCGATAAGAATTCTCCTTCTCCTGTAAAAAATAAAAACCACCTCTTCCGGTTTTGTGCGTTTTCCTTGACGTATGATACTTCTCACTCGATTCTGAGGGAACTAACTGTCGTACATCACTGAGTTTTGCACATCTTACAGGCTAACATAACAGCTTCATAACAGAGTGTCTGTTTTTCCGATATTCGCCATAGTTATTACGATACTTAATTTCCAATTAACCTATCGCATAACATTTGAAGCCTTTGCAGTGAAAAATATAGTCGCTGACAACTTTAGGTTTGGTTAACTTTGGGTTATACATTACAGCGTACGAAATGTAGCAAACATTGTGAAATTGTTTTTAAAGCTGAAAAGAAAGCGATACATCGATCCAGTATAGCGAACAGGGTGTTGAAATTTGAGGGCGCTAGCGCCGCGCGCTCTCCTTCGGCGCGCCATGTGCACAACTACTGAGCCTCTAGCCTGCAGCTCAGTCAGTCAACCTTGGTAATAAAGCACCCGAGCCAACAGAAAATGACTTTAAAAATAGCAAAGTTTATCTGGGACAGATGCCAATTCTCTAAGTCGGTTTAAAATATTGATGTCAAACAAGTTCGAATAAAAACAAAGGACAGTAAATCTGGTTCTATGTATTATAGTTACAAATATTGGATTACTAGGTGTCACTGACGTAAATTGCAACTTCATAATGATGACTGTAGGGTTCTAAGGAAAAGAGAATGCCAGTGTTTTTGTTGAATGCCCCTTCCGACATGTAATATAAATGGAAAGACTAAAATTACCAGAAGAATTTTTGACAGGATCCAATAACAAGCGTGTATATGTTTTTCAAGACGCTGTAGCATTTTTCCTCTGAATCAATATTTAATTAAACTTTCTCCACAAAGAACAACAGTAGGGGGACATTAAGTATGTTTACAACGGCACTGTTAAGTTGGAATATACAGTTCGTATGTGCACCTTAAGTGCGTCTTCTTTCTAGTTGTGTTTAATCCAAGTAAATCAGTGGCGCTATAATGCAACTGCTGTTATAACTTGGCACCATCCACGGATGGTGATAAAAAAAAAAAAAAAAATAAATAAATAAAAAAAAAATAAAAAAAAATAAAATAAAAATGTTTTGATCGGAAATTGAATAAATGCAAAAACTGGACTCACTAGTTGCGGGCATGGTGTAGTAACCGATAGATCAGACAGGGAGAAATTTGTAACTGCTGACCTATAATCTCAATATACATACATTCTAACTATATAAAGTTTTCTAGTCCATGGTGTGCCTCATACAGCAACCAGTGAAATTTCAATTTCAAGTAAAAACAGTCTTGGTTGTAAAGTGATTTTATTAATTACCAATGACGCGTTTCGCCCTCACAGCAGGGCATCATCACATTATCTGCATGACAAACGATATGCAAATTACTACAACAGCCCCTGTTTCACTACTTTAAATGTTGTAGTAATTCTTGTGTAACGTTTGTCATGCAGATAAGGCGATGGCCTGCTGTGAGGGCGGATCGCGTCATTGGTAATTAATAACACCACTTTGCAACCAAGACTGTTTTTACTTGAAATTACATTGTAACTGACAGTGTACCGTCTGTCACAGTGTATGTATTTTGAGAGTATAGTAGGTCAGCAAAATTGATATGGAATGACAGCGAAGTAATCTACACAAATAATAAATCTGTAAATGTAGACCTGTCGCTGTTCCCTTCAATCTTCAAAACTACCGGACTAATCTACATGCGGTTTTCACAGGAAACAGGAGGAAAGTTTGGGTCAACATGTGATATTACAGATACAGGGGGGAGCTGATTGTTTCCATTTGAAAGGCGGGTTTTGCCAGGGTGTTGGGTTCCCCAGCCGGCCGGCTACCAGTTTGTACCTAGTGAATGGGATACAGCAGGTAATCAGGTATTTCATAATGTGGTCGGAAACCGAAAGCAACGCTCTTGAATGTGCGAGGGCGGCTAACCCAGAATGCAACTGAAATACAATATAGCCACACACATTATTCTAAAATCCATATAAAATCAGGATATGATCTTACGGCAAATATAATTAGATGATTGGATTCAGGAGACTTGAGAGAATCAAACGCCGTAATTACAATTTCAATATCCCTTACAAATAAAAAGCCGATAAATTTCAGTACTATAATAATAATATTATTATAAGACTTATATTTACAATTATTGATACGTACTGTTTATCAGTAACAATTTAAGAAGCAAATTGGCAGCACTGTACCACGCACGCTACCTATCTTGAAAAGACGTACCACGTTATTTCCGTATTCTTTCAATAAACTTTGTTTTACTCTCTTGTTCTGATTTTCGTTGAGGTACTAATATTCTTGTGTCAGAACATAGATTCCACCACAGAAACACAAATCATAAACCCAGCAAAGCGCATTACATTTATATATGTATTTTATTATATTTAATATTATTCTTAGTAACCTTCGTTTCATGTCTACAGACTGCGACTTAAATATTTCATGGCCCACTAAAAATAGTAGATATGCAACAGATAATTTATATATAAACAATTATAAGTATTTGTAACTATATTTCGACGGAGGCAGTAAATTTTAACTGTGAGATGCCATGCTTAATGGCTATCTGAGCAAAAAGCTTAAGTCCAACCGTTTTTTTAGTATTTTTAAATATATATATATTTGTTTGTTAAATGTAAACATTTGTAGGGAGGTGGTCAAAGCATTTAATTCTGTGATATTCAAATGTATAATATTTTGGAAGGGAAATTGTATTTTAAACATGAAGCGTTAGGATGCGCGGAAGGATACAATTTTGGGAGCAGGGAGAGCACGCTTTTCGAACCCTGGGGAAGGGACTCGTAACTTTGACGTGGTGGTGAAAGGTTGTGACGCTGGGTAGTCTAAAGCCGCGTTAAGAACTTGTGATTTGAAGAGATAGGCATGTATGGACTTATAAAATTTACGGGACTGTGACTGCAGAACTTAGTCTCTGCTTGAAAAGTGATAAACTATGCACGGTAGTAGGGCTGTGAAACTGTGATAATTCAGCAATCGTGTACTCGTGTGATAACAAACTGTGTTTTATAGCAAATACTTTATCGCGGATTAACTTGGACCTGCAAAGTTTGATGGACTACTCTAACTCACAAGTGATAATTTGGAACTTTTACTTTCGAGTTCGTGTGATACTTATTGTGCCTCTCATGAATAATAGTTGGGGAAATATTTAGTTATTTACCGGTGTATAAAGTAGGAAAACGTCCACGTTTCATGTCTAATAAGAGTAATAAAGAATTGATTCGTGAGTGAATCACTTCTTTATCGTACAATCCATTTTGTTGGTCATTCAGAGGTTTAATTTATGTTTGTTAAATATATTTCACGTCATCATATGCAGATTGATAGACTGGTTAAACTACAGATTAATTACTGATGTTGTTTATACAGATTGGATATCTGTTTAGGGCATAGAAGCTGACATACATAAGTCACCCCTATGAACAGAGACAACGAGCCATAAGCTTTTACTACCCTGAGTTATGTATTGCCCAAGTCTTATTGGTGAATACCGATAGGAAGGTCGCAAACATATAGGCATAATTTTATCAAAATCGGATCACGAAATAAAAAAGATATCGTAATTTTAAGTGTTTTCAGTAGCCGTTGTGTCTGTTTGTTCAACTATTAAAAAATCGTATCTCCAAAACTACTCGACGAATTTTCATGGGGTTTTCACACGGAAATTTAGAACATCGTGCGGTTACGTGAAGGCTTCAGTAATTATAATTGGATCAGAGAAAATAAAGATATCATAATTTAATCATTTGCTTAAAAGCCATCGTGTATGTGTATTTGTTGGGGGTAATCTCTAATAGTACTACACGAACTTTCATGGGTTTCCACAGGTAAATTGAGAATAGTTTGGTTACTTCTGTGCTAAAGGTTTCACGTGAAATTGGCTTTTTTGTGAGCCACTAACACGAGGCTACTTCATTCTTAATTTCTTTGCTGCCATTCCATGCCAATTTACATTATCAAAATATTTTTTGTTCGTGAACAGTATAAAATGTCGGTAAGTGATTAGGAACCTTGACAGTGAAATAATTGTAACTGTTGTCCTACTATAATCTCAAAATACATAAACTGTGACAGACGGTACACTGTCAGTTACAGGGTAATTTCAAGTAAAAACAGTCTTGGTTGCGAAGTGGTGTTATTAATTACCAATGACGCATTCTGCCCTCACAGCAGGCCATCCTCTTACCTACATGACAAATGTTACACAAGAATTACTACAACATTTAAAGTAGTGAAACAGGGGTTGTTGTAGCAATTTGCGTAACGTTTGTCATGCAGATAATGTGATGATACCCTGCTGTGAGAACGAAACGTGTCATTGGTAATTAATAACACGTGCATCGTCTGTCACAGTGTATGTATTTTGAAATTATAGTAGAACAGCAGTTACAATTATTTCACTGTCAAGGTTCTGAATCATACCGACATTTTATACTGTTCACGAACAAAAAAAAATTTTGATAAGGTAAATTGACATGGAATGGAAGCAAAGTAATTAAGAATGAAGTAGCTTAGTGGCTCACAAAAAAGCCAATTTCACGTGAAACCTTTAGCAAAGAAGTAACCATTTCATATTCTGAGCTAAATAACCTATCTACACGTAAATTATCTTGAATGTCTAGTTGTTTACTATATTAAAGTACTGGTATTCTTGCACCAATATGAACAACAAGATGCAATTAAAGACATTGCAAAACCGGTTGTGCGAGTCTACAAAAGTTAAAAAAAATTCAGCTACAGTGAATTAACGGCCTTTCATTCAACACTTTTGAGATAAACGCGTCTTTATCAGCTCCCATTAAACACGACGCGCAGCGGACAGCGTTGAAACCTCGGAACCCGCGAGCTGAGTGCAGTACAAGATAGAAACTGCACGTGCGAGTGAAAGCGATGTGAGCGAGCTGAGGCGGCCGCGCGGGTGCACTGTAGCCACCCCAATGGGATCACCCACTGGGTTTCCCAGCCGCTTCCCTGTCGCCGCAAAGCAGGGAGCGTGGAGCGGCGCACTATGGCCGTCTCTCAGCTGTGGTGTGTCTGCTTTCGGGGAGCTATATTGGGAGGCGACGCCGGCCGTGGTTGCCATGGAGACGCGGAAGCAGTCTACGCCTGCGCTGTCCGGCTGTATTGAGCGGCGCCCCTGCAGGCCACGGTGCGGGCATTGACGATATCGTAGCGCGAACGTTTAGTTTCATTTCATTTCCCCAAGAGTTCTCAAACGCGTGTAGAAAACGAACGGCTTTACAATGAAAACCTTTAATAACTTGTATATCACGATAGATGTAAGCAATCCCTATATACATGGTGCAGAAAAATACTAGTTGCGTTTTATAATTTGACGAAAGCCACTTTTTCTTAGTCTTATCCGGCACCATGCAGTGCGGTCATTTAAAGCAAGAGGTAGCAGGTAGGGCAGAAGGGCCACCTTAAATTACAAGTCACAATACGGTGCACGACCAATGAAGCATGGCGTATCTGTCCACGTGTGATATATACAATGAGATCACAAAAGTCAGATTCGAAGATCTGTTACGTTTAGTCCAGTGATTCATGTAAAATAATCTATATCTATAAATGTGAATGTCTGTTCGGTGTATGTTTATCACTTCTGAACCACAAGACATAAAGAGCTAAAAATTCGTACAGTTACTAATGTCTACCCAGGGAAGGCTTTGGGCACGGTTTTATGGCGATCCATATATATTAATTTGAATGTTCGGTGTACGCTTATCACGTCCAAACGACAAGACACAGAGACTTAAATATTTGTACAGTTACTAAATTATACCTGAGGAATGTTGTAGGCACGATTTTATAGCGATCTGATAGATATTTAGTAATGTGAGGAATATAACGCGAAATGCGGAACAATAATTACTCTTTGAAAATTATATTTACTCTTTGAAAATGTTTTTTTTGGTTGCATTGTTGCTTGAGGGTTGATAATGATAAAAGGGTGGAGTATATTAGGATGAAAAGTTATCGGTGTATATAAATTCTACGTGTGTGTGTGTGTGTGTGTGTTAATATTTCGCTCTTCAGCGAAAACTACAGAACGCAAACGAATGGTCTATGTGTAATTGTTGTCCGAAGTCTCCCGTTGTACACCATAGAAGTTCCATGCTGATAGCTATAAGGGGGTGGAAGATATGGTGGTTGAAAGTCGTCAAATTATAAAAAAATTCGGACTGAAGGCCAGCGATGACGTTGGCGACTCTATAGCAAGGAGGTTACATACAGCGAAACGTGATGCCACAGACCATATTTTTGGTCTTTGCGTGCTACAATGTCTTCAGCTCTTTCTCTGTAAGGATAAGCATACGAATAAGGAAATATAAGGATAAACAAATAAAGCAGTAAAAAGGAAATTTCTTTTGATACATCTCTTAAGAAAATTGATTTTGTGTTTCGCGCATTATATCAAGTGATCGATCTGTGATATTATTACAATTAATATTGTTGAATTTCGTGATTCGATTCTTCGAAACGAGTGCAGTTTTACGTGTGATTTCTTATTTCTTATCTATTGTACATATATATGTAACATGTTTTTAGAAAAAAGGCGTTGGACAGAGAGAGAGTGGATAGGAAAAGTACCAACTCAAGGCTCGAATAAATAAATAAATACCCGAGCAACGCCGGATTTTCAGCTAGTACCTATATTTCCAAATAGCTACCATTGGCAGTCGAAACTTTTTAACTTTACCACCTCATACATTCACTTACCGATCGTCAAAGTTATAATGTATTTATAGCAGACACACATACTTCGAATTTTTTTAATTTAATTACTGTTAAGTCTATAACGGAAAGAAAAACTGAAACTTACTGATTTTCGTTCCTTGTTTCTAGATTTCAGTCCTGTTTTCTTGGCGTTATGTAACAGGCAGTTACAATAGCTTATTTCGTGCTCTTTCCGCGGTGTACACGGCAAGGACGAATGATTTTACGAACTGCGTACCTAACGTTATAGGAAACACACACACACACACACACACACATATATATATATATATATATATATATATATATATATATATATATATATATATATATATGTTTTTCTTCATGCCCAGATAGGTACATAGTGACTCCAGATAGAGAAAGTTATGCAAAATTGACATAATTTCCTAATTATCGCTACAGATTTGGACAAATTTCCCTTGAAGGTGGAATAAGATTGACCAATCTGGAGATCAAAGCAACGTACATGAAGTTAAGATAGCCTGATACACTTGTATTAGTTAATTTTCTTTTCTGTTCGTAAATGGTTAATTCCAAAAACGGATAAACATCAAATTACAAAATAATTTTACTGCATTGTACATAAAATCTCAAATTGTGACATTGAACAAGGTTTATTAATTACATAATTTGATGTTAAGATAAAACACTTGAAACTGACGACGTATTACGCCGAGACTAGTCGTGTCTAATAAACACAAAAAAACTGTCTGTTTGCTTATCAGCATGGTACTCATATGTCTCAAATATATATTAGATCTGAAAATATAAATAAAATGGAGTAAATATGTTAAAATTGCATGAAAATGATTCAATATTCTCAAACTTCTTATGTAACAAGTATGGGGAGAATATTTCGCCTCTACTGACATTAAAACGTTTGTGCGCTCCTGTTTAATACTAAATTTTTGTCTTCGTTGTAAATAATTTCCGGTTCAGTAATAGCCACATCAGAGTAAAGCGTAGGTACTATTTGTAAACAACAAAGGGTCTTTACAATTCAAGTTTTAATCCATTAACATTTATGAAAATTGATATATAACGACTGAATACGGTCAGTTGTTGTTACCGTTGTCTTCACTTAGAAAATTGTTTTGATGCAGCACTCAACATTATTAAGCTTTGCAAGCTTTCTCATCTCTGCATGAGAACTGCAACATACATTAACTATTATTACCCCCATTACATTTAAAAAAATCTTCTTAATTCTTTTTTCAATTCTTTAATTTTGGACAAAAAACACACTCAAGGGAAAGAACTTACCGTAAAAGACAGTGCCGCTACAAAGTTAACCAGTTGTCATGCATGCATCGTTAGACTGCTCTGTAAAAATAGAACGTAACAGTTTATTCATATCTTTTATTACAGTCTTACTAAGGATGAACCAAATTGTGTGCTATAAGAGATGTGCAGAACGCTTTAATCATATGGTTGACCTCATCAGCAGCGCTTTCGGCACGTCTACAAAGCGCTGCAACGGACTGTACGGCGAATTAGCAATCGATCGGCTAGCTCCCCTCGTGGAGTTTGGCGCGAATGTAGCAGGCTGTCAGGGGGTAGCAGGAGGTACCGCGCAGCCAGCATACCTCTCCACCTACGCTGCTCTCCTGGCAAACATCCGAATTTAACAGCCAACCCGCGCACTTCAAAACTGTTTTCCAATTAAAATACTGATTGTAAATTCGTATCAGTTTCTCATGAAAACGCATCTACGGACTACATAAGACGTTTAAAAAAAATCACTGTAACTGAAACTAATCCTTGGAAATTTTTCCTTTCCATTTTCTTGCTTCTGCCCTCCAGAATTTTATATCTAATCAGCATAATGGCCCAATTATTAAGCAAAAATTCATTTTCCACTTACTTTCGGGCGATTGACATGCTCGAAACTTCCGACGTTCTACAACGATGTTCAATAGAGACTTCAATAATCAATGTAAAGACGTTCACAACTATCTAGTAATGAGTTTGATGACACGTACTTTCAGAAATTTATATTTCTTGGACGCTATATTTGCCTTTTGGAATATTGTATTTGCTATGGCACAAATATGAGAATGTTTACGAGGCACATTCGGCTACACTAACAATGACATAATTAACAGCAGCAGTAGATCTTAGACGTATAATAACGATTTACATTCAAGAGGATCGGCAGAGCTATTTTGATCATTAATAAAATAACAGTATCAGAAGAATCCCTTGAGTCAGCACCAAATTCAGTTAACTGACTGGTCTTCCATTTGTTCTTTCAGATGTGAATAAGTGCTGAGAACACTTTCCATGACGGTAGTAACATTTGACGTATCGGGAAAAATAAAAGCTCTTCACGTAAAGCTGGGATGTCTCTCACAATTTTACTGACAATGGTGACGTCTATTTCATATAGCATATTTCACGAGGAAATTTTTGGCAATTAGTAGTTTATAAAACACAACCAATACGAACATTTGGTAGCACTGCAGAAGTTGAAATTACACGTTTACCCGTGCTTACATGGTTATGACGTTATGGATTCATTGCGATTTGAATATTGTAGGAAATCTTATAATAAGTTATCTACCTCTCAGACACTGCTTGTCTCACCAATTGGATCAGAAGTAGACAGAGAGAGGCTCTGATTTGAGATTATCGGAACGGCCTTGCGCTACAACGAAATGCATAATCTCTTTCACAATGATTTCATGAAACCGTATAGTTATCATAGTTCTCTGGAAACGTTCGGAAATACGTTAACGTCATCAAATACGCCTTGTGCTTTGACCAGGAAATTTAAATAAAAATTGGTCGTATGTCACGATATGTGTTACTTTCAATAACGTAGAAAATAGTAGACAATATGAATTAGTGACGTCGCGTGCACAATTAATACTATTGCCATAGATGTAATGTTAAAATTTTCGAATGTCATTTTTAGTGAGGAACATTTGATTTTTTTTATTCAGTGTTTTATCAATATTTACGTTTCTTATTTCGAAATGTTCGTAGGTATACTTTGCTGACCGAATAGAGAAGATTTGGAAAATTACCTTGTTAGCAAATGGTTTGCGTTGTAGAATAACGTCTCACCTCAAAAACTAATTGGATAGTCATCTCAACAGATTGTCTCAGCGTTATTTGATGATTTCATCGCTGTATGTGTAGGGACAGAACCAGTGCCGAGGATACGGGGCGGCCAGGAGAGCATGCCAGATGGGGAGGTGGGCAGCAGTCGCTGTGCCACCTGTTGCAGCCTGCTTGCGTGGTAGCCACTCACGTGTACAGCGCCACACTGCTCACCACGTGCGGACGACAGGGATCACTACAATATCATACGCCAGTGGTTCCCCAACCAGTGGCGGTTCGTACAAAATTTGACCAGTGTGCTACAATATTACAAAAATATACAGGAAACAAAATATACTAAAACAAAAATCACAACTTAAAATTGTCGTGATATTAGCTTTTCCTAATGAACTAAGTTCAAGTATGTTATTTATATGTTTATGATTTCCTTTATGTTTTTTTTTCTTTTTTATTAATGCATTAAGATGTCCGGGGTCTTTCACTCCCCCTGTACTCCGCGCACCACTGTTCCCAAATAACAAACATGGAAAGCAAAAAAAGTGCATTGCGAATATCACATCCGCAATCCAACTGTTTTCATACACTTTCGTTCTAACTTTCCTAGTGTACTCACTTTTCTTGCCACCTCCTGTAGCCTTTTGACTGAGATTTAAAACTGGAGTAGGTCTACCAAACTCTTTCACTTTCAGTTTCTCTTCCAAAGGTCTATTGGAAAATGGCCTCTGTAGCGGATCATCGACAGAATTCTCCATGTTGCTCGCACAGTACGTAACGCGCACTTCCACGAAGAAATACACCGCGAAACACTTCTTCAGCGAACGCACAAATCGTGACTGGCAATGGAAATAACGGAGCTTAGCCAGGCCCTAGGATTTTTATCTGTCACTTTCCACTTCTTTCACCTCTGGCAGTATTGCTCATGTGAAAAATACCGAGTAGCACCGTGGTTCGGAACCCACGTTAAACTGTATGTCCCCCTATAACTGGCTGGGTAAGTCAGTTCGAAGGTCGGAGGAAGGCAACGGCATACCACCTCCAAACAGGACCAAGCCTAGTAAAGCACTGTGGTGTTCAAACCAATCTTCGGATTGTTGACTGCTTTACCTTTACCTTAGCAACATACGCACCACGTCATCTGCGTTCTACACAAGCGACCAATGAAACTGCTTGGCTGAAAACCGCAGTTTCAATCGCATGTTGGCTAAACATTACAAATATTGTTTGTGATTGAAGTTTTACGTCAAACACGTCAACGTTTGTATGATTGCCTTTAACTAAATACCAATTAATACTGTATTGACAGTAAGACCTTCAGGGTAATTTATAACAGCGTTGCCAACTGCATGTATTCACTGCAGGTAGTAAATATAACGTTTAAAAAATTTTATTTTACTTACAGAAATTAAAAATTTAGACTCAGAGGTATTTGAATACGAGCCTCACACAAGTATGTTTGAGAGACAACGCGGAAGAAGCCTAAGCCAGCGCGCTATTTCACTCTGTATGCCGCAATATTCGTCATATACTACTCTTCCGCAACCGTTACATGCAGCGCGAAGAGAAATATTGGTCTGGAGCTGCAGTCGGTCTCAGCACTCATGAGCCGCCAGGCCTGACGTCCCGTCTGCGCATGCGCACTAGCGAAGACACGACTGCGCCGCCTCTCTGCGTACGCACCAGCGCGACTGAATCCCACTTCAGCACACGGAGCTGGTTTCCAGCTATCGCGGCGAGAGCGCTCCAAAATGCGTTTTCATCCATATTACTAGCATTCTAATACGCATTGGATGGGAATTGGCATAATTTTATTGTGATATCTGGCTCGCATTCCAAGAGAAAGGATGTAATTTTACTGCGATTTCTCGCTTGCATTCGAAGAGAAATAGCATAATTTTAGTAATATATTTACAGTGTGCTGAAGCACATTAGCACATTGTCACCAGCCGCCACTGTCCCCAACTATAGGGTCTTTTCAGATGGGTCGCTGCACGACTTAAATATCGAAGAAAAGTATCTTACACACTGAAAACCATATGAAAATTTATAATTGGGTAAGGCGGCCAACCGTCCCGGATTCTGTGGGACAGTCCCGCATTTGGACTCGTTGTCCCGCATTGGGATAATTACTAAAAATGTCCCGCGAAATGGTACATGCGTCCCGCATTCCAGTAATTTTAAAATTGTTGCTCTAAGAGCACGAACCGAAACTATTTGTGTACGGCACGCTATGTCATTCTGCTTGCAAGTCAACTTCACAATGCATCATCTACGAATAAATGATAGTCGTCTTTACTATATCTATAAATGTGAATGTCTGTTCGGTGTACGTTTATCACGTCTGAACCACGAGACATAAGAGCCAAAAAATTGTACAGTTACTAATATCTACCCGGGGAAGGCTTTAGGCACGGTTTTATGGCGACCGGATAGCTAATTATCTATATATATATATATTAATGTGAATGTCTTTTCGGTGTACGCGTATCACGTCCGATCGACAAGACGCCGAGACTTAAATATTTGTACAGTTACTAATTTATAGCTGAGGAAGGTTTTATTTAGGCACTGTTTTATAGCGATCTGATAGATATTTCGTAATTTGAAGAATATAACACGAAATGCGGAACAATAATTACTCTTTGAAAATTATATTTACTCTTTGAAAATGGTTTTATTGGTTGCATTGTTGCTTGAGGGTTGATAATGATAAAAGGATGGAGTATATTGGGATGGAAAGTTATCGGTATATATAAAATTCTACGTGTGTGTGTGTTAATATTAACTCTGTAGCGAAAACTACAGAACGCAAACGAATGGTCTGTGTGTAATTGTTGTCCGAAGTCTCCCATTGTACACCATAGCAGTTCCATGCCGATAGCTATAAGAGAATGGAAGATATGGTTGTTGAAAGTCGTCAAATTATTAAAAAAAAAATCTCGGATTGAAGGCCAGCGGTGACGTTTGCGACTCTATAGCAAGGAGGTTACATACAGCGAAACGTGATGCCATAGACCATATCTTTGGTCTATGCGTGCTACAATGTCTTCAGCTCTTTCTCTGTAAGGATAAGCATACGAATAAGGAAATATAAGAATAAATAAATAAAGCAGTAAAAACGAAATTTCTTTTAACACATCTCTTTAAAAAAAATCGATTTTGCGTTCCGCGCATTACATCAAGTGATCGATCTGTGGTATTATTACAATCATTATTGTTGAATTTCGTGATAGGATTCTTCAAAACAAGGGCATTTTTACGTGTGATGTGATCTCATAGAACACTACTGATAGCTTACGTATCATAATCAACCAACACGCGAGCGGAGCCGCGGGTTGAAGCTAGTATTAAATACAAAAGAAAAAAACCATACACGTGATCAGACTATTTCAAACAGACAAGTTAGCTAGCAGTGGAAGATGTTTTTGTTTTAAGCTGGTACGGTACAGCATTTCCTGATAGGATGACTTATTAAAAAATTCTGTTTTTGACATACTTTTTGTGCCTTCTTAAGTACATTTCAATAAGTGTAATGGAATATTTTTCGGTGCTCAAGATGGCAAACATGTTGTAATATTATCACAGTCTGTATGAACGTATTTAGAATCTGACGTGCAAATACAATATCAGCAGTCATATTACTTCCTTCAGTAATAAGAAGGTGGTGAAATTCTGAAAATGCAACAACGAAAGTTAGTGAACATCGCATAGTAAGGCACAATTAAACTCTGCACTTCATCGAAAGAACTTCTATAAAAGGGTACTTCAAATGGTTTTAAAAAGTAGTTTTTATCAAATTTAATTCGAGGATATTGCAAAACATAATTCTTTGGGTGGAGTAAGCTTCTTATCAAAATTAGTGGAGTACGATGTTCTAAGAGCTGGAACAAATAAAAGTAATACAGAAAAACTTAGGTGAACGGTAAAACGTAACGGAGAAAGAATATGTAAAAATTTTCAGACTCTAAAATTCAAAACAGGAGACGAGAAAATACTTATGAACTGTAAATAAAGTTCAAAATTAAGAATAAAATGTCATGTTAGATATGTCACTATAAAAGTAAATGAGTAGGCCTACTCTGCTCAGCTAAATTTCTTTCCTAGTTTCAGAATAACTGGCACAGTGAAATGAATCACGTGATCTTAGTTCTCCTCCACATCCTCGATGTGTCCCGCAGTTAGTTTTGAAAACGTTGGCCGCCTTATAATTGGGTAGGCTTCCGCGGCCAATCAGTTGACATCAAAGTTTTCTGGGTGTTGTACCGCGTCATGATGTAAGACGGCTACTACTTTAATAACCGACGTTTCGGCCAACATTACGGCGACCTTCATCAGTATACCCAGATGAAGGCCACTGCAACGTTGCCCGAATCGTCGGTTATTAAAGTAATAGTCTTCTTACATCATGACGCGGTACAACACCCAGAAAACCTTTAGGGTAAGGTGGTACAATTTCGATCATTTCGGACAAATGTTATTGTAACTGGAAATATATTGGGAAAAGAAATAATTTTAACTATGGAACTTGTTCTTGGATGTTTAATGCTTATGTAACACAAATATTAGACAGTTACAAATGTTGGTATAAACAAAAGAAGGTTACCGAATTGAGAAAAATCGATCGAAAATGTACCACACTAGGTACAATTGTGATCACTTCCTGATACAATTTTGATCACTGGCATCTTCCGCATAAAAAGCACTTCTTCCGTCAGGCACCAACGCATATGTTGTGGTACCAAACATTGAATTTTTGTCAGCGGATCCAGTCACCCTTAACAACAAAATTTACAAGAGCGCATTAGACTAAGTAGCTTCGCTTACATCTTAACAGGAAAAAATTTATATCTTTTTAGCACAAAGTGGTGTAATCTTAGAAAAAACAGGAGGATCTCTAGAAACCTGCTACACTACAACGCCACACAACGTGACACTACGAGACTGACAAATGGCTCGAAAACTTATGTTGATCGGAATTGTACCTATATCGAATTTGTACCACCTTACCCTATGACATATCAAAATTTATTTCGAGAATAAAATTTTGATATTCGGAAAAGTACAATAAATATAAATAAGAAATTATAAATAAGAAATAAATGTGCCTAATAAGGTACTCGAGGTTGCTGTCGTAACACTCGGTCGCAATTGCGATATACCAACGCCGTGTCCTTTTCCACTTGCGACAACAGTTATATGAGTGACATTCCAATGATTTATTCTTTCTCGGACGGCGAGATGGTACCTTATTTCCTTTTAGATTAGTGTCTGTTTTGTCCTATGTTTCTATTTTGTATTTATATCATTACGGGGGCGTTGATTAAAACTGCATCCTACCATGTAGAATGGGGGTGGACAATTTGGAAGTTTACACCTCCAGCATTAAAGAAATTGACGGAACCCAGATTTACTTGCTTATTCGAGCATGCATTTTCTAGTTACATTAGAAAAAAAGCATTACATGGTACGCGATTTACGCCTAAAACTACAAGTTTCAATCCAGATATAGAAAGTAACATTAATACCAAGACTCCTGCGGCGGAGCGGCCGGACGCATTGAGGCACTATGCTGTGATGCGCGAGGCCGTTCCCCGCCGGGGGTTCGAATCCCCCTGGGGTAGGGATGTTTTTGCTGTCTTTAGTATAAGGTAGTTCATAAGTAGTTAGTAAGTTGGCGACTGATGACCCCGCAGTTAAGTCCCATAAGCTTCACAAATATTTGAACACCAAGACTAAGAACTATCACAAATGTCATTGACTTTACAATTTCTTTTATTTGAGAAAATGAAGTTCCTTTTTTTCTATGTGGATTTCTCTTCATCATTTTCAAAAGTATTACTCAGCAAAGCATTTTCATTTAACAACTTCAGTTCGCGTTACATACAATACTTACTTTACTACTTACTGCATTAACTGCCACGATCCCCATTTCTGGATCGGATATTTTTTCTTCCATCAGTCGGCAATAGTGTCTTTCTGATAATGCTTAATAGCTTTCAAGATTTCTGACGACATTCTGATTGAAGTGAGTGAGACAGCAGAATCACAATGTTGCGTTTGCTTTCTGCTGTGAAGGTAAATAAACTAAAAAATTGGAGCCGGCCGCGGTGGCCGAGGAAACTGAGGCGCTTCAGTCACGGTCTGCACGGCCACTACGGCCGGGGGTTCGAATCCCCCCTCGGGCATGGATATTTGTGCCGTCTTTAGTATTAGGTAGTTCATAAGTAGTTTGTAAGTTTACGGACTGATGACCCCGTAGTTAAGTCCCATAAGCTTAACAAACATTTGAACATTTTTTAAAAATTGAATGGTAAGTCATTCGAATATTATAGATTTTTAATTATGTTATTTCTGCATGATTTTTTATTATTTCGCCAAATGATGCGATCATATTGCAAATTTGTAAACTGTTATGTCAGGTTGAAATCACTTACAAAAATAAACATAATTTCTCAGGAAATAAGAAAATAAATAAATAAAAATTGGCAGTTAATGTGTTAATTGGCATGCAATATACATGATGTATCAAAAAGCATGGCGAAACCTTACACGGTTGAAAGTAAACGATAATAGAAGCAAAAATGTCCCAGTAAACATGAGTCGGGAAAATGAGCCGATTGCGACCTAGTTAGTTTACATTAATATGAAATTTAGACTTTACTATTAAAATTTACAACGCATTTAATTCACATTTCACTGACTTTATTGTAAACATCCTCCTAGTTAGTACAAATTTGAAATTTAGAGTTTACTGTTAGGTTTTACAAAGCATTTAGTTCACATTTTACGTATGAGTTACCTGTTAAAGAAGGTGTTCAAAGTGTCTTCCTTGGATACGGATGAAAGACTGTGCCCGTCTCTGCAATGAATTTCGAGTTCTTTCAAAAATCCCTGGATCATTTTGAAATTCTTGACAATCGTGTAAAACTCTCCGCTCCAGTACTTCAACCGTGTTAACAAGTGTGCTGTACACTTCTCTTTTGAGGCGACCCCAGATACAAAAATCCAAAGGATTTAGATCAAGTGATCTTGCAGGCCAAGCTACAAGTCCGCATCGACTGATCCATCTCTGGCCGTATCAGCGCGTTAGATGTCGTCTCACAACAGCAGCAGAATGTGCCGCAGCTCCATCGTGCTTGTACCACATACTCTGACGTTGCTGAAGGGGAACAGTCTCAAGCAATCCTGGAAGATAGTAAAGCCTAAATTTCAAATTAATGAGTACTAAGTAGGGGTGCAGCCAAGACTGGAGGGCGTCATCTCTCTAGGGAAACTGGCCTCAGTATTCCAGGCCGAAATCACTGCCATCAGGGCGCGTGTGGAGGAGAATTTGCGTAGGTGCTACGAAGACCGTAGCATCTATATCTATTAAGACAGCCAGGCAGCCCTGAGATTACTGGCACCTCCTGCAACAAGGTGTAAAACTGTTGCAGAATGTCACAGGGTTCTGGTGGAGCTAGGGGAATGGAACAGAGTAAACCTATTGTGGGTCCCTGGCCACTCGGGGATCAGTGGCAACGAACATGCCGACAGATTAGCCAGGATGGGGGCAGAGACTCCATTTATAGGACCGGAACCTGTCCTGACAATCACCAAGGCAATGATCAAATTGGAGCTACGTAACTGGCTCTGAAGACAGCACGTAGAATATTGGACCAAAGTCTATCAACAAAAACATGGAAGGTAATGATGCTAAAGCCATGTTTTAAAAGAAGCTCTAAATTCCTGGGCCTAAACAGGAGAGAGATTAGACTCATGGTTGGATTGCTGACAGGCCATGGGAATTTCAAAAAACACCTACATACAATGGGAATAACAGAAGAGGACCCTAAATGTAGGATCTGTGATGACGGTGATGAAACTGCATCACATCTAATCTTCGAATGCATTGCATTGGAGAGTAAAAGGCTCAGAACATTTGGACAACCAGACCAGAAGAAATTGTCTAATAAAGAACTGGTAAAGGGACTCCTTGCACTGTTCAAGAGCATTGTTTGGCTTTACTAAATATACAGGGAGCGATACCGTATAATAAAATTAGCTTCGGTGCGGGCAGTGGCGGGTTGGACCAAGACTGTTTTGGCTTCCCTGAGAAAATCAAATAAAATCAAATCAAGTAGGACGATGTTTACACTGACGTCAGTAGTGGCTTGGAACCATACATTCGTATCCATCTCGCGAACGGCTCGTTTGCGGAGCCATGTTTACTGGAAAATTTTTACTTCTACTACGCGTACTTTCAACCGCGAAGTTTGCGCCATTATTTTTGATACACCCAGTATATATTGGTCGCGAAAAGTTTCCCACAAAGGTTGTGGGACCCAGTACAAAAACGACTGAGACCCCTCCCATAGGGAAATCCAGTTTTCAAATGTTAATGTTTGTAAAGCTTATGGGACTTAACGGCGGGGTCATCAGTCCCTACACTTACAAACTACTTATAAACTACCGTATACTAAAGACAACACAAACATCCATGACCGAGGGAGGATTCGAACCCCCGACGGGGAACGGAAATTTGTGCGACTCTTTATATAATAAAGCTTATAATTGTATCGATTATTGTAAACTATAAACCGCAACATTTTCAAAAGACTAAATGAAAAAAGATGAAAAAGTAACATTGTTGTATAAAAGTGTATGACGTCTCCCATTTTAATGGGGAAATATTTGTATGTAATGTAAATGTTGTGATTATGTATTTGAATAAAATATGATGCAAAGTGTATTTTGTATGGATGTTTTATTGCTATTATATTAAATAGGGCGCCATTAAAATAATTTGCCAAGGGTGCCGAATTTGTTAGGGCCGGCCCTGAAGACAGCGCAGAGTAAGTCTGCCTTTTGCAGATATGGAATTTCTGATGTGAGTGTTCTGTCGTGTAATACGAGGTGCCACTTTCCTGAGCACATATTGAAATGTATTATCGTCCATACGCAAATAATTTTCGTACGACTTGACGTCCTCAACTTGCAGCTCACGTAATAAATTTTCCTGTATGCTTTCTTCTTGTAACCCACGGCTTCACTCAGGTACGTTTCCTTTTCTTTTTTTTTCTGCTCCTTTTCCAAATACATAGTTGATGCAATTGTGCTGCGCGCCACTGCAGTACACAATAACAAATCCTCGTCCGCCATTTTGAAGAAACTTTGATAACATATTGGATGACAGTGTAATACCTCCTTTTCGCGTCACGCCAAAGATTTTTGTCAAAGAAATAGGTCAATATTTCATCCAATACACATATACACCAAAGATATCAGTGATATTAATTAGGTGGACTATTCTAATTTAAGACTAAAACAGGGAAAACGTGGAGAATCAAAAGGTACGCATAATACAACCACATTATTCACATAGACTGAACTTTTATATCATTAAGAAGGAAAAGAGCAACATATGAATAAGCAATCAGTGGAATGATACAAATACCAACAGATCTCCATGTAATGTCACCATCTATCCTCGCTGTCTTCACGCCTGGTTTCATATTCGAGAAGTGATGCTGCCCCCTTGATTTTAACGTCCGGAGTGTCTGCACTTCCAGCACATTTGGGTGCAGAATCCGGCGTACTCGATACAGTTCTCTGAAAATACTAAAATACTTTTTACATGACTCTGCCCCCTTATTAGATAGTGCATGAGATCTAAGGTACTCAACTGCTGCGGTTGCCAGTCCCTAGCCTCACAAACTACTTATTAACTTAACGCTATGAACCACACGCACCCATGCCCGAGGCAGGGCTCGAACCTCCCACGGCGAGCAACCGCAACCAATTTGGCAGTTGTAACCTTTATATCCACTCCCATGAACCACAGACATTGCCGAGGTGGGGTGGCTTGCGTGTCTCAACGATATAGATAGCCGTACCGTAGGTGCAACCACAGCGGAGGGGTATCTGTGGAGAGGCCAGACAAACGTGTGGTTTCTGAAGAGGGGCAGCAGCCTTTTCAGTAGTTACAGGGGCAACAGTATGGATGATTGACTGAGCTGGCCTTGTAACATCAGCTAATGTGGCTTTGCCACACAGCTACTGCGAACGGCTGAAAGCAAGGGGAAACTACAGCCGTTACCTTTCCCGAGGACATGCAGCTCTACTGTATGAACATATGATGATGGCATCCTCTCGGGTAAAATATTCCGGAGGTAAAATAGTCCCCCATTCGGATCTCCGGGCGGGGACTACTCAGGAGGATGTGATCATCAGGAAAGACAATAGTGACATTCTATGGGTCGGAGCGTGGAATGTTAGATCCCTTAATCGAGTAGGAAAATTGGAAAATTTAAAAAGGTAAATGGATAGGTTGTAGTTAGATATAGTGGGGATTAGTGAAGTTCGGTGGCAGGATGAACAGGATTTCTGGTCAGGTGAGTACAGGATTATAAATACAAAATCAATTGGGGGTATCACAGGAGCTGGATTGATAATGAATAAGAAAATAGGAATGCGGGTAAACTACTATGAACAGCACAGTGATTGCATCATCATTGTCAAGATAGATACGAAGCCAACACCGACAACAGTAGTACAGGTTTATATGCCAACTAGCTCTGCCGATGATGAGGAAATCGAAGAAATATATGAGGAGCTAAAGGAAATTATTCAGACAATTAAGGGAGAGGAAAACTTAATTGTTATGGGAGTCTGGAATTCGGTAGTAGGACGAGGAAGGGAAGGGAAGATAGTAGGTGAATATGGACTGGGCAGGAGGAATGAAAGAGGAAGCCACCTGGTAGAATTTGGCACAGAACATAATTTACTTATAACAAACACCCGGTTCAAGAATCACAAAAGAAGGTTGTATACGTGGAAGAGACCAGGAGACACCGGGAGATACCAGATAGATTTTATAATGGTAAGACATAGATTTCGGAACCAGGTTTTACAGTGTAAGACATACCCAGGGGCAGATATAGACTCTGACCATAACTTGTTGGTTATGAACTGTAGGCTGAAACTAAAGAAACTTCAAAAAGGGAGGAAAATAAGGAGATGGGACCTGGATAAATTGAAGGAACATGAGGTTCTTAAGAATTTCAGAAGGAGCTTTAGGCAACAAATGACAGAAACAGGGGAAAATAAAACAGTAGAGGAGGAATGGGTAAAATTGAGAGATGAAATAGTGAAGGTAGCAGAGGACAAAATAGGTAGGAAGGCAAGACCTACAAAAAATCCTTGGATATCACAGGAGATACTAAATTTAATCGATGAAAGGAGAAAATATAAAAATGCAGTAAATGAAACAGAAAAAATGGAGTACATACGACTAAGAAATGAGATTGACAGGAAGTGCAAAATGGCTAAGCAGGAGTGGCTAGAAGGCAAATGCAAGGATGTAGAAGCATGTATAAATAGGTCTCTGAAGTCTCTGGGAGAACCAGCCATGACAAACCTGTTTCACCTGGTGTGTAAGATGTATGAGACAGGCGAAGTACCCTCAGACTATAAGAAAAATGTTATAATCCCCATTCCAAAGAAAGCAGGTGCAGACAGGTGTGAAAACTACAGAACCATCAGTTTAATAAGTCATGGTTGCAAAATATTAACACTAATTATATGCAGAAGGATGGAAAAGCTGGTAGAAGCCGACCTCGGGGAAGATCAGTTTGGGTTCAGGAGAAATGTAGGGACACTGGAGGCAATACTCACTTTACGGCTTATCCTAGAAGATAGATTAAGAAAAGGCAAACCTACGTTTCTAGCTTTTGTAGATTTGGAGAAGGCTTTTGACAACGTTGATTGGAATAAACTCTTTCAAGTTTTGAAGCAAGCAGGAGTAAAATATAGGGAGCGTAAGGTTATTTACAACTTGTACAAAAACCAGACAGCGGTTGTCAGAGTTGAAGGGCATGAAAGGGATGCAGTGGTTGGAAAGGGAGTAAGACAGGGTTGTAGTCTTTCTCCATTGTTATTCAATTTGTACATTGAGCAAGCTATAAAGGAAAGCAAGGAGAAATTTGGAGAAGGAATTAAAGTGCAGGGTGAAGAATTAAAAACATTGCGTTTTGCCGACGACATAGTAATTCTGTCAGATACAGCAAAGGACCTGGAAGAGCAACTGAACGGAATAAACAGTGTGCTGAAAGGTGCATATAAGATGAACATTAACAAGAGCAAACCTAGGGTAATGGAGTGCAGTGTAAGAAAATCAGGTGATGCTGAAGGAATTAGATTAGGAAACGAAGCAATAAAGGAGGTAGATGAGTTTTGTTACTTGGGCAGTAAAATAACAAATGATGGTCGAATTACAGAGGATATAAAATGCAGAATCGCAATGGGTAGAAAACGTTCTTGAAAAAGAGAAATTTGTTAACCTCGAATATTGATGTAAGCCTAAGGAAGTCCTTTCTGAAGGCATTTGTGTGGAGTCTTGCCTTGTATGGGAGTGAGACATGGACGATAAACAGTGGGGACAGGAAGAGGATTGAGGCTTTCGAAATATGGTGCTACAGAAGAATGCTGAAGATTAGGCGGGTGGATCGCGTAACTAATGAGGAGGTACTGAACAGAAGTGGGGAGAAAAGAAATTTCTGGCATACCTTGACTAAAAGAAGGGATAGATTGGTAGGACACATTCTTAGACATCAAGGAATTGTGAGTATAGCGTTGAAGGGAAGTGTATGGGGTAAAAATCGCAGAGGAAGACCAAGAGATGGATACAGTAAGCAGATTCAGACAGATGTAGGTTGCCGTTCTTATGTGGAGATGAAGAGGCTTGCTCAGGATAGGGTATTGTGGAGAGCTGCATCAAACCAGTCTCCGGACTGAAGACCACAACAACATTTATATATATATATGCACACCCTATATCACTACCCATTAGTGTCAGACCCAATATCTTTATGAAATTATCCCAATAAGTGTTACCTTCGGGAGACAGCAATAGTTAAAAAAATATGATGCCTTCTAATTGATTGTAATTACACCTAAATGCCAGAATAACAATACATAAGTGGACCATCCATAATTTCACCCCAGCTCGAAAAATTGATTAGCTATAATACAGCAAAAAGTACATAATAGTAGGTCTAGGCCAAAATATATTTTCGTGTATAATAAAAAAGTGACACACCCTTTTTCTGTTAATAAATAGAAGAAGAAGCAAATAGTGTTGGGTGACACATGTTGCAATAATTTGAAAGTATAAATAAAATTATAACAGCGAAACCTATTAGCACACATGAAACTTTAATGCTCACTGATAACGAATATTATGTTTACACACTCAATAACACTGAATATTGCCATTAATTGCCGATTTAATAAATATAAGGGGACTTTCTAAATTCATGTAAACATTGGTCACTGATGAACGAAACAGATACACCAAAATATATACACGAAAATAATAAGTCATTTAAGAACACGCACAAACAACATTAAACTCGTAACAGATCTGTCAAAACATTTAATATACTCGAAGGAAACAAACTGACGCTATTTTTCGAAGTCATGACAACTACTGTATTAGACGTACATTTTAAAACTATCTTACAAATAACTAGCAAAAGACAAACACCATTAAATTACAGAAATGAAATATGTATAGTGTTTACTACTTTTACGTAATATGTAAATAACATTTACCCTGCTTTAAAATTTTAAGTGGATAAAGACATACTTGTGAACCTCAGAGTAGGAATAAAAGCATCGAACTCGCAGACGCTGGGGCACTCTCGCTCTCGCAGGACACACTGACTCTTGCTCTGAGGCCGTGTATCTGATATTGTGTTATTTATATTTGTGAAGGTTTGCGCAAGAGAAGAAGTGCAGTAATAGTTAATAAAAAGTATAAACTCTACTACGCGTTTTCATTTCAACAAATATTTCCTGAAAAATAGTTACAGTGAAATAACAAGACAGCTAACGGTACACAACGCAAGAACATCTCAGCAAGCAACGCAACCGGCCAAGATAAAACATAAGTACAATATTTTATTTGACATGTGTTTAACATTAACTGAGTGGACTCCTCTCCATAACAGCCATCCAGCAGATACTTAATTGTCCAATCCTACGTCTCTGTAGAAGACAAAAAGATATATGTTGGAATAAGAAGATCAGAAAGGGAGAGGGACGTCGCACAGTTCACTTGGGATATCTTGGGATGCATTGAGGTGTACATCCCTCGTATTATGTCTACGATGACAATACAATCGGCATAATTCCGTCATCCACCATTCACAGGGGTTGAATTGGGTATGGAACAATTAAGTGAAATTAGATCTTTTATTTATTTTTATTTTTAACATATTCAGTCATATTCCGTTATCGATTATCACATGCATCACTGGGCCTATTTCGCGTAAGAAATTCATTGTGAAAGCATTGGGAACTGCTTTCCCCATCGCGTTCTTAGCGGAGTGAAACACACTAACTTTGAGGTGAATTTCACCGCTACAAAACATATGCATAATCTGACTTGGTGCGCACTATCGGGTCGAATAGACCGACAGCAGTATTTTCACGTAATTTTCTCGAAATAATCAGGTAGATCGGTGCGGTATATGAGACAGTGGTTGGCTTTGCTTTCTGGCAGGACTTGCATATTCTAATGGAGCGATGATATTATTAAAATAGCCGTTTTTCGAAACGCTTTCTCGCGCCAAAATGACCGTAACTTTGTTTAATATAGCGCAGTAGTTTGTCCACCAAATGTTCTGGTATCACCAGTAGCCGCCTAGAGTCAGTGGCAGATTGGAGCTTAAAAGGATGTCTTTAATCAAACGATATTGACATAGAACCGCTTGGCCGCTATCTCTCCATTTTTCCTTTACTTCTCTTAGTACTGTGTCCTTGTTTTGTTCGACATCTATGTTCTTTAGTGACGCAGTGACAGAATTCTCGAAAGCGACGTTCTTTAGGTATAGAATGCTGAAGTTATTCGTCTTCAGGTCCCCATCATTTCCAAGCACCTTCCGGTGGGCCCACGCGATAATGCATCCGCAATTTATTCTTTCCCCCCTGAATGTGCTCGCCAATGTGAAGCCCAGAGGGCTGATCCGCGATGGGTCAGCTGCGCAGACATGAGGAACTGCAAGGTGCGATGATCCGTGTTCGTATCATACAGGAAATATCTGAAATTTCGTAAAAGCCGAGACTACAGCAAGAGCCTCAAGCTCCGGTATCGAGTAGTTCCGTTCGCACCGCTATAATACATGGCTCGCAAACGATATAGTTTTCCACGTGGAGAGATTAGTGTCCTCTTCCGCTAAGAACAAAACTGCACTAAGTCCCTTGAAAGAACTGTCTGTCATCAAATTAACTCCTTGTTCAAATCTGAGTGAGCAAGAATGGGCGCTTTTATTAACGCCTCCTTGAGATTCACAAGCTTGTATTGTGCCTGCTGGTCCCAGTTACAAATTGTTTTCTTTTCCGCCAGGGCACACAGTAGAGGCGTGGCAAACACTTTCAAATTAACAATTCTTTATAAAAAATTACGGGACCCAAAAATGCCCTAAGTTGTATTTTAGTAGTAGGTACTGCAAATTCGACATTTTGTCTGGGTAGGGTTTCATCTAGTCTGCCGAGATAATGTGCCTAAAAACTTTATGTTCTGTCTCCTAAATTGTGATTTTCCTAAACTGACAGTCGCTCCCGCCTGTTCAACAGCATATAACAAACGATTCACAACGTAGTTATAATCTTTCCATGTATTTTTGGCGTTCAATACGTCGTCCACATAGAGCGTCACGCGCTCGAGCAAATCCTCAGCTATGATAGTGTTCAAAACTCTAATTAATGCATTTAGGCAGAACGGAAGCCATTCAAATTGGTAACATTTACCATAGTAAAGAAATGCAGTATACTGTCTACATACCGGATGCAGCAATAACCCGATCTTAAATCTATCACTGAGATCTATACATTGTGGAGACGCTGTAGTAATACATCTGGAATCTCTCGCCTATCTGTCGCTGGCATAATGATTGCATTTATTTGCAAACACCAAAGCACACACAATAAAACACAGACACGTGGTAGCTCACGTGGTCTCACTAGCAGACGAAAGAGAAAGGAAACAGAAAAACTTGATAAACAAGATACATATGACATCAATACACAATGAAATGATTATAATTGTATTTAAACATCTCATAGTTGGATATGGGACGGTCATATAAGTTATTAATTAAAATTTGAGTATCAAAATGTCACCGTAGCTGTGAAAGGCTCTCAACTAATCATATTTCTCTCAGAATCCCAACACAGATGCACTGAGAGATGAGAGGTGCCAGATATAACATACAATCTAAATCAGACCAATGTAACTCACTGGAACGGTTCACACTGAGACATTTCAATGTATGTTAGTTGGATGTATGTACTAATGGCCTTTTCCTCCGTTCTCTGTGTCCCTCTCCCCCTCCTATCCTCTGCCTTTGTCAGTCTCCTACTCCTCCCTTCCTCTGTCCATCACCTTCACCCTATTTCCTGCACATCCATCTCCTCCTTCCTCTTCCCTGCGTCTGTATGTTCAAAATGTTCAAACGTTTGTAGAACTTATGGGACTTAACTACGGGGTCATCAGTCCCTAAGCTTACAAACTACTTATCAACTAGCTAAGACTAAGGACGGCACAAATATCCATGCCCGAGGGGGGATTCGAACCCCCGACCGTAGTGGCCGTGCAGACCGTGAGTGTAGCGCCTCAGTCCCCTCGGCCACCGCGGCCGGCCCTGCATTTGTATCCTCCCTTAATTTCCTTATATCCAATTCATACCTCTCCCTCTCTCTGATATTTATTGTTGTTGCAAAAGCAACCTTGATTGGGAATAGATGTAAAAATAAATGGGTAAATTGGTTGGAATCATTAGTACACTAGGTATTACAGGCACCTTTCGATCTTGTGAAAATAGTAGCTTTAATGAACATATTTCTTTTGGTTTTAATCTGCAAACAGGTAGTATTATAAAGTTAGCGATGAATACAACTTTCCTGTTTTCTGTTCAAAAATTACTGCGGAAAGAAAAACGTAAGGAAATAAACTGCGAACTAAAATAATCTGAATGGTTGCAACACATCAAATAGCGCTCGAAGTGACATCAATTCAATCGCTGCAACACACCGAATGTATGATCACTATGATCACCAGCAATAATACTCTCAAGTGTGGCTTTCAGTAGTATTCTTTTTCTCAAAATAGCAATATTCAAAGCGGATTGTGTTACTGCTATGAAAACATATGGTAGAAGAACTGACAAACTAAACTTCACTCTTTTTTTTTTTTCCCGCAATGAAAATATGTGACATCCGAACTGTCAGACTGATAGTCACATTCCTTTTATCGAGATTTTCATACAAAAATACGATCCAAATTTACGACGTTCAGTTCTGCAACCGTTGTGGGGGGTGCTGGTCTGGCTGCAGAGCGTTACCCAAGTACATGCTCAAGGCGGTGTAAGTTCGGTGAAAAAGCTGAACACTCCATTCGTTCAATTCCCGCAGCTTGAAGCATGTTGTCTCATATGGTGCCACTGCACGGCACAAGAAAAGGCCGAAGGAGTTTGTCTCTATAACTCTGAGCAGTCAAAGCGCCGTTCTGAACTACATAGAAGTCTGTATGTCCAAGGTACGGACTTCTGCCCACACTATTCGCCCATCACCTTGCCATCGTGATGTTTCCTGCACATTAGCATGATTGTTCCGAGTTCCACGTTTTCTCCAGATGAGGGAACGACGATTGTCCGGATGAACACATCTTGACTCATCCTTGAACAGAACCCGATGTCATTCCATACGACTCCAATCCTGATGTTCCTCCACCCAGTTTCTGCGGGCTGAACGGTGTCTTGTTTTTAATGGGACACACACCATAGACCTCCGTGCGTAGAGGCCACATCTCCAAAGACGATTTAGGACTGTTTGTGATGATATTGCATGTTCCTGTTCCTGCCTGGAGAGTGCGTTGAAGCTGAGCTGCATTCGGCCTCCTGTCTCCGAGGGCTGTTAACCGGAGATAATGCTCATCTCTTACTGATGTTACCAGTGGACGATCCTGGCCTTGCCTTCTGTTAATGGTTCCTGTCATTACCACTCGCTCGGTTGCCGTAATGTTGTTGCCTCCACTCCATAGAGCCGACAGAAAGACTTCGCATCATTTTAGTTCATTCCGCCGGTTACAACACTTTAGAATCTAGATATCTCAACTAATTTTCTAATTACTGTTTTGCCCAGTATAAGGGAGAAGGAAGGAAGTTTAGGGTTCAACGTCCCGTCGACAGCGTGGTCATTAGAGACGGAGCTTACGCTCGGATTTTTGGGTAAGGATGGGGGAGGAAATCTGTCGTGCCCTTTGAAAGAAACCATCCCGGCATTTGCCTGTAGTGATTTAGGAAAATCACGGAAAACCTAAATCTGGATGGCCGGAGGTGGATTTGAACCACCATCCTTCCGAATGCGAGTCCAATGTCTTACCACTGCGCCACCTCGCTCGGTTTGCCCAGTATAGTAGTGATACTAAAATTGATTTCCGTTACTTGGGCAGTAGCACAACTGTTTCCAGTAACGGATTTTCGATCGTATGTTCATACCACACAGCATCACTTCTATATATCGACAGTTAAATATAATGACAATGTTAATACATTGAATATAAGTACTTAGTTATACATAATTCTGTCCAAGTCCACCTACACGCCGCATTGCGATAACATCACGCTTGATATCTCCCAAGATGAAAGCATGTCGTGTTGTTATTACATCGCATGTGTTGGGGCTTCTTGTGATAGTGTAGCAGTCATAGCCCTGTTAGTAAATTTGAGAGTGTTGTGATTTGACATTCAGTAAAGAACAACAACAGTTTATGCCTGACCGAGCTCCAGGCAAAATCCGTGTGAAACGTGAGAGTTTGAAATATTTTAATGCAATTCGTACAAAAAATGCTCACGCTATCAATTTTAGGTTATCACGCCACTCTCCATTGCGATGTTGTGCGGTATAAAGGTGCAGTAGATTGATGGCAAAGTATAGCACTATACTTAGGAACGCTATTTTGGGCTGTTTATTACTGCACTGTACCGTTCAGCTACTGCAATCATATACCCCGTCACGTCACGATGGAAAGTAGGGCGGTGGCCGAGGGGACTGAAACGCTCCAGTCACGGTCTGCACGGCCACTAAGGTCGGGGGTTCGACCCCCCTCGGGCATGGATATTTGTGACGTCCTTAGTTGTAGCTAGTTCGTAAGTAGTTTTTAAGTTTAGGGACTGATGACCCCGTAGTTAAGTCCCATAAGCTGTACAAACATTTGAACATTTTCGGAAAGTGGGGTGATATCAAGATTTTATATCATAAATGCTCTGTTACAATCGCAACATGAAGTGGAGGTGGATTCGGACAGTATAACGTATCTGTAAGTGCTCATAGTCACTGTTTTCACATTTGGATGATAAATATAGCGATAATAACACTGCCTTATACAACAGTGTTATACCATATGGGAGATGCTGTGTGGTACCTTTACTGTATTGCAGAGGCTTCGACTACAGAAACACAAGTACTTATATCCTTCACTGAACACTGTTGGCCAGGAAATAACACAAACGAAATAGATTTTACCACCATTACACTAACGAAAGGAAATTGATTGAACCACAACTATCGGGTAGGGTAGTTGTCATTTTGAAGAAATTCTGAGTGCTTTACTAGGAATGGCCAAGTTGAGGTGGTATGACTTGACTGACCTGTCACTGTGTTACCCAGCCAGTATCATGAGGCGAGGCTGCGGTGGAATTCTGATTTCTATCCCCTGAAAGTAAGTGGGCTGGTGCAGTTGTTAACACATTGAGTTAACATGCAATAACACGCTGATTAAAATGCACCTCCTGTCATCCAGATTTATGTTTTTTTTATTATTATTATTATGAAATCATTCCAGGCAAATTCCGGGATGGTTCCTTTGAAAACATTCCTTCCGCCCTTCCTTTTTAAGTGTATACTTCGCTCATTGTGCAGATCTGTGATGTAAACGTCTCAAGTTTTACGCCTGAAAACTGTCACGTATCATCAAAAAAAAAAAAAAAATGTTCAAATGTTTGTTAAGCTTATGGGACTTAACTACGGGGTCATCAGTCCCTAAACTTACAAACTACGTATCAACTACCTTATACTAAAGACGGCACAAATATCCATGCCCGAGGGGGGATTCGAACCCCCGACCGTAGTGGCCGTGCAGACCGTGACTGGAGCGCCTCAGTCTCCTCGGCCACCGCGGCCGGCGAGGACTCGAACCTCCGACGGCGAGTAACCGAGCGCTCCACAGCGAGGCGCCCTAGACCGCTCGGCTACTCCACCGCGGCTAAAATATCTCATACTAGCTGTCGACCTCCATCTCTAATGACCATGCTGTCGACGGGACGTTAAACCTTAATCTCCTTTTGACTTTTTTAAACTGTCAACCGGCAACTAACATGGAAACCTCACCTACTAGCCATCAAACAAAATGGCCATAATAGACTAAAACTGGCCGAACTTTGGTTTACACCATGCACTATTCTTCACACCTACAAAATCCTGAGAAACAATTACAAGTGAGCAGTGGCGACTCTTTAAGATTCGTCCACCTCGGGGCCGTCCAATGTTATTTAACCGAGATAGAGCGGATTATTTTTGGTTTAATTTTTTTTTCTTTTTCAGAAGATAGTAATTACCTTCATATGACTGCACAAGTTCGTTAAAAGTGATTCTTTTCACAATCACGTCATTAGTTTTAGAATTTCAGTCTGATGAATCATTGTTATTAACATATAATTTAAACTGAAATATATACATGTAAATGTCGCAAAAATTAGAGAATATTCAAGAAACACAAACCCAACCATGAGGAAGTCGTCAATATCTTCTGTATCAACCTCAACTTCTAAGCCGTATCCAACCACTTTGCAATCAACAAGACAAGCTAAAATTGACCTGCAATGGGAGCAGTGTAAAACAAGTAAAATACGATACTGTGCATGAATTCTTAAATACAAGAATGATAAAGTAAGTTGCCGATCTCGTCCTTCTGGAAGGACGTCAGTCCTATCCGGGTTAAACTCACTCCTTTCATACAGCTAGCAGCTCACTGTCTAAAAACTACCAAATTCTCACTTTAGGTTATTTTACTGTACAAGTTACAAGTGAACTCCCAGCTAAAGACGGGATTCAGCACCGTCGTAACGGAGGTAAATAATAGAGCATGCGGAGATAGTGCTAAACGCAGGACGAGAACAGGTGAAGTTAAGATACGTTCTTGTAGAAACAGCAGCCTGTTATTATTATCTAGCGACACACGTCCTCTCCAGCACAAACAGGAGAGATCGCATAGTCTCGATCTCAAACAGCTTTATCATCCCCCCTCCTCCCTATGTAAAAGCAGGGTGATGAATGTCTCGTATTCCTTGTTTTTACTGCCATTCTCTTCTCTTAACCTTCAGCCCATACACCCCCTTAAGGTAAAGCAGTCAACAATCCGAAGATTGGTTTGAACACCACAGTGCTTTACTAGGCATGGTCCTGTTTGGAGGTTGTATGCCGTTGCCTTCCTCCGACCTTCGAACTGACTGACCCAGCCAGTTATAGGGGGACCTACAATGTAACGTGGATTCCGAACCACGGTGCTACTCGGAATTTTTCACATGAGCAATACTGCCAGAGGTGAAAGAAGTGGAAAGTGACAGATGAAAATCTTAGGACCTGGCGGGGATCGAACCCGCGACCTTTGGATTTGTAGTCTAGCACTCTACCACAACCGAAAAGCGTACACTTGGTCTTTAAGACCGCAGTGCCGTTTCTTTCAGTTTCTTTCGGCCTTTTTCGCATGTAATTGTCTTAAAATGCGTGTAGTGCACCATTCGGTCTCCCCCTTCCCCAGCATACACTCCCCCCCCAATAGTTTTCTCACACACTTTATACGTAGATTTTTTCCAATTTTATAGAGTTGCAGTTGATTGTGAAAGGAAAAATACACAACTTGAGGGTAAGTGGGGTACATTGTAGAGAAAATAATGACATTCAGTGTACACATCGGCCTTTTTTGACCGGGAGAGGAGAGTGCAATTCGTTAATTACAGAACTTCGGAAAGATGCACAACGAAGAAAAGACTTACTTCGACTTCCTCTACAACTGCCTCGAGGCTACTGTGGAGGACAGAGTGTTAACACGCACTCAGAGAGAAGGGGAGGGGGCAGAACGGGGTCGCCCCGGTCCAAAAGACCGGTGTACGCGCTGAAGGTTAAACATGCTCCAGCCGATCGCAGACTGGAGTGCCGTATTGTTTCAGCGAAAGTTGGTTCGTCCAGAGTAGAGAACTGACGTCACAGACAGCGCTCGTCCTTGGAAGAGGCAACTTTTGAATGTCTACCGCTGTCTGGCTCCTTGAGGCTAGTTTTCGTTGTTCTCTCGCATCCAAACAGTTTCTCCGCGAAACCAGCTTCCTTGTTTCCACTGAGGTATACACAGTGTTGTTCCAAATATTCAATCGCACAGCATTCAATTAAAACTTACGTAGTAGTATTAAAGAACACATGATGATGCCAGGGGAGGGGGGTCAGAGCCATAGCTAAAGCTGTGACGCCCCCCCCCAACCCATAACACAAACTTGCGATTTTTTCTATTAATTTGCAAAAAATTGCGAATAGTTGATAAAATAATGAAGCGTTAATAAAAAAGATTGTAGACATGAAGAGCAGTCTTCGCTGATATAGTCGTATACCTTCAAAATGACGGGCGTTAACCTGCCGAAATACTGGCTGTTGTTGAAGCTGTTGCCCAACTATATTCTCATAAATTAACATTACGTGCAAAATAAGCTCAATTTTCACAGCAAAAGTAATCGCTGTAGAAACTACCACATCTGGCTCAAGTCGTCAGTTGCCAGCAATCGTAAAAAATCGAAAGCCTTCAGACAAACGACATATCCATCCCGTTTACATGGCCTCCCAAAACCGGATTTCGTAAGCCGATTTCCCAATTCCGCTTTTGGTTGGTCATGTAAACACTCCAAAATCGATTATGGAAATCCGCTTCTCTAAAGCGGTTTTCCAGTTCCACAATCGAGTTTCGTGCCCGTGCAACCGGTTTTGAAGCGATCTTGGCTTGTCAGATTGTGTTTTCTTGTTATGAATTTTTGGCACATATCGACAGAGTGATATTTTCTAATGTGAAATAAAAATATAAATATTAGTGTGAGCATGAATCTTCGTATTGAAATAAAGAAAAAATAGCGATTGTGCGGAATAAATCAGGAACTGAATCAGCTGTTTTTCAACCGCCATATTAGGTGGGCTAAGAAATTCGATTCAGGCTATGCCATGTAAACACGACAGCGAAAAACGGTTTTCACCTTCCGGACGATGTGTTGCACGTAAATGTAGTGAGAGGGGAGACCAGGGGAATGGCGCCACCTTAAAGGAAACCAGTTTTTTTTTTACCTTATTGAAGGTGCGTAGAATGAGTGATGTTTGTGAATCCTTACCCCCAGTAGCGTTACATCATGTATAATTTAGGCTGGGCACCGTCCGCATTAATCCATGTAAGAGATGCATTTTTATTGTGTTAACGAAATTGGTTCCCCATTTTGCTTGTTTTCTATCTGAATAAACAAGTTTAAGTTCAGCATAATCCGTAAGTTGCCTATAAATTGTAGTTTTAGAGCACCTTCCTTCTTTTATTTAATATTGTTCTGCACAAGTGCTGAGAACTAGTTCAGATGCAATTTTTTCTTATATCTAAATTCCGTTGCGCCATAAATGTTTTCTTAGCCACCTTTCTAAGATAATTTCAGTTGCGGTGGCTTGCTTATTAATGTCTGTGTATTAACGTATATTGATGTATATTGACCACTGTAGTATTAACTCCCTTTTATTGAAGTAATTTGAAACGAGTCATTTCCCACTTTTCGCCAGGGAACAAGGTACATAGGAGGGAGTAACCGGAAGTTCACACGGACCTGATTTGCTAATTTTAGTGATGAAACAAGGCTCTTGTTACGTACAGTGGTCTACTTTTAAAGTACATACATCTGGCGTTTGAAGAGTAGATCAGATTGCCATACAGGGTCATACGCTTCCTCTATATCGAGGGGCGCATAAAAGGGCATATTTACGGGAAATGAGGTGGCGAGAAAGGAAGTGGTTGAGGTGTAGAAGCTTTTCATTGGAGGAGAAGTTGCGGCGAAATCCACACTGGTAATCAGGGAGAAGCTGATTTGGTTCATGAGGTGATGGATGCATCGGGAGAGGATGCGGTCGAAAATTTTACTAAACACTGAGGTGAAGGAGAGGGGTAGTACAACGAGGTATTAAAGGGGTATTTGTGTGGATTTTGAAGATTATCCATAGTTGAGAATAGTGTCCTCTGGAGAGGGTAGTGGTGTAAGGATTGCTAAGGTGAGCAGAGAAGAGAGGTTCATTCTTCGAGTTGTCGTTAGGTAGCGCAGTCGTGATCAGGAAAGGTGATGTTTTTATTGTGGAGTACTCGTTTTGTGTCATGTACTGTATCGGTGAGTTTAATTCTGTTTACGGTATGTTGTTCAAGAAATGAAGCTGGAAGCAAACAGTGGGATACTGGTGTTGATGCATTGCTGGATGTCAGAGGACAAGGGGTAATCAAAGTTTAGAACATCAGGGATAGGGAAAGTGTCAGATAGGCTGCAAAGTGCTCAGCTTTGCTAAGACTGTCAGGGAAGGGGTGGTTATTGTGGAGGAGCGGATAGTGAGGGATCATGGCTTTACCTGTGATCGATAGAAAACACTTCTAATGTGTTGCTGTGTTTGCCAGTGGCGAGTGAATGTATCTGAGTCACAAGTCTGCAAGAAGGAGCAGTAGATGTGACAGAACCCTAGTAGGAGTAGGACGGCCTGAGGGGGAAAGGTGGAGTGTTGAGATAGGAATATGAGCGCATATAGCGTCTGACAAGTTCTATTTCAAGAAGGGTGTAGCGTTAGGGATGAAATCAGGTTGCAAGATGTTTAAGCCTTCAGTCTGTATAGCAATGGAATTCTGGTATGCATTCAAGTTAGTACTTGAATCAGTCGTGGACGGATATTGAGATGGAATGCATGGGGATGACATAGATTGTAGGAGATGGTGAGGAGGACAGGTGGGTGGCCACTTCCAACTGGATCAGTGAGGTGTACAAGAAAGTTGGGGCATGTAAGGATGACGTTTGCAGTGGTGTTGAATTAAGATAGGGTGCTCAGTGTATTAGGGACAATTGCACCTTGGAGGGAAGTAGTAAACTGACACCAGATATATAAAGACCAGAAGTTACTTCTAACAGTATTCAAATTATGCATGATCCTGAGTGAAGCTCCTATCTAACCCCACACATAGAATGAAGCTCTCCTATAAGGATAAGAAAAACTAAGACCTTCACCGGCTAGGTCGGAACCAGAAACCCGCCGAATCTCACACAAACCGACATAACTTCTGCCAGCGTAGAGGTAGCTAGAGGTTCTATTGAAAAGCAAACTTCTTCCCGAGATCACGCATACCCAGGCGAAGTCATTCATTCTTGTACATAAACACAGAAGTTTCCTGCATCTACACACAAATAATTGACACTTTGATCTGATGAGATTGAGACGAACTCTCATGCCTCGCAGCACCTAAAGTAAACAATATGACTACCAAGATCGAAAAAGGATATCCGTAAATGGCGCGTTCCCAAATGTTCAAATCTTTATATAGCTTATGGGACTTAACTACGGGGTCATCAGTCCCTAAACTTACAAACTACTTATGAACTAGCTAATACTAAAGACGGCAGAAACATCCATGCTTGAGGGGGGATTCGAACCCCCGACGGGGAACGGCCCCCCGCATCGTAGCATAGCGCCTCAATGCGCTCGGCCGCTCCGCCGCGGCGTGGCTTTCCCCCGATGGATGACGAACTTCACTCTTTATAGTATGTTTTCACGATACGACTGCAACCAGTCGTATCTTTTAACACTGCTCAAGATTATATTTCTTTTAGAAACTGATTAGTGACATGACTCGTAACAGAATTCGTAACTGGCCAGTGACATGATTCGTAACAGTGAAAGGAAGTTAGTCCACCGCTCTTCTGACGTAATAGGCGGAAAACCAATCAGAGAATCGTTTTACAGAAACGTTGCCCCCGTCCCTCACAAATCACGAAAATAAACTGAAGTATTCCACTACTTGAGGGGAGTGAGAAACAAAGCGAGTCTCTGAAAGACACTGCCCTTTTACCCTTTGGGCCCACTTTAGGTTACGGTAGTAACACTAAAAGTGGGCCTTATCAATCGTCTTTCGACAGCTCGAAATTTAAATGAAAATAACGGCTTAACTATTCATCACACACGGAAACTGAATAACCCAATTTGTAGAGGAGAAAATTCTCTACAACTTTGCTCTCTTATGTTTTTTTCGTATCTCGTAGCGTTTCAAAGATATTTGCAAAAATAACGGCGATTTTGGTATGTTTGTATGTCTGTCTGTCCGTAAAGTGTTCCCTGTTTTTAAGACGAACCGTTCAACCGATTAGCACCAAATTTTACAGACATGATTGTAGGCCGCCAGAGACCGGAACCTCCCTTTTTCAAATTTTTCGGACAAAAAATACGGTAGTAAAACCAAAAACTGCCGTTTGTAATATAATTGTAATTGCAAACGAACCGTTCATCTGACACGAAAATCGAATAACCTAATTGGTAGAGGAGAAAATTCTCTACAACTTAGGCCCCTTATGTTTTTTTCATATCTCGTAACGTTTGAGACCTATTTGCAAAAATAACGGATATTTGACACCCTCCATTGAATTAATGAAAACCAGCCGTTCGGAGATGTCACGTGACATTCCTCGCGTATTTAATGATTTTCTTATTGTAACTTAACGATAAATGATAATCTAATGTCTACAAATGTCATATTAACATCAGTTAACAACGGCCATGATTAGTATGAGATTAAAGAACATCGGTTTTGATTTATAGCCGTAGCGTAGTGGGAAAGGTGCTGGACTGTGACGCGAAAGGTCGGTGGTTCGAAATCCGCCACTACTTAATTTTTCTTTCCTAAAAGGGTTTCAGACACTCTTATTAACTAATTTATTATTATTTAGATTATTATTTTGGTCCAAAATGTTTGCAAAAACTTATAAAACTACAAATCTAAAGTGGGCCGTAAAACACGTCAGTGCGATTTCTTCAGTGGATTGAATTTTAACCGGTGACCGCCAGCACAGCAGTCTGCGACGCTAACCACTGCACCAAGCGTTCTGAAGACTCGCGGCAATATGAGTAGATGGACATAGTACGAAGGTGGAAACAATACCTCCAGCAACGGTATTTAGGAAATAAGGAAGTGTGGCGCGCCGAATGACCCCGTGGTCATGCAATGTAATGGGCGGCCGATCTCGTCGCAGATTCGTATCCTCCCTCTGGCATGGGTATGTGTGTTGTCCTTAGTGTAAGTAGTTTGGAAGTCTAGGGACTGATGACCGCCGCGGTTGAGTGACCGAGTGGTCGCCGGGCGCCGTGGCTCAGCGCGCCCGGTCAGAGGGCTCAACGCCCTCTGTAATAAAAAAGCTGAGCCAACAACACACCGAACATGAACGAACACAAACGATCAGCGTCCGCAACGAAGAGAACTACCCATAGAACAAAAAAAAAAAAAAAAAAAAAAAAAAAAAAAAAAAAGTGGTCTAAGGCGGCTCGCTGCGGAGCGGGCGGTTGCTCGCCGTGGAGGTTCGAGTCCTCCCTGGGGCATGGGAGTGTGTGTTGTCCTTAGGTTAGTTTACTTTAGTTTAAGTAGTTTGTAAGCTACCGACTGATGACCACGCAGTTTGGTCCGATATTTTGTGTCCCAACTTCGTCGCCGCTTTCGTGTCCCAGCCTCGTCGTAGGTGTCGGTGGCCGAGTGGAACGAGACCGACACGCTGGTGCAGGTACGGAGGGGAGCAGCCAGAAACTATAAACACTCGAGTAAATTAGAAAGATATATATTGCTCAGAATGAAACAATACTTAACTTTTACATAGTACTGCAGAATGTTGATACATAGTTGTTAGAGGCCTGCCTAGTGCCTGTACAATAGCAAAGTCTTCACTCGTGCCTATCTGATTACGAAGGTCCTAACTCGTTGCTATCTCAGTCCGAAGTGCCCGATGTCCTTCAGTGGTGGCCACGAGCGGCGTTGTCGCAGAGGGCGCTCGTGGCTGTCGTCGTGAGAACGCCGCGCCGTGCGTGCATGGCGGCGCGCGGCGAAAGTAGGTGGCGCGCACTTTGTACTTGTGCGACACCACACCCCTCCCCCCCAAACCGCCGCGCCGTCGTGGCGTAGGGCTGAGGGCCACGGCGACGGCACTGGGAGGAGGGCCTGAGCGGGGGCGTTACTGGTGGGACGGGCGTCGTAGCTGAGGCCGGGATCGAGACGCCGTCCGCGCCCCGGCATCCGCCTTGCGATCCTCCAGGGAACCCGCCGAAACCTGGGGAAGGGCGCCCGCCCCCGCCCAGAGGGAGCAGGTCATCTTCTTCTGAGGTGCGTGGCCCAGGCTGGGGGGGCCCGCACGGTCCCGGAGTCCCTCTCGGTGACGCTGTCATCTGCGGCAGCGACAGCGGCGGCGACGACTGCGTCGGATGTACGTCGACGTCCATAGGGATCTCGTAGTCCGGGGACGAACGATGTGGTTGTGCTCCCTGGCGGTGAACTGGGTCTGGAATCAAGAAACCGGAGACAGGATCGCGCGGTCTGTGCAGGCGCAATTGGTTTGCGTGGCGCCGCAGCTCCGACCCTGTGGAAGAACGTACAATAAACATATTGCGCCCAAGCACGCGTTGAATGGTGCCCGGCAACCATGTCTTCTTGTTTCCAGCAAACACCCTGTACAGCACCGGCGTGGAAACCTGAAAACGCGTAGCGCCATACGAACCGACTCGGTGCGTGGGAGGCTGCAGCAGGTGAAGGAGAGTGCGGTGACGGCGGCCGTGTAGCAGCTCGGCAGGAGACGGGCCGTCACGTGGCATGCACCGATACGTAGACAGGAAAATTTGAAGAGCTTGCTGCCTGGAGTGCTGACCTTTCATCTTCTCCATGTGAGACTTGAATGTTCGAACGAAACGTTCTGCTTCACCATTGGACTGAGGGTGAAAAGGTGCAGTGGTGATATGCTGAATGCCATTCACACGACAAAACTGTTGAAATTCCGCACTAACAAACTGAGGTCCATTGTCACTGACGATAGTTTCAGGCAAGCCTTCGATGCAAAACACTGATGTTAAGGCACTGATTGTACTAGACGCCGTCGTTGAGTTCATGGCAATCACGAAAGGAAACTTGCTGAAAGCGTCTACAACAATTAACCAGCGCGTATTCCAGAAAGGTCCGGCAAAGTCAATATGTAAACGTTGCCATGGTCCCTTGGGGCGTGGCCAGTCTGAGAAACGTTGCGGAGGAGCTGCCTGATGCTCCGCACAAACAGTACCCTGTGACGTCATGTTCTCTATCTGAGCGTCCATACCAACCCAGGTACAATGACGTCTGGCCAGTTGCTTTGTCCTAACAATACCCCAATGTCCTTGATGCAGGAGGCGTAACACTTCTCGTTGCAGGGAACGAGGAACAATCACTCTTGCTTGGTCGTTGTCGGTATGCAACAACAGTACACCCTGACTTAAAGATAATGCATGACGTTGTGCAAAATAACGTCGAACCAGAGGCCTTTGAATGTCTTTGGCTCTGGCAGGCCACCCTGAGCGAACAAAACGTGCTACCACACTTAGGTCTGCATCCGCAGCTGTTTCCTGTGCAACCCGACGAGAGTTCAAAGGAAAGTCTGCGACAGCGGAAGCATCTCTGGAGTCTATCTGACAACATGCCATTTCCGAAGAATCAAACGACACATCCTGGCCAACCGGAAGTCGGGAAAGTGTGTCCGCGTTGGCATGTTTAGTGGTAGGTCGGTACAAAATCTCATACTGATAATTAGACAATATCAAGGACCATCTCTGAAGCTTTTGTGCCGTTCGTGGCGGAATTGGCTTTGTGGGTGAGAACAACGACGTGAGAGGCTTGTGGTCTGTCAACAAATAGAATTTTCTGCCATACAGATAATGATGAAACTTTGTGACGCCGTAAATGATTGCTAAGGCCTCCTTTTCTATCTGACTGTAATTCTGTTGCGTCGGCGTCAGTAGCTTGGATGCAAAGGCAATAGGACGATCGTGACATCCAATACGATGTGAGATTACAGCGCCGAGACCGTACGATGAGGCGTCAACTGCTAACACTACAGGCTTCTGGGGGTCAAAGGGAATCAAACATGCATCACTGAGTAGTGCAGACTTTAGTTTGTCAAAGGCAACTTGGCAATCTTTGGACCATACAAATGGAACATTCTTCCTACGTAAGTGATGCAGAGGAGCTGCAATCTGAGAGGCATTGGGAATAAATCGGAAATAATAGTTCAGCTTCCCCATTACTGCTTGCAATTCATGCACATTCTTAGGAGGAGGCATATCTTTGATTGCTCTAAGATGTGACTGTAAGGGATGAATTCCTTGGGCATTAATCACATGGCCTAGGTACTCTATTTCAGTTTGAAAAAACGAACACTTTGCTTTATTGCAACGTAGACCTGCTGCAGTCAACACTTTGAAAAGGCACTCCAGGTTTGCTAAATGTTCTTCAACTGTACGTCCGGATACCACAATATCATCTAAATAGTTCGAACAACACGGTACAGAAACTGTCAGCTGTTCCAAAAAGCGCTGAAAAATAGCGGGAGCGGAAGAACTGCCAAAGGGTAGGCGTTGAAATTGAAAAAGGCCCATGTGAGTATTAATGACGAAAAACTTTTTTGACTCGTCATCAAGTGGAATTTGTAAGTATGCCTCTGCTAAATCAATCTTAGAAAAGAAGCGAGACTGTCCTAATTTGTCCATCAGTTCATCAGGTCTGGGCAGGGGGTAAGTGTCTACAATTGTTTGACTGTTGACAGTTGATTTGAAGTCCGCACAGAGACGAAGTTTTCCTGACGGCTTGGGTATAATTACTATAGGCGAGGCCCACTGACTCGCAGAAACAGGAGAAATCACCCCACTATCTTGCCAACGTTTAAGTTCTTCGGCAACTGTATCACGCAAGGCGATAGGCACTGGTCTAGCTTTACGAAACTTTGGAACTGCAGATTCTTTTAAAGTCACATGTGCCACGAAGTCTTTTGCACAACCTAGTTCCGGTGAAAACAAGTCACTGTATTTGTCACACAATGCATTGATTTTATCCTGAGGCACTATTGACGAAATTTGAAGCACATCTCTTTGAATTGATAAACCAAACAAGTCAAAAGCATCTAGTCCAAAAATGTTCTGCGTAGATTTGGCCTGAAGAACAACAAAAGCAACTGTTTTCGTAACACCTTGAAAAGAGGCAGGCATGCTACACGTTCCTAGTACGGGAATATTTTCACCTGTATAAGCTGTTAACACTTGCTGTGACGGCGACAATTTTGGCGAACCCAGAAGTTCATAAGTATCTTTATTAATTAATGTAACAGCGGAACCAGTATCAAGCTGAAATTGCACAGTCTTATTTTCTATAGAGAGAGTAACAAACAGCTTGTGCTTCTGGCGCACGACCGGTGCGCGAATGTGGGCAACGTCTAATACATATTGTTTTCTGCGCTTGCGCGGGTTGCGTGCGGTAGGAAGCGGCGCATACTCGGCACACAGCGGATTAACCACACTGTCACTAGATGACACTACCGCCGGATCGGCGTCCGCGCAATGCGAGGCTACTGCACTAAAATTACTTTGAGTAGCTACACCAATTCTACTGTCACTAGCTACACAGTACGGGGCACTATTACAATTAGAAGTTGCAGAAGGCACTATTTTCACTACAGGAATGCACTGTTCATAGCCATTTTGCTTGTCCCGAACCCTTTTCCGTTGCACTATTTTACGCGCTCGTCGGCGCTTGCTACGTGGTGCACTATATAGATTTGCCATAGGCGCAGAACTATTTTCTTGAGATTGAGAACCAACTAAAGCACTGTTCAATTCCACAGCCCGTATTACATTGACAGAATGAACTGTTCTCGCACTTTGCGAAGCACTGTTTCTAACGTTACTGTTCTTTGAGTTTTTAATTTGCATACACACAGACTGCACATGTCCTGATTTGCCACATTGATAACAGGTTGCGTTGCGACTAGGGCAATGAGCACGCTTGTGGCGAGACACACACTGGGGGCAAGATTTACGTACATTTTTCTGAAATGAGCGTTGGCGCCCGTTATTCAAATTACTGTTTCTAACACGACGGGGCGACCTTTGCGTCGCACTTTTACACTGGCTACTGTTCACTGTCAGTTCAGCACGGCCTGTAGAATTTAAAGAATCACAAGTGCTATACTGAGAACTACGGCTAGGAAAGCGTCCGTTACGGCGCACTGAATTTACACTATGGCTTTGCATTTCTACATCAGCTAAGTCAAAAGTATCATGCGCTTCTATAAGCTGCAGTACACTGTCTAAGGAGGGGTCAGACTGTTTCAGAATTGCTGCTCTAATTCTGGGGTCCTGAATGTTCTGCGTAATTGCGTCCCTCAACATCACATCACTATACGAAAGTCCACAAGAGCAAGTAAATTTACATTGTCGGGTTAAGCCCTTCAGTTCCGTAATCCACTCCTGGTGTGACTGCTGCGGTAATTTTTTAAGTCTGAAAAATCGGTATCGTGCAGCGGCTACAAGAACTTTTCTCTCATAATGAGCATTCAGTGCATCTACAATTTGTTCGAAGTCTACATCACGAGGAGATGCGAGAGGGAAAAGTTTTTGCAATAGTACGAAAGTCTGGGGGCCCACAATCGATAAGAAAAGGTTCTTCACTCTCTGACCTGTAATTTGATGAGCCGCGACGAGTTCTTGAAACTGCGCGAAATAGTCGCTCCATTCTTCCTCACGTTCGTTGTACTGGCGGAACGTCGGAAGCGGTGCGGCGGCAGGTGTGGGCTGCTGATGTGACGACTGTTGTTGTTGGTGAGCAGCCTGTGTCGTCAACTGCGACACGGCCTGGAGAAGCTGGGTAATTTGCGCCGTCTGTAACTGAATAATTTCCATTAAGTTTGGGTTCGGGGTAGTGGCCATGCTGACCGATTAGGCGCCGCGTATACAAGTAACTTATAACAAAACACAAATGCAATATGAAAGAGGACGCTCTGCAACAAAAAAAGTCCACAAAACACGTAACAAAATATCTTCCCCCAAAATTCTTATATTAAGGGTGGGTGGGCGGGAGCAATTTCTGCGTGCTCCGACTGCTGCTGTCTGTCTGCTGCAAGCGGGCTGGTCCAAGGTTCTATCACTCCTCGTCGCCACTTTTGTGTCCCAACTTCGTCGCCGCTTTCGTGTCCCAGCCTCGTCGTAGGTGTCGGTGGCCGAGTGGAACGAGACCGACACGCTGGTGCAGGTACGGAGGGGAGCAGCCAGAAACTATAAACACTCGAGTAAATTAGAAAGATATATATTGCTCAGAATGAAACAATACTTAACTTTTACATAGTACTGCAGAATGTTGATACATAGTTGTTAGAGGCCTGCCTAGTGCCTGTACAATAGCAAAGTCTTCACTCGTGCCTATCTGATTACGAAGGTCCTAACTCGTTGCTATCTCAGTCCGAAGTGCCCGATGTCCTTCAGTGGTGGCCACGAGCGGCGTTGTCGCAGAGGGCGCTCGTGGCTGTCGTCGTGAGAACGCCGCGCCGTGCGTGCATGGCGGCGCGCGGCGAAAGTAGGTGGCGCGCACTTTGTACTTGTGCGACACCACACGATAGATTTACAAAAATTTGCATTTTTGACTGATGACCATAGCAGTTTGGTCCAATAGGTTTAGAAACATTTACGCATTTGAAATAATTAAGATTTGGAACTGGAGAATATTGCGGAAGTCGATCTGGCTGCAAAAGGAGACTATATCCTGCGTGATGAGTTCGATCTTGTAGTCAGGCAGCTAAAATCTGCAAAATCCACTGGAGTTGATGATACTTACGTTCCGTATCGAGTCTAACACAAGATTTTCAATAATTTGCGGCTGATATTTTGTTGTCATTTTAAAAGCTGTGTGTGTGTTGTTTAATCTTGAACCCATCAGACAACAAATTGTTCGTTAACACAGTAATTTTGTTTAATTATGGGCCTGATATTGATGTATATACTGTTAAATAAGAAACAGTGCATTAAACTGATTATATGCGCAACGGATCTTTTAACAAAACAGCTGTGGCAAGTCACCATATGAAACAGACACTGACTATATTCAAAAATTTGACTGCGAGAAATATATTAAAACCCACAAACCACTTTGTTAATGTTTGACTGCGAGAATTTTATGCAGACCAGTACCTGATTATTGAAATTTAGTATCATAATCAATTAACTGTAGTGTTGCATAACAATCGTTTACTATGGCACAAATAACGAAATCTGTTCAACAAGATTACCAAAATAAATACTGCACTTTAAATCCACAAATAACTAATTATCAAATGAAGGAAGTAGGTTAATCTTCTAACAACGTAAATGAAACAGGAAAGAAAGGTCAACTTTGTTACTTATTATTAATAATCACCATTACATTACCTACATAATACAACTTTTTATAATGACATTAAATGAAATTACCTTCATTCCAGCGGTTTTACAACGAAAAAAAATACAATATATATTCCAAATACAATCAAATCAACTTGCTGGCACAGCAGCCTCTGCTCTACATCGGAGCCATACACACAACTCAACCGCTCTCTAAGCGAGCTAAACCACAAGTCCCACTCACTCTCTGCGCGAGCTACAATGCTATCCAATACATGAGCTTTGCCAAAGATGAAACTTCACAGAGTTAAGTACACATATCGATACACACAGTAGAAGCAACATTATACATTTTCTTGCAAGCAAGTTACTCGACAAGAAACAGGAGGCACAATGTTAGACATTTTCTTATAAATTTTTTTATGGACACGTTTCAGTTTGCTAAAAAGAATACTTCAGTTGTGCAAGGACTGTCCAGTTTCTGGCAAATCAGAAGACGGATTGAGTAATGGACCTCAGCGCATTCGCATAGCACGTGTGCTTCCTCCGGCAGTAGGCCCCGCTTTTGCATATTGGTCTTGCATTTTGGTACTCCCCTCCCCCCAACCCCCAGTACTATTGTTGGTTCGCCATACAGCGTAGGGCTGATCGACACCAGAAGGTAGTTCCTCTGGAATCTGAGGATCACAGATTCTGAGATGGCTCCTCCATTTTGCGATTGTAGTTGCTTTTGGTGTTGCTTCCAAGACCAGCGTTCTACTCACGAGAATTTACCGAGACTTGAGGAAAATGGAGCTCGCTGGTGTCCAAACATTGGATAACGGGTGTTTGTCTTCTTTTTTAGTATCTCTAGGTTTGCTACAATCTCCATTCAGATACGTGGAGGAGCTGTACCAACAAGTTGGTATGGTTTTTCTACTGGTGTTGGCTTCAGACATCCCTGCACAATCCTGGCCGCTTAATTAACTGCTACATCTACGTGCTGTGTATGTTCAGAGTCGCTACATAGTGTTCCAGCGTTCTCCGCTGCAGTGGGACACAAAGCAGTAGCCGAAATCCTCAGAGTACGTCAGTTATCACTCCAGGTCCTGCTAGTTAGCTTTGCAGCACATTATTGGAAGGAAGGAAGCTTAGGGTTTAACGTCCCGTCGTCAGCTAGGTCATTAGAGACGGAGCTTACGCTCGGAGTTTTGGGTAAGGATGAGGAAGGAAATCGGCCGTGCCCTTTGAAAGCAACCATTCCGGCATTTGCCTGGACGTATTTAGGGAAATCACGGGAAACCTAAATCTGTATGGCCGGAGGTGGATTTGAACCACCATCCCGAATGCGAGTCCAGTGCGTTACCACTGCGCCAACCCGAGCACATTACTGCGAGCACTGACTTCTCCTGGGTATTTATACAATGTTGTATGAATGTCAACGTACGGCCCAGAGTAATTCCTAAGTATTCTGCCGTCGGACAAAAATTAGGTTGTTTACCCCTCCACTTAATGTTTAGTTCTCTACAAGATTGTCTGTAGTTGAGGTGCAAAATGGAACTTTCATCTCGCTCGGATTTGGTTTCAGATGGTTGGCGTCTCAGTAGGCTGAGAGTTCTTCCGACGCCCTATCATCCTCTCTTCAACCTCCTCGATACGCGACCCCTGGACAGTCAATGCCAAATCGTATACGTTAATAAAATTGTTGGTAAAATTTGGCATAGATTGGTTCTTAGTACAGATGTTACAGAGACCTGTTCAGACTATTCCTCGCTGCGGCAAGCCTTCCTTCCGATTTCTCAATCTACTGTTTTTTCCTAGTAGGCTGACACAGAATCTTCTGCTATGTACGAGGCGCGTCCAGAAAGTAAGTTCCGTTTCAATTTATCTCCGCTGCAGCTCTGCGATTGCAGTTCCGCACATGCGCTGTAGACGATGTGTATCAAGGAGAAGAACGTGCGCCATTTGGAGATCGCTGTCAGTTACGTACGCTTTGTTGTGCTTGTTTGAAATGTCGGCGTTGATTGAAAATCCTGCAGCGTGTGAAATCAGGTCGGTGATCCGCTTTCTGAATGCGAGGAAAGTGACACCAAGTGAAATTTATCGGCAAATTTGCGATGTTTACGGACCAAATGCGATGAGTGATTCGATGGTGAGAAAATGTGTCCGACAGTTCAATGGCGGGCGTAGTGATGTGCACGATGAAGAACGAAGTGGGCGTCCTCCTTTGGTTACAGAAGAACTGGTTCACGCGATAGATGACAAGATCCAGGAAAACCGTAGGTTTAAGTGCTCTCGCTATGGACGACGAGCTGAAAGAACTGTTTCCAACTGGTTGAAGACACATGCAGCAGATTTCTATGAAGAAGGTATACAAAACCTGGTGCCACGCTTTGACAAATGCCTGCAAAATTTCGGCAGCAATGTGGAAAACTAGTTTAAGAGTTGTAGAATTTTGTGCAATAAAAATTTCTTCTGTATCTGTGTACAATTTCATTTTATTACCAAACGGAACTTACTTTCTGGGCGCGCATCGCAAAAAGTTTTTCAGTGACAAAGTCAGATGGTAGACCTTTGTCAGACAGTACATCTTACTCAGTATGAATCTATGATTTACAGTGTCATATGCTGCAGTCAGATAAATGAAAACGGTGCTTATGATTTTCTTTCTCTCATAGCCATCATCAATGTATTGAGTAAGCTTAAGGACTTTGACCGCAGCATGATTTGCCGCGCAGAATGATCGCGTGGTCTAAGGCGCCATGCTAAGGACTGGGCGGCCGCTAGCGCCGAAGTTCGAGTACTTCCTCGGGCATATGTGTGTTTGTTGTATTTAGCGTAGGTTATTTTAAATAGTTTGTGAGCCTATGGACTGATGACCACAGTAGTTTGGTCACATCGATGTACAAAGATTTGATTTCAAGCAGCATGCTTTCCCAGGACTAAATTCTGCCTGCTGACAGAAGAAACGCTCTTCTAGTATTTATCCGATGTAGCTAAGCACCAGTCATTCTAGATGCTCCAAAGCATGACGCAGGACCATAGCGAGAAATTTTGGGGAGAATTTGGTTTTTTTTTCAGGTTTTAGTAGTGCAGCCACTCGAGCATTCCTCATCTTTGGTATTTGCATGTCTCAACACAAGCATTCATCAATTTTACCAACCATACGAGTGTTTTTGGGCCAAAGGTTTTAATCTTCTCACCCAATCCTTCCACTTTATTTGGCTTCATATTCGTAATGGTTGATTTCTGTTCTGAATTTATGGAGATTACCACCTGCACAACCTACGAAGCTTTCAAGAGGAAGGCCTAAAGAAAGAAGAAAAAATGGCCTCACAGAAATGACCACGCGGTCTTAGGCGGCGCATCACGGATATTTCGGCCACTCCCGTCCGAGATTCGAGTCCTCCCACAGTCATGGGTATGTGTGTTACCCTTAGCATAAGTTATTTCAAGGAATGTAATATACGTTGTCTGTTCGTTCGGACATGTGCGAAACAACGGACACCACATATATGTAACTTACACAATATGCCGATGACGGGCAATGAACCTTTCTTCCAGTGCGGACCCACTCCTAGGCCTATACTCTTACGGAAATCACTTAACAAAACTATGAATTTGAATGATAATGAGCAACGTAAAGTTGAGAATGTGTATCTAACGAGGATCTTACTTGAGTAATCCGTGCAGGTCTGGTGGTTGCTGTGTGCCTCATGGTGGAGGGGTCAACGAAATTGCCTAGAAAGCAGGAGACCCGTGTTAGAATGTCGGCTGGGTACAGATTTTCAAATTGGCTCATTCGCAGTTAATGTCATACATTCCCTGAATATGGTTGTAACAAAATGTTCAAATGTTTGTAAATCTATCGGACCAAACTGCGTGGTCATCAGTCCGTAGCTTACAAACTACTTAAACCTAGGTAAACTAACCTAAGGACAACACACACACCCATGCCCCAGGGAGGACTCGAACCTCCATGACGAGCAACCGCGCGCTCCGCAGCGACACGCTTTAGACCGCTTTTTTTTTTTTTTTTTTTTTTTTTTCCTACTCTTTACTTGGGTATCTGCAGTGGGCAATTATGCAAGTAAAACTAAAATTTTATGTGCCTCTTAGTAGCATTAAAATAAACTTCTTTCATCTTCTATCATATAATGTAGAACTGAACGTTTTTCCTACGAACTTAGTACTCCTTGCTCGGTATTAATTTCTCCCTTTCTCTTCTGCAAGGAGCCACAAACAAAAATCTATTTCCCGTATTCTACGGTTTGATAAAACAGAAAAAAGGTAAGCAAAACTAAACATGTACTTCCCTTAAAATGAAAATAACTTTAAATACCTGTCAACGGTATATGGTTTCTATATTTCTCAAGTTACATTTAATCGTCAGACAAAGCGTTTTCAGGGTTCTACTGAGGCCTTCACGGCTACCGTAGCGGCCTCGGGGCTCACGGAGTCCCCACCGTACTTCACCCTCAGCAGCAATCCCCTACTTAGCTTTTATCCAACACATTGCCACTATGCCATTATGAAATCCTTATCCTATGCCTTGTCTTTCGAAAAGAATTTTTAACATATTTCCGTAATTCTTCTTGTGATTTTTTTTCCTAAATATTTTATAATATTCCTCCTGCATATATTGTCTATATTCCACTATACAGTCCTTCCCTTTCTTGTTAATTACATAATTAATGTAATTTCCATATATCCATAATAACACGTTATTCTTCTGCGGGGGGAAAACTATTTCCTCTGGAAAGAATAAGTTGTTCAAGGTGATTTCCCGTCCATCACTCCGTTTGATATAGGCGGCCCTGCTCCGTGCTATCTTTCCATATATCTGCGTATCCTTCACATAAGAAGCGATGTCTCAACAAATCAACATTTCCGCACTTTGAGCATACGTTAGTTGTTCTTCGTCCTATGGAATATAATTTTTCGTTGGTACTAACGATATTATTGATGACTTTGTACCACGCCGACTGAACTTCCGTTGTTAGTGTTGTATTGTTAATATTTTTCCATATTTTTTTCCAGTTTTTCTCAGGATATTTTAATTCCATCCTGTTGCGGATTGTAGTTGATTGTAGTCCATTCATTATATGTTGGCCTTTCCATTTGTTCTTATCCCCGATGATACCTCTCATATAGCTTATTTCAAGGTAGAACATTTGTATGTACTTCAAATTGTCGTGTATTCTTCCGACATTTACTGGAGGCGACATGCAAACGGGCTTAAGCAGGTCAAATAAAGCAGCATTGATGCTATCGGGATGATTATCGATTAGTTGCAAGGTCCGTTTGATGAAGAGGGCCTTACTTTTTTTCTCAACATCTGTTAGTCCTAGTCCACCCTTCTCACTTTTCAAAGTTATTACATCCCGTGCTACTCTGAATATATGACCTTGCCATACATAATTGCAAATTGTACGCATAATAGTTTTTGCTATATCTCTGGGAACCGGTAATATCTGACCGACATATGTGGCTTTCGCGAGGATTGCACAATTTATGAGTTTTATCCGTTGTTTTAGATTCAAATCCCTTGTCAGATTTAATTTTAAGACACCTCGAATTTTGTCCAGTAGCTGTTTCCAATTTGAAGCTGCCGTTCTTAGTGGGCAACTGTAGAAGGTTACGCCTAATGCAGTATGATGCTCCACTCGCTTTGCCCATGTCAGCTGCACATCATCGAGACTCTGCAAATTTAAGAAAGAACTCTTGGTCTCGTTTAGTTTCGCGCCCGTTGCGTCACAGTAAATCCGCAAGTGTTCTGTCAGCTGGACATTGTCTGCATCGCTTCTTATGATGACGCCGACATCGTCCGCGTATGCGTTACTCACTGGTTTTATTCCACGAATAGTTATGCCCTCTAAAGTGGAATGCAGAATTCGTAAGAGGGGTTCTACGGAAACGACGAATAAAACCATTGATAATGGACTGCCTTGTGGTACTCCATTTATAATTTTGATGTCTTTGGTATATTGGCCATTAATAGAGATCCTAGTGGTTATTGCCGTTATAAAGTTCCGTATTACAGTCAAGCTTTTCTCATGAAAACCAATATATTTCAAGGTATGATACAGATATTCGTGGTTTACCCTGTCGAATGCTTTTGCGAAGTCTATGAAGGCTAGGCCGCCTTTCGCCGACGAAGTCGAAAATATTGCAATTATGTCTCTATATTCACATACCGTCTTAAATATGCTCCTTCGAGGAAGGCAAGTCTGGTGGCTCCCAATTACATGTTCTAGAATAGGTCGCATCCTATCTTTGAGCACCCTCGCTATGATCTTATAATCGGCGTTCATTAAGCAGATGGGTCTCATTTTATCAAGTTCTTTCGTGTCTGTGGTTCTTCCTTTTGGTAGTAGTATAGTAACAGTTTCTTTGAAAGTATCAGGAATAACAACACCATTGAGGACCTCGTTAACCACTGAGGTAAATGCATCGCCTATTAAATGCCAAAATTTTGAATAAAATTCTACTGGCAGGCCGTCCGGGCCAGGAGACTTATTGCGTGGCGAAGATTTAAGAATTTCCGAAAGTCTTCGTTTGTTATATCTACAGTAAAATTTGAATTTTCTTCTTCAGTCACAAGGTTCCCTATTCCGGAGTTCTGCAGCAAAACTTGCGTTAAGTTCTCATTATTACCATTATTTTCGACATAAAGTTGATGGTAGTACCTATGAGCCTCGTTTAAAATATGCTTTTGTTCCGTCAGGATTTCGTTATCGTCCGTTCTGAGGCTGTTAATAAAAGTTTTCCTCCTGTTTTTTGCCATTTGTATTAAGTGGTAGATGGAGGCATTTTCGTCTTCCACTGTTGTCCTAGTGTGGGACTTTACCTTCAAACCCTCCAGCTGCGCCCTCTTAATACTGATCATCTTGGATTTAGTTCTCTTTATATCAAGAAGAACCTCTTGTGACATAGGTTGTTCATATAGTTCTCGAAGACAGGTGTAATAAAACTCCATTGTTGTCCTTGACCATCTTGCTCGCTCTTTCCCATATGCGATTAATGTTGAACGTAATCTTTTCTTCGCGACCGAAGTCCACCATTCAATGTGGGTTCGGTATTTAGCTCGGTTTCTTAAGACAGCCTGCCAAGTCTGTTGTATTTCTAAAGTTAAGGCTTGTTCTGCGAGCATGCTTATATTTAATTTCCAAAGCGGGCGGCCCCAGTATGTTTTTTGTCTTGTAAGGTTGATACTACATTTTACACCTAGGTGGTCAGAAAAGGCAGCGGGTATTACTTCAATTCCGCGTATTTTGGCCTCTAAGTTAGGAGTGACATACATCCTATCAATTCTACTTTGTGAGTCACGAGTAAAATATGTAAATTTGACAACTGTTGGATACTTTACTTCCCAAGCGTCTTTCCATTTCATCTGTTTGACCAATCCGTCCAATTCGCGAGAGAAATTAAAACTTGGCCGTTGATGCTTTTTATTTAAGACGCAATTCCAGTCTCCTCCTATTAAAATTTCTGCAGGGTTGTCCTTGAGGAGAAATAAAATGTCACTCTTAAAAAATTTTGCCCTCTCGTCCCTGGCATTATTTCCTGAGGGTGCATAAATATTTATAAAGGTGGTATTAAAATTTTTGCAGCTAATTCCCCTCCCTGATTCCAAAAGACATACGTTTGTAAGTTCCAATCCATCTTTGGCAAGTATCGCAGTTCCACAAGCTTTCTCAGTTGCGGTGTTTAAAATCTCTTTGTAGCCGGAAAGATAAAAATTCTTGATGTTAACTTCCTGTAAGAAAGCTACATCAGTATCGGACTGATATAAAAAATCTTTGAGGGCGGCTACCTTCGAAGAATTTTGAATTTTGTTTATGTTCAAAGTGGTAACGTTGTATGTGTATTCCACTTTGAAATTTACTTTACAAAAGAAGATAACCTTAGGGCAAACTTTCGTCTATTAATTTATTTCGTCTATTTTTTATCTTTCGTGAAAACTTTAAAATATCTTTCCTCAATCAGTGTAACACAACAAAAAATCATTCTCGTTCATGCGGTCCTTTCCGTGGATCTGACAAGTTAAAAATCGTTAATAGAAAACGTCTTCCTCACTCTCCTGGTCCGTGTCCATTCCGTCCGTCCGGTTCTCGACATCTTCCGCCCAATCACCCGTCTTTTCTGCTCCTCCACGACTAAGCCGGGATACGTCATCCATGTCAGGATTGTTTGTGTCAGGCGCAGTGTTCAATTTCTCTTGCGGTTCTGCAGCATGTGACGAACCCGTTGTTCTATCACTGCACTCGCAGACTTCTTCCTTGTGGGATACTCGTTCCTGTCTTCCTCTTTCTTGAATGTTTCTAAGCCGTTCCCTTAAAGAAGGGGCCAAGTTTTGTGCCGCTTCGCGTGCAATTCGCCTTTTCTTGTTCTTTTTACGCAACGATTTCGCCGATCTATTTGGAGAAGACCCTGGTGAGGTATCAGGGGATCCCGTAGGCGATCTCTGACATGGGGTCTGTTCCTTCGAGGGAGCGTCCTGAACGCCTCCGGTTTTGTCATCGGCATTTTGTATCACTAACTCTTGAAGCTGCGGTGTTGTCAGACTGTCGTGATCTTCTTCTCGTTCATAATTGTTTTTCTTTCCTGTGGTATCTGTCTTGTCACCTTGTTGTTTTGGCGACGTTTTGTGATTATTCCCTTGACTAAGTTTCCCTTGCATTTGAGACAATGACGCTATTTGGTCTTCAGCATGTGCAACCTCGGAAGAGTGCTCCGGGCGTTCAGCCTCGAGTAACGTATCTGCTACGTGTGAAGTGCTCGCAGTCACCTCAGGTACGAGCGTTTCGTCCTCAGTCGAGTGTCGATTTCCAGAGACGGGACTTCCTCGTCCGTTGTCTAGTTGCGCGTTCTCGCCGCCGGCCTCTTCCTGCCGCTGCTCCGCGGTGGTCAGTGGAACGGGGCCGCGGCTGTCTGCCGCGGCGGCGTATGTCAACTTCATACTCAACACCGGCCCCGGGACAGCCGCCTCGTTAGCCGGGATCTGCGGGACACGACGTCTAGGACACTCGCTTCGCACGTGATCAGGTGAATTACAGAGAGCACACGTCTTCGGCTGTCCATCGTAAATCACGAGGGCACGATATCCACCGATGTTTATAAAAGATGGTATGTCCCTCTCAAGTTCAATCTTAATTTGTCTCACTCCGTTCAACACGGGACACATGTATTGCTCAGACCATTTCTCGGCAACATTCGAAATAACCCGGCCATACGGTTGGAGGGCGATACTAATTTGTTCAGCTGGCATTTCGAACGGTAACTCGAATATTCTTACTGTTCTAAGACCAGCATGCGACACAAGAACGTCACTTACTCGTCCGTCTGAATGATTAAACTTCATTTTACCCCCACTTCTTTCGATAATTCGACAACATAAGTCAGCAGATCGTAATTTTGATATATATCGATTGTCAATTGTATTGTAATGACTGATGTCTGTATTTATAATCCTTGACTTAGTAGAAGTAAGACTGTCAGAAAGATTTCGATAAATTGAAAGAGGAAATGTTAAAAAACATCATTTTGTACCATCCAAAATTAAGGGAACCATTTCATTTAAGTGCTGACAGTAGTGACTATGGAAAAAAATTGCGAAAGAGTTTTTCCAGAAAACTTAACCGACCTGGAAAAAATTAACGTTGTAATTGGTACTTTGGCAGGGAATACCAAACGATGGGGGCTTAACTTTGATACTAATAATAAGACCTTTGACCAATTTAAAGCCAAATTTACGGAAGAGTATTGGTCGGAACAGAAACAAGACAGTTTGTGGCGTGATTTTGCCATGGCCAGATTGTATGAAGGCCAAGGCAAGAAACACAATCAAAGAATTTTGCGAAAACTGCTATCGCAAATTAACGCATTTAAGAAACCGTAGGTCAGAATCCGAAATAATATGAGAGCTGCGGAAAAAGCTTCCTGACGATTATAAAAGATATGAAGGGAGTAGCCAGCGAAGTTTCTCCACATTTCTGGAGAAAGTACAAGACGAAGATCTACATCTACATAGGATACTCTGCAAATCACATTTAAGTGCCTGGCAGAGGGTTCATCGAACCACAATTATACTATTTAGATCCCATTCCATTCTCGAATAGCGCGTGGGAAGAATGAACATCTGAATCTCTCTGTTAGAGCTCTGATTTCTCGTTTTTTATTCTGATGATCATTTCTACCCATGTAAGTGGGAGTCAAGAATATATTTTCGCATTCGGAGGAGAATGTTGGCGATTGGAGTTTCGGAAGTAGCCCACGCCGCAGCGATAAGCGCCGTTGTTGTAATGATTCCCATCCCAGATCCTGTATCATTTCCGTAACGCTGTCTCCCCTGTATCGTGACAACACGAAACGAGCTGCCCTTCTTTGGACTCTTTCGATGTCCTCCGTCAAACCCACCTGACAATGATCCCACACTGGGCTGCAATACTCCTTAAATAGACGGGCAAGCGTAGTGTATGCAGTTTCTTTTGTAGTTCTGTTGCATGTTTTAAGGGTTCTGCCAATAAAACGCAGTCTCTGGTTCGCCTTTCCCACGATATTATCTACGTGTTGTTTCCAATTTAAGTCTGAAGTAATAGTAATTCCTAAGTATTTTGTGGAGTTTACGGCCTTCACGTTTGATTGATTTATCTTGTAAACAAAGTTTAACGGATTTCTTTTCGTACTCATGTGGATGACTTCACACTTCTCAATATTTAGAGTCAATTGCCAATTTTTACACTATACTGATATCTTATTCAGATCGTTCTGCAGTTGGTTTTGATATTCAGATGATTTTACTAGACGCTAAATGACGGCGTCATCTGCAAACAACCTAATAGAGCTACTTAGATTTTCCCCTAAATCGTTTATGTAAATCAGGAACAGCAGAGGACCGATAACACTACCCTGTGGAACGCCCGATATCAGCTCTGTTTTAGTGGATGCCTTACCATCGATTACTACGAACTGTGTCCTCTCTGACAAGAAATACCCTATCCAATCGCAAATTTGGGGCGATATACCATAACCACGCAATTTGATTAAAAGCCGTTTGTGAGGTACGGTGTCAAAAGATTTCTGGAAATCAAGAAATACGGTATCGATTTGCGAACCTTTGTCGATAGCACCCTTCACTTCGTGTGAATGAAGAGCTAGTTGTATTTCGCACTGGTGAAGTGGTAGAGACCACCGCCAACAACATCAAGGTAATCGTAATAATTACTCGGAACATGGACAGGGGAATGATGATAAGAGTCCATGTTAATGTTGTTCAAACAGGCAGAGCTAGAGGCAGAGGCAGAGGCAGAGGACGTGGTCGAGGATTTGTGCCTCGAAATTTTGTTGATGAGAACCAGACAGAAAACTGAACACCGCATGTGTTGTGGGTCGGACGATCGCGGAGAATAATGTTAGACCCAAGAAGAAAAATAAACGTTTTCGCCGCAGGCGCGGACGTTATGAATGTGAGCAAGTGTGCTGCCAAGGGCAACAGGCAGTTAGTAGCGTAACAGCTGACGCCGGCACAGGTAACAGCTGACGTCAGGTATATCGATCGGCCGCTGGCGGGGAGATTGACCTCGAGCGAGAAGGAAGGACGCTGTCGAGAAAAAAAAACAGTTCGCGTGAATGAAGGGGTAGATGACGTCACAACAGAAGTAAAGGTAATATGTCAATTATCTAAAGATAGTTACACTGGGGCAGGGGTGAATCACTTAGATGATAGTGAGTCGTCAGAATTCATTGAATGGAGGGAGCAAGTTGCAGACTTGTGTTCCGGTTTGGCTACATGCGAATGGCAGGATTATAAGAGACACTATGCGACTGAGCCTATTAGTAGTAAAGAGTGGAGAAAGAGGTATGCTTCGCAGTTAGCGGTACCTGACAGTTTTTTTTTCTTTTTTTTTTTTTTACCAATACCTACAGAACGTTAAACAAAAACACCACTTCTGGAGAGGGGAGAGGAGCGCGGCCTGCCGCGGCTCTGGTGGCCAGCAGCACCGCAGCAGCCGCCCCCACGACCCACAGTTACTACATACATATCAACTTTCCTCGTTTTTTTTTTCTTTTAACATGAAATTAAAACAACTATATGTATACAAACGTGGAATAAGCAGCGAAAACCATTTAAAACCAGCAAACATGACCTCCTCCGTTTGAAATGTGACAAACGGCACTGAGCTTCCGAACCAATACCTACAGAACGTTAAACAAAAACACCACTTCTGGAGAGGGGAGAGGAGCGCGGCCTGCCGCGGCTCTGGTGGCCAGCAGCACTGCACACTGCAACAGCCGCCCCCACGACCCACAGTTACTACATACATATCAACTTTCCTCTTTTTTTTTCTTTTAACATGAAATTAAAACAACTGTATGTATACAAACGTGGAATAAGCAGCAAAATCCATTAAAATCAGCTAACAACCCTAACCAATACCTTGTCTTTCAAAAAGTATTTTCAACCTGTTCCCATATTTCTTTTTCTGATCTGGGTATTTTTTAACTCTTTCGTACTGCATTGTCATGTATAACTGTAAATCGATTTCATTATCCGCACCCAAATTGTTAATTACGTAGCTTACATAGTTACCCATTATCCAGTGGATGGCATTGTTTTTCGTCTGAGGGAAATATTTTATTTGCGGCCGATAGAGAAGCTCCGATGTAACATTATCAGGAGTAGCCCTTGTCAGAAGCGCGATTTTGGATCGCAACCAATGCCAATTATTAATGCGTGCATTACAAGTGAATCTGTGGAGTACTGTGTCCACCAGATTACATTTCAAACAGAGATTTGTGTCATTGCGACCGATAGCGTAGAGTCTTTCATTTGTGGTAACAGTATTGTGCACTGTTTTATACCAGGTAGATTTGACATCGGAACTGAGGCCTTTCATATTGATGTTTGCCCATATAATCTTCCAGTTGTAATTGGAATATTTCTCCTCAATTTTACTTCTTACTTCGTTCCTCCGTCTTTCTCGCATGATGTCGCTTGCTCTGATATTAGGTGAGTTCATTATTCTTCTGCTAATGTAACTCGCTTCAATGTAAAAGGCTCGTACATGCTGTAATTTGGTATTAATTCTTTGTACATCTACAGGGGGCTTAAGACTCTGTGGCGCTACACTTTTGAACAGTTTAGTTGTTATACTGTCTGGGCTATCTTTAAATATATTCTGTAACCTTTTCAGATACAGAGCGGATGCCTTGTTATGTATATCAACCAGACCTAGACCGCCATTACTAGGGTCTAGCGTGACAGTCTGCAGATTTACTCGGAAGATCTCTCCCTTCCATAAGTAACTGGCAACCACCGACATGACGTTTTTACCTATCGTCTTAGGTAGAGGGAAGACTTGGGCTATGTAGAAAGCCTTGGAAAGAATGCAACTGTTTATAAATTTCACCCTCTGAACTTGATCCATATAATGTTGAGAATTGGCTATTACAGCCCCATGAATGTTCCTTAAGGTAGCTTTCCAATTGATGGCTGTCATTTTCATTGGGCATGGTGTCAGGATTGTCCCCAGTGCTTTGTGCGTACTGACCACTTTTGCCCAGTCTGTATCTATTCTTTCAAGACCCCTTAGATTTAACAGTTTACTTTTATCGTTATTCACGAGCGCCCCGGACACACTGCAGTACCTTTGAAGTATCTGTTTCAGCCGGACCAGTTCTACTCGGTCCCTCACAACCCCCACGTCGTCAGCGTAAGCCCTTATGACAGTTTTTTGGCTAGAGAAAGGTATACCAGAGAGGTGAGCATGAACAGTTAGTAATAGTGGCTCTAGTGCAATTACATACAAATACATAGCCAACGGACTGCCTTGTGGAACGCCACGGAGCAGATGGATCTGTGATGATAGCTGGCCATTGACTGCAATTTTCGCCCGTATACCAGTCACCATATTTTTTATTACATTAACTGTACTTTGGAGGAAACCCAGTTTTTCCATTACTGCGAATAAAAAGTTATAGTTTACACGATCGAAAGCTTTGAAGAAATCAATGAACATGAGAGCACATTTTATCTTGGTTACACATGTTACGGCGATTATGTCTCTGTATTCAGAGATGGTGTGAAAGATACTTCTATTTGCTACACATGATTGGTGTCGACTAACTATTTTGGTTGAGTGAAGGGAAAGTCGCTGTTTCAAAATTCTGCACACGATCTTATAATCTGAATTTAAAAGGGAAATTGGGCGGAAGTTATTCAAACTCTTTTTGGTATTGCTCTTCGGGATAAGAACTATTTTACTCTCTTTAAAGTCCTCAGGTATCGTATTCCCATTTAGAATCTCATTTACAAGACAAGTAAATTTGTCACCAATTATGGACCAGTATTTGACGTAAAATTCAATAGGCAGACCGTCAGGACCAGGAGATTTATTTAGCGGGGAATTCAACACCGTCTCGACAGTAGGAAGAGAGACTAGAAAATTGTCATTTTTCTGCACTTGCTTTCTTAGGAATTGGAATTACTACATGCTTCCTGAAGTCTGAATGAATTTGTCCTGTCTCATACTTCTTGCATACCAGGTGGAATAATTTTTTCCTGATGGACTATCCTAGCGATAATAGCAGTTCAGATCGATCATCATCTACTCTAGGGGCAGTTCTTCTACTCAATTCTATTAGTCCTCTGTCAAATTCTTCTCGCAGTATAGTATCTCCTATCTCACCTACCTCTACTTCGTCTTCCATTTCTAGAATACTGCCTTATTTCCTATGTACCGGCCCTCTATATATATCTTCCACCTTTCAGCTTTCCCTTCTTTGCTTACAAGGGAATGGACAGACTTGTCATTCCAAAACATGTTTTGATTTTTTTAGCACTGTTAGTTAATATTGAAGGCAGTCTGTATGCAGAATGTTAGCTGCTGAGATGACCTGGAAGTCACCTAAAAGAATCACGAAAATGGCTGTTTTTACTGCTTGGCGCTTGCGGTGACGGCTGGCCACCCCTGGAAATGGCGAGTCGCGAGCTGTTGTTGTGGTGAGCGTTGTGCGCATGGCGGGAGGTGCGGCCGTCTTATCGTGGCGTTCACTAAAGAGGAATATCGTTGCACGGGTTTGGTGGAGAGGGGAAACGAATATTTGTTTCTGTGGCATGCATTTCCTTTCCATTTCTGGTACGTATTTCGAAACATACCGTTATGAAACCGGTTAGAGATGTGAAAGATATTCTGTACATCTACATCTATACTCCGCAAGCCACTTTATGGTGAACATTCAGTCTTCCCTCACAGGTGATGGCAAACCCTGTAAATGTTTTGCTGCTTGCCATGGAGATATACCACAGACGCCAAATGAAGCAATCAACAGAAAACACGCGTGAAGACTATGTGTTGTGCGACATGGTAGTTAAACTTCTAGACGAGCATGTAAATGGCACAGACATGTGGGTAGAAACGACTGAAACACTCGATATTGCAGACTATGAATCTACAGACACCGAAGAATCGGAAGAAAGTTGCACACATGAAGACTCTTCGAGTGATAGTGCCACGTATCATCATAAATTATCTCCGAAAGCAACACCAGCAACTACAATTACATTATCCGACAAAGAAAATGCGGTGAAGTATTGGTTGGACGAAAGTGGTAAGAAACGCCTACGTGTCAGTACTGTTCAAAATAGGTATCGCTTTGTCCGTTCTGAACGTGAATTGTATAGATGGAAAAAGGAAGTCGCTGGAAGACGTAAGAGTTGACTGGAAATTGCGACGGAGATATATGCGCGACTTTTCGAGCAATTTACCGATGCCAGACGACAGTCACTGACAAGGAAAGTACTTGGGCTCGAACAAACATGTCTGTATGAACGTTTGGTTACAGGACCATTACGTACCCTTTATTGTGCTGCTGGGTGCCGTTTTTCTGCAAAACTCTGCATTCATGCTGTTGATCGCACTGTATGTGTAATCGTAGACCCCATACGCAATGCAGAAATCTTAACTATAAATGCAAATGGTGATTGTCAATCAAATGCTCCGATCAATATGAATGACTGCACAACGCACAGCGAACAAATGCAAGTTGATCGCATGGCATATTTGCACATTCTGCGATATCAGTGTTGAACGCCACGTCAGTGATACTTTTCAAGTTGTCCACTGGTTCGTCAGTATCATCCCTACCATCATCATTATGTGTTTCTAACTTATGCTCATATTTCTGCACTATAATAGATACCAGAAAACATGCGAATGATTCATCTTCTACACCAATACCATCTTCTCGAAAATGGGTTCTCCGTAACTTCATCTCAACCAATCGCACTAGATTAGCAGGACTGATTACCAATCGGCGACCCATCTGGCGCTTCACTACACAAACAACGCCACAAAACGCGACTTCAGAGGCACGCTGCACCGTCCCTGCTAGTTCCGAGTGGCGTACCGGCAGCTCAATCTGCAATATGGCATGGCACACGCAGAGGCCGTTGCTTTGAAATGACAACGTGTAAGTTACAATAAGAAAATCATCAAATACGTGGAATGTCACGTGACATCTCCGAACGGGTGTTTTTTTTTAATTCAATGGAGGGTGTCAAATCTCCGTTATTTTTGCAAATATGTCTCAAACGATACGAGATATGAAAAAACATAAGGGAGCTAAGTTGTAGAGAATTTTCTCCTCTACCAATTAGGTTATTCAATTTTCGTGTCAGATGAACGGTTCGTTTACAATTACAATTATATTACAAACGGCTTTTTTTGTTTTACTACCGTATTTTTTGTCCGAAAAATTTGAAAAAGGGAGGTTCTGGTCTTTGGCGGCCTACAATCATGTCTGTAAAATTTGGTGTTGATCGGTTGAACGGTTCGTCTTAAAAATAGGGAACACGTCACGGACAGACAGACGGACATCCCAAAATCGGCGTTATTTTTGCAAATATCTTTGAAACGCTACGAGATATGAAAAAAACATAAAAGAGCAAAGTTGTAGAGAATGTTCTCCTCTACAAATTCGGTTATTCAATTTTCGTGTCAGATGAATGGCTAAGCCGTTATTTTCATTTAAATTTCGAGCTGTCAAAAGACGATCGAAAAGGCCCACTTTTAGTGTTACTACCGTAACCTAAAGTGGGCCAATTATTATTTAGACTACTACGTAACATTTGTCGACCAGTTAGCTCTTTGGCCAATGTGCTTATCCATACTGTGTAGTCAGAAATTATAGTATTCTCAAAATATCATCAGTTATTGAATAAAGTCATATAAATAGTTCTGTTTCGGTTACCTTTAACGGAGGGTCCTGCGATTAGACTATGGGAATCAGCCAGGAACGGCGACAGCGCAAACAGGCGGCACGCATGTAATACGTGCTGCCAACCATCCGCAGACGCCACTATGACCTTCCTTTCGCAGAAAGCATACTCCATTATTACTGTCGTAATGCGGAAGTCTGTTGAATCTTTATTGTTAGTATAAACTTCCCTATAGAATGAAATAGTTTATGTTGTCCACTGGAAAATTAAGTACAATCTCTGCGTCAACTTGCGACGGCACAGAGGGACATAAGAGTACAGTCAGCTTTTCTGTATCTCGTGTCTCTAAAATAAGTGGTGGAATTTGAATTTCTATAGCGAGAAATGGTTATAGAGACAATTCTCATTGTACGTGTCAGTCCCAGATGTCCTAGTCGTATAGTAAGGTTACTAATAATGAAAAGTTTGAAATTGTTAATTGTGATGTTTTAACTTAGGGCGTGACCACTCTGTCGACTCAAGACATTCTTTCAACTCTAGGTAGTCTCTGCAAGTGACACGTCAGTATCTCCTCTTCTCTCACTCAACTCATCTTACTTAGTGTAACTACTCCAAGAATATTTGGACGAGATGATTGATATAATATTTCTTGTGTTGTAATTTGCGGCTGTTTGCTGATGATGCTGCGGTGTATGGCAGGGTGTCGTCTTTAACTGACTGTAATAGCATACAGGATGACTTAGACAAAATTTCTAGTTGGTGCGAAGAATGGCAGCTAGCTCTGAATGTAGAAAAATGTAAAGTGATGCGCATGAGTAGGAAAAACAATCGTATAATGTTCGAATACAGCATTAGTAGTGAGCTTCTTGATGCTGTCGCGTCGTTCAAATATCTAGGCGTAACATTGCACAGCGATATGAAATGGAACGAACATGTAAGGACAGTTGTGAGTAAGGCGGACAGCCGGCTTCGGTTTATTGAGAGAATTTTGGGAAGATGTACTTCACCTGTAAAGGAGAACGCGTATAAAACGCTTGTACGACTACGTCTTGAGTATTGCTCAAGTGTTTGGGACCCGCAGCAGATCAGTTTAAAGGAAGACATAGAGGCGGTTCAGAGGCGAGCAGCTAGATTTGTTACCGATAGGTTCAAAAATGTTCAAATGTTTGAATAGCTTATGGGACTTAACTACGGGGTCATAAGTCCCTAAACTTACAAACTACTTATGAACGACTTACGAACTAGGACGGCACAAATATCCATGCCCGAGGGGGGATTCGAACCCCCGACCGTAGTGGCCGTGCAGACCGTGACTGGAGCGCCTCAGTCCGGTAGGTTCGACCAATGCGCGAGTGTCACGGAAATGCTCCGGAAACTCAATTGGGGATCGATGGAAAAAAGACGGCGTTCTTTTCGTGAATTTCTGTTGAGTAAATTTAGAGGGCCGGAATTTGAAATGTTTGTTCAAATGTTTGTATAGCTTATGGGACTTAACTACGGGGTCATCAGTCCCTAAACTTACCAACTACTTATGAACTACCTATAACTAAGGACGGCACAAACATCCATGCCCAAGGGGGGATTCGAACCTCCGACAGTTGTGGCCGTGCAGACCGTTACTGGCGCGCCTCAGTCCTCTCGGCCATCGCGGCCGGCCCGGAATTTGAAGCTGAGTGTAGTACGATCTTGCTGCCGCCTACTTACATTTCGCGTGGTGATCACAAAGACAAGATAAGAGAAATTAGGGCTCGTACGGAGGCATATTGGCATTCTTTTTTTCCATGTTCCATTTGGGAGTGGAATAGGAAAGGAAAGGCCTAGTAGTGGTACAGTGTACCCTCCGCCACGCACCTTACGGTGAATTGCGGAGTATGTATGTAGATGTAGATGTAGATGCAATACGTAATATTGCACTATTATGGTTATTGTCCAAAAGACAAAAGAGTATTTTGTAGCAGCATGTATTGATCAACATTCAGGTAACGAAGTTAGCATTTAAAAATTTAATTAGAGACTTCTATTATGTACAGGTAGCACTACCTACAGCTGGAGGATTTGTCTGGCGTAGAGCACACGAATTGTATACATAGACATTCCTCGTTGATTCACTCAATGTACTACTAAAAACATATCAAATATCCGAAGTCCCATTCTAGTTCCGGCGATTTGCCTTCAATTATAGACAGAAAAACTCACCAGGGATTTTATTTTAGTAATAGTACAGACAGGACTTACTTGCGACATTTGTAAATACGAGGCGCGTCCGGAAAGTAAGTTCCGTTTGGTCATATAAAACGAAGTGGTACAGATACAGAAAAAATATTGATTACATAAAAATCTACAACTGTTAAACTACTTTTTTACATAGCTTCCGAAATTTTGTAGGCAATTGTCATAGCATGGTACAAGGTTTTGTGTGCCTTTTTCATAGATGTTGCCGCCTGTGTATTCAACCATGTGGTAACATGTTCTTTCAGCTCGTCATCATCGTTTACGTGTTGTCCACCAAGGACAGATTTTAGGTGTAAGAAGAGGATTACTGTCAAAAGATTTTTTTTCCACGATAATGCCTGACCTCACACACCGAATGTGACCAAACAATTCTTACGGAAATTTCAATGGGACTTGATTGATCATCCTCCATACAGCTCGGACCTCTCTCCTAGCGACTTTCATCTCGTCTTACACCTAAAATCTTGTGGTGGTCAACACTTCAACGATGATAAAGAGCTGTTACCACATGGTTGAATACATAGGCGGCAACTTTCTATGAAGGATACATGCAAAAACTTGTGGCACGCTATGACAAGTGCCTACAAAATTTCGGCAGTTATGTGGAAAAGTAGTTTAAGAAAAAAATTCAAATGTTTGTATAGCTTATGGGACGTAACTACGGGGTCATCAGTCCCTAAACTTACAAACTACTTATGTACTAGCTAATCCTAAGGACGGCACAAATATCCATGCCCGAGGGGGGATTCGAACCCCCGACCGTAGTGGCCGTGCAGACCGTGACTGGGGCGCCTCAGTCCCCTCGGCCACCGCGACCGGCATAGTTTAAGAGTTGTAGAATTTTGTGCAATAAAAATTTCTTCTGTATCTGTGTACAATTTCATTTGATTACCAAACGGAACTTACTTTCAGGACGCGCCTCGTAAATAATTTAAAAGTGGTACTCTTACTGTTTCAGCTGTCGTGCATGTAATTAAATTGTTTTTGTCAGCTGTCACGGAGTACTAAGTTCAGGGAGGGGATTGTAGTGTGTACATTGACTGTAAAAACGTACATGCAATCGAACAAAAAACTTATCTGTAATATTTCATCATGATAATTAGCACTGAAATAGTTGCGTCACTAGGAGGAACATTGGTGGGCGCGTTTTCTCCGTCAGATACAGGATCAACATTCACCGTTAGCTTTAATTAACCTCAGATTTGCAGTGAATTGGTAAACATAACGAGCAGCTAAATCATGTAAACATTACAACAGTAGCAACTGAACATTTATCCGCTGACACGCTTGTTGCCTATTCCGGGAATACGTGATATCCTACGCAACATTTCTGTGTTAAAACTGGTGTAATACTCTATTTGAATTTTCCGCCCTTATTCTTTCTGGCTCATCTAACAACGACTACGGTTCTCTGACGCTCTGATTGCAGTGTGTACCGGACGCCAGACATGAACATGCTAACAGGTGAGGTGCGCCAACTGCAGGAATGTAAACAGATCACGTAATACATATTTATTTAAAAAATGGAAAGCACGGATACTCACTTCCTTTGACACAAAACCATCCATTCTGCTGTACGATTTACATGAAAAACGACAGTATGTCCATTTTAAGGCTTCGTACTTCAATCGGTAAATACGTAACTTTTATAGAATCACTTTGTTATTTGTCTGCCAGTCGCTTTTTCTGTTACGAAAGGTAGAGGTACACAGGTGAAATTTATGTTACATACTACGGTATGTGATTCGTTGGCGCTGTAAAAATCTCAATAATCTAAATCAATGCAACTTCCTGGCAGATTAAAAATGTATGCCGGAACCGGGACTCGAACCTGGGACATTTGCCTTTCGCGGGCAAGCGCACTACCGACTGTGCTATTCGGACACGACTCACAATGCTGCATCACAACTGTAGTTCCGCCAGTACCTCGCCTCCTACTTTCAAACTTCACAGAAGCTCTCCTGCGAACCATGCAAGACTAGCACTCCTGGAAGAAAGTATTTGTTGGATACATGGCTTAGCCACAGCCTAAGGGATGTTTCCAGAATGAAACTTTCACTCTGCAGCGGAGTGTGCGCTGATATGAAACTTCCTGGCAGCTTAAAATTGTGTCTGCAGCAGAGTGAAAGTTTCATTCTGTAAATCAATGCAACTAAAAATAGGGTCTTATATATAACATATATTGATACTTACAAATTCCTCATCAAAACCTAAAGCCTTAAATTTATGACCAACTACGTACTATCGATATAAATCCGTCCTGGCGAGGAATGACTGGTGGTCAGACACACGCATGGTCCACGTAGTATCAGCAGGCAGTTGCAAAGCTCTATTGGACAGGACGTGCAGCGGAAGAGATGCTAGGGAGGCAAGTGGCCAGTAGGGAGTGACACAAGAATTTCGTCATCCAACAGATGTTGCTATATTTAGTGCTGTTACTTTCATATTTACTACTCACCAAACGTGATGCTGAATTTTCTAATAGAAATATGAAAATGCCAATAAAGACATATAACTACTTCTCTTAATGATAGTCTATAATATCAAAATGGATGCGGCGGAGTGGCCGAGCGCATTGAGGCGCTGTTATCCGAGGTGCGAGGCCGTTCCCCGTCGGGGGTTAGAATCCTCCTTCGGGTATGGATGTTTGTGTTGTCTTTAGTATAAGTTCGTTTGTAAGTAGTTTGTAAGTTTGGAGACTGATGACCCCGCAGTTAAGTCCCATAAGCGTAACAAATATTTGAACTGTTGAATCTTCCGGGTTATGTGGTCGTGGTCGAAGAAACATATCTGCTCCTGACGTTTCGTCCAGAGCTGCGCTGGACATCCTCAGAGGTGCTACTGGTAGCGGTGAGTCTTGCCGGAGTCTTGAGTCGGCAAGACTCACCGCTACCAGTAGCACCTCTGAGGATGTCCAGCGCAGCTCTGGACGAAGCGTCAGGAGCAGATACGTTTCTTCGACCACGACCACATAACCCGGAACATTCAACAGCAATTATTTCAGCCGGTCGTGAAAGCCTTCACTGCATAAATATTTGAACATTTTTGAATATCGAAATGTCAGTGTAAGGGCGTTCAAAAAGAAACGAGCTGGAGTCTGGAATGCGCAAACCGATGACAGGAGGGTAATATCATGGCGTGTGTTAAGAGGGGTGGTTCCGACCAGAGCTTTGGAAACAGTGACATGGAAGCGCAGAGGTGCTGTCCGTTTTCTGACAACAGGAGGGGTAGGGGGAACGGATATTCATCGACGAATGTCGCAAGTGTACGGCAAACACTGCATGTAGCTTGCAAGGGTCAAGGGCGGGTGTTGTTAGCCGACGATGCACGGTCTGGAACACCACACTCCATTACCGATGACATCATCCAGCTGGGTAGATAGACTCATTACACAGGACCGCCAAGTGACAAATGTTCAAATTTCTGTAAATCTGCGTGGTCATCAGTCCGTAGCTTACAAACTACTTAAACCTAGGTAAACTAACCTACGGACAAACACACACACCCATGCCCCAGGGAGGACTCGAACCTCCACGGCGAGCAACCGCGAGCTCCGCAGCGAGACGCTTTAGACCGCTCGCTACTCCACCGCGGCCGCCAAGTGACAGTGAAAGCCATAGTCGCCATGGTCTGATTGGGCGTCGGAAGTCTTCACACACCATCGTGAAGGAACGACTGCACTTGAGCAACGTGTGTCCCCAATGGGTGCCCCACAGTCTTCATGTCGAATGGCCCACTATTTCGATCATTTGCAGCGCTCTGCTCGAGAGGGGAATGTGTTCCTGGCACGAGTGGTGGCTGGAGATGAGTCATGGTGGCATCACTTCGAACCAAAATCAAAACGGCAAAGTGTCCAGTGGGTGCATCCAGGGTTACCACTACCAAAAAAAGCCAAGGTCATCCACACGACTGCAGGAAAGGTTATGCTGTCGTTCTTCTTTGGCCAGCATGGCACCCTTCTGATTCATTTCCTGCAGCATGGGACAATAGTGAATATCCAGCATTATTCACAAACCTTGGCCATCCTTCGCCAAGCGATCAAATCAAAATGACCACGCAATCTTGCTCGTGGGGTCATTCTGCTCCTCGATAATTCAAAACCTCATACAGTCAAAACAGTCCCATCATTAGTGCAGAAATTCAAATGAGAAGTTCTCGGCCACCCACCATACAGTCTAGACATCTCTCCATGTGATTACGCCAGCCTTAGTCCCCTTAGGGCCGGTTTGTCAATGTCTCGTTAACTTCCAGTTAAGATTTTAACTGATCGTTAATGGAGAATTGCGTTTGTCAATGTTTCGTTATTAGTTAACCTGACGTTAAAATACCTCAAACTGGCCGTTAAGTTAACGAGTAAAATTCTGCTCGTTACACGGCTAACGACCAGTTAAGTTAGAATCTGTATGAAAATGGCAGGATTACAAAGCGCTAAAATACGCAATATAGCCTATTCACATAATAAAGACCGATTTATCGAACAAAATAACAGAAGCACTACATTTATGAAAAACTAGTGTGGAAAGTAGCTTTATTGGAAAATTGTATCGTCATATTTCTCGCCCCATCCATGTCAGTAGCGATTAGATGAGTTTGATATATTGCAGATACGTAACATAACCTTAAAATTATTGTTGCGATATCCAAATACAAACTTACGGGTAACGACTAGGTAAGTGAGAATCAGTATGATGAAAATGGCTGGAATAAGAAATTTGGTTGAAAATTACGACGATGTCAATATTTTGGACGATCTAGAGGTCATTGCCCCTATAAGGCGTCCTAGACGTATTTATGTTCGTCCAAATCATTTTGAATGCTGGGATGATGCAGAATTTGTTACTCGATTTCGTCTTTGAAAAGCCACTTTGGAAACACTGCATGAAAAACTCCACGACCAGTTGAATAGTCCAACTGATAGTTACGTATTTTATCAGTTATCGGTCACAATAGAAAACAGAATACATTATTTATGTCTGCAAGCTTATTAATTCAGTATTTACTCACGCTTGTTGCGCCTAGTGTAAGGTCTAAAATGTGATTTCTTCAAATGTTTGTTAAGCTTATGGGACTTAACTACGGGGTCATCAGTCCCTAACCTTACAAACTACTTACGAACTAGGACGGCACAAATATCCATGCCCGAGGGGGGATTCGAACCCCCGACCGTAGTGGCCGTGCTGACCGTGACTGGAGCGACTCAGTCACCTCGGCCACCGCGGCCGGCTGTGATTTCTTCCTCCGATCTACATGAACAGTGTCCTTTCGCCTATGTGCAAGTAATTGTTTGCACTGAGATACTACGCACTTGGCAGCATGTTATCGTACTTAGCACTTTTGCTGTTCTACATGTTCCATGGACAGCATTGAATTCATTTGCCACCATGTCGCTTCCTTTTCCATCCGTCGGCTTTTTAAAATTCCAATGTGTCCTTATATTTCTCTATTAAGGGCACAAGACTCTCGCACTAACGTCTTGTAAAATTCGAGCTTCTTTCACGTTTATTTGCCATAGCGCCAAATAACAAATGTTCAGATGTTCGTAAATCTATCGCACCAAACTGCGTGGTCATCAGTCCGTAGCTTACAAACTACTCGGCTACTCGACCGCGGCGCCAAATAACAACTGTCTGCTAACTTCTTTCCTGATGGTCAAATATGGCGAAAAGCTTTTTATTCAGATGGTACTTTCATTTGTTTCTATTGCCAATATGTCGAAATATATCGCACCTTCTCGCTTTCTCCAGGTTAGCAAACGAGAGGTGTATCTGACAATGACAAACGCAGGGCACTTAACGAGCACATTTAACTGGACGTTAAAGGCATGTCCTCGTTTACTAACGAGAAGATTAACGAGAGATGGTCAAAGCGGCCCTTAAAAGAGCTCTGAGAAACAAACGATACACTTCAGACCACGACGGCCACCTGTACGTGCGGAACTCGTTCGCCGGGAATTTTATGAGACAGCCATTCACTGCCTTGTGTCACAGAACAATGGGACACGTTTCTCAACAGACAAGGTCAGTACTTCTAACATACAGGTACAGGTTTCTGTATTTTGCCTCCAGCTTTTTCTTTTTAATCCCCTTATATATACGGCTCGCAGTAGCAGAGTCGTAAACGCGGCGTCCAATAACGTTTTAAGAGCAGAAATTAATTGCAACTCGATGTGTTCAAGTTCAAAACAAGACAGGAATTTTAAATTCTTGGAGACTAAGTGCTACATCTTCTTGTAAACACCTTTTTCGCCTTGTCCTTGCTTTTATATCTTGCGTGCATCTATCATGACAATTTTTGCTGCTGTCATGTATCAAAATGTGACGTGTTAATAATAACAAATCGGAACAGTTTATACACGTACATATTATTTATTTGTAACTACGTGTTCACTTTTTCAAACTAGAGGTATTCGGCATACTATGCCAGTACCTATGTCTATAATTTTTTGTAAAACTGAAGAATGTAACTAAGAAAACTCTTCTGAAATAGTTAAATGTTCAAACATTGTAATCCTCTTGGACCAAACTGTTATGATAATGAGACCCCGGATTTACAAACTACTTAACGAACTTATACTAAGGAGAAAACACACACACACACACATATGTCTTACGGGGGACTCGAACCTCTGGCGGGAGTGGCCGCCCAGTACGTAGCATGACGCCTTAGACCACGCTGCCATTCCCCGCTACTTAAATGTTCAAATGTTTGTAGAGCTGATTGCACTTAACTACGGGGTCATCAGTCCCTAAACTTACAAACTACTTATGAACTAGCTAATAGTAAGGACGGCACAAATATCCATGCTCGAGGGGGGATTCGAACCCCCGACCGTAGTGGTCGTGCAGACCGTGACTGGCGCGCCGCAGACTGCTCGGCCACCGCGGCCGGCGTCCCCGTTGCCTGAAACAGTAAATTAACTGCAATCGGAACGTTCAAACAGTTCTTTTATACAGAAGTAGTTATAAGAAGTAGTGGGTAAACTTTTGCGAATCTCATTAAGAACCGAAGTTTTGGACTGAATTAATTGTTAAAGTATAACTAACCACCGTAAATGAACTCTTGTTATTCGTAACATAATTCTCCTACTACTCGGCATCCTATACGAATCGAAGTGAGAGATTTCCCGATTACACCTTTTATAGCTGCTGCAATTTATAGGCCGCGAGGGAGTAGCCGAGCTGTTTGGAGCGCCACGTTGCGGATCCCGCAGGCTCCTGGGTCGGAGGTTCGAATCCTCCATCGGGCATGGATGTGTGTGTTGTCTATAGTATAAGGTAGTTCATAAGTAGTTTGTAAGTTTAGGGACCGATGACCCCGCAGTTAAGGCTCTTAAGCTTCACAAAAACTCCGAAATAAGGCCGCATTTCGAATATGCTGATCCACTCCAAATACACAATCCATATACGATCCATATACAATCGTGTCGTTGCGAAATTAGCTAGGATTTTCTTGAATCTATATGGTAGCCTCTGGTATGAGTGAGCGAGCTGTCCGTCAATAGAATGGGAAAGATAGGTGATCTATCTTAGTATGACCGAGGGCAGATTGTGTAGGTTCGACGGTTGAGCGCGAGCATTTCGGAAATTGCACAAATTGTCGGATTTTCGGGGAGTTTCCGTGGAGAGTGTCTCGGACAGGACGCAGAAATAAGTAGAAACCACACCCAAACGTCGACGGATTGGGCGGAACGCCCCTCATTACAGAAGTCTTGACTTCGTAGGATGCGCAGAATTCTAAAACATGACTGGGGGCGAACTGTAGCGTAACCAACATCAATCTTGAAGGGTGGGCGGAGTAGAAGTGTATCCAAACGCACAGTACACCAAACACTTCTAACGATGGGACTCCGCAGTCGACAATCTATGAATGTGCCAATGTTAACATAACAACGCCGTAACTATGATTGAAATGGGCACGCGACCGTCGTCTCTGCACGTTGGCGCATTGGCACGCCTTGCACGGTGCGATGAATCCTGATATCCTCTTCATCATTCCGACGGAAGGCTGAGAATCCATCGTCGTTCAGGGCAACAGTTCATTGATAACTGTACTGAGGAACGGATACAAACTGACAACGGCTGAATTAATCTCCGGGGAAAATTGAGGTGGCCATTCATGGGTACAGCGGAGCTCGTAAAAGGCACCATGAAGACCAAGACGCATCCTTCACTAGTTGAAAACCGCGCACACCGCTTCATGACAATCATGTTTCCTCAGGAGAACAGTGCCGAGCTGCAGCTGATGCATTCTTGGACTGTGGAATTGGTAGGGTGAGAGTAACATGTGCTTTTGTGGGCTGCGAAGAGTGAATCCGTCATACTATAATTATGATACGTTCGATCATCTGTGTCTGAAGGACATCTTCTAACTGCAGTCACCTCTAAACTGACGTGAGCAATACAGAAAACATATAGGGTAAGGTGGTACAATTTCGATATAGGTACAATTCCGATCAACGTAAGTTTTCGCGCCATTTTTCTGTCTCGTAGTATCTCGTTGTGTCGCGTGGTAGAGTAGCAGGTTTCTACAGCTCATCTTGTCTTTTCCAAGAATACACCGCTTTGCGGTAAGGAGATATAAATTTTTTCCCTTTAAAGAGGTAAGTGAAGCTACTTAGTCTAACGCGCTCTTATAAATCATCTAGTTAAGGGTGACTGGATTCGCTGCCTAAAATGCAATGTTTGGTACCACGAAGTATGCGTTGGTGCGTGACAGAAAAAGTGCTTTTTATGTGGAAGATGCCCGTAATCAAAATTGTACGAGGAAGTGATCACATTTGTACCTAGTGTGGTACATTTTAGATCAATCTTTGTCAATTCCGTAACCTTTTTTGCGTTTATACCAACATTTGTAACTGTATAATATTTGCGTTACATATTCATTAAACATCCAAAAACAATGGCCATAGTTAAAATTATGCCTTTTCTCAATTTATTTCCAGTTATAATAACATTTGTCCGAAATGATCGAAATTGTACCACCTTACCCTAATGTTCATACTTACGAACTACATACGAACTAGGACGGCACAAATATCCATGCCCGAGGGGGGATTCGAACCCCCGACCGTAGTGGCCGTGCTGACCGTAACTGAAGCGCCTCAGTCACCTCGGCCACCGCGGCCGGCGCACCGTGCATGCTTTGTGAAACTGACAACTTTTCAAACGAGAGACAAGTTTCACAGACGACACCTGATGTAGACATGACAGAAAACGTAACGACAGTCGCACTCGAAGATGCCAGCAATTTAGAGGGCCCTACAATGGATGAACGCCAAATGACAGACACATTAAAAGTGACAAAGGAAGACCATACGGATGACAAGGTACCACAGGAAGAATTAGACAATTCCAATCTACCGGCAAAAGGTAGAGAAAAATAAGAACCCGAAGCACCACCCACTTCAAGTGTAGTAGAAAAAGAAGCAACATTCGACTGCAAAATGAACGGAGTTAAAACATCTTCTGGCAAGAAGAAAGGCGAGGTAGCCTCTCGGCGATCTTCAATGGAATCGCCAGAAAGTTCACCAAAGATTTCACCGGAGAGCTCACCAAGATCATCAAACAAGAAAAAGAGGAGAATCGCACATCAAGCTGCCGAGATCTTGGCTCCTCCTTTAAGAGAGCGGCTGAGACAGATACAGGAGCCTGACAAGAGGAAAGAAGAAACAAAAATGCAAAGAGTAGTTGCGTGCTCTGATCGGAAAACGAAACAGGAAAAGGTTTCTACACCGCACGGATCATGTGAACAGTTGCATGACAAGACGAAACCGGATATAGACGATGACACCCGACATGGAAATGTGCACGGACATGACACCAAGGAAACATGAATCAACTGGGTGGATGACAAGGAAGATCAGACTGATGCAATGGAAACGGAAGGGGCCTTTGAGGAAGAATGTTTTTATTAAAATTTGCGCATTGAAATTAAAGATGAAAGAAAAAAAGAAGAAAGAAAAACGAAGAAAGAAAAATTTAAGTAGGAAAAAAATTACTCTAACAGGCTCCAATTACGTGTCCTCTATTACACGTCTTGTAGCGTTTCGAAGTGGAACATACATATAATGTGACCACTATAAACACAAACAAAATTCAGAGTCAACCAAAGATGGATGCACTGAAAGACTTTCTGTATCAGTCAGATACAGATATCGCTTTCTTGAAGGAAGTTAACATAAAGGACTTGTATATTTCCGGGTATAAGGAGGTGTTAAATGTAGCTCCAGAAGAATCGTCTGGGACAGCGATCCTAGCTAAAGAAGGGATTGAGTTAACGAATGTGTGTCTTTTAGAGTCAGGGAGGGGAATAAGCTGTAAAATTTTTAACGCCACTTTTATAAACATTTACGCTCCATCAGGCAACAATGCAAGACAAGAGAGAGCGGCCTTTTTCAGGAGTGACATTTTATTTCTACTCAAAGAGAACCCGGCAGAAGTTTTAATAGGGGTAGATTTTAATTGTGTTTTGAATAAAAAGGACCAGCGATCAAATTTTAACTTCTCCCAAGAACTGAAGGCATTGATCGGAAACTTAAAGTGGTTTGACGCGTGGGAAATTAAATATCCTACGATGGTTAGATTTACGTAATCACTAGTACTACACAGAGTAGAATAGACAGGATATATGTCACCCCCAATCTCGAGACCAAAGTAAGTAGCATTGAGGTGATACCAGCTGCCTTCTCTGATCACTTAGCAGTGAAATGCAGTGTCAAATTAACAAGGCAAAAGACTTATTGGGGTCGCCCACTATGGAAATTGAACATCAATACCCTCTCAGAAGATGCTCTGGCTTTAAAGATACAAGAAACTTGGGGAGCTGTTTTTTAAAGAACGCGTAACAAGTATAGAACAAATATCGAATGGTGGACGATGGCCGCCAAGAGAAAGTTAAGAGCAGCGTTGATATCTTATGCAAAGGAAAGAGCAATTTGGTCAAGACACACAATGGAGTTCTACTACTGTTGTCTAAGGGACCTTTACGACCAACCAATATCTCAAGAGGCTATTATAAATATTAAAAAAATTAAAGCCAAAATGATAAGTATCAAGAGGAAACATCTGGAAGGATTGCAAATAAAATCACACAGAGCTAGAGGAAGAAAAGACCTCCATCTATCACTTGATACAACACACAAAGAACAGAAGAAGAAATTTTATTGCCAGCCTCAGAACGGAAGGTAACAGAGTCCTAACAGGCCTAAAAGATGTCTTAAACGAAGCACATAGATTTTATCAGCAGTTATATTCTGGAAATGCTACTGACGACAACTCCGTGCAAGAGCTTTTACAGATCTCTGAAATAGAAGAGATAGTTTCAGAGGAAGAGAACAGAGGTCTTACGTTAGAAATTACGAATGAAGAGGTACTTGACATCATTTCATCTTCGCCTTCGAGGAAGTCCCCAGGCCCAGACGGCTTGCCGGTGGAATTTTATAGAACCTTTTGGCAACTAATAGGTAACGAATTCACGGAGAGAGGTGTGGATATTCCTCCTGCATTTAAGGAAAGTGTAACTGTACTACTACCAAAGGGAAGGAGCACGGACATAAAAGATATTAATAATATGAGGCCGATCACCTTAATGAATTCAGATTATAAAGTAGTTGCACGTGTAATTAAAGAAAGAATGAGACCTATTTTATAACAAGTTATTGGAAGCTACCAGACTTGTCTCCCTAAACGTACCATTTTTAAGTCTGACTCTGAATTTCGCGAGATAATTGCTCTTTTCGCAACATCGTCAACTAATGGCGGCATTGCCTTCATTGATTTTGCTAAAGCTTTTGATAGAGTGAACTACGAATATCTCTTCAAAACTCTGAAACACATAGGCTTAAATGACACCAACTTAACGGTTGTAATGAACATCGTCAGGGGTATAAAGCCAAAATCTCGATAAATGGACAATATACTAATGAGGTATTAATATTAAGTGGAGTTCCTCAGGGAAGTCCCTTGTCCATGTTGTTTTACGTAATTTCTGTAGAACCTCTCCTATGGCGTTTGACTGCAACCTTAGAAGGAATAACAGTAGCCGGACTCAAGACCGTTACAAACGCATACGCTGAGGATGTGGGAGTTTTAGTGAGGAGCAATGAAGACTTTGCTAAACTAACGGAAACGTTAATGATTTATAGCAGAGCAACTGGTGCGAGGATCAATGAGACGAAAAGCTCTTTTTTAAATTTAAAGGGACATGAAAATGTTCAGCTACCGTGGGCACACACAGTGGAACATCACACGACTTAGGAATAACGTTCTACAGTTGCCCGTTAAGAACAACGGCTGAAAATTGGAAACAGGTGCTAGGAAAAATAAGAGGCAGCTTAATACTGAACGAAACTAGAGATTGAAATATAAAGCAAAGAATTAAGCTAATAAATTGTGCAGTTCTATCAAAAGCGGCATAGGTGGCTCATATTTTACCTACACCTCTAGCAACTACGAGAACTATAGTGAGCACTATCTGCAGATACGTATGGAAAGGCCATATTTTCAGAGTACCAGTAGGAACAACCACCATGAGATCAGAAAAAGGAAGCCTAGGGCTGACAGACATTCGGAAAAAAGCACGGCAATCTTCATTAATAGGACACTCAACCTTATAGAGACACAACCGAACAGCATAACTGCTGCTCTGTTCGACCTGAAACCTGGCAGCATGCAGCCACCAGTAGATGTTAGCTTATTAGCGAAATAAGCTACAAACTGAAGCACATTCAGTCTTTTTACGTAGAGCTAAGCTACTTGACATGTATTTTAACGGATAAACACAAGAGGACAAGCAAATATATAGTAGATAAGTTGAAATCAACCGATAACCAAAATGAAATAGACAGAACATGGTAGAATGCCAAAGTAGGGGAGTGCTGTTGAGGGTGAAGTACGGTGGGAACTTCGTGTGCCTCGAGGCCGCTACGGTAGCCGTGAAGGCCTCAACAGAACCCCGAAAAAGCATTTCTACCGGAGAAGAAATGGAAATAGATAAAATTCCACGAAGCGAAATTAGTACTGGAAAACTAAACAAATGCATAAGAAGAGGTAAAGTAGCGAAGATTATTTTTATTAATTATTCTACTTTTCTTTCCTTTTGAAGAACATCATTGATTCCGTTCAAACAACTTTATAAAATTATTCAAGTAAACTATTTAATAAAGCAAGGTATTCGGATAAGGAATTTTAAGTTCGTCTTTAAAATGCAGTAAGGCATTTTTATTTCAGTTAAAAGAACAAGTACGTAAACTACAAAAAAAGTAACAAGAACGGTACTTCAAATACGAACTGCGGAGAAACGGATATTTTCGTTTGAAAGGCATATGAAGCCGACGCCGAAGAAGCCGATTTTGGAGAGCGTAAGATAGGGCTGAAGGGGAGGAAGGAGGCCCTAAAAAAAAGAAAAAAAAAGTCGGTAGAGCGCTTGCCCGCGAAAGGCAAAGGTCCCAGGTTCGAGTCCCGGTTGCGGCACACAATTTTAATCTGCCAGGAAATTTCATACCAGCGCACACTCCGCTGCAGAGTGAAAGTTTCATTCTGGAAACATCCCTTAGGCTGTGGCTAAGCGATGTCTCCACCATATCCTTTCTTCCAGGAGTGCTAGTCTTGCTTGTTCGGAGGAGAACTTCTGTGAAGTTTGGAAAGTGGGAGGCGAGGTACTGGCAGAATTGAAGTTGTGGGGCGGCAGGGCGGCACCGTGTGTCGTGTCGGGATAGCTCAGTGGTAGAGCGCTTGCCTGCAAAAGGCAAAGATCCCAGGTTCGAGTACCGGTTCCGGCTCACAATTTTAATCTGCCAGGAAGTTTCAAATTCATCAGTAGTTTGCAGTCAATATTCGAGGTAGATCATAAATCAGGTACCAGAGAGAGACTCTGTAACAGGTAGCATTCCCAGCAGTTTTCCAAATCACCCTTTTCATAAAATTCTAGTACGAACAATATCACGACGACAAACTGAACAGCAGCCTCCAAATAACGAAGTGTGTTGTAAACGATAAACAAGACAGGAAGAAAGTAAGACGCCTAAAAGAGAATTCTTGTTTGGGAAAATTTTAATAATGTAAACCGTCCTGCAAGAGTGAGAAAGTAATGATACATTGCATCGTCCCTCTATATCTCCCAATGGTTACAAATATAACTGAGATTTTATGCTAAAACTGCCCAGGAGCCGTATCCTTTCTCCTTTTGTTGGTAAAGTTTCAGAATAAACAGAATCTATGTTTTCGATAAAGTGCAAATGTTCAAACGTTTGTAAAGACTAGGAACAAAACTGCTGATGTGAATGGTGCCTTAAAAACGGCATACGTCGTTGTAGTGCTCCGGCTCTACTGCACACTACTGGAACACAGGGTAGAAAAGCGGACCCAATTGGAGACCTATGCAGTCCTAAACGGTGTATGTCAAGCTCGTATTGAACTTCGCAGGAATGTACCAGAGGAAATGTTCAAATGTTAGTGAAGCTTAAGGGACTTTTTTGTGTCTCGTTTCCGCCGGTTGTCGTAGGTGTCGGTGGCCGAGTAGAAAGAGACCGACACAGGAATAAAGGATGCACGCGTGTGAAGGTACGGAGGTGACCAGCCAGTGGGACAGCAGAAACTGGAAACACTAAGCTAGATTAGTATAAGAGATATATTTCAAGAAAAATTACATTACTTAACTTGGAGAGCAGCAGACTAGTAGAATGTTGATACATAGTTTAGATAGAGGCCTGACTACTGATTATTCCTAGTGCCTATCGGATAGCCAAGTCTGAACTGGTGCCTCTCTGATTCCCAAGTGTTAACTGGTTCCTATCTCACTCCCAAGTGAACGATGCAGTCCAGTGGTGGCCACGAGCGGAGTTGCAGCAGAGGGCGCTCGTGGCTGACGTCGTAAGAACGCCGCGCCGTGCGTGCATTGCGGCGCGCGGCGAAAGTACGTGGCGCGCACTTTAGACTTGTGCGACACCACAGACTTAACTGCGGGGTAATCAGTCCCTAAACTTACAAACTACTTATGAAATACCTTATACTAAGGACGACACAAACATCCTTGTCCGAGGGAGGATTCGAGCCCCCAACGGGGAATGGCGTCGCGCATCGGAGCATAGCGCCTCAATGCGCTTGACCACTCCGCTGCTGCTGTACCATCGAAACACGAGTCGGTGCTATCTTCCAACACAGAAGGACATGTACGAAAGCAGCATTCAGTGAAACGCTGAAAGTGCTGCCGTACGAATGTATCAAACGAAGAGAGCTCCCACTCACTGGATGGAGAATGTGGTGTCGCACAAGTCCAAAGTGCTCGCCACCTACGCGCCGCCATGCACGCACGGTGCGTCGTTCTTACGACGACAGCCACGAGCGCCCTCTGCCACAACTCCGCTCGTGGCCACCACTGAACGACATCGTTCACTTTGGACTGAGATAGCAACCAGTTAGGACCTTCGGAATCAGATAGGCACCAGTGAAGACTTGGCTATCAGTTAGGCACTAGGCAGGCCTCTAGTTCAACTCTGTATCTGCAGTACTGATCTATGTAAGTGTTAAGTATTGTATAAATTCTGTACAATATATATCTCGTTCTAATTTACTCTAGTGTTTCTAGTTTCTGGCTGCTCCCCTCCGTACCTGCACCAGCGTGCTATCTTTATTCCTGTGTCGGTCTCATTCCACTCGGACACCGACACCTACGACGGAAACGAGACACAAAAGCGGCGACGAGGCTGGGACACAAAAGTGGCGACGAGGAGTGATACGCGAACCGTGGACCAGCACGCTAGCAGCAGCCAGACAGCAGCAGTCGGAGCACGCAGAAATTGCTCCCGCCCACCCACCCTTATAAGATTTTTGGGGGAACATTTTCAGTTACGTGTTTTGTGGACTTTTTTGTTGCAGTGCGTCCTCATTTATCTTGCAGTGGTGTTTGTTCTCCTTTACTTGTATGCGCGGCGCCTAATCGGTCAGCATGGCCACTACCCCGAACCCAAACTTAATGGAAATTATTCAGTTACATACGGCGCAAATCACTCAACTACTGCAGGCGGTGTCGCAGTTGACGGCACAGGCTGCTCACCAACATCAACAGCCGTCACATCACCAGCCCACACCTGCCGCTGCACCGCTTCCTACTTTTCGCCAGTACAACGAACGTGAGGAAGAATGGAGTGACTATTTCGCACAGTTTCAAGAACTCGTCGCGGCTCATCAAATTACAGGTCAGAGAGTGAAGAACCTTTTCTTATCGATTGTGGGCCCCCAGACCTTCGTATTATTGCAAAAAACGTTTCCCTCACGCATCTCCTCGTGATGTAGACTTTGAACAAATTGTAGATGCACTGAATGCTCATTACGAGAGAAAAGTTCTCGTAGCCGCTGCGCGGTACCGATTTTTCAGACTGAAAAAATCACCGGAACAGACCCATACGCAATGCATTACGGAATTGAAGGGCTTAACCCGCCAATGTAAATTTACTTGCTCTTGTGGACTTTCTTATAGTGACGTTATGTTGCGAGATGCAATTACGCAGAACATTCAGGACCCCTGAATTAGGGCAGCAATTCTAAAACAGTCAGACCCTTCATTAGACAGTGTACTGCAGCTTATAGAAGCGCATGATACTTTTGACTTAGCAGATGTAGAAATGCAAAGCCACAGTGTAAATTAAGTGCACCGTAACGGACGCTTTCCTAGCCGTAGTTCTCAGTGTAGCACTAGTGATTCTTACAATAGTACAGGCCGTGCTGAACAGACAGTGAACAGTAGCCAGTGTAAAAGTGCGACACAAAGGTCGCCCCGTCGTGTTCGAAACAGTGATTTGAATAACGGGCGCCAACGCTCATTTCAGAAAAATGTACGTAAATCTTGTACCCAGTGTGTGTCTCGCCATAAGCGTGCACAATGCCCTAATCGCAACGCGACCTGTTATCAATGTGGCAAATCGGGACATGTACAGTCAGTGTGTATGCAAAACAAAAATTCAAAGAACGGTGCCATTAGAAACATTGCTTCACAGAGTGCGAGAACAGTTCATTCTGTAAATGTTATACATGCTCTGACCTTAGACAGTGCTTCTATTGACTCTCAAAGGCAAAACAATTTTTCTGCGCCCACTGCAAAACTATATAGTGAGCCACGTAGCAAGCGTCGTCGAGTGCGTAAAACTGTGCAACGGAAACGGGTTCGGGACACGCAAAATGCCTTTGTACAGTGCAATCCTGTAGTGAACCTAGTGCCTTCTACAACTTCTCCTTGTAAAAGTGCCCAGTACTGTGTAGATAGTGACAGTAGACTTGTTGTAGCTACTCAAAAGTTTAGTGCAGTAGTTAGTGCATCTGGTGTAGCTTCGCATGCTTGCGCGGACGCCGAACCGGCGGTAGTGCCATCTAGGGACAGTGATATTAATCTGTGTGCCGAGTCTGCGCCGCTTACTTCACGACGCAGCCCGCACATGCGCAAGCGTAGTAAACAAGTTCAATCAGACGTTGCCCGCATTCGCGCACCTGTCGAGTGCCACAAGCAAAAGCTTTTTGTGAATCTTTACATAGAAAATAAGACTGTGCAATTTCAGCTTGATACTGGTTCCGCTGTTACCTTAATAAATAAAGATACTTATGAACTTCTGGGTTCGCCAAAATTGTCGCCGTCTCAACAAGTGCTAGCAGCATATACAGGTCAAAATATTCCCGTGCTAGGAATGTGTAGCCTGCCTGCCTCTTTTCAAGGTGTTACAAAGACGGTTGCTTTTGTTGTTCTTCAGGCCAAATCTACACAGAACATTTTTGGACTAGATGCTTTTGACTTGTTTGGTTTATCAATTCAAAGAGATGTGCTTCAAATTTCGTCAGTAGTGCCTCAGGACAAAATAAATACATTGTGTGAAAAATATAGTGACGTGTTTTCGCCGGAACTAGGTTGTGCAAAAGACTTCGTGGCACATGTAACTTTAAAAGAATCTGCAGTACCAAAATTTCGTAAAGCTAGACCAGTGCCTATCGCAATTCGTGATAAAGTTGCAGACGAACTTAAACGTTGGCAAGATAGTGGGGTGATTTCTCCTGTTTCTGCGAATCAGCGGGCCTCGCCTATAGTAATTATACCCAAGCCGTCTGGAAAACTTCGTCTCTGTGCGGACTTTAAATCAACAGTGAACAGTCAAACAATTGTAGACACTTATCCCCTGCCCAGACCTGACGAACTCATGGACAAATTAGGACAGTCTCGCTTCTTTTCTAAGATTTATTTAGCAGAGGCATACTTACAGATTCCGCTTGATGACGAGTCAAAAAAATTTTTCGTCATTAATACTCACATGGGCCTTTTTCTATTTCAACGCCTACCCTTTGGCAGTTCTTCCGCCCCCGCTATTTTTCAGCGCTTTTTGGAACAGCTGACAGTTTCTGTACCGTGTTGCTCGAACTATTTAGATGATATTGTGGTATGCGGACGTACAGTTGAAGAACATTTAGCAAACCTGGAGTGCCTTTTTAAAGTGTTGACTGCAGCAGGTCTACGTTGTAATAAAGCAAAGTGTTCGTTTTTTCAAACTGAAATAGAGTACCTAGGCCATGTGATTAATGCCCAAGGAATCCATCCCTTACAGTCACATATTCGAGCAATCAAAGACTTGCCTCCTCCTAAGAATGTGCATGAATTGCAAGCAGTAATGAGAAAGCTTAACTATTATTTCAGATTTATTCCCAATGCCTCTCAGATTGCAGCTCCACTGCATCACTTACGTAGGAAGAATGTTCCTTTTGTATGGTCTAAAGATTGTCAGGTTGCCTTTGACAAACTGAAGTCTGCACTACTCAGTGAAGCATGTTTGATTCCCTTTGACCCAAAGAAGCCTGTAGTGCTAGCAGTTGATGCCTCGTCATACGGTCTGGGTGCAGTTTTGTCGCATCGTATTGGATGTCACGATCGTCCTATTGCCTTTGCATCCAAGCTACTGACTCCAACGCAACAGAATTACAGTCAGATAGAAAAGGAGGCCTTAGCAATCATTTACGGCGTCACAAAGTTTCATCATTATCTCTATGGCAGAAAATTTTATTTGTTGTCAGACCACAAGCCTCTCACGTCGTTGTTCTCACCAACAAAGCCAATTCTGCCACGAACGGCACAAAAGCTTCAGAGATGGTCCTTAATACTGTCGAATTATCAGTATGAGATTTTGTACCGACCTACCACTAAACACGCCAACGCGGACACACTTTCCCGACTTCCGGTTGGCCAGGATGTGTCGTTTGATTCTTCGGAAATGGCATGTTGTCAGATAGACTCCAGAGATGCTTCCGCTGTCGCAGACTTCCCTTTGAATCTCGTCGGGTCGCACAGGAAACAGCTGCGGCTGCAGACCTAAGTGTGGTAGCACGTTTTGTTCGCTCAAGGTGGCCTGCCAGAGCCAAAGACATTGAGCGGCCTCTGGTTCGACGTTATTTTGCACAACGTCATGCATTATCTTTCAGTCAGGGTGTTCTGTTGTTACATACGGACAACAACCAAACACGAGTGATTGTTCCTCGTTCCCTGCAACGAGAAGTGTTACGCCTCCTGCATCAAGGACATTGGGGTATTGTTAGGACAAAGCAACTGGCCAGACGTCATTGTACCTGGGTTGGTATGGACGCTCAGATAGAGAGCATGACGTCACAGTGTACTGTTTGTGCGGAGCATCAGGCGGCTCCTCCCCAACGTTTCTCAGACTGGCCACGCCCCAAGGGACCATGGCAACGTTTACATATTGACTTTGCCGGACCTTTCTGGAATACGCGCTGGTTAATCGTTGTAGACGCTTTCAGCAAGTTTCCTTTTGTGATTGCCATGAACTCAACGACGGCGTCTAGTACAATCAGTGCCTTAACATCAGTGTTTTGCATCGAAGGTTTGCCTGAAACTATCGTCAGTGACAATGGACCTCAGTTTGTTAGTGCGGAATTTCAATAGTTTTGTCGTGTGAATGGCATTCAGCATATCACCACCGCACCTTTTCACCTTCAGTCCAATGGTGAAGCAGAACGTTTTGTTCGAACATTCAAGTCTCAAATGGAAAAGATGAAAGGTCAGCAATCCAGGCAGCAAGCTCTTCAATTTTTTCTGTCTACGTATCGGTGCATGCCACGTGACGGCCCGTCTCCAGCCGAGCTGCTACACGGCCTCCGTCACCGCACTCTCCTTCACCTGCTGCAGCCTCCCACGCACCGAGTCGGTTCGTATGGCGCTTCGCGTTTTCAGGTTTCTACGCCGGTGCTGTACAGGGTGTTTGCTGGCAACAAGACGAGATGGACGCCGGGCACCATTCAGCACGTGCTTGGTCGCAATATGTATGTTGTACGTTCTTCCACAGGGTCGGAGCTGCGGCGCCACGCAAACCAATTGCGCCTGCACAGGTCGCGCGATCCTGTCTCCGGTTTCATGATTCCAGACCCAGTTCACCGCCAGGGAGCACATCCACATCGTTCGTCGACGGGTCCAGCGTCCCCGGACTACGAGATCGTCCCGATGGATATTGACGCGACTCCGCCGCTGTCGCCGCCGCAGATAACAGCGTCACCGAGAGGAACTCCGGGACCGTGGGTGCCCCCGCCGCCTGGGCCACGCACCTCAGAAGAAGATGACCTGCTCCCTCTGGGTGGAGGCGGGCGCCCTTCCGCTGGTTTTGGCGGGATTTCCGGCGGATCTCAAGGTGTATACCGGGGCGCGGACGGCGTCTCGATCCCAGCCTCAGCTACGACGCCCGTCCCACCAGTAACGCCTCCGCCCAGGCCCTCCTCCCAGTGCCGTCGCCGTGGCCCTCAGCCCTACGCCACGACGGCGCGGCGGTTTGGGGGGGAGGGGTGTGGTGTCGCACAAGTCCAACGTGCGCGCCACCTACTTTCGCCGCGCGCCGCCATGCACGCACGGCGCGGCGTTCTTACGACGACAGCCACGAGCGCCCTCTGCCACAACTCCGCTCGTGGCCACCACTGAACGACATCGTTCACTTGGGACTGAGATAGCAACCAGTTAGGACCTTCGGAATCAGATAGGCACCAGTGAAGACTTGGCTCTCAGTTAGGCACTAGGCAGGCCTCTAGTTCAACTCTGTATCTGCAGTACTGATCTATGTAAAAGTTAAGTATTGTATAAATTCTGTGCAATATATATCTCGTTCTAATTTACTCTAGTGTTTCTAGTTTCTGGCTGCTCCCCTCCGTACCTGCACCAGCGTGCTATCTTTATTCCTGTGTCGGTCTCATTCCACTCGGACACCGACACCTACGACGGAAACTAGACACAAAAGCGGCGACGAGGCTGGGACACAAAAGAGAAGAAGTGATACCGCAGGACATCAACGACGAGACTGTCACCATTGACTCCTCCCCTGAGGAACGGATGGTGGGACAGATGGCAACCGATCAACAGTTCTCCGATGTGAACATTGATCAACAGGAAAGAACCATTATAAGTTGGGAAGCCACACGATCCCTTCCTATTAACCAACAAGACCTTGAGGGACATGAACAGACTCCTGCATCCATGTTGTGAGAAGATGAAGTCACGACTGAGCATGATCTGTCGCTTGGGCCCTCTGAGGCCATGTCGGACTATCAGCATGAAGAAAATTGTGGTCGGTGGGGGGTGAATGTGAATGTCTGTTCGGTGTACGTTAATCACGTCTGAACCATAAGAAATAAAGAGCTTAAAATTTGTACAGTTACTAATGTCTGCCCGGGGAAGGTTTTACGTACGGTTTTATGGCGATCGGATAGCTATTTATCTATATATATTGTCGCGTTGTAATGGAAGCAGGCTTGACTTCGAAGGCAACTGAACACAGCACTTATATTGAAAGCACGTTTATTACGAACTCAACATACACGCAGCACTGAGTGCCTCTCAGGCAGAGAGCTCTGCTATTTATACACAGACAGAATTTACCAGAAATTAGAAGAACAGTTAACATAAGAAACAAGTAGAATTTACAAGTGAACATAAGAAAGATGTAGAACCTTCTGGAATTGTAAATTACTAAGAAATAAATTTTTGCCGGTGGTTGGGATTGAACCGGCGACCTTCTGCTCCACAGTCCGTGACGCTAACCCCTGCACCACGCCGGGAGTTGGTGTTCGTGGTCTCTCGCGGCATTGCTCCCTCTCCTGGAGAAACAGCGACCTGCTGTTATGATCCCTGTGGAGCCAGCTGCAATGTCCTGGATCTTGACCGTGTCATGGGTCCTCTGTATGACAGTTCAAGAGAATCCTTCCCTTCTCCGCGATTATCGACGACAGACGTTCCTGTCGTGGCTTCATCAGGAACATTACCGTCCTTAAAGTCCTTGAACAAGAAGCTTCATGCGCAGGACGTGAACAATGTCTCTTCGTTTTTGACGTTTCGACGACGGCTCATAATCCTCAACTTCGTATGTGACGCCTGACAGGCGGCGTATGACACGATACGGACCAAATTATCGCTTCAATAACTTTTCTGACAGTCCAACCTTCCGTACAGGGGTAAAAATCCATACCAGATCTCCTGGGCTGTACACAACAGGTCGGTGCTTGTTGTTATACCGCTGACGGTCCTTCTCCTGGGCGTCCAGTGTCCGTATGCGAGCCAGCTGTCTTGCTTCTTCGACCCTGGTGATGAGCTGTTTACCATAGTCATCCTGAGTGTCGTCCGGTTGGAACGGGAACAGTGTATCCATTGTCGTCTCAGCTTCACGGCCATGGAGCAGGAAAAACGGAGTGAAGCCTGTGGTGTGTTGTCTTGCGGTATTGTAAGCAAATGTCACGACTGGCAGAATTGTATCCCAATCCTTCTGCTTAACATCGACGTACATCGATAGCATGTCGGCTAACGTTTTGTTAAAACGTTCCGTAAGACCATTTGTCTGTGAATGGTATGCAGTTGTCATTCTGTGGACAATGTTGCACCGTGACATTACCTCTGATACTAGTTTTGACTGGAATACTTTTCCACGATCAGATATCATGACACGTGGTGCTCCATGCTTCAAAATAATGTCTTCTACAAGGAATTTTGCGATCTCTGGAGCTTCTGCAGTCGGCACAGGTTTGGTGACAGCGTAGCGTGTGAGGTAGTCAGTGCAGACTATTATCCAACGGTTACCGGTTGTAGACTTCGGGAACCTCCCTAAAAGATCGATCCCAACTCGGTGGAATGGAGCTGCTGCCGGCGGAATCGGTACGAGATGTCCTGGAGGTAATTGCGGCACATGCTTCCATTGCTGGCACTCTTTACAGTGACTCACATAGTGCTTGACAGATCGGTAGAGACCTTTCCAGTAATACCTGCGTCTGATTCTGTCTAGGGTCTTCACGAATCCCAGATGACCGGATATTGGAGCATCATGGAAGTATTAGAGAATAGCTGGCTGGAGATGAGCTGGAACAACAAGTAGCCATTTGGGGCCCAGTGGATCGTAGTTGCTCTTGTACAATGTTCCGTTTATAAGTTGAAACTCTCCATTGGTCGTTTCTCCTTTCTCCAAGGCCTCTATCATTTTTAATAGTGCTGGATCTTGTCTCTGTTCAGCTGTAGCGTCATCTAATTCAGTGAGAGCCGAAATTTCATTAATGCTGTTGTGTTCCACTAATGGATTCCTCGAAAGGCAGTTGGCATCCTTGTGTTTGCGCCCGTTCTTGAATACCACTGTGACATCGTACTCTTGGAGTCTTAGTGCCCATCTTGCTAGTCGACCTGATGGATCCTTCAAGCTAGTCAGCCAACACAAAGAATGGTGATCTGTCACGACGGTGAATGGTTTGCCGAATAAATACGGCCAGAACTTGTTGATAGCCCAGATAACCGCGAGACATTCTTTTTCAGTTGTAGAGTAGTTTATCTCGGACTTTGAGAGTACTCTTGACGCATAGGCTATCACTTTTTCGGCACCTTCCTGAACTTGTACAAACACTGCACCAATCCCATAACCACTGGCGTCTGTGTGAAGTTCCGTTTCTGCATTCTCGTCGTACAAGGCTAGCACTGGTGCGGAAGTTAGACCCTCCTTAAGTGCCCTGAAAGCTCTTTCTTTTGTCTCATCCCAGTAAAATTTGGCGTCTCCCTGCAGAAGTTCTTGTAATGGACGTGCCTTGTTACAAAATCCTTTTATGAAACGTCGGTAGTATGAGCACGGCCCGAGAAAACTTCTCACATCACGAATGTGCTGAGGAGTTGGAAATTCTATGACTGTCCTTACTTTATCTGGATCAGACGGACACCATCTCTGTTGACTAGGTGCCCCAGGATTTTTATCTCTTTGGCGACGAAGAGGCACTTCTTTGGATTGAGGCGGAGACCTGCAGCCTGAACACACTTCAACACAGTTGACAGGCGACTCAGATGTTCTTCAAATGTTTTCGAGAAAACGACAATGTCATCTAAATAGCAGAGACACGTCGTCCACTTAAGGTGTCGAAGCAAGTTGTCCATCATGCGTTCGAATGTGGCTGGAGCGTTACATAATCCAAATGGTATTACTTTAAATTCATAGAGGCCGTCAGGTGTAATAAAATCCGTCTTCTCCCTGTCAGCTTCGTCAACCTCGATTTGCCAGTAACATGTCTGCATGTCCATAGTTGAGAAGTATGTAGCTCCTTTCAAGCAGTCTAAGGTGTCGTCAATACGCGGCAGTGGGTAGACATATTTCTTTGTGATTCTGTTCAGCCGCCGATAGTCGACACAGAATCGCCACGTGCCATCCTTCTTCTTTACGAGGACCACCGGAGACGACCAAGGACTCTCCGAAGGTTGAATAATGTCATCTCGCAACATCTTCTCCACTTCCTGCCGAATTATCCGTCTTTCAGCTGGCGACACTCTGTATGAACGCTGGCTAATTGGCGGATGATCCCCAGTATTGATACGGTGCTTTATCGTGGGGCGTTTCGTCTGACTTTTCCCCTGCTGAGGTGTGAATGCACCCGAAAATTGTCGTAGTATACCTAACACCCGCTGGCGTTGTTCCTTGGTCAGTCCAGGCCCTATTGGCAGTTCCACGTTTGTTTCCTCCAGCGTGTTGTCTGTACTAACAGCAGGGAATGGGTCTTCATTGATGACGTTGAGCTCACCGTCCTTGATTGGTTCAGCTGTCCCGATACACATTCCTTTAATAAGTTGTGACTGACTGTGACAATTTGTGATCCAAATCTCTCCTTGACCACCGGTAATGCTTATGATAGCCGGTGGTATGTAAATTTCTTTTGTGAGCCTGATAAACTTTTTACTATCAACAAGAACTTCACAGTTTAACCAGTAATCTGTGTTTGTGACTGCAACTCTTCTCATTGTCAACGGCGGTATCGTCACATTGTCAACGACGAATAGCTTCCCAGAAAATTCTGTATTACGTGTACCCGGCGCCTCCACCAAACAATGTCGCGTTGCAATGGAAGCAGGCTTGACTTCGAAGGCAACTGAACACTTATACTGAAAGCACGTTTATTACGAACACAACATACACGCAGCACTGACTGCCTCTCAGGCAGAGTGCTCTGCTATTTATACACAGACAGAATATACCAGAAATTAGAAGAACAGTTAACATAAGAAACAAGTAGAATTTACAAGTGAACATAAGAAAGATGTAAAACCTTCTGGAATTGTAAATTACAAAGAAATAAATTTTCGCCGGTGGGCGGGATTGAACCTTCTGCTCCACAGTCCGTGACGCTAACCCCTGCGCCACGCCGGTAGTTGGTGGTCCTGGTCTCTCGCGGCAATATTAATATGAATGTCTGTTCGGTGTATGCTTATCACGTCCAAACGACAAGACGCAAAGATTTAACTATTTGTACAGCTACTAATTTATACCTGAGAAAGGTTTTAGGCATGGTTTTATAGCGATCTTATAGATATTTAGTAATTTGAAGACTATAACGCGAAATGCGGAACAATAATTACTCTTTGAAAATTATATTTACGCTTTGAAAATTGTTTTATTGGTTGCATTCTTGCTTGAGGGTTGATAATGATAAAAGGGTGGAGTATATTGGGATGGAAAGTTATCGGTGTATATAAAATTCTACGTGTGTGTGTGTTAATATTTCGCTCTGCAGCGAAAACTACAGAACACAAACGAATGGTCTGTGTGTAATTGTTGTCCGAAGTCTCCCGTTGTACACCATAGCAGTTCCATGTCGATAGCTATAAGGGAGGGTGGAAGATATGGTGGTTGAAAGTCGTCAAATTATATAAAAATTCGGCCTGAAGGCCAGCGATGACGTTAGCGACTCGATAGAAAGAAGGTTACATACAGCGAAACGTGATGCCACAAGACCATATCTTTGGTCTAGGAGTGCTACAATGGCTTCAGCTCTTTCTCTGTAAGAATAAGCATACGAATAAGGAAATATAAGAATAAATAAATAAAACAGTAAAAAAGAAGTTTCTTTTAATACATCTCTTAAAAAACAAAACAACAAAAAACACGCGAGCGGAATGCCAGCTGATGTATTTAAAGTAAGCAGAATACCAGCAAACTACATAATAACATCCACTTGACACACATTGCCTTAAATGAAAGTAAATATAAAGTCATTTAGCCTTAATATAACATGATTAAACAATGTTTCATGACCGCCTACGAATGCATGTTACTCCACCGAGTGCGTGTTCTAGGCTCACATGTTACTCCTCCGAGAGCGCGTACTGAACTCAAGTTACTTCTCCGAGTGTCTGTTCTGAACTGAATTGTGGCGGCTCGATGCAAGACTGCCTTCGTTCCGCGATTACGGTCATAATTGCTACCCACGGTCAACAATCTCACTGTAAGTGGTCAGTATAAAATGCGTAAAAAAACTATTAAAAGCGTGTGAAAGGAATCCTACAATGAACCGCTTACCAGGAAACAGACGGCATCTCCAGAACCAGGAAATACCGCGGCCGCGGTGCATAACAAGTGCATACCCAGACTAAAGAGCTAAATGTCTGATATGAATGTGTGAATCTGTTCTTGATTTTAGACTCGCCTGGCTGGTTTCTTCGTAATGGATAAATCGGGGATGTTATTTATCAAATGACGACCACAGCCTATTGTGAGAATTTTTTAGCAAGGCCTCCTGAAAGCAGGACGCTGTTTTCTAAATATCATGTAATCATTTTGCTAGTAAGTACGTTCGGCACTCCCTTTCAAAAAATTTTAACTGTTTTTAAAAAAGGCCATCAGGTATTTACAAAACTCTTACTTATTGATCCTTTTAGAAACTCCAGTCCCCTCAGGGGCTCAGCATTAATTTGCTGAGTACGGGCTTGGCGAACCCGGGGTCCTGAGCTGTGGGCTGTGTCGCGCCAACAGTCCGCTACACCGTAAGCTCTGTGCGTGCTTCAACGACCATCGTTCGGCGCGACGGTGGAACGTTGTACGTTTCAGAGCCCGGGGATCTTGGCTTAATCGCCCGGGTCGCGAGGACGGTACAAACCTCTATAAAAAAAACCTCAATCTCAAGGTGTGCTACGTGCCGAGGAGATGAATGGCTGTTGAGGTTAAACAGTCGTTAGCGAGCAACCTCTGGGGAACCTGCCGAACCTCAGTTGTATAAGGCTTACCCAGGCAAGCGGGGCTCTGCCTGGGTGGACTTTTAGATCCCTAGCTGCTCGTGGGAACAACATGAAACGAGCAAAAGAAAACGTTGGTGGACGTATAACCACCGTCTCTAAGCGTGGTAAGTTTTATGCCTCTTCATATGACCCCAAGTCGTTTCCTTCCTTGGCCACGCCCTGGGAGGAACGCAGGGCTACTACCATCAATGAGCCTTATTCGCCTCGATATTTGGTCTGTACAAGGGTTGATGGGGAATCATTTGCGACCGTAAAGCCTCAGTTCTTCGTAGACCATCTGGAGGAGAAGTTTGGAGATGTGGAGTCCCTCTCCAAGATGCGCAATGGCTCTGTGTTGATTCACACCGCATCCCCTGCCCAGTCGCGGGCATTGCTTGCCTGCGATAAGCTGGGAGACATCGCGGTCAACATTGCGCCACATAGGTCCCTCAATCTGGTCCAGGGTATTATTTTTCACCGGGATCTCCTCTTACAATCCGATGAGGAGCTGCGCGCCAACCTCGAGCGGCGAGGTGTTCACTTCGTCCGGCGCATCCATCGTGGGTCGAAAGATAATAGGGTTGCCACCGGTGCCTTCATCGTAGCCTTTGAAGGCGATACACTGCCAGAGAAGGTGAAGGTGATGTGCTACCGGGTTGATGTCAAACCCTACATCCCTCCTCCTATGAGATGCTTCCAGTGCTGGAAGTTTGGGCATATGTCGTCCCGTTGCCCTTCCAGCGCCACTTGCCGGGATTGTGGACGTCCAGCCCACCCGGACGCCCCATGTACTCCGCCGCCCATCTGTGTGAACTGTGGCCAGGAGCATCCTCCCTGCTCATCACAATGCCCTGTGCTCCGGAAAGAAAGGAAAATCATCGAGTATAAGACCTTGGACCGGTTGACCTATGCTGAGGCAAAAAAGAAATTTGAGCGCTTACACCCAGTGGCCATGACAACGTCTTTTGCGGCAATTGCATCATCTTCATCATCTGTGGCGACACCCATCTTGTCTGCTCATTCTTTTTCTGTAGGCCCCCAGGGCCGCAAACCTACATCTGCCCCCAAGGTGGTTGGGGGCCCCCTTCCTTCTTCTGCTCCCCAGGTAACTGCCTCGGGAGCAACCTCCACCCTTCTGCCGGAGACACAACAACCCACTCCGGCACCCCTCGTTCGGAAGGGGTCCCTTGGGACACTCCCTTCCGAGGGTTCCGCCCGTGTCACTTCTGACACACGCCAGCAGCAGGCAAAACCGAAGGCTGCTGGACGCAGGGCCTCATGCTCCTCCTCAGTCCCTGAGGCTGAGTCTGAGAAGCCAGCCCTGCCGGCGAAGCCCCCGAGGGGCAAGAAGGACCGGAGGAAAAAGGTTGAAAACGACGTGAAGGATACCACGGTGGCTCCTGAGCCACCTCACCACTCCACCTCGACCTCTGGGGACGAGGTGGAAATTCTAGCGTCCCCAGACGACCTCGCCGTCGGGGACATCGCAGAAATTATGGATACTGAGCCAGAACAAAGGCAGACAGCGGATTTGAGTGACGCTGATTTGTAATCTCCATGTCTTCCCAGTTATCAGACAGCATTATCCTCCAGTGGAACTGCGGCGGTTTCTTCCCCCACCTGGCTGAGCTACGACACCTTTTAAGCACAACACCTGCCTTCTGCATTGCCTTACAGGAAACATGGTTTCCAGCAATGCGGACCCCAGCCCTTCGTGGCTACAGGGGATATTACTGTAACCGTAGCTCATATAACAGGGTCTCAGGTGGTGTATGTGTGTATGTCCTTACCTCTGTTCATAGTGAACCTGTGCCCCTTCATACACCACTAGAAGCAGTGGCTGTCAGGGTAAGGACAACACAAGAGTTTACCGTCTGCAGCCTTTATCTCCCTCCAGATGGTGATATTTCTTTGAATGTTTTGGCTGCACTTATATCGCAACTACCTCCGCCTTTCTTCTTATTGGGCGACTTCAATGCCCATAACCCGTTGTGGGGTAGTACTTCGCTTTCTGGCCGAGGCAGAGTAGTCGAGTCTTTACTTTCTCAACTCGACCTCTGCCTATTAAATACTGGTGCCCCCACACACTTTAGTGTGGCACATGGCACGTTCTCGGCCATTGATTTATCGATCTGCAGCCACAGCCTTCCACCATCTGTCCACTGGAGAGCCCACGACGATCTGTGTGGCAGTGACCATTTTCCGCTTTTTCTGTCACTCCCACAACGTCAGTCCCCAGAACGCCCCCCCAGGTGGGCTTTAGGCAGGGCTAACTGGGAAGATTACACGTCCACTGCTATTGTTCAACCTCCCCCACTCGATTCCATCGATGTGGTGGTTGAGGGCGTCACTCACACAATTGTTTCTGCTGCAAAAGCTGCAATTCCATGCTCCACAGGGTGCCCACGGCGTAAGACAGTGCCGTGGTGGTCGCCGGAGATCGCTGAGGCCATTAAAGGCCGCAGGCGGGCCTTACAGCGATACAAACGGCACCCCTCTCAGGAGCACCTAATCAATTTTAAACGGCTTCGCGCTCGTGGTCGCCAGCTTATAAGAAGACGGAAACGGGAGTGCTGGGAGAGGTACGTTTCCACTATTGGGACAGGTACCTCAGCCTCGCAGGTCTGGAGTAAGATCAGGCGGCTACAGGGAATACAGACTACATCAGGAATCCCTGGGATCTCCACAAATGGAGTCCTATGTACGGACCCGGCCACTCTTGCAGAGATGTTTGCCGAGCATTATGCTCGTGCCTTTGCCTCTGCAAATTATCCACCGGCCTTCCGTGCAGTAAAGGAGAGGGTAGAACGCCAGCCCCTCTCCTTTCATACCCGCCGCTCTGAATCTTACAACACTCCTTTTACAGAGTGGGAGCTCCTCAGTGCTCTTCAACAATGTCCAGACACGGCGCCAGGGCCTGATAGCATCCATAGTCAAATGCTGAAACATCTCTCAGCAGATAGTCGGAGGGCCCTACTTGCGGTCTATAACCGCATTTGGTGTGATGGTGTTTTCCCGTCACAGTGGCGGGAGAGCATCATCATCCCCGTACTTAAACCCGACAAACATCCTCTGAACTTGGATAGCTATCGGCCCATTAACCTGACTAACGTTCCCTGCAAACTGTTGGAGCGGATGGTTAGTCGGCGGTTGTGTTGGATTCTTGAGACTCGGGGATTATTGGCTCCATGCCAGGGCGGTTTTCGCCAGGGTCGATCTACCACCGATAATCTGGTGTGCCTCGAGTCTGCAATCCGCACAGCCTTTTCCCGGCGCCAACACCTCGTTGCCGTCTTCTTCGATATGCACAAAGCATATGATACAACCTGGCGACGCCACATCCTCAACACTTTATATGACTGGGGCCTCCGAGGCTCCCTACCGATTTTTATTCAAAATTTTTTAGCCGTCCGCACCTTTCGTGTTCAAATTGGTGCTTCCCGGAGCTCCTCTCATGTCCAGGAAAATGGGGTTCCTCAGGGTTCCGTTTTAAGCGTCCCATTATTTTTAATCGCCATCAACGGTTTAGCTGCAGCGGTTGGATCGTCGGTGTCCCCCTCTCTTTATGCTGACGACTTTTGTCTCTCTTTTAGTTCCTCCAGCACCCAAGTTGCCGAGCGCAGGTTGCAAGGTGCTATTCGGAAGGCGCAGAACTGGGCGCTTACCCATGGCTTTCAGTTTTCTGCCTCCAAGACCAGAGTGATGCACTTCTGCCGGCGTCGGACCGTCCACCCACACCCTGAACTTTATCTGAATGACGAACCACTTACGGTAGTGGAAACTCACCGTTTTTTAGGACTGGTCTTTGACGCCCGGCTGACGTGGCTCCCCCACATTCGTCAGCTGAAAAGGAAGTGCTGGCGCCATCTCAACCTTCTCCGCCACCTGGGTCATACGACCTGGGGTGCTGATCGCTCGACACTGTTGCGGCTTTACACGGCGCTGGTGCAGTCCCGTCTCGATTTTGGGTGCATTGCCTATGGGTCTGCGGCACCTTCGGCACTGCATCTCCTGGACCCCATTCACAACTGTGGGGTCCGCATTGCGACGGGCGCTTTCCGCACCAGCCCGGTGAACAGTTTACTAGTGGAGGCTGGGATCCCACCTTTGGGGATCCGCCGCCAACACCTGCTCGCAGCTTATGCAGCGAACGTGTATTGCTCCCCAGGCCACCCAAACCGTCGTTTTCTTTTTTCTAATGTGGTCGTCCCTCACCATCAGCGACGCCCCAGGTCAGGTCATACGATAGCCTATAGAGTTCGGTCCCTCCTCCTGGAACTTGAGTCTTTGCCCCTTCCATGTCCATATCGGGTCCAGGTGCATACACCTCCATGGTGTTTGACAAGGCCGTCTATTCGGCTGGACTTGGCCCATGGGCCCAAGGACTCAGTACCACTGGAGGCGCTCCGCCGTCAGTTCTCGGCTGTCATAGCGGAGTTCCGTGGTTATGACCTGATCTACACCGATGGCTCAATGGTGGATGACCGTGTTGGATTTGCCTATACACACGGTGACCATGTGGAACAGCACTCTCTGCCGAATGGCTGCAGTGTTTACACTGCAGAGCTGGTGGCCATTCACAGAGCTCTTGTGCATATCCGGTCATGCTCAGGCGAGTCTTTTGTTGTTTGCAGCGACTCCCTGAGCAGCCTTCGAGCTCTGGAGCAGTGTTACCCACGGTCTACCCTGGTGTTGGCCGTTCAGGAGACACTTTATGCCATTACACGGTCCGGGCGATCGGTGGTGTTCATCTGGTCTCCAGGTCATGTTGGTATCCCGGGCAATGAACGTGTTGACAGGCTTGCCAAGCAGGCGGTAGGTATGTCCTGTCTAGAGATCGGCCTCCCGGCTTCTGATCTCCGTTTATTGTTGCGCCAGAAAGTACGTCAGCTTTGGGATACTGAGTGGCGTAGCCTGCACACGCCCAACAAGCTCCGGGTGGTCAAGGAAACGACGGTTGCATGGCGCTCCTCCATGCGCGGTTCACGACGGGACTCAGTGGTTTTATGTCGCCTCCGCATTGGGCATACGTGGCTCACCCATGGACATCTCCTTCGGGGTGAGGACCCAGCCCAATGTCGGTGTGGCTCCAATTTGACAGTCGTCCACATATTGTTGGACTGCCCACTTTTAGCCGCCTTGCGGAGACATTTTAACCTCCCTGCTGTTTTATCGGAAGTTTTAGGTGACGATGCCACAATGGCAGGTACCGTTTTACGTTTTATTCGAGCAGGGGGATTTTATCGTTCTTTCTAACTGGAGATTTCTTTGTGAAACCGAGTGGTTGACTTTTCCTTTTTTTTATTCTTATGGTCGGTCAACCACGGCTATCGGTTTCTTTGTTGTAAGTTGTCTTTGTGTAACCATCTTTTGTTTAGTCTTGTGGTTCTTGATGTTTTATGAACTAGTGGGACTCCTCTCCCACTTCGCTATTTTAAACTCTAGGCGTCTTATCTTTTACGTGTTTGGATTTACTTTTGACGCCTAGAGATGGAATGGGGGACTGATAACCATTGCAGTTTTGTCCCCCTTAAACAACTAACAACAACAACAACAACAACAAGAAACTCCAGTCATTAGTTCAGATGTATTTCCTACTCACAGATGTCACCTGAAGATGCATCTACACCGATGTGAAACTGGTTGTGTGTCTCCATAAACACGTCTTAACAGCTTTGCGATTTTCTCTACACATCTGCACCCAGGGCTTTATATTATTGAAGTTAATTTTTATATTTTGTGGTGTTTGTGTATTGAATTTTATCAAAATGTATTCAAGCTGTGGTCGCCATTTTCAGAAAATTACTTGTAATAATTAAGATGCTCCCGATGGCGAGATAAGTGTGAATGCATCATGTTTGTATTCGAAATTCGATGATTTTTTTCCATTTACTAGGAAACAAAACTCTTCGTTAAATAGTAACAAATTTCGATGGCGATCATGTCGGTGCCCCTTCTAGTTCGAGGTCCCCAGCGGTCACAGTACTTGCGATTGCCTTAATCAGGCCCTGAATCCTACAAAAATGTCTAATTGTTCTACTCAGTACCAAAAAAATTGATTGAAGCTTTTCTCATAAACGTGCTGAGAACCTTCATTGGATCCTTTTATGGTTGACAGACTGTAAGCCTACTGAAGACGGTCTGCAGGGGTTGATTTTCAAAGAAGCTGTCAGTATCAACTGAGATAGGATTGGTGATTTTATCTTTTAGCTTATTAATTTGTAGGTCACGATAGCGAAAAACTGGTGAAAATAAATGAAAAAATTGTCCATAGCTCGCAAATATTATTGTCAAATCTTGCATTACAAACCTAACAACTAAAAATACAAAAAAAAGTTCTGAATTAATTTGATGCTTACAGCTGAAGTAGTTCAGCTGTCCTTTCATTTGCATCAGGTTTCCTATTGATAATCTCTGACGAAATGCCAACTTTCTCAGCAGCTAGTTTTACTTCATTCAAAGTGATGTCATAATGTCTTAAAGTTAATCACCGGCATCGCTACGTTGAGGGAAATTCCTTTGTTCTGTATAACGACATTTTTGTAAACAATAGAGGTCAAAGTATTGCCCCAAAATTATATCAAAAAGCCTCTGAAAGCTGTCAAGTACTTCTTGAGATCCAAATCAATATTTTTTGCTGATGGAGTTAATACAGCAGGAACACATCTAAAACTTTGAAGATCGAAGAAATTTGCTTCGAAATTTGGCGGAGTATTTGTAGCCTTTGATTGCAACAAGACAAAGGGACAAGTTGTTTCAACACTTTCCAATGACCATCCCTAATAGAGAAGAAAGAATAAAAACTTTCTCAACATTTTTAAAAAAGAATCACATCATAATTCAGATCAGCAGCATAAGCACCGTCTCTGTTCAATGAGTGTACTCCACAAGGAGAAACACAGCATACTGTGTTAATACTAAGGTGACCATATTTCCTACATTCAAATTCGGGACATAACCACATTATCTAGATCCAAATTCGGGACACCTTACAATTTTTGTAATTTGTATATATATTTTTTCATTATATTAGAAAAATATTTTAGTAACAGTAATAATTACAAAATATCAGTTTAAGTTGTTACAAAAAGTACATTAATTTACACTTTTAGTACATTAAATGATGAAGGAATGCAATCAGAACAACTGTATTTATCAGTGCAGTGAATTTTCTTCAGCAAGTCTGTGTTTTTCAACAACATGTGATAAAATTCTACACAACTTTCATAATAATTTACTCTAGTTGCTAATATTGATTTCACAGTTTCTACGGCAAGCTGTGTTTTGTTAGTTATCAATATATTATTCATGTAGGGAAAATACCCTTTCAGTAACAGCATCACTTCCGGAAAGGCAGAAGAGAAACTGTACTAGCTTAAGCACATTTGGGAATGGCACATGATTCTGTTTGAATTGAGAAATAATATCAATCCATCTTTGACCTGGAAAATTAGTGTTAGCAGTCCATTTACTGATTTTCTCAGTAGTATAGTTTTGTACGTATGCTCAGTGGAAACAGTTTGAAACGGTTTTGACAGTTTGTGATAAGTACCTCAAGTCTAACGAACCTTTTGTCAAACAGTTTTCCATCATAATTAAAACCAATAATAAAACAGACCGATAAAGGTGAGATAAATTTCTAAATCGGAACGTAATTGTTAAATCCGGGACAAATAGGTGTACCGAATTACCTTTGAAAAAGTTCGGAACAGACACACAAAAATCGTATCTGTCCCAAGAAAGTCGGTACGGTTGGTCACCTTAGCTAATACACACATACAATACCAACCAATGGCAATAACTAAGAGCATCAATCGAAGTAATTGTTTAAGATAAGCGGTTTATCATAAAAATCTACTACAAATGCCTGTAGAATCTTCTAAAATTTCGTTGGATGAAAAATATACTACATGTTTTTTCTAGTTTGTTATTAATTTCAGTAACCAAAAATTTTCATCAATTAGGGCTGGATTCGGCCTCTTCAGCACCGGGCCCTGGATCCATGGCTCCACCGCCCCACCCTTGTGGGAGCCATGGTCGGAAGATTCACCCCACAAGTCCTCAAAGCTCCGACAATATAACGTGTACTCAAGGTCCATAAACTGGAATTTCCCTTAAGGCTAACAGTGAATAGTATTAATTCACCACCGTACAACCTGGAAAAAGAACTTATACCGAAGCTTCGGCATCTGGTGAACCACACTGATTCTGAAGTCCAAACTTGCACATATTCCGTGTCACTTTTACAAGAAACGAGAAGATCAGTTACGAACCTCATGGGTATCTTCAGTGTAAGGTCCTCATTCACTAATGAACCAGTGTCAGACACGATGAACATTTTAGAGGAGCGCTTAGCACCCGGCAACTGCTATCTAGTGCGCACTGCTTGATGACTGCCTGTTTCAGGTGGAGAGGTGAGCTTTACAAACAAACGGACGGTGTAACTATGGGCTTCTATCGCCTACTGTATCAGACATTTTCATGGATGCGTTTGAAAAAATCGCACTGACGTGTTTTACGGCCCACTTTAGATTTGTAGTTTTAAAAACTTTGCAAACATTTTGGACCAAAAAAATCTAAATAATAATAATTAATAAGAGTGTCTGGAACCCTTTTAGGAAAATTAATTTAGGTACCTTTTGCGCCACAGTCCACTACCTTGTCCACTACGTTACGGCTATAAATGAAAACTGACGTTCTTTAATCTCATACTATTGATGGCCGTTGTTAACTGATGTTAATATGGCATTTGTTGACATTAGATTATCATTTATCATACGAAGAACGATGTGTTTTTGTTAATTCCTCAGTGTGCCGTTGCTTGGAAATGACAACGTGTAAGTTACAATAAGAAAATCATCAAATACGCAGGGAATGTCACGTGACATCTCCGAACGGCTGGTTTTCGTTAATTCGATGGAGGGTGTCAAATATCCGTTATTTTTGCAAATATGTCTCAAACGATACGACATATGAAAAAAACATAAGGGAGCTAAGTTGTAGAGAATTTTCTCCTCTACCAATTAGGTTATTCAACTTTCGTGTCAGATGAACGGTTCGTTTGCAATTACAATTATATTAGAAACGGCTTTTTTTGTTTTTCTACCGTATTTTTTGTCCGAAAAATTTGAAAAATGGAGGTCCTGGTCTCTGGTGGCCTACAATCATGTCTGTAAAATTTGGTGCTGATCGGTTGAACGGTTCGTCTTAAAAACAGGGAACACGTTACGGACAGACAGACAGACAGACATACATCCCAAAATCGCCTTTGGTTTTTCAAATATCTTTGAAATGCTACGAGATATGAAGAAAACATAAGAGAGCAAAGTTGTAGAGATTTTTCTCCTCTATAAATTCAGTTTTCGTGTCAGATGAATAGTTAAGCCGTTATTTTCATTTAAATGTCGAGCTGTCAAAAGACGATCGCAAAGGCCCACTTTTAGTGTTACTACCGTAACCTAAAGTGGGCCAAATGTGTTCTCCAGTCAGCACCAATACACCTAGAATGATGGCTTCGATATATTGATGACATCTTCGTCATACAGCATTCATCATCTGGCTACAGAGATTCCACCAATACTCAATCAACAGCATAGCAAAATACTGTTCACAAGGTGGTAGAAAAGAACGGAGTGCTGCCCTTCCTAGAAGTGGCAGCCTAACGAAAGCCCGACAGAAAACGTGGCCACAGAGTGTGTAGAAATACGGCACGGGCAGGTGTCACCATACCTCCTCGCATCACCCTGTACCCCATGGAGCAGAAATCAATCCTATACACCATAACTAGGAGGGCCCATATGATCAGTTACTCCGAACGCCGTTGCTCGGAACTGCATAATCTCAGATCCAACTTCGTGGCCAGTGGCTACGGAATGAGTGAGATAAACAAAACAATCTCGAAAAGGATGAAGGCAGTAGGGAAGAGCAGAGAGAAGAAAGAAACATCGACCTATTACCATTATGTGCAAAGGGTCACTGAACGTGTACACAAAATTCTCCGTCGGGTAAGTATCAAACCAATCTACAGGACAGACAAGAAGATAAAAGATGTCCTCGGTTTCACGAAAGATGGAAGCGTAGGCTAGCATATGAGACCGGACGACTAATTAAGACAAGAATTTCTGGACATCAACGATATAAACGTCTTGGATGGCACAAGTTAGCAGTGGCAGAACACAAAGGTGAGCTCGGAAAACAAGTATTTTTTCCGTGAAGACCGCGTGCTGATGAAAAAAACATTTTATGACGAGGAGGAAGATCAGAGAGCCCATTGAAATAGCCAAGTGACATGCAAACATGAATAGAGACGATGGGAACAGATTTCCAGCGTCCTGGCTGTCATCGGTAGCAACGCTACAAGAGGACAGCAACTGTGGAAGGCGTACGGGACAGCACTTGGGCCATACCTACAGTACACGGCTTGCCACCGCCAGCAACAGCCGACTAGTAAATAGTGGCACGCCACAACTGCCGCCCACTCCCCGCTTTCCTCAATTCTAACCAATGGCAAGGAACAATGCCAACCCCAATTGACGATGTCTATTTCCACCAATGAGACGAAATAATGCAATCAGCAATGATAATAAAAATACTCAATGTAAACACCAGTCGAGGACCCCCACATTCACCAATGAGGTGAAGTATTGCAAATACTAATAAAGAACGCCCCACAACCCTCCTCCTCCTCAGCAAACCACTATTTGCACTATTATGTAAGTACCAAGCCTTCGCTCATTCAGCAGTCAGACAAATCTCCAGAAGAAGTCCACTTGCAACAGTGGACCACACGTCGACCATTTTCAAACATGTTTCAAATGTTTGTAAATCTATCGGACCAAACTGCGTGGTTATCAGTCCGTAGCTTACAGACTACTTAAACCTAGGTAAACTAACCTAAGGACAAACACACACACCCATGCCCTAGGGAGGTCTCGAACCTCCACGGCGAGCAACAGCGCGCTCCGCAGCGTGACGCTTTAGACCGCTCGGCTACTCCACCGCGGCTCGACCATTTTCTTAAAGATTAAGAATGTGGTCTCACAGAAATATTTTATTGATTATTGTCTACTTGGCATTCTGCGCTTACTAACGTTCTCCTCTAGTCGGGATGTGTTCGTCACGTGCTTGACTCGCCCACTGTGTACCGTATAAATGGGGTATTAGCCGAAGCACGGATCATTTGCATATCAGATCTCGCTTTACTTATTTGCAAAATTTCCCGTTTGTACTTTTCTTCTCTCTTTGTTTGCTATTTTGCTATTTTCATTTTCCTGACAGTATATGCAAGCACTGATTCTCAGACAAGACGTTCAGAATTAACTTGAATGAATCCCTGTCCCTGAGTTTCCGAATTCATAACAGCAAACTTGAAGTAAACTTACTCCTCATTTTTTGCTTCCGTGGAGTGGCCGAGCGCTCCAAGGCGCCTTGCTGCGGGGCATGGGTGTGTGTGCTGTACTTAGAATGCGTTCCTTTAAGTAGTTTGTAAGCATAGTGACTGATAACCACAGTAGTAAAATCCCTTCGATTTACAAACATCTGAAAAGTTTACTCTCGATTCTCTTAAGCTCTCTGGAGAGAACTCTATTCACAGAATATTTAACTTACCCAACTACTCACAGCTGTGCGGGAATGGCCGTGTGGTCTAAGGCACCATGCTAAGGATTGCGCGGCCTCACCAGCCGGAAGTTGGAGTTCTCCCTCTGGCGTGGATATGTGTCTTGTCCTTAGCGCAAGTTGTTGTAAGTAGTTTGGAAATCTAGGGACCGCGTGGACCTTAGCAGCTTGGTCCCTTAGGTTTACAGACTTTTTTTTCAACTAATCACAGGGGATTTAAAGTTGCTTCAATGTAATTTACAAGACTACAACACGCACTATTTCGCAGAAGAATTAGACTGCTACTTGGGCTACAAGCTCACTAGATAATACTTTAAATTCCTTTTAGGGCAAAAGGCTGGGAAACGATGGGCGTGTGGAATTTTCGAAAGGACGGTTGGGTGGCGTCCTCTGGAGGCGAACCAATTGGCTCCGTCTTTGTAGGCGACAGGTCTAGCTATCTGTCATAGCTGCCTGTCCAACTCATTGACCGGAGGGTTAGAGCTCTCCAGTGATTGGTATATCGAGTTTAGGGGGGTGGTGACGCCCAGTTTATTTTTATTTTATTTATTTATTTTCGTGTGGATGGACAGAGAGTGACTACTCACTTCTTGTGAAGGCTCCGGCTAGTTCGGACTTCATTCGCTCTTCTGGGCTGAGTCCTGAGCGTTTGTGGGACTTTAGTTTTCTGAAGTATTCGCCTGCAGCGGATCGCGGACTTTAAAAATTTCATGTGTCGAGCCGGGCAGGAACTCAGTTCCAGTTGTTTGCTTTGCGAAACAGTTGTGTTTTATATTCTTGTTCGTTCGAGACTTGAGATTAGACAGCCACCATCGTACTGGCCGTAGTGACGTGCCAGTGGTTTATGCCATTCCATTCTGGGGACACTTGTGCTCAATACTCGCGTTTTGCGCTCGAGTTTGTGAGTGTATGTCCTAGCGGACACTGGAAGCATTTACCTGACAACTGCTATCTGCTGTGATAGTGGGGCTGTTATAGTTAAATATCGATACTGCTTCACAGATCATAGTGAGATTCCCGGGCGGAAGAATTTATCCTCTTTCAGCTCCACTCCTTCAACATCGTCCAGTCGCCAGCGAGATCCAGCGTCGACAAATCAAGCCGACTCAAGGTTATTGGTATAGTGATGCTCGCTATTTGCTAGGGTTGTTTTATATAGTTGCAGTAATGATCCATCAGTGTGTATGTGCGTGCGTATGATCGATGTGGACTTCTCTTTCCTATAACTAATTTCTTATCGCCTCTGTCCACCTTTCTATTTTTCACGATAGGACAACTCGACATGTATAGCCAGATATTTCACTATTTTACGGCTCCATTTCTTTCGTTCCTATTAGACTTATTATATTGATTAGTAAACATATTTGTTAAAACTCAGACAATTTGCTGGTCACACAAGTATTCCGCAGTGTTAACCGGTTGTACTACAATTGATGTCCTTTTTATAAATATTTGTTTTTATTTGTAACCTATTGCTTGAATACACTTTTAACTGTGATTTCATTTACAAAATCCTTTATACTAATCGTTAACTATCCCCCGAATTTCTATGGGATTTAACGAATAAATGTATTAATGTAAGTCATAAATTTACTTTCCTTTAAAAATTCCTAACTCACTATTTTGGAGGGGTAATTAGATAGATAGGTAAAGGACTGTGCACTATGATCAGTTATCTCGCCACCGTGTTTGTAGATTTAGGGGGTTGGACCTTTTTCCATGTTTTTAATAAAATATATAGTGGCGATTCTTGATAATAACATTAATGAGTATTATATTTAAAATTAATTTGCATATCTGTGATTTTGCACATTTGCATACCAGTGGACCGTCTCTGACGAGTAAAAATATATGACGAGCAACTTTTCAAAACGCATTATGTCCACTGGTGGACAAAATTGAGTTTGATATGGAATTCGGTATTTTATTACCCGCTCCACACACTACTGCAATCAGATTGTGTAAAACGCATTTTAACACTTTCAAAAAGAGCGCTGAAAAGTATCAGATGCAACAAATAGTATTTCGTCCTCTAGTATGATTGAATCAAACCGCATTAAGTCCAACAGTTGCCTTTATTTTTTTTTATTAAGCTATGTTGGCTGCAATGTAAGACTCGTGGACTAAAGCGAAACCATTTAACTGACCAACAATGATCAGTAAATATTCGTTTTCAGTATTACAGCATTGTTGTGTATAAACGTTTATCATTCTGTCTGTCAGGAATTCAGGCGTAAAATCATTGTTGTGCTAAAATGGAGAGTATTATAGCGAGTTAATGTGTGACTGTTGGAGAGGAAATGAAACGTGGAATGAGAAAACGAATGAAGAAAAAGTAAAAAAGGGCAGACTGTGCAACAGAACCCAACAAAACGCACTTTGTCCATCACTAAAGTGCTCATAGCTTGAAGGTAGAAAAAGCAACACATTTGGATCAAAAGCCCTACCTGAGCATGTGGTGTAAAATTCGGAATAATTAATCAAATATTTTTTGCGGTATACGTTTTTCGCTTCTCCTGAAAAATTTACTTTTTGGGACATAATGCGTTTTGAAAAGTAGCTCCTCATATCCACTCGGTGGGGTTATCCCTCCAGTTTTGAAGCGACGTCATACACGGTTTCCATTGTTATATCTGTCATTATTGTTGTCTTGCACAGGGCCTGAAGATGGTAACAATGAGTTACCGAAACTAGTAAATAAATAAAGGTTTACAGCATTAACGGCCGAAGGTATGTGTTTATCTATTTGTAAATAATTATACGGAGGAGACCCATACTCTGAGACAAGCTGGACATACAAAGTACAAGGTAATTCTGCAGACGATTATACTGAATAATAATAGGAATAAAAACATAAATCATAAGATTTCACGGTCCAGGGTAATGTGCTATATACAGGCTTAAATTTTTATGGCTTACGAGAAAATGGAAGGTCGTCGTTGTTACCTGTTGTGCTTGCTGGAACAAGTCCATGCCATACAGCTTCACCATACCTTGTCGACATTTGCAATCACAACATGGCAACCACGGACCTTCCGTCATTCCACTATCGAGACAAAATATTTCTATCACTGGCCACAGTTTCACACGTGGCTTCGAGAACATTTGCATCAATTATTAATCACATCAGTATTCGGCTAGCTGCTGCACTCCTTCATAGGACACATTTCTTTTGAGGGAAGCTACAGCAGAATATTCCCTGATAATCCATTATACATTTTGTTTACGGAATACTATCTTTGTCTCCGCTGCACTCACTAGCTTACAGCGTCTGATAACAGATGGCCTTCTGCTCCATGTTTCGTAAATTCATAGGTAAGTTAGCTGAACTCAGTTTACTTCAAGAACACACTACAACCTACAAATCTGTTCCATCGCAAGTAATATGTTATTTTACACCCTATAACACTGAGGTGCTAGAATTTCGTTAAATCGAACATGAGTGAAAAGCGGAACTGCCAGCAAAAACTCTTCCTTCCTCTCGTTTAAATGTAGCTTCTTATTCGTTTGAAGCTAGCAAAGTGATGGTGCGGAGCAATATTTTTTTTATTTATTTATTTATTTATTTTTTTTAATTTTATGTTTTGTTGGGCCTCCCAACTCCCCTTCTAGCCCATCCTTTCGCTCTCCATGAATTGCCTTCTCGGCCTGGCTTCCATGCCGTTTTCTGTGATGTCGTCGCTGGACGTCGGAAGGGAACAGTCGCATTTACGTGTTTGCTTTGAGAGTGTCTTCTCGAAGAAAATTTGTCTTCCGGTATATGCTGGATCGCGTTAATCTCCTATTATCAGTTACTGAATTTGACTTCACGTGTTTGTCTTCTCGCTACTCAAAGCGCTGTACTGCTTACTGCTCCACACCCCCGTTCACGTTGAACCAACCGACGAGGAAGAAATCTTCCAAACAAAAGTATATAGGATTCCTTTACCTCATCATTTTTGAGGAGACCGGAGTGGTTTTATGCATCGAAAATAACTTTGTAACTAAATGAGCAAATAAAGAGCAATACTCCTGCTACTTTAAAATAAACAAAAGTGACGAACAAAAACGATTCGATGCATAACATTTTCCTTCGAATGTATGTCCAACAAAACCTTTCTTCCAGTGGGATACGTAAGAGAATAATAGTTTATCATGCTCATGTGTAGTCGAAAATGTAATCTTCACTTATCCGTTGGTCACCTTATTTCAAGAACTGCAGGTAAATAGCCTCCCATCATCTCTTTCCATTTCCGGAGTTTAGAGTATTTTGAGTACTCTTGCAAGATATCATGTTGAAATTCCGGTAGGGACTTCCTCTCATTGCCCAGGCAGTAATTGATGAACCTGCCCATCAACCAGTAGGTGGACATCCTTTTTTGGTCTGGATACGGCCACCTGGTAGGCGCCAACAGTTCCTCTACAGTTACATTACTTTCTGATGTACGGTTCATAACTGCTATCTTGTGCCGTACCCATTGCCATACGTCGTTAGCAGCACCACAAGTGAACCGATGTAGTGTGGAGTCGGTCTGCTGGCAGTCCAGGCATTTTTCAGTGTTTGACATGCCTATCCTGCAGAGGCGCTCATTTGTGCTTATGATGTGAATTGCACAGTACCACGTAGCCCGTACATGTGATGACAAGGTTTTCAAATGTATATTTTTCCACACTCTATTCCAGGTGATTGTGGGATTGTTCCTCTGTACTTTACTGACGCCACTATCTTCTGTCAGCACTTTGTATATTTCCTTGGTAGTATAGTTTCTTAATCTTTCTTGAATATAACTGTTGTCAAGAATGTATTGTTGAACATGTCGTAGCTTGTAATTGATGTGTCCGACCATAACTGGCGCCCTTCTGTCAGGCGGAGTCACTGCGTTTACTATGTACGCTGTAAGATTGCCGTCTACAGTAGCTAGGGCCTTACCTGTTCTAGATATGAGCAGCGCTTTACATTTCTTCTTGACGTCGGTGAGTCCCAGGCCGCCTTTTGCTTCAGGGAGGGTCGCCGTGGAGTAGGCTACCCTGAGGAGACTACCTCGCCATATAAACCACGCAAGCGTGGATTCAATACGTGCCCCGATTGTTGCAGGTAAGAGAAATATGCTCGCGAGGTAGTACACTTTTGGCAATATCACAAGATTAATCAACATGGTTTTCTGAAATGTATTTAAAGAGCGGGTGGAATTCTCCCTTAAAATCGCTCGTAAGCTGTTGAGCCTCATTTTCCAGTTCCAAGCTGCCGTCTTGACAGGGCAGTTATTGTAACTGATCCCAGTTCGAAGGGGCCATTTCCGACGAATTCTATCCCTTTCCCCAACTGCAGAATATGAGATTTGCGTAGATTGATTTGCGCTCCCGAACAAGAGCTATACGTTCCGATTACCTCTCGGATTGTAGTGAGGTCAGAGGGGTTACTCATATACACAGCCAGGTCGTCTGCATAACCTCGACAGACGTATTTATGGCCTCCAATTTCCAGACCCGGCAGCTGTACGTACAGGGTTCGTAGGAATGGCTCAATTGAAATGGCGAAAAGCATCATTGAAAGGGGGCAACCTTGTCTCACCGAAGCTAGAATGGGTACTTTTGCTGTACAATGTCCATTCACAAGAATTCGGGAAGCCGCACCAGTATACAGTCGCCGGATAATATTTATGAAATACGGCCGCATACCCATCTTGGACATCACCTGAAACAGGTACTCATGTTGAACCCTGTCAAATGCTTTGTCCATATCTAATGACAAGATGGCCGCTCTACAGTTGGATGCCGCGCTGACGGCCGTGATATCGCGGTATTCCTCGAGCGCTTGCTGTATAGATCTTCTAGGGACTGCGCACGACTGATAGGGACCGATGATACGAGCAGCAACAGCTTTCAGTCTTTGAAGCAAAACCCGAGCAACTATCTTGAGATCCGCGTTTAGCAGTGAAATAGGGCGCATATTTTGCAATTCTTTTGTTCCACACTTTTTAGGGACCAATACTATGATGCCCTCTAAAAACTCACTGGGAACCATATCAATAGTACGTAGTTCGTTAAAAATTTCCGTCAGTTTACCGCCAAATAAGGACCAATACTTTACATAAAATTCAACAGGCAAACCGTCGGGTCCAGGGGACTTGTTCCGAGGGCTTGCTTTCAAAGCGTCGAAGATTTCCTCTTCTGTGAATTGTGCTTCCAGATCAACATTTTCTTTGTCCGTCACCGTTGGTGGAATAACATTCAAAAACGCTTCACATCTGGTGATGTCAGAAGTGTCGCTCGAAGCATACAGTTTAGCATAATAGCCCTGGGCAAACATTAAGATCTCACGTTGAGAAGTGATCTGTCTGCCGTCGTCCGCGGTGAGAGCACTGATATGCTGACGCCGTCCCCTCTTGACTTTCGACAGGAGATGGAAGAGTGCTGGTTTTTCGTCCTCAATTCCACAGTAATCCCTCGATCGTATTTTCATGCCTTCCAACTGTTTTCGTTTCAAGTCCGTTATTTTGGCCTTGAGTCTATTGATTTCGACGGTATGGCGAGACACATTGACTTCATCGGCATGTAAGTCGCGTAAGCACCGAAAGTAAAATTCCATAGTGTGTCTTTCCCATTGCTTCTTTTCAAATGAGTACCTCTTGAGGAATGATCGAAGTTTGGGTTTCACATGTTTGACCCACCATTCGAGCTTAGATCTATATCGATGTGAGTTCCTCAGACACAGTTCCCAGACTCGCTGTAATTCCGTTTCTAATGCACTGTCCATTAAATGTGCAGTGTTAAATTTCCACACACCTCTACCTTGATATGTCTTCTGTCTGGCCATGTTAATATTTGCTAAAACTGCCAGATGGTTAGAAAAACTGAATGGACAGGTTTCGACACTGAGTACACTCCGGGTCAGACTAGGAGAAATATATATTCTATCAATCCGACTCTTCGAGTGGCTGGTGATAAACGTGAACCCTGCGTTCGCACGTGGATGGTTGTGCCAGATGTCGGTAAGGTGCAATCCTTCCACCAAATCTCCCAGTTGAATACATATATTTGGATTCGGCATCTGATCGTTTGCGGAAATGACACAGTTAAAATCACCGGCTAATATGGTGTTTGCGGTCGCAGGATTTATTAACTCAATTATACTTTCTTGGAAGAAATGTATCCTAGCCTGTCTGGCATTGGAACCCGACGGTGCATAGATGTTAATGATCTGTGCTGTGTCTGTTTCCACTGATATTCCCCGTCCAGTCACTAGCTTTCTCACGTTCCGCGGTATAATGCCGTTTTTCAATAATGTGGCAGTACCACTTTCAGTGCCCCGGTTGAGAATTGCACTGTATCCCGCGATCTGTTCAACCCTGTCTGTACACACTTCTTGAAGCAGGACAACGTCTATGTCAAAAGCGTAGATAAAATCGCGTAGGCATTCTACTTTCGTTGGGCTTACGATTCGGTTGATGTTAACGGTGGCTATACTGTATGATTGTAGAGGAATATTAGCTGTCATTGCAATAAGATGAAGTGCTCCTATTAATAAAAGTTGTCTTCCATGTCAGAATCAGTCCTGTCAGCCCCCGCGACGGCACTTTGTATCGCCGACGAACGACTGGCGTTCCTGTCCACGTGACAATGCATGCTGTTAAATAAGGATGCACATGTGGTGACGCCGTTGGCAGGAGTAACTGCATCATGACTATCATGGTGTACTACATCCATCGGTGATTCCTTATTATTATCCCTGTCGTCAGACGCGGTAGTCGCTGTATGTGCATCCAGATATGCATGGCGTTGTGTTGGCTTGGTTTTATTTTCTTTCATCCTTAGTCCCTTTTCGTTCGGAGCTTCAGGCATTTCTTGATCCGAAGCGCCGCTGTCTTCATCATCCCCCCAAGCTGGCATTTGGGTGGTTTTACGTGTGCACTCTTTTCCCGTCGATGCTTCAGCAGGTTCGTTACCTGTATCGACTGTAACCTGCAAAGTATCAGCGGCCGTTGCTTTCCGCCCAACTTGTTTCGTCACTTCGTCCGTCAATTTCGTCGTCCGTGATTTTTTGACTGTTTGCAGATTGTCTTCTTGCCCTGCGGTTGGCACGCCCTGTAATTTTTGTTTGACTTGTTTGGCCTTTTCCCGTAGGGCGGGCGCCGTTTTGTCCACTCCGTGATGGGCGATACGCCTCTTTTTGGTGTCTTTTGAATAGTTTGCAGCCATCTCTTGAACTGACGGCGATGACAAATTGTTGTCGGCCGGTTGCGAGTCAGTGGTGTGTGCGAGGGGCAAGCCCTCATTCCGTGGACGGTCCCGTGCTGGCTCTGTACTACTGCTCTGTCCCCGCTCAGCAGAATGTTCAGGAAGTGCATCTCCAACTGGTTCGTCTACTCGAACGGTTTCCATGCGTGCGTCTTCCTCGGTGTTACTAATAGTGTCTTGGGGAGGCGCATCTGTCGTCGGTTCCGTAATTCCGCGAGCTGCCGCTGCATAGGTCAGGGGAAACTGCGTCATAGCGGGTTGTGCTACTGTCTCGCCTCGCGGCAGCTGCGTCACTCGGCGCTGTATACACTGAGCGCGCACGTGGCCGGTGGCACCACATCCAGAACACGTTCGCGGCTGGCCCTCGTAGATCACTATAGCCCTGTATCCACAGACGGTTATATATGACGGAACGTGTTTAATCATCTCAATTCTGACCTGTCTTACGCCGTTTAAAACTTGAAATTTATGAGCCGATGACCATTTTTCAGCTACATGGCTAAGTACAGTGCCGTACGGTCTCAAAACAGCGTTAATTTCCTCGTCTGTGATTTCGAACGGCAGTTCAAATATGCGAATAGTTCTCGTTCCAAGTCCTGCATGCGTAATTTGAACGTCACCGATACTTCCGTCAGGATGTTTAAACTTCAATTTGTTCGCATATAATTCGACAATTTGATCACATTTGGTAGGATTACGCAACTTCAAATACAAAGTACTGCCACAAATCGAGAGATGTATTCCTATAATGTCGTCACTAGTTAACTGCAATTGTTCCATCAAAAAGTCTTCTACATCAAATGATTTCGGTCGCGGAAGGGTATTATCAAATGAGATCTTCAAAGTGTCTTTCCTTTTAGGTTCCATTGTGGTTACGTCTACTATGTGTTCTATGTGAGACAAGAGTGCAACGCGCTACGGCGTTAAACTCACCAACAGCGCCCGGACACCAGCCGCGAGGCGTAAACACCACGCTTCCGCTCGCTACGGCCGCTCGGCCACGACAAGTAGAAACCACACCCAAACGTCGAGGGGTTGGGCGGAACGCCCCTCATTACAGAAGTCTTGTCTTCGTAGGATGCGCAGAATTCTAAAACATGACTGGGGGCGAACTGTAGCGTAACCAACATCAATCTTGAAGGGTGGGCGGAGTAGAAGTGTATCCAAACGCACAGTACACCAAACACCTCTAACGATGGGACTCCGCAGTCGACAATTTATGAATGTGCCAATGTTAACATAACAACGCCGTAACTATGATTGAAATGGGCACGCGACCGTCGTCTCTGCACGTTGGCGCATTGGCACGCCTTGCACGGTGCGATGAATCCTGATATCCTCTTCATCATTCCGACGGAAGGCTGAGAATCCATCGTCGTTCAGGGCAACATTTCATTGATAACTGTACTGAGGAACGGATACAAGCTGACAACGGATGAATTAATCTCCGGGGAAAATTGAGGTGGCCATTCATGGGTACAGCGGAGCTCGTAAAAGGCACCATGAAGACCAAGACGCATCCTTCACTAGTTGAAAACCGCGCACACCGCTTCATGACAATCATGTTTCCTCAGGAGAACAGTGCCGAGCTGCAGCTGATGCATTCTTGGACTGTGGAATTGGTAGGGTGAGAGTGACATGTGCTTTTGTGGGCTGCGAAGAGTGAATCCGTCATACTATAATTATGATACGTTCGATCATCTGTGTCTGAAGGACATCTTCTAACTGCAGTCACCTCTAAACTGACGTGAGCAATACAGAAAACATATAGGGTAAGGTGGTACAATTTCGATATAGGTACAATTCCGATCAACGTAAGTTTTCGCGCCATTTTTCTGTCTCGTAGTATCTCGTTGTGTCGCGTGGTAGAGTAGCAGGTTTCTACAGCTCATCTTGTCTTTTCCAAGAATACACCGCTTTGCGGTAAGGAGATATAAATTTTTTCCCTTTAAAGAGGTAAGTGAAGCTACTTAGTCTAACGCGCTCTTATAAATCATCTAGTTAAGGGTGACTGGATTCGCTGCCTAAAATGCAATGTTTGGTACCACGAAGTATGCGTTGGTGCGTGACAGAAAAAGTGCTTTTTATGTGGAAGATGCCCGTAATCAAAATTGTACGAGGAAGTGATCACATTTGTACCTAGTGTGGTACATTTTAGATCAATTTTTCTCAATTCCGTAACCTTTTTTGCGTTTATACCAACATTTGTAACTGTATAATATTTGTGTTACATATTCATTAAACATCCAAAAACAATGGCCATAGTTAAAATTATGCCTTTTCTCAATTTATTTCCAGTTATAATAATGATCGAAATTGTACCACCTTACACTAATGTTCATACTTACGAACTACATACGAACTAGGACGGCACAAATATCCATGCCCGAGGGGGGATTCGAACCCCCGACCGTAGTGGCCGTGCTGACCGTAACTGAAGCGCCTCAGTCACTTTTTTTTTTTTTTTTTTTTTTTTTTTTTTTTTTTTTTTCTTTTTCGTTCTATGGATAGTTCTCGTTGTTGCGGACGCTGATCGTTTTTGTTCGTTTTTTATTTCGATGCGTTGTTGGCTCAGCTTTTTTATTACAGAGAGCGTTGAGCCCTCTGACCGGGCGCGCTGAGCCACGGCGCCCGGCACACCTCGGCCACCGCGGCCGGCGCACCGTTCATGCTTTGTGAAACTGACAACTTTTCAAACGAGAGACAAGCTTCACAGACGACACCTGATGTAGACATGACAGAAAACGTAACGACAGTCGCACTCGAAGATGCCAGCAATTTAGAGGGCCCTACAATGGATGAACGACAAATGACAGACACATTAAAAGTGACAAAGGAAGACCATATGGATGACAAGGTACCACAGGAAGAATTAGACAATTCCAATCTACCGGCAAAAAGGTAGAGAAAAATAAGAACCCGAAGCACCACCCACTTCAAGTGTAGTAGAAAAAGAAGCAACATTCGACTGCAAAATGAACGGAGTTAAAACATCTTCTGGCAAGAAGAAAGGCGAGGTAGCCTCTCGGCGATCTTCAATGGAATCGCCAGAAAGTTCACCAAAGATTTCACCGGAGAGCTCACCAAGATCATCAAACAAGAAAAAGAGGAGAATCGCACATCAAGCTGCCGAGATCTTGGCTCCTCCTTTAAGAGAGCGGCTGAGACAGATACAGGAGCCTGACAAGAGGAAAGAAGAAACAAAAATGCAAAGAGTAGTTGCGTGCTCTGATCGGAAAACGAAACAGGAAAAGGTTTCTACACCGCACGGATCATGTGAACAGTTGCATGACAAGACGAAACCGGATATAGACGATGACACCCGACATGGAAATGTGCACGGACATGACACCAAGGAAACATGAATCAACTGGGCGGATGACAAGGAAGATCAGACTGATGCAATGGAAACGGAAGGGGCCTTTGAGGAAGAATGTTTTTATTAAAATTTGCGCATTGAAATTAAAGATGAAAGAAAAAAAGAAGAAAGAAAAACGAAGAAAGAAAAATTTAAGTAGGAAAAAAATTACTCTAACAGGCTCCAATTACGTGTCCTCTATTACACGTCTTGTAGCGTTTCGAAGTGGAACATACATATAATGTGACCACTATAAACATAAACAAAATTCAGAGTCAACCAAAGATGGATGCACTGAAAGACTTTCTGTATCAGTCAGATACAGATATCGCTTTCTTGAAGGAAGTTAACATAAAGGACTTGTATATTTCCGGGTATAAGGAGGTGTTAAATGTAGCTCCAGAAGAATCGTCTGGGACAGCGATCCTAGCTAAAGAAGGGATTGAGTTAACGAATGTGTGTCTTTTAGAGTCAGGGAGGGGAATAAGCTGTAAAATTTTTAACGCCACTTTTATAAACATTTACGCTCCATCAGGCAACAATGCAAGACAAGAGAGAGCGGCCTTTTTCAGGAGTGACATTTTATTTCTACTCAAAGAGAACCCGGCAGAAGTTTTAATAGGGGGAGATTTTAATTGTGTTTTGAATAAAAAGGACCAGCGACCAAATTTTAACTTCTCCCAAGAACTGAAGGCATTGGTCGGAAACTTAAAGTGGTTTGACGCGTGGGAAATTAAATATCCTACGATGGTTAGATTTACGTAATCACTAGTACTACACAGAGTAGAATAGACAGGATATATGTCACCCCTAATCTCGAGACCAAAGTAAGTAGCATTGAGGTGATACCAGCTGCCTTCTCTGATCACTTAGCAGTGAAATGCAGTATCAAATTAACAAGGCAAAAGACTTACTGGGGTCCCCACTATGGAAATTGAACATCAGTACCCTCTCAGAAGATGCTCTGGTTTTAAAGATACAAGAAACTTGGGGAGCTGTTTTAAGAACGCGTAACAAGTATAGAACAAATATCGAATGGTGGACGATGGCCGCCAAGAGAAAGTTAAGAGCAGCGTTGATATCTTATGCAAAGGAAAGAGCAATTTGGTCAAGACACACAATGGAGTTCTACTACTGTTGTCTAAGGGACCTTTACGACCAACCAATATCTCAAGAGGCTATTATAAATATTAAAAAAATTAAAGCCAAAATGATAAGTATCAAGAGGAAACATCTGGAAGGATTGCAAATAAAATCACACAGAGCTAGAGGAAGAAAATACCTCCATCTATCACTTGATACAACACACAAAGAACAGAAGAAGAAATTTTATTGCCAGCCTCAGAACGGAAGGTAACAGAGTACTAACAGGCCTAAAAGATGTCTTAAACGAAGCACATAGATTTTATCAGCAGTTATATTCTGGAAATGCTACTGACGACAACTCCGTGCAAGAGCTTTTACAGATCTCTGAAATAGAAAAGATAGTTTCAGAGGAAGAGAACAGAGGTCTTACGTTAGAAATTACGAATGAAGAGGTACTTGACATCATTACATCTTCGCCTTCGAGGAAGTCCCCAGGCCCAGACGGCTTGCCGGTGGAATTTTATAGAACCTTTTGGCAACTAATAGGTAACGAATTCACGGAGAGAGGTGTGGATATTCCTCCTGCATTTAAGGAAGTGTAACTGTACTACTACCAAAGGGAAGGAGCACGGACATAAAAGATATTAATAATATGAGGCCGATCACCTTAATGAATTCAGATTATAAAGTAGTTATACGTGTAATTAAAGAAAGAATGAGACCTATTTTATAAAAAGTTATTGGAAGCTACCAGACTTGTCTCCCTAAACGTACCATTTTTAAGTCTGACTCTGAATTTCGCGAGATAATTGCTCTTTTCGCAACATCGTCAACTAATGGCGGCATTGCCTTCATTGATTTTGCTAAAGCTTTTGATAGAGTGAACTACGAATATCTCTTCAAAACTCTGAAACACATAGGCTTAAATGACACCAACTTAACGGTTGTAATGAACATCGTCAGGGGTATAAAGCCAAAATCTCGATAAATGGACAATATACTAATGAGGTATTAATATTAAGTGGAGTTCCTCAGGGAAGTCCCTTGTCCATGTTGTTTTACGTAATTTCTGTAGAACCTCTCCTATGGCGTTTGACTGCAACCTTAGAAGGAATAACAGTAGCCGGACTCAAGACCGTTACAAACGCATACGCTGAGGATGTGGGAGTTTTAGTGAGGAGCAATGAAGACTTTGCTAAACTAACGGAAACGTTAATGATTTATAGCAGAGCAACTGGTGCGAGGATCAATGAGACGAAAAGCTCTTTTTTAAATTTAAAGGGGCATGAAAATGTGCAGCTACCGTGGGCACACACAGTGGAACATCACACGACTTAGGAATAACGTTCTACAGTTGCCCGTTAAGAACAACGGCTGAAAATTGGAAACAGGTGCTAGGAAAAATAAGAGGCAGCTTAATACTGAACGAAACTAGAGATTGAAATATAAAGCAAAGAATTAAGCTAATAAATTGTGCAGTTCTATCAAAAGCGGCATAGGTGGCTCATATTTTACCTACACCTCTAGCAACTACGAGAACTATAGTGAGCACTATCTGCAGATACGTATGGAAAGGCCATATTTTCAGAGTACCAGTAGGAACAACCACCATGAGATCAGAAAAAGGAAGCCTAGGGCTGACAGACATTCGGAAAAAAGCACGGCAATCTTCATTAATAGGACACTCAACCTTATAGAGACACAACCGAACAGCATAACTGCTGCTCTGTTCGACCTGAAACCTGGCAGCATGCAGCCACCAGTAGATGTTAGCGAAATAAGCTACAAACTGAAGCACATTCAGTCTTTTTACGTAGAGCTAAGCTACTTGACATGTATTTTAACGGATAAACACAAGAGGACAAGCAAATATATAGTAGATAAGTTGAAATCAACCGATAACCAAAATGAAATAGACAGAACATGGTAGAATGCCAAAGTAGGGGAGTGCTGTTGAGGGTGAAGTACGGTGGGAACTTCGTGTGCCCCGAGGCCGCTACGGTAGCCGTGAAGGCCTCAACAGAACCCCGAAAAAGCATTTCTACCGGAGAAGAAATGGAAATAGATAAAATTCCACGAAGCGAAATTAGTACTGGAAAACTAAACAAATGCATAAGAAGAGGTAAAGTAGCGAAGATTATTTTTATTAATTATTCTACTTTTCTTTCCTTTTGAAGAACATCATTGATTCCGTTCAAACAACTTTATAAAATTATTCAAGTAAACTATTTAATAAAGCAAGGTATTCGGATAAGGAATTTTAAGTTCGTCTTTAAAATGCAGTAAGGCATTTTTATTTCAGTTAAAAGAACAAGTACGTAAACTACAAAAAAAGTAACAAGAACGGTACTTCAAATACGAACTGCGGAGAAACGGATATTTTCGTTTGAAAGGCATATGAAGCCGACGCCGAAGAAGCCGATTTTTGAGAGCTTAAGATAGGGCTGAAGGGGAGGAAGGAGGCCCTAAAAAAAAGAAAAAAAAGTCGGTAGAGCGCTTGCCCGCGAAAGGCAAAGGTCCCAGGTTCGAGTCCCGGTTGCGGCACACAATTTTAATCTGCCAGGAAATTTCATACCAGCGTACACTCCGCTGCAGAGTGAAAGTTTCATTCTGGAAACATCCCTTAGGCTGTGGCTAAGCGATGTCTCCACCATATCCTTTCTTCCAGGAGTGCTAGTCTTGCTTGTTCGGAGGAGAACTTCTGTGAAGTTTGGAAAGTGGGAGGCGAGGTACTGGCAGAATTGAAGTTGTGGGGCGGCAGGGCGGCACCGTGTGTCGTGTCGGGATAGCTCAGTGGCAGTCTGCCGGCGGACGGCGAGGAGGAAGGTTGTGCCGTGCTGTACGCTGCGCCGACGCTGTTTACGAGTGGTGAGTCGCTGCGCTTGCTGTAGCGGTACTCGTTGTCTTTACAGAAAATGAGAACGATTTCGTGATGACGCAACCGGCTGTAAAGGATAGGAAAGATACCCTGAGGTTCACGTTTGATAAGACATTGGCCCGACCAAAATCGTTAGAAATTGAGGAATGGTTAGAGACTGAATTTAAATTAGGACTAGATGACATAATTGGGATCTATCTGTCGATTATAAGCAGCATGGTTTTCGTGAAATTAGCTCGATCAGATTTATGCTCGAAAATTGTCGAATCTTGTGGAGGCGAGACAAAGTTTAAATACAGTGACGGAAAAGTTGGCACTGTTTACGTTTCTCATGCTGGCTTTGGAATACGGACAGTTCGCATATTTGAGCTTCCATTTGAAATAACCAGTGAAGAGATCGACGACGTGATTTCAAAGTATGGCAGAGTTATTAGCAACGTTGGTGAGAGATGGTCCAATGCCCATAAATTTCCGGTTCTAAACGGGGTTCGCCAATTGAAAGTCGATCTACGGAGACACATTCCATCGTACATTGAGGTTTGTGGTTACCGTGCGATAGTTATGTACGATGACCAACCTAAGACGTGTGCAGCTTGTGGCAAAACAGGCCACGTGCGAGCCGAGTGCCTGCAGCGGCGCGTGGCGCAGCTGTCCGCCGGCGAGGCAGACAGGCCCCCCGTGTTGACATCCATGCCCGTGACGTACGCCGCCGCGGCGCGCAGACCCGCTGCTACAACTGCGGTCCCCGAAGTCAGCACGTTTTATGAAGTACCTAAGGCAGATAACGTTGTGGAGACTGTAGAAACCTCACAACAGCACCCCTCTACGCATATTGAAACTCCAACATCTGCTGTAGCCGTGGAGGAACAGGTTTCTGATTTAACAATGGACACTAGTCCAACGATAGTGGTGAATCAAGAAAATCGTCAGGAAGAGGAAGCTACTGCTGCTACTCAGACGCCACCGTGCGCAGAGCTGAATATTAATCTGACGGAATTGACCGGCGAGAAACACAAAAAGCTAGAGGTTTCAACCACAAAAGCCAAAGACCATGTTCAGGAAACAACTTTCTCTACAAAAGAAAGTGGAGCTTCTCCACAACAAAGTCCTACAAGAAGAAATAAGAAGAGGAGAATTGCTGCTAAGAATGCTGAAGAACTAGCACGTCCCTTGCGAGAAAAAGCTAAGGAGATCAGCAAGAAGGAACGTGAGGAATCACTGAAGACTTCGGTTGCGAGCACGCAGCAATCCGAACTAGTGCAAGTTGAAAAACGTTCATTGTGTCTTATCCCACCGGACCATCTGCCACAAGGAAAAGTGAAGCAGAAACCACCTCGCGATGTTAAAGTTTCTTCCGAAATACGAGGTTCGAACGCAAACACCCTGAAGAGCAACCAGCACAAAAGCTGGGCAGAGGATTTAAATGAAAGGAATGCAGATGAAGAAATGGCAGATATTGTTACAACCGCGAAGCCCCTTGACCAACAGGAAGATGAACTGAATATGATGGATACAACTTCCTTGGAACAGATGAGTGGCACAGGAGATGTTTCTGACAGCACTTCATATGACGAATTTTAATGTAAATGAATAACAATATGAACGCCACACAAGCTTTCAAAGTCGCCACGCTGAATATTAATAAGATACGCTCCTCCATCCGTCTCCAACACGTGAAAGATTTTGCTTACGCAGCCGATATTGACATATTACTTTTGCAGGAAGTATCAGATATCAATCTCGATGCGACACAGGGCTATAACGTAATCACCAACCCTGGCAACAGTGCAGAACTAGGAACCGCAATTTTAACGAAAGAAGGTATTCGAGTCGAAGAAATAGAAAAACTTGTAAGCCGCAGAGGAATTGCGGCTACTATCAACAACACGCGTATTATCAATGTGTACGCTCCATCCGGGAATAATAACAGACGTGCGAGAGCGGAATTTCATACAAGTGACATCGTTCCTCTCTTCCGTAACCATAAAGATCATATTATCCTAGCCGGTGACTTCAATTGTGTTCTTAATCCCAAAGATCAGACACCGAACTGTAATAAATCCATCGAACTTGAGCGTATAGTACAACAACTGAAATTAACCGACACCTGGGAGCATACCCACGGTGCGGCGCCTGGGTTTACTTACTTTACCAGTCATTCAGCCAGCAGGCTGGATAGAATTTATGTATTAGCTGATATGAAGGACCACATTCTCCAATCTGAAGTGTGGCCCACCTGCTTCTCTGATCATGCGGCATACATCACAACAATTAATTTGCAAAAACAAGAGACCTACCGAGCTAGAGGTTTATGGAAACTAAACATCTCACATCTGCAAGATGAGGAATGTCGCGTGGTGATTACTAATGTCTGGAAACAATGTGAGAACAGAATACCGTCATTCAGTTCGGTCACAGCTTGGTGGCTGCAGTGTGCGAAGCGTAAGATACGAAAAACGCTGATTGAATACTCACGACAGAGGAACGTTTGGTATAAAAAAACAACTGAATTTTATTTTCAATGTCTTAGGGATTTGTACACCATGGATGAACAAATGATAGACAATTACACAAGGATTCAGAAAATCAAAGCAAAAATTTTAGCTCTAAAACGGAAGTAAGCGGAAGGTTTCAAAATACGATCTAGAGTGCAGAATAATATAAACGGGGAAGAACCGTCAATATTCCACGTTATGCGTGAAAACAAGAGAGGGAGTAGAAAAATCCTGACAGAACTTAAGTTACCTAATGGACAAATGCTTAGGAAACAAAATGAAATTAAAGATGCAATTCACAACTACATATCGGAACTAATGTCACATAAACACATTGATGAAAATATGCAGTATGAGCTGACAAGTAACGTAACAGGCAGACTGACTGTGGAGGAACGAAGACATCTCACGACGGATATAGAAGAGGACGAGCTGAAAGATGCAATAGCACGGAGTCCTAAAAATAAATCCCCAGGACCTGATGGGATACCCATAGAATTTTACCAAGTGTTCTGGCCTATACTGAAGAGCAAATTACTATGTATGTGTAACGAACTTCTGACCGGCAATGTCGACATCCCAAAAGAATTCCCAGAGGGCGTTATAGTCCTAATTCCTAAGAACTCAGCAAGCAGAGGAATTGAAAATTTACGTCCGATCACACTATTGAATAGTGACTATAAGATTTTCGCACACATTCTGGCAAGAAGAATGAAATTGATCATGAATTCAATAACTGGCCAGTACCAAAAATGTGTTGGTAAAGACAGAAGTATCTTACAAAATATATGCGAATACCGGGATATCATATCAACTGCGGAAGTCTGTCGAATAAAGTCTGCAATAGTGTCGCTAGACTTTGAGAAGGCATTTGACAGAGTCAATCATCAATACCTTCTTAATACCATGAAAGTAGTGGGGTTCTCTCCGGGTTTTCTGCGAATAATTGAACAAATACTACGTAATAGCGTAGCACGTATAATGATAAATGGACAATTAAGCCAACCGATTATGATGGATTCCTCTGTAAGACAAGGATGTCCCATGTCAATGGCGTTATTTGCCATTGCGATCGAACCTCTGCTTTCCACGTTTACACAACAACTACAAGGACTGCAGATAAATAGCCAGAAAATAGTATGTAACGCGTATGCAGATGATGTTGGCTTCCTGGTTATGAACGAGCAAGAAGTGGCGCAAGCTCTACAGATTGTGCACAAATATGAACTGGCATCCGGAGCGAAGCTAAACAAAAGGAAGTCAGGCATTATGAATATAGGCAGAGGAAAATGTACGCGAAGCATAGAACAGTTACCAGAAGTAGATCAACTCAAGTGCTTAGGGATTGAATTCAGGAATAATATCCAGCGTACTATCGCTGTAAACTACAGACAACTACTTGCTAAAATACGTGCAGTTATTCAAGAAAACAGACTGAGGCACCTTGACGAACTTCAAAAAACCACTCTTGTTAATGTATATGTGACATCGAAACTTAATTATGTTGCACAAGCCTTTCCCGTACCGCACGGCATCGCCAATAGAATCATGTCGCCATTGGGGAACTTTGTCAGCCAAGGAAATATTTTTAAAGTGAAGTTCAGCACACTCACTCTTCCTACACAGAAAGGTGGACTGAACCTCACAGATGTCAACTATAAGTTAAGATCTTTATATGTGTGCAAGACGTACAAGATATGGAAAACGTCGCCCAACAGCCTCACGGCCCATCTGCTGAATGAAATAGTTCCTGTCAGCATACAACCACCAATTGATGTACATCACATTCCTATTGGCTTTTATCATCTTAGACACTTTTTAGTCGAATATAGCTATATATCTCAGAAAATAACAGGACAGAAGATGATGATCGTGAAGGAAGTTTACAAGGAACTCATGAAAAACAAGAAAACTAATGCCATCGAACAAAAATATCCTGTTTATGACTGGCCAATAATTTGGAAAAATATTCACGACCCTAACCTTCCTTCTAAAGTAAGAGCCACATGGTACAAAGCTGTAAACTGGAAAATAACAACTAACGACAAACTTCATGCCATACATCTCGTCAACTCTCCCTTATGTACATCATGCCATCTTACTGATACAGAAGAACACAGGCTGGTATGTGACAGTGTCAAGGACATTTGGCAGTTGGTCACAAAGAAACTAGCGACGATCAATAGGACGACGTCTAATGTCTACAAACCATCAGACTTTTTGAACCCACAGGCAAATCCTTACCCCATGACCAAACGAAATGCCGTCAATTGGATAATAGGACACACAGTGCACTACATCATGACGTACGATAAAAAGAGCAAGGAAGATTACTGGCTCTACATCACGACCCAGCACCATACACTAACTCGAAGAAAAAATTACCAAAAGCATTATGCATGTTTTCTGAGAAGAACAATCATCTGAAACGATGATTGTAACAAAACATTCTTAATGAAATATTAAGCGCTGAAATTTTCGGCCGGTTGCGTAATCGGAGTTAAGAGAAGCCCCAGTTTTGCAACAAATATTGATTAGATGAGAGGATGAACATTTCTAATTCGATTATCAATGGTAAAATACGAAATAAATCTCGAGAAGACGAACTCCGAGGGCATACACCGTGCTGAAAAAGGAACGCCTGTATAGAATGATGTGATTGATTTAACAGCCTTCATCAAGACCCCTTTATTTCCAGCTCATGTGCATCCATAGAAGTTCAGGAGGAAGGAGAAGGATCAATTTTTATTTATTTATTTTAGGTCATGTTTATATTTAATTTGGCTTTCGTAGAAGAACATTAAAAACAAAAACTTCGAAGAAGAAGTTTCAATTTAGTTTCAGAAAAACTTTTTCTTTCACAGACTCAAGAAGGAGTCCTCACGACAATTTAACTCTTTTACAAGAAGAAATTTTATTTGTATCTAAAGAAGAAATTAGCTTTTTCCTTTTAGAAATACAAGAAAAAAAAAAGTGGTAGAGCGCTTGCCTGCGAAAGGCAAAGATCCCAGGTTCGAGTACCGGTTCCGTTACGACAAACTGAACAGCAGCCTCCAAATAACGAAGTGTGTTGTAAACGATAAACAAGTTTTAATAATGTAAACCGTCCTGCAAGAGTGAGAAAGTAATGATACATTGCATCGTCCCTCTATATCTCCCAATGGTTACAAATATAACTGAGATTTTATGCTAAAACTGCCCAGGAGCCGTATCCTTTCTCCTTTTGTTGGTAAAGTTTCAGAATAAACAGAATCTATGTTTTCGATAAAGTGCAAATGTTCAAACGTTTGTAAAGACTAGGAACCAAACTGCTGATGTCAATGGTGCCTTAAAAACGGCATACGTCGTTGTAGTGCTCCGGCTCTACTGCACACTACTGGAACACAGGGTAGAAAAGCGGACCCAATTCGAGACCTATGCAGTCCTAAACGGTGTATGTCAAGCACGTATTGAACTTCGCAGGAATGTACCAGAGGAAATGTTCAAATGTTAGTGAAGCTTAAGGGACTTTTTTGTGTCTCGTTTCCGCCGGTTGTCGTAGGTGTCGGTGGCCGAGTAGAAAGAGACCGACACAGGAATAAAGGATGCACGCGTGTGAAGGTACGGAGGTGACCAGCCAGTGGGACAGCAGAAACTGGAAACACTAAGCTAGATTAGTATAAGAGATATATTTCAAGATAAATTACATTACTTAACTTGGAGAGCAGCAGACTAGTAGAATGTTGATACATAGTTAAGATAGAGGCCTGCCTACTGATTATTCCTAGTGCCTATCGGATAGCCAAGTCTGAACTGGTGCCTCTCTGATTCCCAAGTGTTAACTGGTTCCTATCTCACTCCCAAGTGAACGATGCAGTCCAGTGGTGGCCACGAGCGGAGTTGCAGCAGAGGGCGCTCGTGGCTGACGTCGTAAGAACGCCGCGCCGTGCGTGCATTGCGGCGCGCGGCGAAAGTACGTGGCGCGCACTTTAGACTTGTGCGACACCACAGACTTAACTGCGGGGTAATCAGTCCCTAAACTTACAAACTACTTATGAAATACCTTATACTAAGGACGACACAAACATCCTTGTCCGAGGGAGGACTCGAGCACCCAACGGGGAATGGCGTCGCGCATCGGAGCATAGCGCCTCAATGCGCTTGACCACTCCGCTGCTGCTGTACCATCGAAACACGAGTCGGTGCTATCTTCCAACACAGAAGGACATGTACGAAAGCAGCATTCAGTGAAACGCTGAAAGTGCTGCCGTACGAATGTATCAAATGAAGAGAGCTCCCACTCACTGGATGGAGAATGTGGTGTCGCACAAGTCCAAAGTGCTCGCCACCTACATTCGCCGCGCGCCGCCATGCACGCACGGCGCGGCGTTCTTACGACGACAGCCACGAGCGCCCTCTGCCACAACTCCGCTCGTGGCCACCACTGAACGACATCGTTCACTTGGGACTGAGATAGCAACCAGTTAGGACCTTCGGAATCAGATAGGCACCAGTGAAGACTTGGCTCTCAGTTAGGCACTAGGCAGGCCTCTAGTTCAACTCTGTATCTGCAGTACTGATTTATGTAAAAGTTAAGTATTGTATAAATTCTGTGCAATATATATCTCGTTCTAATTTACTCTAGTGTTTCTAGTTTCTGGCTGCTCCCCTCCGTACCTGCACCAGCGTGCTATCTTTATTCCTGTGTCGGTCTCATTCCACTCGGACACCGACACCTACGACGGAAACGAGAGACAAAAGCGGCGACGAGGCTGGGACACAAAAGTGGCGACGAGGAGTGATACGCGAACCGTGGACCAGCACGCTAGCAGCAGCCAGACAGCAGCAGTCGGAGCACGCAGAAATTGCTCCCGCCCACCCACCCTTATAAGATTTTTGGGGGAACATTTTCAGTTACGTGTTTTGTGGACTTTTTTGTTGCAGTGCGTCCTCATTTATCTTGCAGTGGTGTTTTGTTCTCCTTTACTTGTATGCGCGGCGCCTAATCGGTCAGCATGGCCACTACCCCGAACCCAAACTTAATGGAAATTATTCAGTTACATACGGCGCAAATCACTCAACTACTGCAGGCGGTGTCGCAGTTGACGACACAGGCTGCTTACCAACAACAACAGCCGTCACATCAGCAGCCCACACCTGCCGCTGCACCGCTTCCTACATTTCGCCAGTACAACGAACGTGAGGAAGAATGGAGTGACTATTTCGCACAGTTTCAAGAACTCGTCGCGGCTCATCAAATTACAGGTCAGAGAGTGAAGAACCTTTTCTTATCGATTGTGGGCCCCCAGACCTTCGTATTATTGCAAAAAACGTTTCCCTCACGCATCTCCTCGTGATGTAGACTTTGAACAAATTGTAGATGCACTGAATGCTCATTACGAGAGGAAAGTTCTCGTAGCCGCTGCGCGGTACCGATTTTTCAGACTGAAAAAACCACCGGAACAGACCCACACGCAATGGATTACGGAATTGAAGGGCTTAACCCGCCAATGTAAATTTACTTGCTCTTGTGGACTTTCTTATAGTGACGTTATGTTGCGAGATGCAATTACGCAGAACATTCAGGACCCCAGAATTAGGGCAGCAATTCTACAACAGTCAGACCCTTCATTAGACAGTGTACTGCAGCTTATAGAAGCGCATGATACTTTTGACTTAGCAGATGTAGAAATGCAAAGCCACAGTGTAAATTAAGTGCGCCGTAACGGACGCTTTCCTAGCCGTAGTTCTCAGTGTAGCACTAGTGATTCTTACAATAGTACAGGCCGTGCTGAACAGACAGTGAACAGTAGCCAGTGTAAAAGTGCGACACAAAGGTCGCCCCGTCGTGTTCGAAACAGTGATTTGAATAACGGGCGCCAACGCTCATTTCAGAAAAATGTACGTAAATCTTGTCCCCAGTGTGTGTCTCGCCATAAGCGTGCACAATGCCCTAATCGCAACGCGGCCTGTTATCAATGTGGCAAATCGGGACATGTACAGTCAGTGTGTATGCAAAACAAAAATTCAAAGAACGGTGCCATTAGAAACATTGCTTCGCAGAGTGCGAGAACAGTTCATTCTGTAAATGTTATACATGCTCTGACCTTAGACAGTGCTTCTATTGACTCTCAAAGGCAAAACAATTTTTCTGCGCCCACTGCAAAACTATATAGTGAGCCACGTAGCAAGCGTCGTCGAGTGCGTAAAACTGTGCAACGGAAACGGGTTCGGGACACGCAAAATGCCTTTGTACAATGCAATCCTGTAGTGAACCTAGTGCCTTCTACAACTTCTCCTTGTAAAAGTGCCCAGTACTGTGTAGATAGTGACAGTAGACTTGTTGTAGCTACTCAAAAGTTTAGTGCAGTAGTTAGTGCATCTGGTGTAGCTTCGCATGCTTGCGCGGACGCCGAACCGGCGGTACTGCCATCTAGGGACAGTGATATTAATCTGTGTGCCGAGTCTGCGCCGCTTACTTCACTACGCAGCCCGCGCATGCGCAAGCGTAGTAAACAAGTTCAATCAGACGTTGCCCGCATTCGCGCACCTGTCGAGCGCCACAAGCAAAAGCTTTTTGTGAATCTTTACATAGAAAATAAGACTGTGCAATTTCAGCTTGATACTGGTTCCGCTGTTACCTTAATAAATAAAGATACTTATGAACTTCTGGGTTCGCCAAAATTGTCGCCGTCTCAACAAGTGCTAGCAGCATATACAGGTCAAAATATTCCCGTGCTAGGAATGTGTAGCCTGCCTGCCTCTTTTCAAGGTGTTACAAAGACGGTTGCTTTTGTTGTTCTTCAGGCCAAATCTACACAGAACATTTTTGGACTAGATGCTTTTGACTTGTTTGGTTTATCAATTCAAAGAGATGTGCTTCAAATTTCGTCAGTAGTTCCTCAGGAAAAAATAAATACATTGTGTGAAAAATATAGTGACGTGTTTTCGCCGGAACTAGGTTGTGCAAAAGACTTCGTGGCACATGTAACTTTAAAAGAATCTGCAGTTCCAAAATTTCGTAAAGCTAGACCAGTGCCTATCGCAATTCGTGATAAAGTTGCAGACGAACTTAAACGTTGGCAAGATAGTGGGGTGATTTCTCCTGTTTCTGCGAGTCAGTGGGCCTCGCCTATAGTAATTATACCCAAGCCGTCAGGAAAACTTCGTATCTGTGAAATCAACAGTGAACAGTCAAACAATTGTAGACACTTATCCCCTGCCCAGACCTGACGAACTTATGGACAAATTAGGACAGTCTCGCTTCTTTTCTAAGATTTATTTAGCAGAGGCATACTTACAGATTCCGCTTGATGACGAGTCAAAAAAATTTTTCGTCATTAATACTCACATGGGCCTTTTTCAGTTTCAACGCCTACCCTTTGGCAGTTCTTCCGCCCCCGCTATTTTTCAGCGCTTTTTGGAACAGCTGACAGTTTCTGTACCGTGTTGCTCGAACTATTTAGATGATATTGTGGTATGCGGACGTACAGTTGAAGAACATTTAGCAAACCTGGAGTGCCTTTTTAAAGTGTTGACTGCAGCAGGTCTACGTTGTAATAAAGCAAAGTGTTCGTTTTTTCAAACTGAAATAGAGTACCTAGGCCATGTGATTAATGCCCAAGGAATCCATCCCTTACAGTCACATATTCGAGCAATCAAAGACTTGCCTCCTCCTAAGAATGTGCATGAATTGCAAGCAGTAATGAGAAAGCTTAACTATTATTTCAGATTTATTCCCAATGCCTCTCAGATTGCAGCTCCACTGCATCACTTACGTAGGAAGAATGTTCCTTTTGTATGGTCTAAAGATTGTCAGGTTGCCTTTGACAAACTGAAGTCTGCACTACTCAGTGAAGCATGTTTGATTCCCTTTGACCCAAAGAAGCCTGTAGTGCTAGCAGTTGATGCCTCGTCATACGGTCTGGGTGCAGTTTTGTCGCATCGTATTGGATGTCACGATCGTCCTATTGCCTTTTCATCCAAGCTACTGACTCCAACGCAACAGAATTACAGTCAGATAGAAAAGGAGGCCTTAGCAATCATTTACGGCGTCACAAAGTTTCATCATTATCTCTATGGCAGAAAATTTTATTTGTTGTCAGACCACAAGCCTCTCACGTCATTGTTCTCACCAACAAAGCCAATTCCGCCACGAACGGCACAAAAGCTTCAGAGATGGTCGTTAATACTGTCGAATTATCAGTATGAGATTTTGTACCGACCTACCACTAAACACGCCAACGCGGACACACTTTCCCGACTTCCGGTTGGCCAGGATGTGTCGTTTGATTCTTCGGAAATGGCATGTTGTCAGATAGACTCCAGAGATGCTTCCGCTGTCGCAGACTTCCCTTTGAATCTCGTCGGGTCGCACAGGAAACAGCTGCGGCTGCAGACCTAAGTGTGGTAGCACGTTTTGTTCGCTCAGGGTGGCCTGCCAGAGCCAAAGACATTGAGCGGCCTCTGGTTCGACGTTATTTTGCACAACGTCATGCATTATCTTTCAGTCAGGGTGTTCTTTTGTTACATACGGACAACGACCAAACACGAGTGATTGTTCCTCGTTCCCTGCAACGTGAAGTGTTACGCCTCCTGCATCAAGGACATTGGGGTATTGTTAGGACAAAGCAACTGGCCAGACGTCATTGTACCTGGGTTGGTATGGACGCTCAGATAGAGAGCATGACGTCACAGTGTACTGTTTGTGCGGAGCATCAGGCGGCTCCTCCCCAACGTTTCTCAGACTGGCCACGCCCCAAGGGACCATGGCAACGTTTACATATTGACTTTGCCGGACCTTTCTGGAATACGCGCTGGTTAATCGTTGTAGACGCTTTCAGAAAGTTTCCTTTTGTGATTGCCATGAACTCAATGACGGCGTCTAGTACAATCAGTGCCTTAACATCAGTGTTTTGCATCGAAGGTTTGCCTGAAACTATCGCCAGTGACAATGGACCTCAGTTTGTTAGTGCGGAATTTCAACAGTTTTGTCGTGTGAATGGCATTCAGCATATCACCACCGCACCTTTTCACCTTCAGTCCAATGGTGAAGCAGAACGTTTCGTTCGAACATTCAAGTCTCAAATGGAAAAGATGAAAGGTCAGCACTCCAGGCAGCAAGCTCTTCAATTTTTTCTGTCTACGTATCGGTGCATGCCACGTGACGGCCCGTCTCCAGCCGAGCTGCTACACGGCCGCCGTCACCGCACTCTCCTTCACCTGCTGCAGCCTCCCACGCACCGAGTCGGTTCGTATGGCGCTTCGCGTTTTCAGGTTTCTACGCCGGTGCTGTACAGGGTGTTTGCTGGCAACAAGAAGAGATGGACGCCGGGCACCATTTAGCACGTGCTTGGTCGCAATATGTATGTTGTACGTTCTTCCACAGGGTCAGAGCTGTAGCGCCACGCAAACCAATTGCGCCTGCACAGGCCGCGCGATCCTGACTCCGGTTTCATGATTCCAGACCCAGTTCACCGCCAGGGAGCACATCCACATCGTTCGTCGACGGGTCCAGCGTCCCCGGACTACGAGATCGTCCCGATGGAGATTGACGCGACTCCGCCGCTGTTTCCGCCGCAGATAACAGCGTCACCGAGAGGAACTCCGGGACCGTGCGTGCCCCCGCCGCCTGGGCCACGCACCTCAGAAGAAGATGACCTGCTCCCTCTGGGTGGAGGCGGGCGCCCTTCCGCTGGTTTTGGCGGGATTTCCAGCGGATCTCAAGGTGTATACCGGAGCGCGGACGGCGTCTGGATCCCAGCCTCAGCTACGACGCCCGTCCCACCAGTAACGCCTCCGCCCAGGCCCTCCTCCCAGTGCCGTCGCCGTGGCCCTCAGCCCTACGCCACGACGGCGCGGCGGTTTGGGGGGGAGGGGTGTGGTGTCGCACAAGTCCAAAGTGCGCGCCACCTACTTTCGCCGCGCGCCGCCATGCACGCACGGCGCGGCGTTCTTACGACGACAGCCACGAGCGCCCTCTGCCACAACTCCGCTCGTGGTCACCACTGAACGACATCGTTCACTTGGGACTGAGATAGCAACCAGTTAGGACCTTCGGAATCAGATAGGCACCAGTGAAGACTTGGCTCTCAGTTAGGCACTAGGCAGGCCTCTAGTTCAACTCTGTATCTGCAGTACTGATCTATGTAAAAGTTAAGTATTGTATAAATTCTGTGCAATATATATCTCGTTCTAATTTACTCTAGTGTTTCTAGTTTCTGGCTGCTCCCCTCCGTACCTGCACCAGCGTGCTATCTTTATTCCTGTGTCGGTCTCATTCCACTCGGACACCGACACCTACGACGGAAACGAGAGACAAAAGCGGCGACGAGGCTGGGACACAAAAGAGAAGAAGTGATATCGCAGGAAGGACATCAACGACGAGACTGTCACCATTGACTCCTCCCCTGAGGAACGGATGGTGGGACAGATGGCAACCGATCAACAGTTCTCCGATGTGAACATTGATCAACAGGAAAGAACCATTATAAGTTGGGAAGCCACACGATCCCTTCCTATTAACCAACAAGACCTTGAGGGACATGAACAGACTCCTGCATCCATGTTGTGAGAAGATGAAGTCACGACTGAGCATGATCTGTCGCTTGGGCCCTCTGAGGCCATGTCGGACTATCAGCATGAAGAAAATTGTGGTCGGTGGGGGGTGAATGTGAATGTCTGTTCGGTGTACGTTAATCACGTCTGAACCATAAGAAATAAAGAGCTTAAAATTTGTACAGTTACTAATGTCTACCCGGGGAAGGTTTTACGCACGGTTTTATGGCGATCGGATAGCTATTTATCTATATATATTGTCGCGTTGTAATGGAAGCAGGCTTGACTTCGAAGGCAACTGAACACAGCACTTACAGTGAAAGCACGTTTATTACGAACTCAACATACACGCAGCACTGACTGCCTCTCAGGCAGAGTGCTCTGCTATTTATACACAGACAGAATTTACCAGAAATTAGAAGAACAGTTAACATAAGAAACAAGTAGAATTTACAAGTGAACATAAAAAAGGTGTAGAACCTTCTGGAATTGTAAATTACAAAGAAATAAATTTTTGCCGGTGGGCGGGATTGAACCGGCGACCTTCTACTCCACAGTCCGTGACGCTAACCCCTGCACCACGGCGGCAGTTGGTGTTCTTGCTCTCTCGCGGCATTGCCCCCTCTCCTGGAGAAACAGCGACCCGCTGTTATGATCCCTGTGGAGCCAGCTGCAATGTCCTGGATCTTGACCGTGTCATGGGTCCTCTGTATGACAGTTCAAGAGAATCCTTCCCTTCTCCGCGATTATCGACGACAGACGTTCCTGTCGTGGCTTCATCAGGAACATTACCGTCCTTAAAGTCCTTGAACAAGAAGCCATTGTCGTCTACCTGCTCTTCAGGATCGTAGTAAGGCTTCATGCGCAGGACGTGAACAATGTCTCTTCGTTTTTGACGTTTCGACGACGGCTCATAATCCTCAACTTCGTATGTGACGCCTGACAGGCGGCGTATGACACGATACGGACCAAAGTATCGCTTCAATAACTTTTCTGACAGTCCAACCTTCCGTACAGGGGTAAAAATCCATACCAGATCTCCTGGGCTGTACACAACAGGTCGGTGCTTGTCGTTATACCGCTGACGGTCCTTCTCCTGGGCGTCCAGTGTCCGTATGCGAGCCAGCTGTCTTGCTTCTTCGACCCTGGTGATGAGCTGTTTACCATAGTCATCCTGAGTGTCGTCCGGTTGGAACGGGAACAGTGTATCCATTGTCGTCTCAGCTTCACGGCCATGGAGTAGGAACAACGGAGTGAAGCCTGTGGTGTCTTGTCTTGCGGTATTGTAAGCAAATGTCACGACTGGCAGAATTGTATCCCAATCCTTCTGCTTAACATCGACGTACATCGATAGCATGTCGGCTAACGTTTTGTTAAAATGTTCCGTAAGACCATTTGTCTGTGGATGGTATGCAGTTGTCATTCTGTGGACAATGTTGCACCGTGACATTACCTCTGATACTAGTTTTGACTGGAATACTTTTCCACGATCAGATATCATGACACGTGGTGCTCCATGCTTCAAAATAATGTCTTCTACAAGGAATTTTGCGATCTCTGGAGCTTCTGCAGGCGGCACAGGTTTGGTGACAGCGTAGCGTGTGAGGTAGTCAGTGCAGACTATTATCCAACGGTTACCGGTTGTCGACTTCGGTAACCTCCCTAAAAGATCGATCCCAACTCGGTGGAATGGAGCTGCTGCCGGCGGAATCGGTACGAGATGTCCTGGAGGTAATTGCGGCACATGCTTCCATTGCTGGCACTCTTTACAGTGACTCACATAGTGCTTGACAGATCGGTAGAGACCTTTCCAGTAATACCTGCGTCTGATTCTGTCTAGGGTCTTCACGAATCCCAGATGACCGGATATTGGAGCATCATGGAAATATTAGAGAATAGCTGGCTGGAGATGAGCTGGAACAACAAGTAGCCATTTGGGGCCCAGTGGATCGTAGTTGCTCTTGTACAATGTTCCGTTTATAAGTTGGAACTCTCCATTGGTCGTTTCTCCTTTCTCCAAGGCCTCTATCATTTTTAATAGTGTTGGATCTTGTCTCTGTTCAGCTGTAACGGCATCTAATTCAGTGAGAGCCGAAATTTCATTAATGCTGTTGTGTTCCACTAATGGATTCCTCGAAAGGCAGTTGGCATCCTTGTGTTTGCGCCCGTTCTTGAATACCACTGTGACATCGTACTCTTTGAGTCTTAGTGCCCATCTTGCTAGTCGACCTGATGGATCCTTCAAGCTAGTCAGCCAACACAAAGAATGGTGATCTGTCACGACGGTGAATGGTTTGCCGAATAAATACGGCCAGAACTTGTTGATAGCCCAGATAACCGCGAGACATTCTTTTTCAGTTGTAGAGTAGTTTATCTCGGACTTTGAGAGTACTCTTGACGCATAGGCTATCACTTTTTCGGCACCTTCCTGAACTTGTACAAGCACTGCACCAATCCCATAACCACTGGCGTCTGTGTGAAGTTCCGTTTCTGCATTCTCGTCGTACAAGGCTAGCACTGGTGCGGAAGTTAGAGCCTCCTTAAGTGCCCTGAAAGCTCTTTCTTTTGTCTCATCCCAGTAAAATTTGGCGTCTCCCTGCAGAAGTTCTTGTAATGGACGTGCCTTGTTACAAAATCCTTTTATGAAACGTCGGTAGTATGAGCACGGCCCGAGAAAACTTCTCACATCACGAATGTGCTGAGGAGTTGGAAATTCTGTGACTGTCCTTACTTTATCTGGATCAGACGGACACCATCTCTGTTGACTAGGTGCCCCAGGATTTTTATCTCTTTGGCGACGAAGAGGCACTTCTTTGGATTGAGGCGGAGACCTGCAGCCTGAACACACTTCAACACAGTTGACAGGCGACTCAGATGTTCTTCAAACGTTTTCGAGAAAACGACAATGTCATCTAAATAGCAGAGACAAGTCGTCCACTTAAGGTGTCGAAGCAAGTTGCCCATCATGCGTTCGAATCTGGCTGGAGCATTACATAATCCAAATGGCATTACTTTAAATTCATAGAGGCCGTCAGGTGTAATAAAAGCCGTCTTCTCCCTGTCAGCTTCATCAACCTCGATTTGCCAGTAACCTGTCTGCATGTCCATAGTTGAGAAGTATGTAGCTCCTTTCAAGCAGTCTAAGGTGTCGTCAATACGCGGCAGTGGGTAGACATCTTTCTTTGTGATTCTGTTCAGCCGCCGATAGTCGACACAGAATCGCCACGTGCCATCCTTCTTCTTTACGAGGACCACCGGAGACGACCAAGGACTCTCCGAAGGTTGAATAATGTCATCTCGCAACATCTCCACTTCCTGCCGAATTATCCGTCTTTCAGCTGGCGACACTCTGTACGAACGCTGGCTAATTGGCGGATGATCCCCAGTATTGATACGGTGCTTTATCGTGGGGCGTTTCGTCTGACTTTTCCCCTGCTGAGGTGTGAATGCACCCGAAAATTGTCGTAGTATACCTAACACCCGCTGGTGTTGTTCCTTGGTCAGTCCAGGCCCTATTGGCAGTTCCACGTTTGTTTCCTCCAGCGTGTTGTCTGTACTAACAGCAGGGAATGGGTCTTCATTGATGACGTTGAGCTCACCGTCCTTGATTGGTTCAGCTGTCCCGATACACATTCCTTTATAAGTTGTGACTGACCGTGAGAATTTGTGATCCAAATCTCTCCTTGACCACCGGTAATGCTTATGATAGCCGGTGGTATGTAAATTTCTTTTGTGAGCCTGATAAACTGTTTACTATCAACAAGAACTTCACAGTTTAACCAGTTATCTGTGTTTGTGACTGCAACTCTTCTCATAGTCAACGGCGGTATCGTCACATTGTCAACGACGAATAGCTTCCCAGAAAATTCTGTATTACGTGTACCCGGCGCCTCCACCAAACAATGTCGCGTTGCAATGGAAGCAGGCTTGACTTCGAAGGCAACTGAAGACAGCACTTATACTGAAAGCACGTTTATTACGAACACAACATACACGCAGCACTGACTGCCTCTCAGGCAGAGTGCTCTGCTATTTATACACAGACAGAATTTACCAGAAATTAGAAGAACAGTTAACATAAGAAACAAGTAGAATTTACAAGTGAACATAAGAAAGATGTAAAACCTTCTGGAATTGTAAATTACAAAGAAATAAATTTTTGTCGGTGGGCGGGATTGAACCGGCGACCTTCTGCTCCACAGTACGTGACGCTAACCCCTGCGCCACGCCGGTAGTTGGTGTTCGTGGTCTCTCGCGGCAATATTAATATGAATGTCTGTTCGGTGTACGCTTATCACGTCCAAACGACAAGACGCAAAGATTTAACTATTTGTACAACTACTAATTTATACCTGAGGAAGGTTTTAGGCATGGTTTTATAGCGATCTTATAGATATTTAGTAATTTGAAGACTATAACGCGAAATGCGGAACAATAATTACTCTTTGAAAATTATATTTACGCTTTGAAAATGGTTTTATTGGTTGCATTCTTGCTTGAGGGTTGATAATGATAAAAGGATGGAGTATAATGGGATGGAAAGTTATCGGTGTATATAAAATTCTACGTGTGTGTGTGTTAATATTTCGCTCTGCAGCGAAAACTACAGAACACAAACGAATGGTCTGTGTGTAATTGTTGTCCGAAGTCTCCCGTTGTACACCATAGCAGTTCCATGTCGATAGCTATAAGGGAGGGTGGAAGATATGGTGGTTGAAAGTCGTCAAATTATATAAAAATTCGGCCTGAAGGCCAGCGATGACGTTAGCGACTCGATAGAAAGAAGGTTACATACAGCGAAACGTGATGCCACAAGACCATATCTTTGGTCTAGGAGTGCTACAATGGCTTCAGCTCTTTCTCTGTAAGAATAAGCATACGAATAAGGAAATATAAGAATAAATAAATAAAACAGTAAAAAAGAAGTTTCTTTTAATACATCTCTTAAAAAACAAACAACAACAAAAAAAAAAAAAAAAAAAAAAAACACGCTAGCGGAATGCCAGCTGATGTATTTAAAGTAAGCAGGATACCAGCAAACTACATAATAACATCCACTTGACACACATTGCCTTAAATGAAAGTAAATATAAAGTCATTTAGGCTTAATATAACATGATTAAACAATGTTTTATGACCGCCTACGAATGCATGTTACTCCACCGAGTGCTTGTTCTAGGCTCACATGTTACTCCTCCGAGAGCGCGTACTGAACTCAAGTTACTTCTCCGAGTGTCTGTTCTGAACTGAATTGTGGCGGCTCGATGCAAGACTGCCTTCGTTCCGCGATTACGGTCATAATTGCTACCCACGGTCAACAATCTCACTGTAAGTGGTCAGTATAAAATGCGTAAAAAAAACTATTAAAAGCGTGTGAAAGGAATCCTACAATGAACCGCTTACCAGGAAACAGACGGCATCTCCAGAACCAGGAAATACCGCGGCCGCGGTGCATAACAAGTGCATACCCAGACTAAAGTGCTAAATGTCTGATATGAATGTGTGAATCTGTTCTCGATTTTAGACTCGCCTGGCTGGTTTCTTCGTAATGGATAAATCGGGGATGTTATTTATCAAATGACGACCACAGCCTATTGTGAGAAATTTTTAGCAAGGCCTCCTGAAAGCAGGACGCTGTTTTCTAAATATCATGTAATCATTTTGCTAGTAAGTACACTCTTTGACAAAAAACCTGGCCGCCGGCCGGCCGCCGCTGAGCCTAAGTCTGAGCCGATCGCTACATGGGACAATAAAAGTGGCCGCGCTGATTCGCTCTAAGTCCAGCTATCTGCACAATCTGGCAACACTGCAGACTGCGGGAGTTCATACAGCACTTCTTATGTGCAGTTAGAAGAAAAGTGGGTCAGCTCCCTCCATGGTCTTGCGATAAAGTGCGCGACTTGCACGTTCAGTATTAGCCATCGAAACCGACTGTTGACAAAAATTTTTAATTCACGTCACTCGTTCATGCTCATGCCCCATGTGTAAGGGAAGCGTATTTCATTTTTTGGTACACTGGTAATAACATTTCGGCCCAATAACATCGCCGCCTATGGCCGCAGCACTTGGCAGCGCTCTCCGCGGCCCACTCGCCGGCAGCAGCGGTGGCGGCGCTACACAGCGCTGCGTCGCCCTCTGCCCACAGCGCCTGCCGCCGCTCGTCGCCCTGGATGTGTTAAACGCGTTACTCTTGAGTGGTGATCCACAAAAAACGTTGAGATTCGTATTTCACACAGGATATCACGAAGCAGACCACCTATTTTGAATGATGAGCATATAATACATTAGAGAGGCAAAAAATTGTCATTGTCCAATCCAATGGCACTCTACAATGGTTAACACTTATTTGTGATTTAAATCTCGATCCTTTTCCTTTCAGAAAAGCCTTTCATGTAATTTGTTATTGTCATCAGTTCATATGATTTCATCAAGACACAACATGTAACTCACTAAAATGTTTTAGTGTCGTTGTTTCACTCCGTACGGTAAATGAATGAGCTAAATTATGTGAATACGTTTCAGTGCACCTTCTAAAGCAATACAGGCACACTGCAAGGTTCGAGTCTTCATGTCTCATTTCTACAGGAGATATTTCACATCAATGGAGATGAATTCGAATTTCTTCGAAGGCGTTTGTATGGTGAAGCAAAGAAGACATCTAATACCATTTCCATAATTTGAAGTCGACCTTTCTGAAAGACTTATTGTATAAAATTTTTCTTATGATTCCGTTAAAGAGTTTCTTCTTGCAATCTGCAGCGTATAAAGTAAAATAAAATGAAATTAAATTCCATCCCCAAACGCACATTCTCCAACCAGGATTAGAACTGCCGACTCACACTAGGGCTGCATGACAAGACACAAGCAGAACCACAGCCAACCACACTCAGTCTCTCACATATTCTATGCTGAGCCTCTAACGCATCGCAAAAGTCACCTACACAAATAACTACATTCCTTGAGTGCAAAAGTTAAATTTCTGTCTCTCATTTCACGACGGCATTACAAATCATTAGTCATGAAACTAGAAAAGGAATGTCAAGTGAACTTAGTGAGACAGTTCAGTACCACTTGAGGAAGTAACTTCACTGTCACAGTGTTGCCAAATATCAGCAACGATGTTGCCAGTTCTTAGCTGTACTAGGAAGCCTGTGAAGCGATAAGCGACGCGAAATCGCGCTAGTCTCGTGCGGGCTTCTAGAGGGCAGTCGCGCATTTCGGTTAATATGCGGCGCTGTCTCCTGATAGATTCCGTCGTCACATTTACGATGCAGATATTAAATTCGTCCAATGAGGCCGAAACTATCGTTTACATTTTTTGAAGCTTTACTGCATTATGATATATTTTCAGCAAATGACTAGAGAAAAAAATACTGATATTGTGATTGCAACATACGGCAAAGCAAAGACTGAGATACGTAAACATGCATCACGATTACAGTTTTATCCCCTCCCCCCTCCCAAAAAAAAGACTAAAACAATTGCTTTGATACATTTCGACAAAAGCTAATTTTTCTATGAAAAGTTACTGGAAATCAATGATGCCCCATCCGTCTCGAAAAACTTGAAAGGGACTGCGTTTCAAAATGCAACCTTACGACTGTACAAGTAATATTTCATTTCTTCTACGTGTTGGTTTGCTTGAAAGCCAGAAGAAACATAGTTAACTGATTATTTGTGCAACACAGTAATTATTGTACTTATGTATTCAGAAGACTGGATATTTAAAATTACGGTCATGAACACAGAAACTAAACTGTATATGTGGGCAACGTGCAATTCTGATGTTTTTCCTCTGCAAACATACACATATAATCTATAGGCTACTAAGCAGCTTATTGATTTCGTAGTGTTACAGCCTTGATGGGCCAACAAATGATGATGAGAATCTGAACCCATGTGTCTGATGGATTTTTCGAACGTTGCAACCTATGACTTGCATGTGTTGTTGTTTATTATCTGTCGTCACGATGTTAAATCAACAGAAATTGTTAAAAACATGTTACCTACTTTCTCCTATTGTCCCATTTTTCGTCAAACCACACATTATTTCTGGTCTCTTGGCCACATGGGAAACAAAGCTTTTGCAACTGAATTAATGATAATAATGATGGTAATAATGATAGTAATCAATCATATTTACGGCATTACAGCAGAATGATAAAGATTACAATAACAATAGAAAATGACGATTTCTTGGTTGACACAATGCAATGAGTTTTGGTATTTCGTTGCTGAATGCCATTTATGATATTTTTCAGAGGAGAAAAATAGACCTGAAGCCACACACATCACTAGTACAACGATACCCCACTAATCAACTATGCTTGCTGTAGATGAGAAAACGAGAACGGAGCCACCGAGCTAAAATGAGATTACTCGTTCAGTTATCTGACATTTTTTGGCAGTTAATACAGACAGTCCCGACATAAAACACAAAATTATTTGCAATTTAAGGAGTGGTAGACCTTTCTGCGGTCGAAAATTTAATTCAGGATAACAGAGTCATTTAAATGCAATGACTAATCTCATATCCTCATGAATATTGGAAAATACCTCGAATTCTGGAACTAAGGGAACGATCAGAGTTTCCTAGCATCGTAAGCAATACTGCGAAGCTATAGGAAGAATTTATTGGCCATCCCACAATATCCTCATTCCTACAAACAGCTTGCTTCAACTGGCTTTCATCCATGCTGCGCTACCAACGCCCATTCTAAATAAGGCTTCAGTCCGAAAGCAGACAACATCATTGAAAATGCTGATGAATAGATGACTTACGTTCATCAACTTCCGGGGAGAGTTTCTTTCAACGAAACGGAGAAAGTGTGAAATGACTACTTTATCCAAAGTTCCTACGGACTTTTGTCCCAAATTGGACGTATATACGTTCAGTCTTGTCATACGCGGCTCACATTCCAGGAATATCACCAAAATGAGCATCTGGCGGCTACCGTCCTAGAGCAGCTATTACGCAAGTTTTTACCGATAATCATAAAATTGACAAGACGGCTTTTGCTGCAGAATATAGTGACTTCTATTACATCCGCATAATCTTTCCCAATAAGAAACTGTTTTCTTCGTATAGTGATGCCCCTGTTTAGGTGCATCATAATGTTAGTGTTTAATGTTGCTTCAAAAGTACTTTTTGTCTTAAATATTTTTATATTTGCAGGTGATTCAAAGTAATTGTAATAATTAGTTTCCATTCAAATTACTCCATTCATTCGATCTGTTATTTGTAAAGTAATTGCAACCACCAAAAGTGAAATTGTCCTATAAACCAAACCTTTCGGTTATCTTAGGTCATTCCTATATGGGCAGAACACTTTCATCTGAAATATCTCCACGAAAGGCAGAGAAGCGGACGGTTCTCTGTCATAGTAGAGTTAGGCTCGCTTAGCTAGTCCTCTGTGCATAAGACATGTAATTATATGTTGAAGAAAGAAGTCATATCTAAGAAACTTGCATATTAATTTTATTTTTCTCGTGTATTTACATTCTTTCAGTTTATATTCGCCTTTACTTCTCACAAAATAATGAGATATATTTTTCTCTGCTAGTAGCTACCTTTGGTCGTTTCCGACCGCATTACATTTTCCATTGTCTCTAGACGGATAATACTTTATCTCTGCCGATCCCAGATTTCACGTCGAAAGAAAACATGTGCTCCACATAATTCATTTCGCAGTAGGCGGTCGTATTTTCACCGTTGGTATATTTACTTGTACGAATATTGTTCGTAACCATAAACAGTTTGCTCTTGCTGATCATCTCCTTAATATTGTTAAACACATATTTTCCCTATAATTCTCCTCGTGAAGTGTTTGAACTGCTGTGCTTTATTATTGTTAGTACCATTAGTTTTTATTTCAAGTTGATCTTTGAATTTGTATTTTGTATTACCGTTATATTTGTTTGTTCAATATGTTTCACAATATTGAAGATCAACAAGTTATCATATCCATTAATATAAGCGACTTAGAGCTAATGTATAACGTTCATTTTAGTCTTGTTTCATCCGTAAAAGTTGCTATGAAAATCTGGAGCACTTCTTAAACACTCTTAATTTCAAAACCATACGTAGGCAGAGGACATTAAAGGATTGCTCATTTATTAACTTCATTCATAATGATAATTTGGATCAAATTTATTTACAAATTTTGTACTCAGTCCATTTAATTTTTATGATAGCGGTAAAATTACAGCTTTGCGCAACCTAGGGCATCTGTTCAAAATCAATGAATAAGAGATACATCAATACTTTTATTTACTATCTTTTAACAAGCAACAGTGCAATTGCTTTCCCTAATATTGTTCTAAACCATGGCACAATTCATCGATCAATTTTAATCGTTGTAACACGTGATTATTAGGTTGCTTTATTGTCTACTGTGTTTTTGTTACAAATTTTACAATTGATTTTATACTAACGATAGGCCAGACACTTAATTAACGTAACTCAGAACCGCGTGATAATGCAATATTTACTCGCATTCGTTTTTGCTACGGAGCGAGTTGGTGCATTGGTAACACACTGGACTCATATTCGGCTGCATGGCGCTTCGAAATGGCCTTCGGCCATTTGGATTTGAGTTTTCCATGATTTTCCTAAATCAGTCTAGGCAAATGTCGAAATGGTCCCTGCGGCAGTGCACGGCCGATTTCCTTCCACATCCTTATCATGACAATCCGAACTTCTGCTTCGCTCTAAGGGCCCCCTTGTCGAGGGGATGTTAAATCGTAACCTTCCTTCTTTCTTTCGTGTCTCGTGTGCAATAGAGCTTACTTTGTTCATGTTTCAGTTTGTTGGTACAAATTTTGCAGTTCATTTCAAACCAACTGCCCTCTGAACAAGAGACCTTGAACTTTCAACTTAACTTAGAACTGGATGACACTGCTTCATTAACGCCATTTCTTAATTGGTGTGTGGTGGAGGGCAATTTTTATACAACTGCTGTTTCCGCCTGTTTCTCTTCCAGTCGTGAATGGTTCGCCGTTAAAACTATTTCTGGTAAGACTTAGTGTGAGTTCATATCGCCCTATCTTTTACCTTCGCGATCTTTTCGTGACTAATACAGAAGAGAGGTCAGGTGAAATAGAAATAAAACAAATGTATCGAATGCCTCTGTTGTATTCTCATAAAAACGGTTGAAACTGAATGAAAAATTTCACACATACAAAATTTTAAAAGTGTAAAATAATCATTCAGATGGAAAATGCATAGAAACGTTGTTTTAAAATAGACTAAGACGTATAAAGTAACTTTTGTTCTCTCGATAATTGCTACCGCCTTAAGGATAGTTCTAATAAATTTTCGAATTTTTAATAGCTATGTCAGACATCATAGTAACACTGGAACATAAAGTGTTCTTGCATCATGAGTAATGCTAACAGTAGCGTTTAGTGGCCACCAACGTGAAGGGTAATTTATTTCATTAACGTTCTGAAGTCGATAAGAGGTATGACGCGGTGGCGGCAGCCACGATCGTTTCGGTAAATGTGGCACAACGAGCGAGCGAAGGCGCGCGCGTCTGGAAACGGAGAAGGCGGAGCGCGCCTGCTGGAGGGATAGTTTTCGTTCTGAACAGAGGAAACCATCAAAAGGAGCCTAACAGATATTCGGTAGACCTCTTGGAACTTACGCGTTTTGACTTTAACGTAAGAAATGAATGAAATTCACGAATTGCATTGAACATTGCAATGTATAGTAAATTAATGTCGTCCGCTATCTGCGACGACACCGATCGAATGATAATCTATCGACGTGAGATACCTGGCACCTAAAAGTCACCATTAAGTTTGTGCTTTGAAACCTATCACCGCGCTGTAATGACCACGTTTCAATTAAAACTATGTTTAAATCGCATCCGGCCATGAGACTACGTAATATTTTATGAAATCAACGAGGCAGGCAACAAAGACAGGTCCGGAATCCATTGAGCACCTCATCAAGGAACGTGCTCAAAAAATTCAAATGGAACGCTATTTATCGTAGCAAGATATTCTGTCAATAACAGGTCGCTTGTAATTTCCATATTGGCCTGTGGATATTTTATTTTATTAGGAAGCAAACTCGAAGGAAACTGGACAAATTTGGGTATTTAGGAAGACTTTTCTGCGACAAATTGTGAGTCTTATTGTTAGCTAATGGAGTACAGTAAACATAACGATAAGTCCTGTATATGAATCAACCATAAACCGAGAAATAAAACTGGTAATACGCTCAGGAGGGATTCATTGATTTTGTTTTATTAAGGTCCAGGTCCAAGACCGTTTTCACGTTTTTAAATGCCCATCTTCAGGTGTTAATTTTTTTCATATGAAAATTCATTAAAGAGACACAAGGTTCTAATTGCTTTCATCTGTCATGGGAATAAAATTTCATTAATTAGGCTCAGATATATGGAACGAGTCCAACAGAAATCATCACTGTCATTCAGAATAAAAACCAAGGACATTAAAATGTGGGACAAATAGTCGCGTAATTTTGATTACTGTATTTTCAATTAAACCAGTAGATGGCCGACGAAATGAAGGAGAACAAACCAAAGAAAACTGTCCAAAGAATCGGGGAAACCGATAGATGATGGATTTGTATTTTGCTCATCTTTGCATCAAGTATTATGGCACGGTAATACGAAAATGCGCAACCACCCAGATTCTCTGCTTTGTTACAGCTTCATGAGGACTAAATTCATTTAGGTAATATTCCTTGAATGTGAGACGCGTTTGATAAGACTCAATGTAGATACAGTCCATGTTCGCACAACAGTGCCTAGTATCATTGGAGAAAATGATGGTTCACATTACTTTTTCGTTTTGTTACAAAAAGCTCTCACTGAAAGTTGATGAGGGTAAGTTATCAATTCATCATTATTTCTTCTCAATTCATGGCTAAAACCCAGTTGAGGCCAGATACTAGTATGACTGAGAATATTGTGGGCTGTCGCTTTCAAGATGCGAAGTGTTTGATACCTTACTGTTTAGTGACGGATGATGCAACGTTCATTTCCAGTAACTCATAAAAAATTGCTTTTGTAGATATCTAACACAGTAATTGTTTTAGTCTTTTTTTGGGGGGGAGGGGGGGTGAAACTGAAATCGTGATGGAAGTTTATATATCTCAGACTTTGACCTGCCGTATGTTGCAAGCATAATATCAGTATTTTTTTTCTCTAGTCATTTGCTGAAATATCATAATGCTGTAAAGCTTCAAAAAATGTAAACGATAGTTTCGGCCTCATTGGACGAATTTAATATTTGCATCGTAAATGTGACGACGGAATCTATCAGGAGACAGCGCCGCATATTAACCGAAATGCGCGACTCCCCTCTAGAAGCCCGCATGAGACTAGCGCGATTTCGCGTCGCTTATCGCTTCACAGGTCTTCCTAGTACAGCTAAGAACTGGCAACATCGTTGCTGATATTTGGCAACACTGTGACAGTGAAGTTACTTCCTCAAGTGGTACTGAATTGTCTCACTAAGTTCACTTGACATTCATTTTCTAGTTTCATGACTAATGATTTGTAATGCCGTCGTGAAATGAGAGACAGAAATTTAACTTTTGCACTCAAGGAATGTAGTTATTTGTGTAGGTGACTTTCGCGATGCGTTAGAGGCTCAGCATAGAATATGTGAGAAACTGAGGGGACGCTGCCACAGTGTGTGGTTGGCTGTGTGGTTCTGCTTGTGTCTTGTCATGCAGCCCTAGTGTGAGTCGGCAGTTCTAATCGTGGTTGGAGAAAGTGCGTTTGGGGATGGAATTTAATTTCATTTTATTTTACTTTATACGCTGCAGATTGCAAGAAGAAACTCTTTAACGGAATCATAAGAAAAATTTTATACAATAAGTCTTTCAGAAAGGTCGACTTCAAATTATGGAAATGGTATTAGATGTCTTCTTTGCTTCACCATACAAACGCCTTCGAAGAAATTCGAATTCATCTCCATTGATGTGAAATATCTCCTGTAGAAATGAGACATGAAGACACGATCCTTGCAGTGTGCCTGTATTGCTTTAGAAGGTGCACTGAAACGTATTCACATAATTTAGCTCATTCATTTATCGTACGGAGTGAAACAACGACACTAAAACATTTTAGTGAGTTACATGTTGTGTCTTGATGAAAACATATGAACTGATGACAATAACAAATTACATGAAAGGCTTTTCTGAAAGGAAAAGGATCGAGATTTAAATCACAAATAAGTGTTAACCATCGTAGAGTGCCATTGGATTGGACAATGACAATTTTTTGCCTCTCTAATGTATTATATGCTCATCATTCAAAATAGGTGGTCTGCTTCGTGATATCCTGTGTGAAATACGAATCTCAACGTTTTTTGTGGATCACCACTCAAGAGTAACGCGTTTAACACATCCAGGGCGATGAGCGGCGGCAGGCGCTGTGGGCAGAGGGCGACGCAGCGCTGTGTAGCGCCGCCACCGCTGCTGCCGGCGAGTGGGCCGCGGAGAGCGCTGCCAAGTGCTGCGGCCATAGGCGGCGATGTTATTGGGCCGAAATGTTATTACCAGTGTACCAAAAAATGAAATACGCTTCCCTTACACATGGGGCATGAGCATGAACGAGTGACGTGAATTAAAAATTTTTGTCAACAGTCGGTTTCGATGGCTAATACTGAACATGCAAGTCGCGCACTTTACCGCAAGACCATTTTTTTTTTTTTTTTTTTTTTTTTTTTTTTTTTTTTTTTTTTTTTCCGGGGCTCCCTATCCCCTACACCCCGTCCTTACTCTCTCCATCAATGCCTTCATCGGCGAGCTTTCTCACGCTATAACGAAATTAGTTGCCTCTCTGCTGACTGGAATTGAAAATCAAACAGAAACTTATGACTTCTTCTTTCATATGCGTTGAACTTCTACGCCATAAGTAAATTAACTGTAGCACCTCTGTGAGGACTGGAAAACAATGCTTCCTCAAATAAAAACAGAAAACGAGACTTCTTCTTACGTCTGCATTAGTGAATCTTCTAGAGCTAGTGATTGTTCTTCATGTTAGTTGAACTAAGGAGTTGTCAGTACGGAGTAAAATAATAATAATAGAAATAATAATAACAAAAAATGGTATATTGATTCTTCTGTTCCATTTTGTTATTGGTAAAACATTATTTATCTCATGGAGTTCAACTGGTTGTATTTCTCTAGCGTAACATATTTTATCCTATACCTTCCTTTCGGAACACTATTTGCAGCATGTTACCGAAATCCTTCTTGAAATTTCTATTCTTTAATAGTGTGTAATATTCCATTGCCATATAGCTACTATAATCCTCAGCGTCGTTCTGGCAACTTCGATGAATTACGAAGTGCACAAAATGTCCGAATATCCACATTATTGTATTGTTTTTTTTGTCGTGGGAAGTATGTCTTATCCGGTATCAGTAATTCTTCTGTGGTGATGAATCGGCCGTCATTTCTTTGGAGGAACGCTACCTGCTGCTTCACTTTTGTCCATAGGTCACTGTAGCCCGAGCAGGTAAACCTGTGGAGTAACGTATCTACATGTCTACAGGTGGTACATAAACTGGAATTAGCCTTGCCTATAACACTCAGTCTCTCGTTCGTTGCTATAGTTGCATTGACAACCTGATACCACGTGGAACGTACCTCCGATGTTAAAAGTTTGTTGCTAATATTCCTCCAGACAGAGCACCAGTCTTTTGTAGGATATTTCTTCTCCATTCTGTTTCTAACAGCACTCGTCCGTGGTTTGTCATGATGACATGGCCTATTACTATGTTCTCCTGTTGTCTGACTGTTCTTCTTGTAACTAACCTCAATGAAGTACTCCCTGACATGGTTCAGCTTGTAATTAATGGGGGCCACATTGACGGGGGCAGCTAAACTCTTTGGCTCTGTCATTTTGAAGAGTAGAGCCGTAATACTCTCAGGGTTGTTACGGAGAATATCTTGTGTCCTCTTGATAAATAAATTCATCGTTTTCTGCCGAATGTCTGTAAGACCGAGGCCACCATCACCATATGGTAAGCTGTGTTAGCTGCAACTCTGAATATGCATCCCTGCCAAATCACTTGACACACGGCTCTTGTAATGTTTTTTGCTATACCTAATGGGACAGGCAGTATTTGACCTAAATATAATGCTTTAGACAGGATAATGCAGTTGATTAATTGAACCCTCTGAACCAAATTTAGATTCCTGTTTCTATGTTCCCTTGTTAAACCTCTGATTTTTGCTAGCATTTCTTTCCAGTTGGCAGAAGTCATCCGGAGTGGACAGTTATAAAATATGACGCCAAGGGTCTTATGGTGGTCTGTAGTAGTAATCCTGTCTAAATCATTTCCTTCAAAGCCATTTAAACTGAGCAGCGAACTTTTCGTTTTATTGACGACCGCGCCAGTGGCACTGGAGTACATCTGAATCGCGTCGCTTAGATGTTGAACGTCTTCACTACTCCGGACAATGACTCCTAAATCATCAGCATACACATTGGTTACTTTCTTGACAGACATTATTGTTATTCCTTCAAGGTCATTATTTATTTTTCGGACAAGAGGTTCTATCGATATGATGTACAGTAGCATTGAGAGCGGACTGCCTTGCGGAAATCCCCTGAGAATATCAATGTTCTTCGTACGTTGTCCATTTACAAGAATTTTCGCTGTCATTCCCGTGATCATATGTTTTAATGATTGTAAGAATGTGTTGCCAAATCCCATAGTTGTCATCGTTTTAAAAAGGTAACGGTGGTCAACCCTATCAAACGCATTGGCAAAGTCAATAAAAAACAAAGATCCCTTAACTTTAGTCGCCGAAAAGATGGAAATAATGTCACGATATTCACTGACGGTTTTCACTATACTCCTATGAGGTAAAGCCGTCTGATCGCTTCCAATGACTCTTTTTAGAACAACTGTCAAGCGGGCTTTCAATGCACGAGCAGCGAGTTTATAGTCAGTGTTCAGTAGACACAGCGGCCGCAGTTTGCGCACGTCTTTCATCCCCTGCCCTTTGGGAACCACCACCATAACGCCTTCTTTAAATTCGGGCGGTAAGACGACACTAGTAAGAACTTCGTTTACAACGTCAGTAAAAGCGACGCCAATCATATTCCAATACTTTTTATAAAATTCCACTGGTATTCCGTCAGGACCAGGAGTCTTATTCAGTGGAGAAGTTTTTATGATGTCCAGCAGTTCGTCGCTAGAAAAGGTTGTTAGTAAGCCTCTATTGTCATCAGATGTGACAATAGCGTCTGTACTGTCCAGCAATGTTGCTGCAGATGCCTCATTGAAATCAGTAGCTGTGTATAGGTCCTGAAAAAATCGGTGAATTTCATCCATTATTGCTCGTTGTTCAGATAGGACATCACCGTTTGCAGCTCGCAGCTTCTCCAAAAAAGTCTTCCTTCTGTTTTTTGTTTGTCTGATGATGTGGTACAGAGAAGCAGTTTCCTCTGCTACAGTTGACTGCGACCTAGACCTTACCTTCAAACCATCGAGTTGTTTCCTTTTCAGTTGTGTTAAAATTGCCTTGATTTTCTTTATTTGCATGAAGTGCTCATCAGATAAAACAGGACGATCATAAAGTTCTCTGAGACAGGTATAATAAAATTCTATAGTGTCCTTAAAATATGTGGCCTTTTCTTTCGCATACTGAATCAACGTCATTCGTAGTTTCTTTTTAGCATGTTTCGTCCACCATTCAATTGCTGAACCGTATCTTGGTCGTGCCCTGAGGCACGCTACCCAAGTCAGTCGTACACATTCATCTAGTTCTGTGTCGTTAAGAACACTCACATTCAGTTTCCATAAACCCCGTCCCCAGAACGTTTTTTGCCGGACGAGATTGATGCTGCAACGTACCCCACTGTGATCAGAAAAACTAGCAGGTATCGCGTCGATGGAAGTTATACACTGCCTTAGGCTGTCAGAAACATACAGTCTGTCAATTCTACTAGCAGAAACATTGGTAACGTGCGTAAATTTTACCATTGTTGGGTATAGCACTTCCCAAGCATCGTTTAGACGTAAATCACGGACACAATCATTCAGTTCTTTGGAGAAATTAAAGTTTGGGGTTTGATCCTTGGGGTTCAAGACACAGTTCCAATCTCCTGCAATAATTATATTTTCTGGATTATCTTTTAGTAGGTGAACGATTTCGGTCATGAAAAAGCTAGCTCTAGCAGTTCTGGCATTGTTGCCAGAGGGTGCGTAGATATTTACTACCGTTGTTTCAAAAATTTTACAGGATATTCCCCTGCCGGATTCTAAGAGACACAGAGTTTCTACAGGTATTCCATTTTTAACTAAAATTGCCGTTCCACACTCATTCTCTAACGCCACATTTACAATTTCGATATAGCCTGGAAATTGAAATTCATGGACGAGTACTTCTTGCAACAGTGCAATGTCAGTGTCAGATTGGTACAAATAATCTTTCAAGGCCGATAATTTCAATGGATTCGAGATCCTGTTGATATTGAGGGTCAATATATTATACGTTTGTGTCGTTGTCTGCAATCGGTGTGCCATAGTCAAGGACCACAAAGGCTAGTCATAAACACGAGTATGATGTCAAACGTCAGATTCATCAAGTAACAATGAACACAGAACTGCCATCGATTGCGACTTACCGCAATGATTCTAGGTGAAGTTCTTGGAGTCCTTCTGCATTTGTGTTCCCAGAGAACACAGAAAGATTAACACTAGTAGTTGACGCCGGACGTTTATTCTCTTGTTCCATTTCAGTCACCCAGTCCATTCTAGCCGTCGAGTCACCTTTCTCCGGGTTCTCAGACATCCGTACCCGTTGACCAGAAACGGTGGCTGTTGCGATGTCTACACTTTTTCGTCGAGCACGCGTTCTGTGAGAACCAGCTTTACTGTTATCTTCTTTGTCCTGACTATACGCAGAACTATCGGACAATTCCTTATTTTCGTCTGTTCCGTCATTTCTCCTCTTCTTGTGTTTCTTCTTGATTTCCTGAAGTTTCTCCCGAGTTTTGGGAGCTTCAGTTTCCGCTTCCGGGTGTGCAATCCTTTTCTTTTCGTTTTTCTTCGGAGGAGAACTACAGGGTACAGATACAATGTGTTCAACTTCCATGTTTTGTACAACGTCATGGGTCGTCAAAGGACTGGAAGCCGTTTCCATAGCGGTTTCGTTCACTTGCTGTGACGGTTGTTGGTCAACCACAGCCTGGTGAGAAACAGTCGCATCCGCGGGGGTGACGTGTTCTTCCTGTTGCACCTGTGGTAATTCAGCCTCGCTCCGGGTAGAGTCGGTGGAGTTAACTTGAAGCACGGCCTGTGTAGCGTCTTCGGTGGCCGAGTCCTGCACGACACTTGTCACGGGAGACGGCGCCGGCACCGCAGCGGCAGCCGCCGCATACGACAGAGGCATGTTTACAACGCCAGGCGCGCGCGTCACCGCGTCGCCGGGAGGCAGCTGAGCCACCCGACGGCGCGAGCACTCCGCCCGGTAGTGCTCCGTCGAATTACAAATGGCACACGTCCTGGGCTGTCCGTCGTATATCACAAGTGCACGATAGCCTGACACACTGATAAAGGACGGTATGTGCTTCATCAAATCAATTTTTACTTGACGCACGCCATTCAGTACGGGGCACGGAAAGTTGGTCCCCCACTTTTCCTCATGAACAGACAGAACACGGCCGTAGGCACTCAGAACATCGCGTACGTGCTCGCTAGGAATTTCAAATGGTAGTTCAAATACGCGCACAGTGCGCAAACCCATACCGCCAAAGGAAACTTCTACATCAATCACACTACCATCAGAACGCAAAAATTTCATCGTCCCTCCACTTTCTTCTACAATACGCAGACACAGATCAACATTCAAAAGTTTTACAAAAAATACAGGCGCTAGCTGAGACAGATTAATTCCGTAAAGTTCGTCTAATGGAATCTTAACTTGTTCAATAAGGAATCTATGAACTTCATATGCAGCAGGTTTCACAATTCCACGATCAAAAGTAAACTTCAAAGTATATCTCCTCAAAATCGTAGCCATATTCAAAACAAATTCATATTATAAACAAAACGACCAAATCCCAGCCACAAACACCAGACGAAGACGTTAGTAGAGAATATATCACCCGGTAACACGAAGATACAAGATTCCGCTGTCAGAATAAACAGGAAACTTGCCTTGACGTGAGCAGCGACGGAGCACAGCGTAAGCACAACCGCCCTCCACGACGGCCCAAGCCGGAATATAAACGTTTTACCAGTGTACCAAAAAATGAAATACGCTTCCCTTACACATGGGGCATGAGCATGAACGAGTGACGTGAATTAAAAATTTTTGTCAACAGTCGGTTTCGATGGCTAATACTGAACGTGCAAGTCGCGCACTTTATCGCAAGACCATGGAGGGAGCTGACCCAGTTTTCTTCTAACTGCACACAAGAAGTGCTGTATGAACTCCCGCAGTCTGCAGTGTTGCCAGATTGTGCAGATAGCTGGACTTAGAGCGAATCAGCGCGGCCACTTTTATTGTCCCATGTCGCGATCGGCTCAGACTTAGGCTCAGCGGCGGCCGGCCGGCGGCCAGGTTTTTTGTCAAAGAGTGTACGTTCGGCACTCCCTTTCAAAAAATTTTAACTGTTTTTAAAAAAGGCCATCAGGTATTTACAAAACTCTTACTTATTGATCCTTTTAGAAACTCCAGTCATTAGTTCAGATGTATTTCCTACTCACAGATGTCACCTGAAGATGCATCTACACCGATGTGAAACTGGTTGTGTGTCTCCATAAACACGTCTTAACAGCTTTGCGATTTTCTCTACACATCTGCACCCAGGGCTTTATATTATTGAAGTTAATTTTTATATTTTGTGGTGTTTGTGTATTGAATTATATCAAAATGTATTCAAGCTGTGGTTGCCATTTTCAGAAAATTATTTGTAATAATTAAGATGCTCCCGATGGCGAGATAAGTGTGAATGCATCATGTTTATATTCGAAATTCGATGATTTTTTTCCATTTACTAGGAAACAAAACTCTTCGTTAAATAGTAACAAATTTCGATGGCGATCATGTCGGTGCCCCTTCTAGTTCGAGGTCCCCAGCGGTCACAGTACTTGCGATTGCCTTAATCAGGCCCTGAATCCTACAAAAATGTCTAATTGTTCTACTCAGTACCAAAAAAATTGATTGAAGCTTTTCTCATAAACGTGCTGAGAACCTTCATTGGATCCTTTTATGGTTGACAGACTGTAAGGCTACTGAAGACGGTCTGCAGGGGTTGATTTTCAAAGAAGCTGTCAGTATCAACTGAGATAGGATTGGTGATTTTATCTTTTAGTTTATTAATTTGTAGGTCACGATAGCGAAAAACTGGTGAAAATAAATGAAAAAATTGTCCATAGCTCGCAAATATTATTGTCAAATCTTGCATTACAAACCTAACAACTAAAAATACAAAAAAAAGTTCTGAATTAATTTGATGCTTACAGCTGAAGTAGTTCATCTGTCCTTTCATTTGCATCAGGTTTCCTATTGATAATCTCTGACGAAATGCCAACTTTCTCAGCAGCTAGTTTTACTTCATTCAAAGTGATGTCATAATGTCTTAAAGTTAATCACCGGCATCGCTACGTTGAGGGAAATTCCTTTGTTCTGTATAACGACATTTTTGTAAACAATAGAGGTCAAAGTATTGCCCCAAAATTATATCAAAAAGCCTCTGAAAGCTGTCAAGTACTTCTTGAGATCCAAATCAATATTTTTTGCTGATGGAGTTAATACAGCAGGAACACATCTAAAACTTTGAAGATCGAAGAAATTTGCTTCGAAATTTGGCGGAGTATTTGTAGCCTTTGATTGCAACAAGACAAAGGGACAAGTTGTTTCAACACTTTCCAATGACCATCCCTAATAGAGAAGAAAGAATAAAAACTTTCTCAACATTTTTAAAAAAGAATCACATCATAATTCAGATCAGCAGCATAAGCACCGTCTCTGTTCAATGAGTGTACTCCACAAGGAGAAACACAGCATACTGTGTTAATACTAAGGTGACCATATTTCCTACATTCAAATTCGGGACATAACCACATTATCTAGATCCAAATTCGGGACACCTTACAATTTTTGTAATTTGTATATATATTTTTTCATTATATTAGAAAAATATTTTAGTAACAGTAATAATTACAAAATATCAGTTTAAGTTGTTACAAAAAGTACATTAATTTACACTTTTAGTACATTAAATGATGAAGGAATGCAATCAGAACAACTGTATTTATCAGTGCAGTGAATTTTCTTCAGCAAGTCTGTGTTTTTCAACAACATGTGATAAAATTCTACACAACTTTCATAATAATTTACTCTAGTTGCTAATATTGATTTCACAGTTTCTACGGCAAGCTGTGTTTTGTTAGTTATCAATATATTATTCATGTAGGGAAAATACCCTTTCAGTAACAGCATCACTTCCGGAAAGGCAGAAGAGAAACTGTACTAGCTTAAGCACATTTGGGAATGGCACATGATTCTGTTTGAATTGAGAAATAATATCAATCCATCTTTGACCTGGAAAATTAGTGTTAGCAGTCCATTTACTGATTTTCTCAGTAGTATAGTTTTGTACGTATGCTCAGTGGAAACAGTTTGAAACGGTTTTGACAGTTTGTGATAAGTACCTCAAGTCTAACGAACCTTTTGTCAAACAGTTTTCCATCATAATTAAAACCAATAATAAAACAGACCGATAAAGGTGAGATAAATTTCTAAATCGGAACGTAATTGTTAAATCCGGGACAAATAGGTGTACCGAATTACCTTTGAAAAAGTTCGGAACAGACACACAAAAATCGTATCTGTCCCAAGAAAGTCGGTACGGTTGGTCACCTTAGCTAATACACACATACAATACCAACCAATGGCAATAACTAAGAGCATCAATCGAAGTAATTGTTTAAGATAAGCGGTTTATCATAAAAATCTACTACAAATGCCTGTAGAATCTTCTAAAATTTCGTTGGATGAAAAATATACTACATGTTTTTTCTAGTTTGTTATTAATTTCAGTAACCAAAAAATTTCATCAATTAGGGCTGGATTCGGCCTCTTCAGCACCGGGCCCTGGATCCATGGCTCCACCGCCCCACCCTTGTGGGAGCCATGGTCGGAAGACTCACCCCACAAGTCCCAAAAGCTCCGACAATATAACGTGTACTCAAGGTCCATAAACTGGAATTTCCCTTAAGGCTAACAGTGAATAGTATTAATTCACCACCGTACAACCTGGAAAAAGAACTTATACCGAAGCTTCGGCATCTGGTGAACCACACTGATTCTGAAGTCCAAACTTGCACATATTCCGTGTCACTTTTACAAGAAACGAGAAGATCAGTTACGAACCTCATGGGTATCTTCAGTGTAAGGTCCTCATTCACTAATGAACCAGTGTCAGACACGATGAACATTTTAGAGGAGCGCTTAGCACCCGGCAACTGCTATCTAGTGCGCACTGCTTGATGACTGCCTGTTTCAGGTGGAGAGGTGAGCTTTACAAACAAACGGACGGTGTAACTATGGGCTTCTATCGCCTACTGTATCAGACATTTTCATGGATGCGTTTGAAAAAATCGCACTGACGTGTTTTACGGCCCACTTTAGATTTGTAGTTTTAAAAACTTTGCAAACATTTTGGACCAAAAAAATCTAAATAATAATAATTAATAAGAGTGTCTGAAACCCTTTTAGGAAAATTAATTTAGGTACCTTTTGCGCCACAGTCCACTACCTTGTCCACTACGTTACGGCTATAAATGAAAACTGACGTTCTTTAATCTCATACTATTGATGGCCGTTGTTAACTGATGTTAATATGGCATTTGTTGACATTAGATTATCATTTATCATACGAAGAACGATGTGTTTTTGTTAATTCCTCAGTGTGCCGTTGCTTGGAAATGACAACGTGTAAGTTACAATAAGAAAATCATCAAATACGCGAGGAATGTCACGTGACATCTCCGAACGGCTGGTTTTCGTTAATTCGATGGAGGGTGTCAAATCTCCGTTATTTTTGCAAATATGTCTCAAACGATACGACATATGAAAAAAACATAAGGGAGCTAAGTTGTAGAGAATTTTCTCCTCTACCAATTAGGTTATTCAACTTTCGTGTCAGATGAACGGTTCGTTTGCAATTACAATTATATTAGAAACGGCTTTTTTTGTTTTTCTACCGTATTTTTTGTCCGAAAAATTTGAAAAATGGAGGTCCTGGTCTCTGGTGGCCTACAATCATGTCTGTAAAATTTGGTGCTGATCGGTTGAACGGTTCGTCTTAAAAACAGGGAACACGTTACGGACAGACAGACAGACAGACATACATCCCAAAATCGCCTTTGGTTTTTCAAATATCTTTGAAATGCTACGAGATATGAAGAAAACATAAGAGAGCAAAGTTGTAGAGATTTTTCTCCTCTATAAATTCAGTTTTCGTGTCAGATGAATAGTTAAGCCGTTATTTTCATTTAAATGTCGAGCTGTCAAAAGACGATCGCAAAGGCCCACTTTTAGTGTTACTACCGTAACCTAAAGTGGGCCAAATGTGTTCTCCAGTCAGCACCAATACACCTAGAATGATGGCTTCGATATATTGATGACATCTTCGTCATACAGCATTCATCATCTGGCTACAGAGATTCCACCAATACTCAATCAACAGCATAGCAAAATACTGTTCACAAGGTGGTAGAAAAGAACGGAGTGCTGCCCTTCCTAGAAGTGGCAGCCTAACGAAAGCCCGACAGAAAACGTGGCCACAGAGTGTGTAGAAATACGGCACGGGCAGGTGTCACCATACCTCCTCGCATCACCCTGTACCCCATGGAGCAGAAATCAATCCTATACACCATAACTAGGAGGGCCCATATGATCAGTTACTCCGAACGCCGTTGCTCGGAACTGCAAAATCTCAGATCCAACTTCGTGGCCAGTGGCTACGGAATGAGTGAGATAAACAAAACAATCTCGACAAAGGATGAAGGCAGTAGGGAAGAGCAGAGAGAAGAAAGAAACATCGACCTATTACCATTATGTGCAAAGGGTCACTGAACGTGTACACAAAATTCTCCGTCGGGTAAGTATCAAACCAATCTACAGGACAGACAAGAAGATAAAAGATGTCCTCGGTTTCACGAAAGATGGAAGCGTAGGCTAGCATATGAGACCGGACGACTAATTAAGACAAGAATTTCTGGACATCAACGATATATACGTCTTGGATGGCACAAGTTAGCAGTGGCAGAACACAAAGGTGAGCTCGGAAAACAAGTATTTTTTCCGTGAAGACCGCGTGCTGATGAAAAAAACATTTTATGACGAGGAGGAAGATCAGAGAGCCCATTGAAATAGCCAAGTGACATGCAAACATGAATAGAGACGATGGGAACAGATTTCCAGCGTCCTGGCTGTCATCGGTAGCAACGCTACAAGAGGACAGCAACTGTGGAAGGCGTACGGGACAGCACTTGGGCCATACCTACAGTACACGGCTTGCCACCGCCAGCAACAGCCGACTAGTAAATAGTGGCACGCCACAACTGCCGCCCACTCCCCGCTTTCCTCAATTCTAACCAATGGCAAGGAACAATGCCAACCCCAATTGACGATGTCTATTTCCACCAATGAGACGAAATAATGCAATCAGCAATGATAATAAAAATACTCAATGTAAACACCAGTCGAGGACCCCCACATTCACCAATGAGGTGAAGTATTGCAAATACTAATAAAGAACGCCCCACAACCCTCCTCCTCCTCAGCAAACCACTATTTGCACTATTATGTAAGTACCAAGCCTTCGCTCATTCAGCAGTCAGACAAATCTCCAGAAGAAGTCCACTTGCAACAGTGGACCACACGTCGACCATTTTCAAACATGTTTCAAATGTTTGTAAATCTATCGGACCAAACTGCGTGGTTATCAGTCCGTAGCTTACAGACTACTTAAACCTAGGTAAACTAACCTAAGGACAAACACACACACCCATGCCCTAGGGAGGTCTCGAACCTCCACGGCGAGCAACAGCGCGCTCCGCAGCGTGACGCTTTAGACCGCTCGGCTACTCCACCGCGGCTCGACCATTTTCTTAAAGATTAAGAATGTGGTCTCACAGAAATATTTTATTGATTATTGTCTACTTGGCATTCTGCGCTTACTAACGTTCTCCTCTAGTCGGGATGTGTTCGTCACGTGCTTGACTCGCCCACTGTGTACCGTATAAATGGGGTATTAGCCGAAGCACGGATCATTTGCATATCAGATCTCGCTTTACTTATTTGCAAAATTTCCCGTTTGTACTTTTCTTCTCTCTTGGTTTGCTATTTTGCTATTTTCATTTTCCTGACAGTATATGCAAGCACTGATTCTCAGACAAGACGTTCAGAATTAAATTGAATGAATCCCTGTCCCTGAGTTTCCGAATTCATAACAGCAAACTTGAAGTAAACTTACTCCTCATTTTTTGCTTCCGTGGAGTGGCCGAGCGCTCCAAGGCGCCTTGCTGCGGGGCATGGGTGTGTGTGCTGTACTTAGAATGCGTTCCTTTAAGTAGTTTGTAAGCATAGTGACTGATAACCACAGTAGTAAAATCCCTTCGATTTACAAACATCTGAAAAGTTTACTCTCGATTCTCTTAAGCTCTCTGGAGAGAACTCTATTCACAGAATATTTAACTTACCCAACTACTCACAGCTGTGCGGGAATGGCCGTGTGGTATAAGGCACCATGCTAAGGATTGCGCGGCCTCACCAGCCGGAAGTTGGAGTTCTCCCTCTGGCGTGGATATGTGTCTTGTCCTTAGCGCAAGTTGTTGTAAGTAGTTTGGAAATCTAGGGACCGCGTGGACCTTAGCAGCTTGGTCCCTTAGGTTTACAGACTTTTGATTTTTCAACTAATCACAGGGGATTTAAAGTTGCTTCAATGTAATTTACAAGACTACAACACGCACTATTTCGCAGAAGAATTAGACTGCTACTTGGGCTACAAGCTCACTAGATAATACTTTAAATTCCTTTTAGGGCAAAAGGCTGGGAAACGATGGGCGTGTGGAATTTTCGAAAGGACGGTTGGGTGGCGTCCTCTGGAGGCGAACCAATTGGCTCCGTCTTTGTAGGCGACAGGTCTAGCTATCTGTCATAGCTGCCTGTCCAACTCATTGACCGGAGGGTTAGAGCTCTCCAGTGATTGGTATATCGAGTTTAGGGGGGTGGTGACGCCCAGTTTATTTTTATTTTATTTATTTATTTTCATGTGGATGGACAGAGAGTGACTACTCACTTCTTGTGAAGGCTCCGGCTAGTTCGGACTTCATTCGCTCTTCTGGGCTGAGTCCTGAGCGTTTGTGGGACTTTAGTTTTCTGAAGTATTCGCCTGCAGCGGATCGCGGACTTTAAAAATTTCATGTGTCGAGCCGGGCAGGAACTCAGTTCCAGTTGTTTGCTTTGCGAAACAGTTGTGTTTTATATTCTTGTTCGTTCGAGACTTGAGATTAGACAGCCACCATCGTACTGGGCGTGCCGACGTGCCAGTGGTTTATGCCATTCCATTCTGGGGACACTTGTGCTCAATACTCGCGTATTGCGCTCGAGTTTGTGAGTGTATGTCCTAGCGGACACTGGAAGCATTTACCTGACAACTGCTATCTGCCGTGATAGTGGGGCTGTTATAGTTAAATATCGATACTGCTTCACAGATCATAGTGAGATTCCCGGGCGGAAGAATTTATTCTCTTTCAGCTCCACTCCTTCAACATCGTCCAGTCGCCAGCGAGATCCAGCGTCGACAAATCAAGCCGACTCAAGGTTATTGGTAAAGTGATGCTCGCTATTTGCTAGGGTTGTTTTATATACTTGCAGTAATCATCCATCAGTGTGTATGGGCGTGCGTATGATCGATGTGGACATCTCTTTCCTATAACTAATTTCTTATCGCCTCTGTCCACCTTTCTATTTTTCACGATAGGACAACTCGACATGTATAGCCAGATATTTCACTATTTTACGGCTCCATTTCTTTCGTTCCTATTAGACTTAGTATATTGATTAGTAAACATATTTGTTAAAACTCAGACAATTTGCTGGACACACAAGTATTCCGCAGTGTTAACCGATTGTACTACAATTGATGTCCTTTTTATAAATATTTGTTTTTATTTGTAACCTATTGCTTGAATACACTTTTAACTGTGATTTCATTTACAAAATCCTTTATACTAATCGTTAACTATCCCCCGAATTTCTATGGGCTTTAACGAATAAATGTATTAATTTAAGTCATAAATTTACTTTCCTTTAAAAATTCCTAACTCACTATTTTGGAGGGGTAATTAGATAGATAGGTAAAGGACTGTGCACTATGATCAGTTATCTCGCCACCGTGTTTGTAGATTTAGGGTGTTGGACATTTTTCCATGTTTTTAATAAAATATATAGTGGCGATTCTTGATAATAACATCAATGAGTATTATATTTAAAATTAATTTGCATATCTGTGATTTTGCACATTTGCATACCAGTGGACCGTCTCTGACGAGTAAAAATATATGACGAGCAACTTTTCAAAACGCATTATGTCCACTGGTGGACAAAATTGAGTTTGATATGGAATTCGGTATTTTATTACCCGCTCCACACACTACTGCAATCAGATTGTGTAAAACGCATTTTAACACTTTCAAAAAGAGCGCTGAAAAGTATCAGATGCAACAAATAGTATTTCGTCCTCTAGTATGATTGAATCAAACCGCATTAAGTCCAACAGTTGCCTTTATTTTTTTTATTAAGCTATGTTGGCTGCAATGTAAGACTCGTGGACTAAAGCGAAACCATTTAACTGACCAACAATGATCAGTAAATATTCGTTTTCAGTATTACAGCATTGTTGTGTATAAACGTTTATCATTCTGTCTGTCAGGAATTCAGGCGTAAAATCATTGTTGTGCTAAAATGGAGAGTATTATAGCGAGTTAATGTGTGACTGTTGGAGAGGAAATGAAACGTGGAATGAGAAAACGAATGAAGAAAAAGTAAAAAAGGGCAGACTGTGCAACAGAACCCAACAAAACGCACTTTGTCCATCACTAAAGTGCTCATAGCTTGAAGGTAGAAAAAGCAACACATTTGGATCAAAAGCCCTACCTGAGCATGTGGTGTAAAATTCGGAATAATTAATCAAATATTTTTTGCGGTATACGTTTTTCGCTTCTCCTGAAAAATTTACTTTTTGGGACATAATGCGTTTTGAAAAGTAGCTCCTCATATCCACTCGGTGGGGTTATCCCTCCAGTTTTGAATCGACGTCATACACGGTTTCCATTGTTATATCTGTCATTATTGTTGTCTTGCACAGGGCCTGAAGATGGTAACAATGAGTTACAGAAACTAGTAAATAAATGAAGGTTTGCAGCATTAACGGCCGAAGGTATGTGTTTATCTATTTGTAAATAATTATACGGAGAAGGCCCATCCTCTGAGAAAAGCTGGACATACAAAGTACAAGGTAAGTCCGCAGACGGTTATACTGAATAATAATAGGAATAAAAACATAAATAAGATTTCACGGTCCAGGGTAATGTGCTATATACAGGCTTAAATTTTTATGGCTTACGAGAAAATGGAAGGTCGTCGTTGTTACCTGTTGTGATTGCTGGAACAAGTCCATGCCATACAGTTTCACCATACCTTGTCGACATTTGCAATCACAACATGGCAACCACGGACCTTCCGTCATTCCACTATTGAGACAAAATATTTCTAGCACTGCCCACAGTTTCACACGTGGCTTCGAGAACATTTGCATCAATTATTAATCACATCAGTATTCGGCTAGCTGCTACACTCCTTCATAGGACACATTTCTTTTGAGGGAAGCTACAGCAGAATATTCCCTGATAATCCATTATACATTTTGTTTACGGAATACTATCTTTGTCTCCGCTGCACTCACTAGCTTACAGCGTCTGATAACAGATGGCCTTCTGCTCCATGTTTCGTAAATTCATAGGTAAGTTAGCTGAACTCAGTTTACTTCAAGAACACACTACAACCTACAAATCTGTTCCATCGCAAGTAATATGTTATTTTACACCCTATAACACTGAGGTGCTAGAATTTCGTTAAATCGAACATGAGTGAAAAGCGGAACTGCCAGCAAAAACTCTTCCTTCCTCTCGTTTAAATGTAGCTTCTTATTCGTTTGAAGCTAGCAAAGTGATGGTGCGGAGCAATATTTCGGTGTACACCAATCTAGGATGTGTCAACAAATCGGTAGATAGGAAAACTATATCTATCTCTGCTCTTGATTTAGGCTTCGTAAATACTATATCTTTGCGAACAGTTAGTTAGGAAAAATGTTAAATCGAATCAATAATTAATGTTATTGCATTACACAACAAAGAAAGTTGAACATCACTCGATAAATATTTACATTGTTTTCCGTGGCCGTCTACCACAATAAAAAGAAATGTCTAACACTATTCAACAAGACTCTAAAGGCTATGTGAGACTACTACATCTTCTTTGAAGGAAGTGTATGTTGCAAAAGTAGTTGTCGCCGGCCACGGTGGCCGAGCGCTCTGAGGTGCGCCAGTCGTAGTCTGCACGGCCGCTACGGTTGGGGGTTCGAATTCCCCCTCGGGCATGGATATTTGTGCCGTCCTTAGTATAAGCTTAGTTCGTAAGTAGTTTGTAAGTTTAGGGACTGATGACCCCGTAGTTAAGTCCCAAAAGCTTTACAAACATTTTTAGTAGTTGTTGTGGACTTTAGTGCGAATACTGACTAGACCCAGCTCTCCAGGTTAGAAGGTTCTCTCCGAAATTGTTCATCCTTGACTAACTACTGCAATCTGCAAACATTACTGTTTACTATATTGGACGCTCGATCTCCCTCTACTTTCGTTGTTGACGCATCACGATGTCTCCTTTCATTAGTTTCCATCTTCTTGTCTGCTTGAGCCATGCATTTCTTTTTTCCGACAACTGAATTTTCTACCTCCTCATTATTTATTTAACGTACCTATCATTCAGCATTATTGTATAAAATCACATTTCCTCTAAACGTTCCTTCTTTTATGTCTCACTTCCGAGAAATGCTGCTCTTCAGACAAATACTTTCAGAAAATGCTTCCCAACATTGAAATTCGTATTCCATGTTTATAAAATCTTCTTTTTAGGAAATATTTTTCTTACTATTGTCCATCTGCATTTCGTATCCTCTCTAATATGGTCAACATTAAATTGCTGATGGAATAGCTAAACTCATTGCCTACTTTTAGATCATCGTTTTCTACTCATATTCACTCAGCATCGTTTGATTTAATTCAGTTACATTCTATTGCCTTTGTTCGATTTTTATTAATATTGCCTTTCTCCACCCTGTTTTCGAATTATTCGTCTTTCAGCTGGCGACACTCTGTACGAACGCTGGGTAATTGGTGGATGATCACCTGTACTCATATGGTGTTCTATCGTGGGCCGTTTTATCTGGCTCTTCTCCTGTCTGGCCCAGAATACACGTGAAAATTGGTGTAGTATGGTTAACAGCTGCTGACGTTATTCCTGGCTCAGACCATGCCCTGTACGCAATTGCATAGAAGTTACCTCTAGTGCGTTGTCGGCAGTAACAGCAGAGCATGAGACTTCGTCGATGACCTTGAGCTCATCGTCCTGGACTGGTTCAGCTGTTGCAATACATATTCCTTTAGGAATGTGTTACGATTGCTCGTGAAAATTAGTGATCCAAAGTTCTCCTCGACCACCTGTAATGATTATGATAACCGTTGGTATGTAGATCTCCTTTCTTATACTGATTATCTTTTCGCGATCGACAAGCACTTCATCGTCCAACTGTTGATCTCGGCTGCTGACTGGAACTCTTCACATTGTTAACGGCGGGAACTCAACATTCTCGACAGAAAACAACCTTCCAGGGATGTACACTCTTTGACAAAAAACATGGCCGACGGTCGGCCGCCGCTGAGCCTAAGGTACGAGCCGATCGCGACGTGGGACAATAAACGTGGCCGCGCTGATTCGCTACCGTTCGGCTATTTGCACAATCTGGCAACACTGTAGACTGCGGGAGTTCATACAGGACTTATTGTGTGCAGTTAGAAGACCTCTCTGCCATCTACGTCCGTGGTCTTGGGGTAAAGTGCGTGACTTGCACGCGTGAGACTTAGCGAACAAAACCGACTGTTTACAAAAATTTTAATTTCACGTCCTTCGTGCTGCTGATGCCACATGTGTAAGGGGAGCATATGCGAAACGTATTTTATTTTTTGATACACTGGTAATAACATTTCGGCCCAATAACACTGCTGCCTCTGGCCGCAGCACTTGGCAGAGCTCTCCGCGGCACACTCGCCGGCAGCAGCGGTGGCGGCGCTACACAGCGCTGCCTCGCCCTCTGCCCACAGCGCCTGCCGCCGCTCATCACGCTGGATATGTAAAACGCCTTAGTGCGCTCGGCCATTTCCGGCCGGCAGCTATTTAGTTGTCCGTATTTATTTCCGTATGATTTCAGCAGTGATGAAATTTTCAGTTAAATACTTTGTGTTATCGAAACCGAGTTTACCGTTTCACAAATTAAACAATGAAAACAATGCAACTAAACACAATAACCAGGCTGTTAGCTAGGGCGGACTAAGGTGGGACGGACCGCCCCGGGCCCCTCGTCGTGTGGGGGGCTCCAAATACCTCTAAAGCACTTTTTTTCTTCTTTTTAGGACCCTGGCCACTCGTTCTGGGGCCTCTAAATCTTTAAAGCTATTTACTGTAGACTGTCCCGTGCCGCTCGTCCTGGTGGGCTTCCAAATCTTAATACATGTATTTCCAAGTTGATGGGGGACCTCATTTTGTTTAGCCGCCGCTCCGGCCCTCCAACAGCCTTAGTCCGCCAGTGCTGTTAGCACACGCTGTGCAGTTGACGACGAGGATCGTCAACCCAGCACGGCTCCAAGTCTCACGAGTGCTGCCGACTGTTACCGATCACTTAATGGAATTCCCATTCAACACCTATCGTGAATCTGCGAATGAGCACTAAACGGCTGTGACGAAATGATGCACAAAACTCAGTGATCAAGAGACACGCTCGTAGAACACTTCCGTCTACGTGTCTTGTCGTTATTCAGTGAAAAATTGGTTGTTTGTTTATTGTAAATAAGTTATACGTACATTTCGATACATTTCTCATTCTGTTGGGATTGGTTTCATATTTGTAAGGTAAGTCAGTATTCAGATACATTTCTAAGGATATTTATTTGTCTGTAAAGCATAATTTATTTTACTGGCGTAAACTGCAGTTATATGAAAAACTACTGAAGTCCTTCTTCTTTAAACCAAAATTTGAACATGAAGGAAGCACAAGATCATGATTTTGTATTGACAATCTTATGTAGTTTCGATGTATATAACATGTAATGCATAATTTAGTGCAAAATTCGCTTCAGTAACATAATAGACAGTTTCTTGTTGTTTCTCAAAATGTACCTCTAGAGACTTGAGTAGATTTGCAAATTCACGATTTACTCTCTCTCTCTCTCTCTCTCTCTCTCTCTCTATATATATATATATATATATATATATATATATATATGGTGTTACAAAAAGGTACGGCCAAACTTTCAGGAAACATTCCTCACACACAAAGAAAGAAAATATGTTATGTGGACTTGTGTCCGGAAACGCTTAATTTCCAAGTTAGAGCTCATTTTAGTATTCACGTCGACTGAAATGTGCAGGAGCTCCATCGTGCATGAACCACATGTGTCGTACGTGTAAAGCCACATGTCCTAGCAGCACAGGTAGAGTATCCCGTATGAAATCATGATAACGTGTGCGTAGGTGGAAGAACATGAGGCCCAATCAAGACATCACCAACAATTCCTGCCCAAACGTTCACAGAAAATCTGTGTTGATGACGTGATTGCACAATTGCATGTGGATTCTTTCTTTGTGTGTGAGTAATGTTTCCTGGAAGTTTGGCCGTACCTTTTTGTAACACCTATATATATATTATTTCTGCAACAGCAATAAACCTAACAAAGTGTTCTTCTATCGCTCCAGTTGAGGAATTGAAAAATCTTAATGTTATTAACATTCGTTCCACACGGCTCACATCCCTGATACAATCGAGCAAGTGCAGTTTTAAAGGAACTAGAAAATAATAATCTAGATATCAAAAACTGCCGAGGACAGGGATATGATAACGGCGCCAATATGGTTGGCATTATTACAGTAAAACTGATGATTCTGAAAGTCTTAGTGTCTGTGAAGCAGTCTTGAACGAAATGTTAACTCTTGAGTTTATTGTTGCAATATACGTGTGGTACGAAATTTTACTACGTGTGAACCATATAAATAAGCAATGGCCGTCGGTTCAAGTGAACCTGAAAGTAGCTGTTGACTCTTTACGTTCATTTCATGACTGGATTAGGGAATTCCGTATTACAGGATTTGAAACATGCGTTGCAGAAGCTCGATTGTTTGTAGAAAAAAGTAGTTATGAAATTGAGTCTGAGTTTAAAAAGAAAAGAATAACACAGAAAAAGCGAATGTTCGATTACATATTGATGAAGCAATACAATCTGCTGAAATGCAGTACATAGTGGACTTGTGATCCCTTCAGGTCTATATCTGACCTGGCTTCGCAAATACTTTATATTAAACAAGCTAATCTGGGCGCCATTGTCTAAAAGCAACCTTATTGGACTGTCTGTACTTTGTGCACATTCCTGTTCCACAAATTCATGTTTACTTTCGCAGTCGACTTTAAATACCCTCCCCAACTCAGCATAAGGCGACTGCAATCTTATGCTTTCCGGTAGTTTTCCTGCTTTGTATTTTTCAGCGATGACCCCGAGCTTTCAGTACACTCTCTGGCCATGTGCCCTGGCCGATGACACACGAAACAAACAAAAGGCTTTGCCTTCTTACAAGGACCTCTTTGCCCCACTAAATTGCAACTTTCGCATCTAACTTGTTTCTGCGTCCCTGTCTCTCGAGATGCTTGAGCAGTTTCGACCTTGCGAATTCTTTTCTCAAGCCGACAGTCTCGCGTTAAATGCCCTGTCTTGCCACAGGTTTTACACTTGATCTGACTTCGGCAATCTTTAGCCGTATGTCCTACACGCCCACATACGAAACACTTAAGGGTAACTTTTCCCGTTTTTTCCCTGATGATTCTTATCATTAAAACCTTTTTCTTTGGTAGATACAATCGCCGACTCTTCTGTCAAAGCTACCTCAACAGCCTCAGTTGGGTAATGTTTTCTCCCCTTGCACGCACAATTGTCGGTATGCGCTCATCATATATTCCCTGAATGAATACTGCTCTGCTTAATTTTCCTACTAGTGACAACGACCCGGCTAATTCGGCTTAGGCATGACACCATGTACTGCCTCACGAAATTGATGTTGAAGCGAATCCACTTTGCTTTCTCAGTCTGCAATCGATTCACCCTTCGATTGCCTACTGGAAAATATCTTACAAGCATAGAAATCCAAAGTACGTTTGCAAGCGTAATTTTCTAATAAAATATTTTTCACTTCTTCCCATGTGGAAGATAATTCACGCACGAGGATTTTACTGCGTGCAGGGCCCTGAATACGTGTTTTTACAAACTTCAGTAATAGTGGGTGGTCTCTTTCGCGCACGAATTCGAACACGATGTCAACATTATTAATGAACTCATTTAATGCAGACTTTGTGCCATCAAACGCTTGGGATATCAGTTTAAGTGCGTCACTGATAGTAATGTTAGAGGCGACCTGGCTATCAGCATATGCATTGTTAGAAGTGGCCATGACTTACTTTCTTGTTGGTGAGCAGTGTCGAGGTGAGACGCGGTGGGCAGGGCAGAGATTGTGGGCCGCTGAGCTGGCTGCTGCGCTGACCTCGGCGTCGAGTTGCTACCAGCTGGTGCGGTCGGTGCCCGGCTGAGGAGCCCACGCCACGGACGCTCCGGCGTCGCGCTGCAACCCGACCGACCTTCCGGAACCCCACGTTGCCGTGGAGTCGTGAAGGCGGTTGCCCGATGACCCCCGCGTTGCCGTGGAGTCGTGAAGACTGGTTTCCTGCCTCGTGTCTTCCGTTATATTCTCTCTTCTCGCTCCGTCTGTTCTCACGGGAGTGCGAATGCTGCTACTAATAAAGTCTCTAAACCGTCAGTACGGTCATGACATCGGGTTGAGTAGAACCGAAGTATCCCTCTATCTCAAAATCAGGAATAGCAACCCCACACCTGGCACCAGAAAGTGTCCATATGTCGTGTCCTACATAGGAAAGAGGGAAGAGGTAGCAAGGGGAGTCTGTATATCCCGAGCGGAAAGGAGTGATTGCAGAGAGACAGTATAGGCATCTACTAGAGATGCGGATTTCGGGACTCGAGAGGATACTTGTTTAGGAAACTTTATGGAACTCCTAGGTACCTTGCATTGAATTTATTGCATCCCATACTAAGTCTACTACTCTGGGGTTATTTATTTAAAAAAAACAAGAAGTATGACAGTGACAAGAACAGAAGTACAATATGCAGCAGAAACACTCTTCCTCAAGAACAAAGGACTAGTAGATGAGCTCGAGAGGAAGGAAAGGGTAATTCTAAGGAAACTTCTTGGTGGACACAAAAAAATTGGCGAAACATGGGTAATGTTGAACAATGAGAAGGTCTAGCAATTTATCAAACCAGTTACAACGGTAATGAGAAAGAGAAGGCTTATGTTCTTCGGTCATCTGGTGAGAATGGATGACAGCAGATTAACGAAGAAAATCTTCAATTTAATTCAACAGAGGAAAACACCCAACTGTTGGTTGCAAGGAATAAAGAAAGACCTCGTGGAACTTGGAATCACTGAAATGGACGCGATGAATAGGGACAGTTACAGAAAGGCAGTAACTGAATTCGAGGTTTTTCAGGAGGCCCCAAGAAAGAAGACCAACAGGAAACTGACAGCTGAACATCTGGCAAAAATGGCAGCAGGCGGAAGAGCAGTCCTAGAGAAGAGGAAAAAGAAACTGAATGTGAAATAAAATTTGTAACGCGGTCTTTAGTTGGCCAATTCGTGTAAATAAATAAATAAATAAATCGTTTGCCACAACAGAAGCCAGTAATTACGTTCCCTAGCAGCATTCCCTAGACAGACGCACTCCCCGCGAGAAACAGACTGTCGTGTAGCACCCCGAGGCCGACGGCGATAGTCACGGGCTGGCGCCCGACTCGTCTGACTGAGAACTCCCCTCTTGATCCAAAAACCGGGGGTTTTAACGGCCGGTGTGGGCGCACTTCTTTTCCCCACTTTCCGACAGTTAACAATTTCCCATTGGCCGCTGCTTGGTTCAACCAATCTAAATTGTGGCCTGCCCTCCTCTAGCCAACCATGTTTCAGCCGTGTCCCTTCTGCCATTCCCCGGGTGGGGAGGTGGCTTGTTTGTGCACTAACAAAATCCATACTTGGTAGCAACATTGTTCAGCTGAAAGTAAAACGTCACGACGCTACCCAATATGGGCAACAACAACAATGTTTTACGTCAGTTGGCCACGCCTTAGGCTTCGCCTTAGCCCAAGCCTCAGGGGAGCTGCTAACTTGCAGTTTTTCTTCTTTACCCTCTCACTCTAGCCTCGTGAAACCACTGACGTTGCTGTTCCCAAGTGACTGGTATAAACTTTGCTACGTACATTAAAACGTGCTTTTTGGCCACCAAGTACTAATGTAACGTCTTACAACAGCGTCTAGACGCTATATGAAGTTACGCCCATCTTCTCCGAAAGGTAACCTCCACCCTGGGACGGTGGCTGAGGGCATCAGCAGTTCGCTAGGAGATTTCTTTAGTGCCTACATCCCGTAAGATATACGTGTCCGTTTTAGTCTGTTATCTGCAACGGTCTCTATTTCTCAGCCTGGAGTGCGTCTCTGTGGCTCACACAGCCTCTCAACATTTCCAACAGTAAAATCAATATATGACAATATTCCATGAATATGTCCCTTCTTCATATCACTCGTATGTGACTATTGTTGGCAAGCATATTTTAAGTAGAGGAAGATGTTCTTTTTTATACTCAATGGATGTAGATACGTCCAAAGAAGAAAATGGCTATCTCAGTTTAATTTGAGAAATTTGTGGAATGTTTCCCTTTTAAACTCACCCATTCAATTGCAACCGCAAATGTTCAGATGTTTGTAAATCTATCGGACTCAACTGCTTGGTCATCAGTGAGTAGCTTGCAAACTACTTAAACTAAGATAAACTAACGTAAGGACTACAGAAACACCCATGCCCGAGGGGGGACTCAAACCCCCGACGGCGAAAGGCAACTGCAGCCGCCGTACGACTGACCACGCTCGGTATGTTAGATGTACAAGAAGACACAATACACAAGACTGACTCGTTGTAATGTGCAATAAAGACAATTTCTTTGTTGAACAAGAACCGCCGTTTGGTCTCAGTCACCACCTCTCTGCAGCCGAATTCCACAGCCCACAAAACCTCCAAGTACATTTCTCTAAATATGCAAATGGGGACTACATTTGTACTGATTTTATGAATCTTCATTATCTTCAGAAACACAGTTAAGTAATTTTGTTCTGTAAGTAGATTGAACATTTGTTATTAATCTTTCTATGTACGTCATACATTAAAACCAGTTTCCTACTCCATTATCACGTAAGTGTGCACTACTTGACCACCAAGGAAGTGGTTAAGTTCACCGCAATCTATACAATATCCTGAAACGGGTTATACTACAAGAGGAGCAACACGCCAATGGAGACTGAAACTCAATATGTGTGGTATCATTTAGTATATTTAAGGATTTGGAAAGTTTACTGTTTCTAGTGCGAGTCTTCACAGGGAGAGCAAATTATAACTGCTGTACAGCGTCTTAAAAAATCTTCTCAGTCGCAGAGCCAAAAAATCGCATCACTCAAGGGAACATTTATGGCGAACTTGCAAGCAATGCGTCAGACATAACAGATGCAAAACAATGTCTTAATATTGTCTCCAACCCCATTGGAACCGTTCGACAATACGAAAGAAACCTGAAAAGAACTGTACTACCAACAGCAGCAGCCCTTCGCAGTATACAACAATAGCATGTGACTTTCGTAATTCATTTTTCTTGGTTTGATGTTGATGTTTATCGTTTTTTGGTCCAATTGTTCCCCTATCAAAGCACCAAGCACAAGATTTTGAAGTCATTTATCTGAACTACGCAAGCATTCGTTATTGCAGCTAGAAGCCGGCCGTAGTGGCCGAGGGGACTGAGGCGCTCCAGTCACGGTCTGCACGGAAACTACGGTCGGGGGTTCGAATCCCACCTCGGGCTTGGATATTTGTTTCGTCCTTCGAATTAACTAGTAATTAATTAGTTTGTAAGTCTAGGGACTGATGACCCCGTAGTCAAGTCCCATAAGCTATACAAACATTTGAACATTTTTAGCAGCTAGAAGGCTCAAAATTTTCCGTACACAACGTCGGTCTGAACATTCATGTACAGAGTGAGTCGCTGAACTTTAGGGTATGCCGAGAGATAGCAAATTAAACTGTTGTGGTGCGAAATTTCAAGACGAAATGCTTCGCGATGCTATCGTTCAAAATCTTACAGATGATAGATTAAGGCCAGAAATCCTTAAGCATCGCAGTCCCAAACTTAGTTATGTGTTCATAGTTATAGAACTAAATGAACTGCAAGATACGGCCAAGTAGGATTTTTGTTTCTCAGTAATAGTTGCCATTGATACAAACAAGGCGCTCGAATCGCACAGCCGCGGTGGAATGACTGAGCGCTGTAAGGCATCTGCTGCGGAGCACACGGTTGCTCCCCGTCGGAGGTTCGAGTCCTTCCTCGCCACGGTGGAGTGGCTGAGCGCATTGAGGCGCTATGCTGCGATGCGCGAGGCCGTTCCCCGTCGGGGGTTCGAATCTCCCCTCGGTCATGGATGTTTGCGCTGTCCTTAGTGTAAATTAATTCATAAGCAGTTTGTAAGTTTAGGGACTCATCACCCCGCAGTCAAGTCCCATAAGCTTTACAAGCAATTGAACATTTGAAGTCCTCCCCACGGGTGTGTGTGTTGTCCTTAAGCTAGTTTAAATACTCTATAAGCTTAGGGATTGATTACCGCGGTACTTAAGTCCCATAGATTTACAAACATTTGAAAATTTTTTGAATCCCTCCAACACAGGCTTGGTGGACGCAACTCCAGCCAGAGAATGTAAGTTATGTTAGACAGACCGCCCAAGAAACTATACTAGTCGCTCACATAAACAACGTAACAATTTCTCCTACCAGCTAAAACCAAAGGGAAGACTTCCAGTAAATGTTATATCACCCACGATACAAATAATTGCTTTCCAGACAATCTGAAAGACATTCGAAATGCAAAAGAATAGGAAGACACCCACTGCTTTCCACAGACCGACCTCCAAATACGAACACAGGGATAATCAGATGTTCAAATGTATGTAAATTTAAGGGACCAAACTGCTGAGGTAATCGGTCCCTAGACTTACAAGCTACTTAAGCTAACGTATACTAAGCACAACACACACTCGAACCTCTGACCCGAGCGGCCACGCGATCCGTAACGTGGGGCCCCATACCGCACGGGCATTCCCATGCGGCCAACCACATGGAAATTAACATGACTTCAAGCTCCAATACTGCGCTTTCGCCTGCTCAGCATTCAAATAAGCAGTGACTCAGGATACAAACACCCAGGCCGTGGAACAGCATACACGCACACTCAGTCACAGCAAGTGTCGAACAAGACAAATTTCCTCTCTCTCAGGAAGAAAAGCTCAAAAGTGTTGTAGCACGCGAAAGCAAATCGCGAAAATTTTTCAATCATTGGCCCTGACGGAAAAATTCAGACAAAAAATACTGCAAGTTATGGATCACTTTCCAAATTTGTGACAAGTCTATACCTTTTCAACCCGACACAGAAGCTGCAGACACATTGGGGACGAGAAAACAAACAAAATAATAGGCAAATCAACTTTGCAAGAATCAAGTGTGCATCTGACAGGCTGCAAAAGTGAAAGTACTTCAGTTCTAGTTTACGGAAGAAAGCTTCCCTATTCTCTCCCATGTAAGTTGAGTATCACCGGATGTTGCCATCAGGGCATGTGTAGAGGAGAATTTGCGTAGCTGTTACAATGATCGTAGCATCTATATCTATTCAGACAGCCAGGTTGCCCTAGGATCACTGGCAGCTCCTGCAACAAGGTCTAAAATTGTTGCAGAATGTCACAGGGTTCTGGTGGAGCTAGGGGAAAGCAATAGAGTAAACCTATTGTGGGTCCCTGGCCACTTGGTGATCAGTGGCAACGAACATGCCGACAGATTAGCCAGGATAGGGGCAGAGACTCCATTTATTGGACCGGAACCTGTCCTGACAATCACCAAGGCAATGATCAAATTGGAGCTACGTAACTGGCTCAGAAGACAGCACGTAGAATATTGGAACAAAGTCTACCAACAAAAACATGGCAAGGTAATGATGCCAAAGCCATGTTTTAAAAGAAGCTCTGCAATCCTGGGCCTGAACAGGAGAGAGATTAGACTCGTGGTTGGCTTGCTGCCAGGCCATGGGAATTTCAAAAAACACCTACATACAATGGGAATAACAGAAGAGGACCCTAAATGTAGGATCTGTGATGACGGTGATGAAACTGCATCACATCTAATCTTCGAATGCATTGCATTGGAGAGTAAAAGGCACAGAACATTTGGGACAACCAGACCCGAAGAAATTGTGTCTAATAAAGAACTGGTAAAGGGACTCCTTGCACTGTTCAAGGGCATTGGTTGGCTTTACTAGATATACAGGGAGCGATACCGCACAATAAAATTAGTTTCGGTGCGGGCAGTGGCGGGTTGGACCAAGACTGTTTTGGCTTCCCTGAAAAAATCAAATCAAATCAAATAAATCTCGGATGTGCACCTCCTGTATTGCAATACTTGCAAACTATTGCACACAACTAAGTATGACTTCCACGCCAGCACGTCAGAGCTGCAGAACAGCCGCATTTACCAAGAATTGCACAACTGTGTCATGTACCGGTGGTTCGCCTGATGAGCGGACAACCCGCAATGTAGGTACAAGCGCACGGATGCATACCAGTGAGGCGTTCCACAGCGGCGGTTCCGGAGTCACCAGAGGACGCGATGAGTACCGCCAGAGAGCGCACTAAACCGGAACTATTTTCCTCCTCACAGTCACGTGAGACTGCCCCGTATCACTGCGCGCCGACTATTTAGCGGGGCGCAGTGCAACACGACGCCAGTTCTCCGCCGGCCGCATACGAGAACCGTAGCTGAGGAATCGCGACAGACGCCTCTGGGGGAAGAGTCCTTGCCAGCGACGCCGCGCCTCCGGGACTTCCAGCAACGGAATACGTCGTCCGGCTCCGTCTCCCTGGCCGTTCTCTCAAGGCTGTCGTCATCTCCCTGGCTTGTACGTAATTGGTGAAGAAGAAAACTTTTAGTTGATGTTTGTTGTTTTTGCCTTTAGTTTCAAAAGTTCGTTGGGGGGGGGGGGGGGGGCTTTTGGCCCACTGTAGGTTACGGTAGTAACACTAAAAGTAGGCCTTTGCGATCGTCTTTTGACAGCTCGAAATTTAAATAAAAATAACGGCTTAACTATTCATCTGACACGAAAATTGAATAACTTAATTGGTAGAGTAGAAAATTCTCTACAACTTAGCTCCCTTATGTTTTTTCATATCTCGTATCGTTTGAGACATATTTGCAAAAATAACGGATATTTGACACCCTCCATTGAATTAACGAAAACCAGCCGTTCGGAGATGTCACGTGACATTCCTCGCGTATTTGATGATTTTCTTATTGTAACTTACACGTTGTCATTTCAAAGCAACGGCACACTGAGGAATTAACAAGCACACATCGTTCTTCGTACGATAAATGATAATCTAATGTCCATAAATGCTATATTAACATCAGTTAAGAATGGCCATCAGTAGTATTAAATTAAAGAACTCCTGTTTTGATTTATAGCCGTGGCGTAGCGTGGACTGTGACGCGAAAGGTCGGTGGTTCGAAACCCGCCACTACAAACTTTTTTCCCCTAAAAGGGTTTCAGGAACTCTTATTAATTTTTTATTATTTAGATTATTATTTTGGTCCACAATGTTTGCAAAAACTTTTAAAACTACAAATCTAAATTGGGCCGTAAAACACGTCAGTGCGATTTATTTTTTTCCAGATGATGATAAGTTTGTCTTGTGAATAAACACAATTTCTATATTAAACTGTGTCTTTCAGTTATTATCTCTTGAGGCGAGATATAGCACTGTGCATCATATTGTCCCCCAATGTTAATGCTACGAAAATATAAATTTTTGATATATGTCTGAATTAATGTAAAATGCTTAGAGAAGTGTTTTTATTACTGTATTTTATTGAATTGACAAATTATCACCAGAAAGCTAAATTTGTAGAGGTATAAAAGCGGTGTAGATTAAGTGCCTCGTACAATTTTGGTATAGGGTTAGTATTTTAGAACTATAGGTAGCAAGCAAGAAGATGAAACTGTGCCAAATTCCAGGAAGATTGGATAAATGGAAATGGTAAAGGAAGTCAGAAAAGGAACAGTTCAGCACTTATACGCAACTTCCGGTTGCCATTTAAAAATTAGAGGTGAAAATTCTCAAGATGTGTTTCAAAATTTTATTTAGTATTCGTCTCAATACGTGCTTTATGGGAAAAAAAAATCAGGGTCTCTGTAAGTTTTCAACGTACAGATATATGTGTACTTTTTTACAATGAGAGGGCTGCAGTAGCACGCTACGTAGTGAATAAGCTCGTCGTCTTTGCCGGTATCCGGCCGCGGTGGCCGAGGGGACTGAGGCGCTCCAGTCACGGTCTGCACGGCCTTTACGGTCGGGGGTTCGAATCCCCCCTCGGGCATGGATATTTGTGCCGTCCTTAGTATAAGGTAGTTGATAAGTAGTTTGTAAATTTAGGGACTGAAGACCCCGTAGTTAAGTCCCATAAGCTTGACAAACATATGAACATTTCTTTTCCAGTAGCGGCGCGCGTATATAAACGAGATCTGCACGTGGGCTGCTCACGTCAAGCAAAGATCGCGTACACTCCGCGTTAGTTGAGACAAGCTGGTACTCCGTTTCGATGTTTGATTTCGCGTTGCCGCCCATAGACATTTGAAAATCCGCGTGTCAAGTGTTGAGAAACTTAATTTTTGAGGCGAGCACTATTGCCTGTAGCTGTTTCATAATCGGATCAGTAAAGCTAATTTTTTGGCAGTTCGTGTGGAAGACGTACCTGTACCATTTCGCGTGCTCCTCGGATAGAACAGATTTTACTTGACAATTTAATAGCTACATCTACATGGGATACTCTGAAAATCACATTAAGTGCCTGCCAGACGGTTCATCAAACCACCATTATACTATTTTTACCTCCCATTCCATTCTCGAATAGCGCGCGGGAAGAATGAACACCTGAATCTCTCCGTTCGGGCTCTGATTTCTCGTATTTTATTCTGATAATCATTTCTACCTATGTAAGTGGGAGTCAACAATATATTTTCACATTCGGAGGAGGATGTTGGCGATTGGTGTTTAGTAAGTAGCCCACGCCGCAGCGATAAGCGCCGTTGTTGTAATGATTCCCATCCCAAATCCTGCATCATTTCCGTAACGCTGTCTCCCCTGCATCGTGGCAATACGAAAAGAGCTGCCCTTCTTTGGACTCTTTCGATGTCCTCCGTCAAACCCACCTGATAAGGATCCCACACCGGGCAGCAATACTCCATAAAAGGACGGACAACCGTAGTGTATGCAGTTTCTTTAGTAGTTCTGTTGCATCTTTCAAGGGTTCTGCCAATAAAACGCAGTCTCTGGTTCGCCTTTCCCACGATACTATCTACGTGTTCTTTCCAATTTGTCAGCAGTAATGGTAATTCCTAGGTATTTTGTGGAGTTTACGGCCTTCACACTTGATTGATTGCTTTATCATGTAAACAAATTTTAACGGATTTCTTTTCGTACTCATGTGGATGACTTCACACTTCTCATTTTTAGAGTCAACTGCCAATTCTTACACCATACTGATACTTATTCAGATCGTTTCTGCAGTTGGTTTTGATTTTCAGATGATTTCACTAGACGGTAAATGACGGCGTCATCTGCAAACAACCTAAGAGAGCTACTTAGATTTTCCCCTAAATCGTTTATGTAAATAAGGAACAGCAGATGACCAATAACACTACACTGTGGAACGCCCGATATCACCTCTGTTTTAGTCGATGCCTTACCATCGATTACTACAAACTGTGTCCTCTCTGAGAGGAAATTCCCTATCCAGTCGAAAATTTGGGGCGATATACCGTAACCACGCAATTTGATTAACAGCCGTTTGTGAGGTACGGTGTCAAAAGCCTTCTGGGAATCAAGAAATACTGAATCAATTTGCGAATCCTTGTCGATAGCACACATCACTTCGTGTGACTAAAGAGCTAGTTGTTTTGCATGAATATTTTCTAAATCCATGTTGACCTTGGGCCAATAGATCATTTAGTTCGAAATAATTCATAATATTTGAATACAGGATATGTTCCAAAACCCTGCTGCAAATTGAAGTCAATGAAATAGGCCAGTAGTTTAGTGGGTTACTCCTACTGCCTTTCTTGAATATAGGTGTGACCTGTGCAATTGTCCAATCTTTTGGTACAGATCCTTCTTTGAGAGAGCGGTTGTATATGTCTGTTATGTAAGGAGCTATCGCTTCATCATAATCAGATAGAAATCTGATGTGCGTGTGATGATTTTTTTAAAGAACATACAAATTAGAGGAAGATGAGATAGGAAGTATAGTACTGCGAGAAGAATTTGACTGAGCACTACGAGATTTGAGTATAAACAAGGCGCCTGGAGTATATGATGTCCTGTCTGAACAGCTATTATCGTTAGGAGGGCCAGTCATGAACAAATTCTTCCACCTGGTATGCAAGATGTATGAGATAGGGGAAATACCGTCAGACTTCAAGAAGAATATAGTGATTCCAATTCCTAAGAAAGCAAGTGCGCACAAATGTGAAAATTACAGAACTATCAGTTTACTAAGTCATGGTTGCAAAATACTCACACGAATTATTTACAGACGAATGGAAAAATGGTGGAATCCCACCTTGGGAAAGACCAATTTGGATTTATGAGAAATGTAGGAACACGCTAGGCAATACTCACATTACGACTTATCTTAGAAGATAGACTAAGGAAAAGGAAAGACTAAGGAAAAGGAAACCTATGTTCTTAACATTTGTGGGTCTGGAGAAACCTTGTTGACTGGAATCAACCTTGACTGAAGGTATCAGGGGTAAAATATAGAGAGCGAAGAGTTATTCAACTTGCACAAAAACCAGACGGCGGTTATTAGAGATTAAGGGCAAGAAAGGGACGCAGAGGTTGGGAAGGGAGTAAGACAGGGGTGTAGCCTTTGCCCAATGTTATTCAATCTGTACATTGAGCAAGTAGTGAAGGAATGCAAGGAGAAATTTGGAGAGGGCATTAAAGTTCAGGGAGAAGAAATAAAAACATTGCGGTTTGCCGATGACATAGTATTTCTGTCAGAGACCGCAAAGGATCTGGAAGAGCAGTTGAACGGACAGTGTCTTGAAAAGAGGGTATAAGATGAACATCAACAAGAGTAAAACAAGGATAATGGAATGTATCGTCAGAATGTCAGGCGATGCTGAAGGAATTAGATTATGTAATGAGGAAATAAAAGTAGACGAGTTTTGTTATTTAGGTAGCAAGATAAATTCTGATGGCCGAAGTAAAGAAGATATAAAATGCAGAATGGCTATGGGAAGAAAAGCGTTTCTGAAAAAGCGAAATTTGTTGACATCCAATATTAACTTAAATGTTAGGAAGTCCTTTCTGAGAGCATTTGTCTGGAGTGTAGCATTGTATGGGAGTGAAACTTGGACAATGAGTTCACACAAAAAAGATGATAGAAGCTTTCGAAATGTGATGTACAGACGAATGATGATTTGATGGGGAGATCACGTAACTAATAAGGTGCTCAACAGAATTGGGGAGGAAAAAAAAGGAGTTTCTGGTGTATCCTGTGTATACAGTAAGCAGATTCAAAAGGATGTAGGTTGCCGTCCGTATTCCCAGATTAAGAGGCTTGCACAGGACAGAGTAGCGTGGAGAGCTGCATCAAACCAGTCTGTGGACCACAACAATAACTAGTTTACTGCGAATTGTGTAAATTCATTTATTTTGTAGTTCCCGAGTCCTCTGAACTTCCTAGAGATTAGGAACTTCTATTACAGTTTCAACGAGTTAATGAGCGGACTAGCTGACTGAAGAGTAAGATCAGTAGGTTCTCCATCGCTTTCTGGCCGCTCATAACATTAACTTTCAGGTTCAAGAAAAGACAGCGGTAAATAAAAATCTTTCACAATACTTAAAAATTTGTTACAAAGCCAAATGACAGACAAGACCGAAAGAAAATAATACCATCCCTCCGCCCCACACTAGGAACATGTCCCTTGACAATTGTGAATAAGGACGCAACTAAGGAGTGCCGTTAATAGTAGTGCGTAGCATAATCGGCATGGATGCCTTTGATTTATTTGGTTTAGACATAAAGGACAATGTGCTGTACAGTAAACTGACACAAAATTATCCAGTGCCGCCATCCAGAGGTTTCCTGAAAAGTATGATCACTATTTGTTCAATGGTGGTGTAAGGATGTGCAAATTATTTCAAAGCTAACATTACACAGCACTGGAATACGCAGCTAAAGTTTTGCTGCGCGCACCCAGTGTCGAATGTACTATGTAGCGACGATGTCTTCATCGCCTCGAATCGTTTGGTGTTCTGGAACCTATCACAGCCAGTCAGTGTGAATCTTCTCTCGTCATGATTCGTAAACCAAACAGGAAGCTTCATCTTCCTGCGGATTTCGAAAGCACCGTCAGTGCACAAACTGACACATAATTTCTCACATCCACATTATGGATCGATTCGCAGGACAATTTTTCCAAAATATTCAAATATTTGTAAAGCTTTGTGGCCAAACTGCAGTGGTCATAAATCCCTAGACTTAAACAACTTAAACTAACTTATGCTATGGACAACACACACATACATACACACACATATGCCCAAGGAAGGACTCGAACCTCCGACGGAGAGCAGACGTGCACTACGCAGCAAGGCGCCTTAGAGCGCACAGCACTTCCCTTGCAGCAATTATTCTCTAAGATAGCCTTGGCTACGAGCCATTACCTGTGCACGAAGAAAGTAAGAAAATATTAATAATCAGTACTCCTTAAGGCTTGTTCGAATAACATCTCTTTTGGGAGTGCTTCCGTGCCGGCGTTATGTCAAAAATTTCGCATGTCCCTTCCTTAAGCTAATTTTGACTTCTTTCAGTTTCTGCAAGTCTACGCGGATTTGGCTCCATTTAATTTTGCAGCGAAGCTCATACTTGTCTAAATCGTATTGTACGATGCTTTTGATCTTTGTAGACTGTCGCCCAATACTGTCAGTGTTGGAGATAAAATGTTCGTGTTGAACTGCCAGGTAATCTGAGAAGTCTCTGACGCTGTTGCTGAACATAAAGATCTTTCTACGTTTCAAAGTTCTGCGATAGTTGAGTAGAAAAGTTTTGGTCTGTTTGTTTCCAAAAGGTCTAAGATGAAGTCTCCATGAGACTATTTAATTGCTCAAGTACTTAGAACAGTTTCGCTCGATTCCTGTCTCTGTTACCCCTCTTAAACATTTTTAATCTCCCTATCTATATTCGCTAAATCAAGTCTCCACCTATAACTATAGCATGGTTTGGGAATTTACGCTAAATGTTTTCCGAATTTTCTCCTAGATGCTCCGTCACTCCTGCAACTGAGGCAGGACGTCTATAAAGGCATCCTATGACATGTTTGGTTCACCAGCTACCCCGATCTTTACCCAAATTATTTAATATTCGATACTAATCTCCCTGGACCTGTTTTTTCGTTACAAACACGCAGCCATCTTCCATTTTTGCCTACCTTTTGATATACATTCCAGTCATAATTAAGTTTTTCATTGCTATTGAAATCGCGTTTCAGCAATCTTTCTGTCCGCAAATAGAATAAAGGCATCGTGGCCGTTTAGAAACGACGGCTGCTTTCGGATCTTTTCATAGATGCCCCTGCAGTTAACTGTTCCTATATTAACCTTTTCTTCCGCCTTTCTGTTGTTATGAACGCTACAGTGCTTGGGCAAGAGGTGTACAAAATCTCCTTCCAGCCTACCTGCCCCTATTTCCACAGCAACCATTATAGCACCTCAGCATGTCGTGCCCAGTGTTGCCAGACGTAGGGAATTTTTCCCACACGTAGGTACTTTTAAGCATTAAGATCATGTAGGGAATTTTCATTCAAAAGTCCCCAACGCGTAGGTACTTTGTAAAATTTTACAATCGCCGACACAGGCCTAGCGGGTAATGTTGGCAACAGAACAGTTGTCAGCAGGCGGGAATGAAGCCGACAAATTGTGGCAAAGTTTGAAGCAGCCAATGATATTTTAGACGGCATAGTTTTCTGTTCATAGTAAACAATATTAATTTGAAAACTTTGTTTCAGACACATTAAAAATGATTCGAAGTATGATGATTGCAATGTATATCACTGGAATGGAGAGTCGGTTTGGAAATCATGTTAGAAAATGTCAGCGCAAGAAAAATTCATAGTTTCCATGAACGAAAGACGTTTATTCCCTTGACTAGACTTATTTATTAACGTCAGGACGATATACTAGTTAGTAATTGTAAATAAGATGCTGACAAGAAAACGCTAAAACATTTGCGACAGCCAACATAATGAACAATTCGTTGTCAACGTAGCGTTACTCTTTGAAAATCGAATCGTGTAGAGTGACAGACTTCCTTTTATGTGCTGACTGTGAACTAAATTATTACTGCTGTTCCTACTCTATGGTTGATAGTGTCTCGATGTATCCTCGTGCGGTCAATAAATAAATTATCCTCGTGAAACAGAGCGCTTGGAATTCGCGGCATAATCTACTCTTGACTCCATCAATCAGTAACGATGTCACTGGAAAAACATATCGAGGAAGTGAAACATGATGCCAAATATTTAAAGTTTTTCAAAATTTTAACATGTCACATTAATCAACTAGTTTACATCTGCTGGCCGGACTCCTGTATTCAGCCCCTCCCAGACCCAAATCCTGGCTAAGACCCTGATGTAGGGACATTAATGAGGTGGTAGGGAGAAAGTAGGGAAAACGTAGGTACATTTTTTGTGAGACTGTAGGTATTTTCTCTCTCTGTCATCTGGCAACACTGGTCGTGACATGCCCAAGAGTTGAGTCCGTGCAGGATAAGGTGTACGATGCGCAGAGACAACTTTTCGTTCTAAGCGCCGGGCGAGTTCATTCCTTCGTTCGGAAGGGGAGGCTGTTTCAGTCCACTTCCGCCTGCCAGCCAGTGCACATAGTGAGCACACGCTATAAAAAGCGTGCCAACACAGTCTCCAAGCACTATAGGTACAGGAAGAGTACTGTATAGTCAGGCACCATAGATTTTCTGTGAAATGAAATTGATGTCGTAAGAGGCAAAACAAGTGGATAAAAATTCCATTAAAAGTGTCGTTGAAAATGTACAAACTGCTACTAGTGTTTCACTTCGGGCAAAAAAAAAAAAAAAAATCGCACTGGCGTGTTTTACGGCCCACTTTAGATTTGTAGTTTTATAAGTTTTTGCAAACATTTTGGACCAAAATAATGTAAAAAATAAAAAAAATTTTAGGAAAAAAAACTTTTAGGTAGTTGCGGGTTTTGAATCGCTGACCTTCAGCGTCACAATCCAACGCAACGCACTACGCTATGACCAACACTTAAAGGTTGCATTCTTTAATCTCATACTATTGATGGCCGTTGTTAACTGATGCTAATATGGCATTTGTAGAAACTAGATTATCATTTATCGTACGAAGAACGACGTGTTTTTGTTAATTCTTCAGTGCGCCATTGCTTTGAACTGACAACGTGTAAGTTACAATAAGAAAATCATCAAATACGCAACGAAAGATGGCTTATGCCAGAGAGAGTACTGGGCAAGGAATGTCACATGACATCTGCGAACGGCTGGTTTTCGTTAATTCACTGGGGGTGTCAAAACTGTTATTTTTGCAAATATCTCTGACGATACGAGATATGAAAAAAGCATAAGGGCACAAAGCTGTAGAGAATCTTCTCCTCTAAAAATTCGGTTATTCAATTTTAGCGTCAGATGAACGGTTTATATGCTATTAAAATTACATTACAAACTGCGTTTTTTGGTATTACTAACGTATTTCTTGTCCGAATTTTTTGAAAAAGCGAGGTTCTGGTCTCTGGTAGCCAACAATTATTTCTGTAAAATTTGGTGCCGATCGGTTGAACAGTTCGACCTAAAAAGTGGGAACACGTTACAGCCGAACAGACATCGTCAAATCTCCGTTATTTTTGCAAATCTCTCTGCCAAGATGCAAGATATGGAAGAGGGGGGAAAAATAATAGAGCGAAGTTGTAGAGAATTTCCCCCTCTACCAATTTGGTTATTCAATTTTCGTGTCAGATGAACGGTTCGTTGGCAATTACAATTATATTACAAACGGCTTTTTTGTATTACTACCGTACTTTTTGGCCGAAAAATTTTAAAAAAGGAGGTTCTGGTCTTTGTCGGCCTACAATTGTCTGTAAAATTTGGTGTTGGTCGGTTGAACGGTTCGTCTTAAAAACAGAGAACACGTTACGGACAGACACAGACATCCCAAAATCTCCGTTATTTATGCAAATATCTCTGAAACGATATGAGATATGAAAAAAACGTAAGAGAGCAAAGTTGTAGCGAATTTTCTCCTCTACAAATTCGGTTATTCAGTTTTCGTGTAAGGTGAATGGTTAATCCGTTATCTTTATTTAAATTTCGAGCTGTCAAAAAAAACCGATCGCAAAGGCCCACTTTTAGTGTTACTACCGTAGCCTAAAGTGAGCCAGAGAGAGAGAGAAATTAGTTGCTGGTAATTCTGAAGGTTTCTCTACTCCGGTAAAAAGTGTATTAAAGAGAACACGGCCTTAGATTTAGATGATTTTCATGAACAAGTTGTGCGGTGAGTGATAAAAAATTTCCTCGTGACAAACAAACAGCGCCCCACAGTGAACTCACTTTTTCGCTAATAAGATACGTCTTTCAAGGGAAGTGTTTCTTCATTGCGGTACCTACTTCAAAAGTTAGGCTTCAGGTACATTATTTTTTTTCCAATGTAATACTTACATGCGGTTTTTTTTTTCGTGCAATTAACACGCTTAATATTTACCAGGTGGCGCAAAAAACAGGTTACAGGAATGTGCTTTGGGACTTTTAGAAATACGCATTAAGCGTGCTGATTATTTAAATTAAATAAAATAATACCGCGAAGAGGTTTGACCTCTCGTATATGTCGATGAAACATACATTCGCAGTTCGCATACTATGCCGAATGAGTGGACAGATAAATCATGTAATGGAATAAAGGCGCCACATCAAAGGACAATGTCTATGTTACACGCAGGTAATAAAAATAACTGATCAGGACAAGTAGTTCTGCAGACTATTAGGTATTAATCATTTACGCCACACGTGAGTAGCCGAGCGAATGCACTCCGGCTTGAGCCGTCGTGGAGAGCGGTTGTTTTTATGCTGTGCTCCGTCGCTGCTCACGTCAAGGCAACTTTTCTGTTTATTCTGACAGCGTAATCTTGTCTTTGTGTTACTAGGTGATAACTTATGTACTATTCGTCTTGTGGCTGTGGCTGGGATTTGGACGTTTTGTTAATAATATGCAGTTGTTTTGAATATGGCTATGATTTTTGAGGTGGTATAGTTTGAAGCTTACTTTTGAACGTCGAATTGTGAAGCCTGCTTCATATGAAGTTTATAGATTCCTTATTGAACAAGTGAAGATTCCATTAGACGGAATTCACGGAATACATCTGTCTCAGCATGCGCCTGTATTTGTTATAAAACTTTTGAATCTTGATCTGAGTCTGCGTATCGTAGAAGAAAGTGGAGGTACAATGAAATTTTTGGGTTCTGATGGTAGTGTGATTGATGTAGAAGTTTCTTTTGGTTGTATTGGTTTGTATACTGTGCGCGTATTTGAACTGCCGTTTGAAATTCTTTGCGAGCACGTGCGTGACGTTTTGAGTGCCTACGGTCGTGTTCTGACTGTTAATGAGTAAAAGTGGGGGAACAACTTTCCGTGTCCCGTACTGAATGGCGTGCGTCAAGTAAAAATTAATTTGAAGCACATACCGTCCTTTATCAGTGTGTCCGGCTATCGTACACTGGTGATATACGACGGGCAGCCCAGGACGTGTGACATTTGTAACTCCATGGAGCACTACCGACATTGCTGGAAAGTACAGACGTTACTGTCACAGCTGCTGGACGTCATAAAAACTTCTCCACTGAATAAAACTCTTGGTCCTGACGGAATACCAGTGGAATTTTATAAAAGCACTAGCTTGATTATGATAGATAAGCCATCTTTCAGTAGTGTGCTATGAGACTGGTCTTGAAGGATGAAATGAAATGCAATACCTTCTTTAAAAACAAACATTTGTAATCAACATTCAAATAATAAAAAAAAATTGTAACACGCATAAACCCAAGATATGGCCTGTGGCATCACGTTTGCTTTATATAACCTCCTTGCTACAGAGTAGCAAACGTCATTGCTGGCCTTCAGTCCGAATTTTTTTAAATAATTTGACGACTTTCGACTACCATATCTTCCACCCAGTTAAAGCTATCGGCATGGAACTGCTATGGTGTACAACGGGAGAGTTCGGAGAACAATTACACACAGACCATTCGTTTGCGTTCTGTAGTTATCGCTGCAGAGCGAAATAGTAACACGCGCACACGTGGAATTTTATATACACCGATAACTTTTCATCCCAATATACTCCACCCTTTTATCATTATCAACCCTCAAGCAACAGTGCAACCAATAAAACCATTTTCAAAGAGTAAATATAATTTTGGAGAGTAATTACTGTTCCGCATTTCGCGTTATATGCTTCAAATTACTAAATATCTATAATATCGCTATAAAACCGTGCCTAAGACCTTCCTCAGGTATAAATTAGTAACTGTACAAATATTTAAGTCTCTGCGTCTTGTCGGTCGGACGTGATAAGCGTACACCGAACAGATATTCACATTTATAGATTGGAACATCATTGGCGACGACGTTGTAAGCGAAAGTCTTACTGGTGTCGTCTTACCACCAGGGGATGAAAGACGTGCACAAACTGCGACCACTATGTCTAATGAACAGTGACTATAAACTCGCTGCTCGTGCATTGAAAGCCCGCTTGACAGTCGTTCTGAAAAGAGTGATTGGAAGTGATCAAACGGCTCTACTTAATAGGAGTATAGTGATAACCATTAGTGAATATCGTGACATTATTTCCGTCTTCTCGGAGACTAAAGTAAAAGGATCTTTGTTTTTTATTGACTTTGCCAATGCTTTCGATCGGATTGACCACCTTTTCCTTTTTAAAACGATGACAACCATGGGATTTGGCAGCGCATTCTTACAATCATTAAAACATATGGTCACGGGAATGACAGCTAAATTTCTTGTAAATGGACAACGTACTGAAACCATTGATGATCTCAGAGGATTTCCGCAAGGCAGTCTGCTCTCAATTCTGCTGTACATCAGATCAATAGAACCTCTTGTCCGAAAATTAAAGACCTTCAAGGAATAACAATAATGTCTGTCAAAGTAACCAACGTGTATGCTGATGATTTAGGAGTCATTGTCCGGAGTAATGAAGACGTTAAACATCTAAGTGACGCGATTCAGCTGTATTCCAATGCCATTGGCGCTGCAGTCAATAAAACGAAAAGTTGGCTCCTCAGTTTAAATGGCTTTGAAGGAATTGTTTTGGACTGGATTACTACTACAGACCACCATAAGTCCCTTGGCGTCATATAACTGCTCACTCCGGATGACTTCTGCCAACCGGAAAGAAATGCTACCAAAAATTAGTTTAACAAAGGAATATAAACAGGCATCTTAATTTGTTTCAGAGGGTTCAATGAATCAACTGCATTATCCGTCCAAAGCAATATATTTAGGTCGAATATGGCCTGTCCCATTAGCTATTGGAAAAAGCATCACAAGAGCCGTGTGTCAAGTGATTTGGCAGGATGCATATTCAGAGTTGCAGCATAATACCATATGCTGATGGTGGCCCTGGTCTTACAGACATTCGGCAGGAGACGATGAATTTATTTATCAAGAGGACACAAGAAACTGAATCGTTTGGTGAGGCGAGTGTCAACAGCCGTAATATATTTCATAAAATGCATTTTTTAAAACCATCAGCTGTTTATTCAAAAACATATATCTACAAGTTTCGGTCAATAGACCATCTTCATGGATAAAAACGTGTTAAAACTTAATGGTAAAATGCATCAAATAAAATACATCTAGCTAAGACAAACAGGAGTCAGTATAACTAAAAGTGTAAAAAATACAGTGGTCATCTTAGATAAAACCTATCAGTCACAACTTAAGTCTGTTCTTACCTTTTATGTTGTGTTTGACTGATAGGTTTTATCTAAGATGACCACTGTATTTTTAACACTTTTAGTTATACTGACTCCTGTTTGTCTTAGCTAGATGTATTTTATTTGATGCATTTTACCATTAAGTTTTAACACCTTTTTATCCATGAAGATGGTCTATTGACCGAAACTGGTAGATATATAAGGTTTTTGAATAAACAACTGATGGTTTTTACAAATGCATTTTATGAAACACAAGAAATTCTCCGTAACAACCCTGAGCGTATTACGACTCTTCAAAATGACAGAGCCAAAGAGTTTAGCTGCCCCCATCAATGTGTCCCCCATTACTTATAAGCTGAACCATGTCGGGGAGTACTTCATTGAGGTTACTTACAAGAAGAATAGCCAGACAACAGGAGAACATGGTAATAGTCCATATCCTCGAGACAAACCACGGACGAGTGCTATTAGAAACAGAATGGAGAAAAAATATCCTACAAAAGATTAGTGCTCTGTCCGGAGGAATATCAGTGGCAAACTTTCAACATCGGAGGTACGTTCAACGTGGTAGCAGGTTGTCATTGCAATTATATCAACGAACGAGAGGCTGAGTATTATAGGTAAAGCTAAATCCAATTTATGCACCACCTGTGCACATGTAGGTACGTCGGTTCACAGGTTTACGTGCTCGGGCTACAGTGACATATGGACAAGAGTAAAACAGCAGATGGCGTTCCTCCAAAGAAATGACGGTAGATTCGTCACCACCGAAGAATTACTTATACCGGATAAGACGTACTTCCCACGGCAAAAACAATACAATAATGTGGATATACGGATATTTTGTGCACTTTGTAATTCAACAGATTGCAGAAAAACGCTGAGGATTATAATAGCTATATGGCAACGGAATATTACAAACAGTTAAAAAATAAAAATCCCAAGGAGGATTTCGGTAAGATGTTGCAAATAGTGTTCCGAAAGGAAGGTGTAGGATAAAATATTGTTAAGCTAGAGAAACACAGCAAGTTGAATTCCAAGAGATAATGTATAAACACATAATGGAATAGAAGAATCATAATACCAATCTTTTTTTTTTTTTTAATTTTATTTTACTCATACTCAATAAATATTTAGTTCATTTAAAATGAAGAATAATCACTAGCTTCTAGAAGATACACTAATGAAGACGTAAGAAGTCTTGCTTTCTGTTTTGAAGAAGTACCGTTTTCCAGTCCTCACAGCGGTGATGCAGTTAATTTTATTACGGCGTAGAAGTTCACCGAAAATCAAATAACGCGGATGAAAGAAGTCATATATTCTGTTTTGAAGAATCATTGTTTTTCAGTTCCAATCAGCGTAGAAGGGATTAATTTTGTTATAGCTTGAGAAATCTCGCCGATGAAGGCATTCATGGTGAGAGTGAGGACGGGGAAAAATAAAAGGAAAAAAAGCGGTCTAGAGCGCCACGTTACGGATCGCGCGGCCTCCAGCGTCGGAGGTTCGAATCCTCCCTCTGGCATAGATGGATGTGTGTGTTGTACTTAGTTTAAGTAGTTTGGTCCCATAGAATTTTTTTGAAACATTTACGTTTTCTAGTCTACAATACTGTAGAACAAGAGAAAGTGAGCATTCCTTTTAAACTTAAAAACAAGTTCTATAATGCACCGACAGCAATAACATCGTTTTTATTAACGCATTTCGTATTGTGGGTGTTTGGTTCAGTATTGTTTCTGACTGACTGTTTAAGCTTTCTCCTGATACGATGTGATAGCTCCATACTCGGAAATAGATCAATCTTTGAAAACAGAACATGAACTGTTTCATCTGTAATGTAAAATGCCTGAAAGGGGCAAATGATGTTTTGGTTTCTATGAAAAAGAAGTTCTTGGATTATTTTCTAATGTTGAAGCGTTGGTCAGACTTTTGCTTGTGTGTCCAGGGTCAACCTGTGAAGCAGACGCAGTTTTTCAGCTCTAAGACGACTGAAGAATATCTGCGTTCTACAATGACGCTGCAGAGGCTGTCACATAGCAGTCTGCAACGTGCACAAGTTGCTGGTGGATGAAATAGACTCCAGAAAGGTTGGAAGAATATTTATATCTAATTGTGATGACAGAAGAATTGTTTGGTTCAGTTTAGGACGAACTTTGTACGAGTATGTCACCTAATGCTTGCCGCGGCGAAGCGGCCGACCGCATTGAGGTGCTATGCTGCGATGCGCGAGGTCTTTCACCGTCGGGGTTCGAATCCACCCTCGGGCGTGGATGTTTGTGCTGTCTTTAGTATAAGCTAGTTGATAAGTAGTTTGTCAAAACTTACAAACATATGAAGATTTTTGAATCTAATGCTTCTGACACTGTGGTTAACTATCTTTTCTGACTATTTTGATACTTACTTGTTTATTCCTGTGCATATATCTGGTCAATTTATAATGTATTTTAATGAATATGAAATGTTTTGGGAATTGGTTTTTTTGGTGAAATTTTCAATCAGAACCTTTTGTGTCTCGTTTCCGCCGGTTGTCCTGGGTGTCGGTGGCCGAGTAGAGAGAGACCGACACAGGGAAATAGGATGCACGCGTGTGCGGGTACAGAGTCTGAGGTGACCAGCCGGTGGGACAGCAGAAACTAGAAACACTAAGCTAGATTAGAACAAGAGATATATTTCGAAGAAACGTTATAATACTTAACTTTTACAAAGTTCATGACTGCCAACTAAGTGTACTGCTGAGACATAGATTAACCAGGTAGAGGCCTGCCTACTGATGAGCGCTAGTGCCTATCCGACAGCCAAGTGTCCGATGCAGTTCAGTGGTGGCCACGAGCGGGGTAGCAGCAGATGGCGCTCGTGGCCGACGTCGTGAGAACGCCGCGCCGTGCGTGCATGGCGGCGCGCGGCGAAAGTACGTGGCGCGCACTTCAGACTTGTGCGACACTCCAGAACCAAATAGAATATCGTTTTAAAAGCTATTCGATTTGCAATACTTCAGTTGTTTTACACAGTACGTAATAATCATAATCATACAGTCAACAAACTTTAAGGGTTATGAAAACTTTTTTTTATAACAGTTTACTGCAGAATACATTTAAATCCAGGATTAAATAGCCACGCTTTAGGAACTTTAAGTGAAACTGAAACAGTACCGGGGCAGGTAATTGATATTACCAACGAATCCCCCCGTCAAAAAAATATAAATAAATAAATAAATAAATAAATAAAATAAAATTGGCGTCTGAGGCATCAGAATGTTGGAAAATGTCCCGGTTGAGTCCCCCCCCCCCCCCCCCCCCCAATAATTTAGTGGTGGTGACGCCTATGGGCACTTCAAGACTCACAAACCTTCTTATTGTGCTGTAGTATCTACGAACGGCCACTGATGCCCTTAAAATATGATGATCGTAGCAAATGTCTGTGCTGTGTGGGTGTCCAGAATGTCGTCTGAGTGCAAGAATTTTCATGTGACTGTCACAACCAGCATCACTGTACAACTGATACTTGTGCGCCAATTCTCTGAATGGACCATCCATACACTCTGAAGGTAACAATTTTACCCTTTTCGAACTCGTTCAGTTGGATGTCAGAATAACGAGTGTCTCAATGGTATAACACCTGTTTGACACGTTAATGTAACTCTGAACCTTGTAGCACTAACTATTTTGTATTAAAGGATACACACACAGGACATTCTGACAGATGTCACAATGCTCTCTGTTGGTGGACGCGTTGAAACAATGGACATATGGAGGGGTTCAGAGGGTCTGGACATGCCTCTTAGCTTACATATAAAAGGGGGAAAAAATTGAAAAACCGAATCTTTGAAACCCTTTGCCACAAAGTTTTGGTCATGAAAAGTGGTTGTTTTGCATAACAAAACTCTATGGAGATATGATTCAACAAAAAATAGTTGCGTCCGGTCACTGGGTGTGTTTCTGTTAACTGCTAAATTGTCACATTTGAAAGAACTATGAAATGTACAAGGTATATATTTTGGGTTTATGTATGGTCAATTGCCACTTTCCGCACCATACCGATACCTCGTCTAGATCAGTTTGTAATTGGTATTGATTTTCCATCAACTTTACTAGACAGTAAATATAATCACCTGCATACAACCTAAGAAGTTGCTCAGAATATCTCCTTGATCATATATATTAGGAATAGCAGTTCCTTGAGGAACATTAGATATCACTCTATTATTTTCTGTCTATTGATATGCCGGCCGCGGTGGCCGAGGGGACTGAGGCGCTCCAGTCACAGTCTGCACGGCCACTACGGTCGGGGGTTCGAATCCCCCCTCGGGCATGGATATTTGTGCCGTCCTAGTTCGTAAGTAGATCATAAGTAGTTTGTAAGTTTAGGGACTGATGACCCCGTAGTCGAGTCCCATAAGCTTCACAAACATTTGAACATTTTTGCAGCGCCGCTTCGCGCCCCTCACTAGCAGTGCTGCTTCGCCGCTGACGTCATTTCAATGGCCAATAGGAGGTCGTTTCGCTTCGGGCCCAGCCTTTTAGAGAATAACCTTGGTACACAGCACAAACATGTTGTCATCACATAGAACTACGGATACGTCCATAAGCACTTCCGGGGCCCCAGTGATGGTTACCTCAAGTGTGGGGGTGATTGGCAGGGATGTGCATGAGAAACCATGGAATGGAGAAGCAGGAGAGGGTGGGCCAGGAATGGGGGGAGGGGCACTCGATGGGGCCTGTGGGGGAGAGGTCTCGATGTATGTGCACTAGAATTGATAGACTGGAAACTCTGCAGGGGAACACTGTGTGAGCTCGACGAGAGTTGGGAGTGGTTTGACTGGTGTGCCGTGTTATTGTTCGGAGCGTCGGTGTCGTGTTGTTTCTGATTCCTCACTTTGTGGTGGTATAATTGTGGGTTTGATGTGAGCCGGTTTCACTCTGTTTAGAGACAGTTATCGAAGTACCTATGAAAATGATGTCCATCTTGTTTTTGGTTCGGTGTAGCACTGGTTGTGGGCCCGAGTACGGTTGCCGGAGAGGCACTTTGACAGTGTCGTCTCTCAGCATCACAAATTCACTCGTAGGCAATGCCTTGGGTATGAACGTGTTTGGGTGTGTGTAGCTTGTTGGTGCGAGGAGGTGGAGGGGGGGGGGGGCACAGTGTGGAACAATGTAGTCTGACTCAGTCTCGGAAAGTCGACAATTCCGGTAGGGTTGGATGAGGTAACGGATCAATGAGTTCGCCAGACAGTACAAGTTTCTGGATATTCTTTTTGTAGATGGTACACAGGCCTAATAGGACTAGTAGTGCCTCTGTCCAGTGTGTTGTGGCACCGTAGCACTGACTAGAGTGTCTGGTGTCACTGTTCTACAATCCCATTGCTCTGTCATGTCTATGAATTTAATTCCGTAGATGGTACAAATACTGCTAAACAAAGTGGACTCAAACTGTCGTCCCTGGTCTGTTGTTATGATGGACGGGCACCCGATTCGAGCGGCCCAGGATTCGACAAATGTTCGAGCTACTGTCTCTGCCGTAATGTTGCATAATGGGATAGCCTACACCCACCGACTCGTGTGGTCCATCATTGAAAATACGTAGTGAAAGCCATTGGACGGTGTGAGTAAACCTACCAGGTCGACATGCACATGTTGAAAGCAGCCTGTGGCACTGGAAAGCTGCCCAGAGGGGAGGGGATGGGGGTGCCTACTGACTTTGCACCTTTGTCATGCGCGGAATGTTCGTGCCCATTCCTGGCAGTCTCGGTTCATATTTCTCCAGACGAAACGCTCTGCCACAAGGCGTGCAGAGGCACGGACGCCACGGTGTAGGAGGTTGTGCAGTTTTTCGAAAATGTTTCTGTGCAGGGCAGTTGGTATGAAAGGGCGTAAGCGGCCGATTGACTCATCGTACGGTATTTCGTCAGTCACGGCTGGAAAGGTTGCGCAGATGGGTTGGAGGGAGGAGCTGTGGTGAGATACTAGTGACAAGCTGTCCACATCTACTAATTGTAAGGCGGCCAGGTTTGACGGGTCTATCAGTGATGAGACTGTCCACGCGTCAGGTAATCTGCTACATTTTCTGCTCCTTTAATGTATCTTATATCGGTGGTAAACTATGATGTGAAGTCAAAGTATCGGAGTCTGCGCGGGGGCGTGTCGGCTGGTGGATTGGAAATTGCTGCTGCTAGCTGTTTGTGGTTCGTCAACACGTAAAAGGGCCGTCCTACATCGGAGCGGAAATGTTTGCTCGCACAGTTTGCGAGAAAAAAATTTTGTATGGCAGAGACATCTCCAAGTGTCTAAGCACGGCCCGTATCGCGATGTCGCTCGCATCGGTAGTTATAGTTTGGCATCGGGGGCTGGGTGGGCTATCGTCGATGCGTTGGCTACCAGTATTTTTAGTCTTTCGAAATCTCTATTCCTGTTGGGTGACCACGTAACTGGGTGGGTGCCTGAGGTCTGTTTTTCCGCCAGAGCGTCTGTGTGTGGGGCTTAAATTTCAGCAGCTGCTGGGAGGTGCCTTAGATAGTAGTTTATTGTTCCTAGGAACCTATGTAATTCTTCATATGTGGTTGGTCGCGGTAGGTCTTTAATCATTGTGACTTTCTCTGGGGGTGGAGCAATTCCGTTGGCAGTAACTTTGAAACCTGGGAAAATAACTGACGGTAGGTACAATTGGAGTTTCTTATTGTTTGTTTGGATGCCTGCGGCCGCCAGTGTGTCCAAAACCGTTTGCACATTTTTTTTTCCTCAACGGAGACACTGAATACCAGAATATCATCTAGATATGCAAAACAGAATTTTAGATTGCAAAGTACTTGGTTAATAAAGCGCTGCCCGGTTTGGGCCGCGGTTTTCAGGCTGAAAGGCGTATAACGCTATTGGAAAAGTTCAAAGGGTGTAGTGACGGTGATCTTTTCTATATCCTCAGGTGGCATTGGTATCTGATGGAAAGCTCTGGCACAGCCGATTACGGAGAAAATTTTGGCGCCTGCTAGTGCATGAATAAAATCAGCTACGTTAGGGATGGGGTAATTGTCAAATATTGTTCTAGAGTTGAGTCGTCTGTGGTCACCACACATGCCCAGGGTGCCATCTTTTTTTCTCTGTGAGGTGTATGGATGTGGACCAACTGCTTGATGAAGGTTCCAGTACACCTGCTTGTAACAATTGATCAATTTGTTTTCGAACAGTTGTCATCAGTTCCAGGAGGTCGCTTAGGTTTGCTGGATATAGACAGTCCGTCGGTAAGCCGGAGCTTATGCATAGTGCCGTTCGTTACGAAAGCAACGTTCTTGTGCGGGCGTGTATTTATTGTATTGTCCGCCTGCAGTGACATAAGGTCACTCGGCACCACTTTGTTCGTTGTGGTGTTGGCAGAGTTATAGTTACTGTCTGGGACACCAGTGTAAATATTGGCACTATCGGACTCAAAGCAGATGTGGGTCGCCGCGCCGGCGGAATGTTACACTCGCTAGTACGGGCAATGTTCGCGTGAGCTACGGGTGGCACTGGCGGACAGTAACTTGACGTTGGCATGGTAACCTTGTGTTTTTTTACCCCCTGATACGTCCGAGCGGGAGGGGAAACAGAGGTAGTCACAAGAAAAAGTACCTTGGGCGCGGGAACACTATCAATATATTGTTTAGGTGTACACTGACTGATCTTGTTGTGGTAATTGCTCGCCGTCAGAGGTTCGAGTCTTCCCTTGGGCAGAGGTGGGTGTGTTGTCCTTAGGTTAGTTTATCTTAGTTTAGGTAGTTTGTAAGCTACAGACTGATAACCACACAGTTTGGTCTGATAGATTTACAAACATTTGTTGTTGTTGTGGTAATCCGTTATCTGTTGTCTCAGCTTGCTGATTTCCTTGTACGATCATGTGAGCTCAGACTGCTTGCAGCGTAGGCTGTGTGTGATCTTGAACTTTTCTTTTCTGAGGTGTGAAGTCTGTTCCTTCTTGGCTAAGTTATTCATTTTCTCGTAGTTTCTTGCAGTGATGTTGAAAGGAAAGAACACACGGGGGTTAGGTGCACACGTGTGTACTGGTCCAGGGCAGGATGGTTTGGGTGATGGTAAACTGACCGGCAAACTATATCGAAGGAAAGCTTGTGCTGGGTCAAGAAGTCTATTCCTATGATAGGTTCGGGGATGTCAGCTATCAAGAACGTCCGCTGGAATTCACAGTTGGTGGCTAAGTGTACCGAGAGGGTAGCCGAGCCCGTCGTCGGATTTGTGGCAATGACGGTCTACTGGAATGTGCGGTGTCGGTGGATGTATTTAGGCTGCATTGAGACTGGAAACGAGGACACATCTACTCCGGTGTCGACTAGGAACTGGGCGTCGGTGTCGACGTCTCGCATGTAGAGGTTTCCGCTATTAGGGGAAGCATCACATACTGAGTGAAGGACTCTGTGGTGCCTGTCTGTGTGTGTGTGTGTGTGTGTGTGTGTGTGTGTGTGTGTGCAGGAGGTGGCACCTAAACCATCCTGTGATCGGCGTTTGGGTGGTGCCAGGGTGGGCGACAGTTCCGCGCAGCGTCTCCAAAACGTTTGTGGAAATGGCAGTATTGTGGAGATTGTGTTACAGGCAGGGGCCCGTTGTCAGAAACTGCTACAGCCTGGGCGTCTCGGTGTGTAGTGTGCAGTGCCGGCTGGTGGGCGTTAACTGACGGTGCTGCGGGTAGCCGGTGGGCAGTGTCCAACATGTAATGTTGTTGTTAAAAAAACTTCCTTGCAAATTAAAATTGTGTGCCGGAACCGGGACTTGAACCTGGGACCTTCGCCTTTCGCGGGCAAGCACACTACCGACTGTGCTATCCCAACACGACTCACATCCCTTAGGCTGTGGCTAAGCCATGTCTCGACCATATCCTTTCTTCCAGGAGTTCAGGTCTTGCATGGTTCGCAGGAGAGCTTCTGTGAAGTTTGGAAAGTAGGAGGCGAGGTACTGGCGGAAATAAAGTTGTGAGGCAGCATTGTGAGTCGTGTCGGTGTAGCACAGTCGGTAGTGCGCTTGCACGCGAAAGGTAAAGGTCCCAGGTTCCAGTCCCGGTTCCGGCACACAAATTTAATCTGCCAGGAAGTTTTATATCAGCACACACTCCGCTGCATAGTGAAAGTTTCATTCTTGAATGTTGTTGTTGTTGTTTCGTGCTCTACCTCGGCCGCCAGTTGGTGGGTGTGAGACAGCTCGTTCATTGTGTTCCGTGTGCTGGTGCCTGCATATCGTGTTGTAGACTGCGTCAGTGACTCGCATGTGTTTGGTGATAGGCTCCGTGATGAGGCGGGCGACGGCGATCTGTACTGGCGGGGGCAACTTGTGGCTCCAGACTGAGAGGATGGTCTCGTCTGGCATGGCCTGTTCTCTGATCAACATCCATAGTCGGCGCCACAGCTACGAGGGTGATCTGTTTCCGAGGGGTTCTTGATGTATAATCCCGTTCACTGTCTCCTCTGCAGTTCTCGATACCCAGTCGAGGATGGCTTTCTAGGTCAGTGTGTGGTGATTGTGGGTCAGTGGGGTGTTGACCAGGTCGCAAATAAGATACACGTTGTTGTGTGGGTGAGTGATCAGGCTCAGGTAGCGGGTGGAATCATCCAGTGCGTACCAGTCGAAAATTCCTTCGAAGATGGTGAACCAAATGTGCGGCGTATCCAAGGAAAAAAGCGGTATTGTCGGTAGTCTGCTGGGTGGAGGCGGTAGTGGAGCTGCAGGCTCGTGTTGAATGAGGGCGGCTGCTGCGAGGTGACACGCCTGTGGTTGTTGGGGGTGGCAGGTGCTTTGTGTGGTGCCTACCCCACCGGTGTTGATGGAAACAGCAGCTGTTTTTGCACTGGTGGGACGTCGCGGTAGGCAGGCGCAGCTGTAGTACCGATGTGTACCAGAGCATATTTTAAGGGATTTTCAGTGGACGACATCGGAAGGATGTTCCGGGGGTTCCGAGAGCCCTCCCCCGGAAAAATTTCAAAATATTGATGGCTAAAACCATATTTTGAACCCCCCTTTTTTCATTAAAATCGAAGCTGCTTAATTTTTCCTTAATAGATTTTTATTCATATATGTTTTTAATCATAAATAAAAATGTTTGTAGAACAATATTAAATTTGCACTTTGAAGAAATCATTTATGTCTCCTAATTTTGTTAAACAATCTTTCAATTGTTTTTGTTGTCTTTTATTTGTTAAATAGAATACAGCACCTGTTAAAAGTTCACTTTAATTTGATATGGCCATTAAATGAAAATAGTATTAAACTAATATCAGTACTATGATAACTTAAAATACCTTCCTGTGTACTTTCTCTAAAAGTTAATAAATCATTATTTGTCTTAAAAGCTCTTAGTACGTTATGGTTCCTCAATTTGTATTTTTGCTCTAGAGAATTCTATACATCAACGGGAAAGAAACACAATTGCAATTTGAAGCTATCTAAGAAAAGTACTTAATTCTGAAAAAAATTAGTCATGAGATGCTGGTGCTAAAACGTCCTTAAAGAACGTCAAGTTCTAGTGTAACAGTTTTCTTTCAAAGAGTATTGAACAGTAATTTTATACCTTCACTTGTAATACTGTAGGTAAAAACAATTCTTTTGCTGTTTTTATAAAATGTTTTAATGCAAACAAGAAACAATTTTCAAGAAATATTTTAAAATAGGCCTACAACAAAATGTATGTAAATCTTATCGGATCAAACTGTGTGGTCATCAGTTCGTAGCTTACAAACTACTTAAACTAAGGTAAACTAACCTAAGGACGGCGAGCAACCGCGCGCTCTGCAGCGAGGCGCCTTAGACCGCTCAGCTACTCCACCGCGGTGAAAAAGGCTGTCCCAGCACCGTTGAGAGCGATGCGCATTCTAGAGTTGAGAGCTTCTCGTGACAGGCCACATTGTTTGTTTGATTTTGAAGTCGTATGTAGTAACACTGCTCTTTCAGGACCTGCACTGTGCAGTGTCAGAGAAATATACGACTGCACAAACTTTCTTAGGATCGAATGAGGTTGAGGGTACACCTTTCCAGTAGATGATGTCATACTAGACGGAGCAGGGAGTTTTTCTGCTGCAAATAACCCTACAACGTCATCAGTAAAATCTGATACTTAATCTCTACCAAACAGGCCTTCAACGTCTGCACGAACTGCGTTCACGAGCTCAAGAGGATTTTTAGAATTTAATAATCTATGAATCCAACTGCACATTTCTTTCCGGTCTTCGGGAAGCCGTTGAAAGATAAACTCTTTGCAGCTCATTACAACCTCTCTTCTCGCTGCAGGCCAGTGTCGCTTTGTTGAAACAAATCGGATTACTTGACGTCTTCTAGAAAGATCTTCAGTATCTGATTCGTCACTGTAAAGTTCTCTTGCACCTTCTCTTTCCAACTTTTCTTCATATCCACCAGGATAACAGTCTTCTTCCATCAAAGATAATGAATCAACAAATAATTTTTTTTAGATACTTCAATATCAGGAATTGTAACAAATGACCTCTGACAATCTTTTTGCAGTTTTTCCAGACGTTTCAGAAGATCTAGCATAAGACTGGTAACCGCTGTTGTTCTCCACCTGTCCACAAACTTAGAAACCCACGTGCTGAAGCTTTTTCAACTTTTGAGGAATCAGTCTTTCTATTACTCCAATGTTGTTGCATTAATGGAAGGTTGTTTCAAACTGCTTTGGCTAAATTGTTGAGGTGTTCTACGAACCTTACATCAGAGTGTGCTGGAAAGCAGTAGACAGTTTTCGTGGTTAACTCAGCCAGCTCTTAAAGTTCTTCAAAGCGTAAAGCCGATGCCCTATAAAACGTTCCCACGGCTTTCAAATTTGTCTTCCAGTGCTGAACTTCAATGATTGCTGATTCTAAGTCGGACATGGCTAGGTCAGATGGATGAGCCACACACCAAATACAAAGTAAGTCTCTTCCTAAGTACTCTTTTCATTCGAACCCATAGGCCACTGGATTTGTCTGTATTAGCACTCTCTCCATCTGTAGTCAATCCTGTCAACTTATCTTTTGCTGTATCACCAATGTCTAAATTTTCCAATAAAACTTTGACCGATTCCATGAGACCTTCTGCCCCTCGCAGACTCGATTTGCTTTCACCTAGAAACTCAGATTTTATCTCGTTATCTTCTGTAATGAACCGTGCAATAATGAACTTATTGTCAACTCCGTATTTGTCTACGGAGCCATCAACCTGAATGGAAAAACATTCAGAGTTTTTTTAACTGTGTGAACACACCTTCCATTATCACTTCCCCTACAACATCAAAGCATCTCGCGATATATCATAGGGTTTCTGTATTGCAATAAAGCTGGAGAAGGAGTGAGAGAGGAAAACTCGGATTCCAAACCATTGTCTTTGTATGACGAAATTTGGGTGTCACTGTGAATCTTTGTTAGTGATCATGACGGCCAAGAATGAGCAGGAAGAGTCATTGTACGTCTGTCATTATACACATCCAATGCTAGTTGAATCAGTAGTGTCATTTTCTCTGCAGTGTAAGACTTAAGGGTTTTAACCCAAGGGTGCTTATCAGATTGTGCCATCCATTTTTCTTTCATTTCATTAAGGTTGACAGCAGCTTTGTGAGCTTCGCTGCCAAAATGGTCAATAATTCTTTCCATTTCCTTTTTTCCGTCCCATCGGACGCCATCAGCAATGGGCAATGTACCATTTTTAGAAAATTTCAGTGCTTCTTCAATATGTTTAGAGCAAATGTCACATTTTACACCAGAACGCTTGTTTCCCAGTTTTACTTTTGCAAGAAAGTCGTAGGTTTTTAACAGCCAAGACGAATGTAACATGTTACCCTTATACCAACATATTTATCTTTTTTGGGATTTTCGATCTTGACTCTTAGGTAGAGTACTCGTATTATCATAATTGGAAGATTCAGTTTCTTGAAATTCAATTTGTGTATTTGAACTACTGCAACCTCGTTTATTATCGTCACTTGAGATATTGGTTGGACTTGCAGTTTCATCTTCTTTAATTTTCCGATCGTGTTTTGAGCGTTTTTCTTTTTTTTATCCAACAAAAAAAGAAATCCGTTATTGTTCTTAGACATGGCGTATGTTCGTATAGTTATCAACTGAAGCCATTGAAAAGTTAGTAGCGTGACATACACCTAAAACAAAAGAAGTTAATAGTATTTTGTGTAGTGTTGGTTTCAAAAATAAAAATTTATAGTTAAAATTAGGAGTGAAGATTTTTGTTACGAAAGCACTAACAAATCAATAGGGTCTACTGCCAGGCTCGTATTTCGAAACAAATGCATTACCGTAATTTTTTATAATTTATATTTACGATATATTTATATACGGTATACAGTAAAACTTGCTCAAAGCAGAACATGTATAATTCGGAAATCTCCGTACAAGCATTTCAGTCCCGACGCATTCACTACAAAAAAGCGGAACTTGCCTGACATAGATGTCAGTAAGCTTCCAGTCACATGGCGAAGCAATAATGAGGCATGAGATAGTGAGTGGTCTTATGGCAGAATGGCTAGGATCTTTCAATGCAGAAATGAACAAAAGAAATCGCCAAGTTATCCTATTTCTGGACAATGCAACGTGTCACTCGAAAGTGAAGTTGTCAAACGTTAAATTGCCTTGGTTCCCACCAGGTTCAACCAGCCCCACACAACCAATGGATCGAGGGGTAATTTGCACATTCAAGTCTCATTATACGCGATTACTCGTGCAATCACTTATTTTTAGTGTCAAAAAAGCCGAAAATGCGATTGCTCTTGCACGGTCAGTTTCTGTCTTGGATGCAGTAAGTTGGATTGGCTTGACAGTAAAGGAAATAAAGCCTGAAACTGTCACCAAGAGCTTCAAAAAAGCGTGTTTTGGTGGTCAAGAACAAAACGCTACTGTAACCATCAAAGCTGAAGAAAATGCAGCAGCAATAGCTGAATTAATTAAAATGCGAAAGATTTCGTGCACCGCAGATGACTATATTCGAAGTGATGATATACTGTCAGCTCGTCCCACTTTCAGTTCAGCAACAGATTTAATAGAAATCCGCAACTCAGAGGATGATCAGGAAGAAAGAAAAGATGAGGAGCAAAATTACGTGCCTAGAAAAATTAATACGCCTGAAGAAGCCATTGCATGCATAAACGACGTTATGCAGTATGCAGCACACACAAATTCTGCAAAGTTGTTAGAACTATAGTATAGTGCAAAAATTTGTGTGGAAAGAACAGTTGTGAACAGGAAATTAAAAACAAGTTTCCCTCCTTGATATGTCGCGAAAAAAGTGAAATGTAAAGCAAATAAATAGTAAGTCCAGAAACTGTCTCAATGGGGAACATGACCTGAGATGCGCCTTAAGGAAAACAAACCAAACATTAGAAAACTTGCGACTGGTAAACAGTACCCACCTTTTCATTGAATATAATTGTTTCATTGCTGCATCGAAAGTGTAAAAGCTATGTGTCTTATGCAGTGTATTATGATTAACAAAGATTGGTAGTGTTTTCATGTATTGCTTTCTTTGATCATAATATATATATATATATATATATATATATATATATATATATATATATTATTATTATTATTATTATTATTATTATTATTATTATTATTATTATTATTATTATTATTAATTTTTTTTTTTTTTTTTTTTTTTTTTTTTTTTTTTTTTTTTTTTTTTTTTTTTTTTTTTTTTTTTTTTTTTTTTTTTTTGTTGTAACTTTGAATATATGTAAAAATTATTTATTTCTGTATGACTCCTGAAAATATGTAATATTTATTAAGTAACACCATTTCTGTTGTATTCACCTACTGAGAATAGATATTTGTATCATCTACTTGTAATCATCTGTATGTGAAAATATTATGACGTTTGCAAAAGTCGCTGGATGGTGGCTCCATGCAAAAAAAATACAATAAATAAAAATAGCCAGTGGGCGACAAAATCTGAGCACTGAACGACACAAGTGTTGCCCAGTTAACATGTTATTTTATGCCCTGGTGTGTACTGTCTGCACGGGTGGATGTATGAAAGTCGCGGGATGTGGACGAATACGTGTAGAGGCCATGTGGGTTGTCAGGTATGTCAGCTGATTGGCCGGCACGGCGGGCACGACTCGTGGGGCCTGAATTGTTCAAAAAAGCACTGCAATCAACAGGTGAACTTCCTTAGTCATTAGTAATGCCTGTGGTATTCGCATTGTGAGTGCACAAAGTAGTACTGTCATTGCAGGGAAAATAGTCCGCCATTGTTCAAATGATTGTTCTGGTTATAACCCAGGAAAACTACTGAAGAGTATCTGAAACTGTTCATGCTCGATGGAAAGAATTGCAACACACTATTTGATGGCTGATTGGAACTTAAATTTCTTTCGGATTTGTTGGTGGATGGATATCCCAGTACACGTCGTGGAGCAGACAACGGTTATCCATTTGCATCTACAAAATTCATGTGTGCAAATTGCGATACCAGAATGTTTTGCAAATCTGCAGTAAAATTTGGCACATGAAATACACTGTTTGTTACACTGTTCATCGGAGAGGAACTTTGAAATCGTGAGGGTGTTAGAAAGCCAGAGTTGTTCGAACACTCATGTCCCACTTCACTCGCACGGGTTAGCACTGGTGGCTAGATGATCGTCTGCCCATTGGGGCCACAAGAGGTGTCTCCATTGTCTCAAAATGCGCACCAGTATCTGGTGTAAAAAGAGGTAATACACGACATGGGTGGTGCGATAACACTGATTACAACTCGGTACAGTCCAATTAAACTTGGGGTCACCAATGTGGAACTTTACTGGCTGATATGCTCCAGTAATAACTTTTATCTTTAGAACTGCATTTATTCAATCTTTTCACTTCACTACATAAAACAGAACTGAAGAGCATGGCCGGTTTAGCAAAGATACCTTAACCATTGCAAGGATATGTATAGAGTTTGCAAAGATGATGTCCCTCGGTACTGGTGTCAGTTTACGGGCGCCACAGTGGTAATGCCATTCAACTACAAGTAGTTATAAGGGATTTTTTACTCTACTGGCCTACTAAAACAGAGATAACATGTGTTGTGTTCACAATATGCAGACTGTTCATCTGAAAATCAATCAACTGGAATGATTTTATTTAACTTGTCTCTGTATAAATTTTTCAGCTCAAGCAATGGCAGTGATGATTGTAACATGCCTTTTATTATTTATATAGGAATAAATACTTAGGGGAAGGCTTTTATGGGCTGCAATGATGAATGCCTGGTTCATATTTGGTTTATGGAGCATTTATATGAGATATTTATGAAATGGAACATTATCAGAACAATGAAAAGTACATTAATCTATTTTGACAATCTACACTTCAGGAGAAACCTTTGAAGAAATTTTTGTATCAAATTGACTCATCTTATACAACATTAATCTCCCTTTGTGAGACACACTGAGTGGAAAAGATTGTATTTGTAGAAAAAATTGCAAAACTTCTTCCTGTAATACATGCTGCACTTGGGGCACTTAAAGGTTCTGGCAACAGGGACATCCCCTCTCAGTAATAACTACTAAGTACCCCCATGGAAATCACTTTATTGTATCGATGTATACCGTATATTACAAAAAGGTTTCCAAAAGCAGAAATTCGAAGCAGAAGGTCAATATAGGCTTGTGTAAGAGTTACAGTATGCATAAACAATGAAAACCACAAAATATTTTCAGTGAAAAGAAGTTCTCAATGTCTTAAGAGCAGGTAAAGTAGATGACTACAAGTAAAATGGTTTTTCCAAGAATGACTGGTTAACAGTAATGTAACGGAAGAAAACCGCTGAAATATGTTAATGTCAAAACATATTGTACCTTTTATTGAACATGTGATTTCAGAATGCGATGCCCATTTTAAACCTCATGAAAACAGAAAAAGAAACAAACATCACATAGATTCAGATGATTATGCCTGACAGTACCAGTAATGACTTCAGCACAGAACAAAGTACTGAAAAAGTAACAAGTTTTCCTGGGGAAAATTTAGCCACAGTAGTTGTGAATGAATGTGAAATATGGAATAATCACTGGAAACCTCAAGAGCAAAACCCTGCCACTTTTTTTTTTTTTTTTTTTTTTTTTTTTTTTTTTTTTTTTTTTTTTTTTACTAAAATGATGTATACACACTACTGTCCATTAAAATTTCTGTACCAAGAAGAAATGCAGATGATAAACAGGTATTCATTGGACAAATATATTATACTAGAACTGACATGTGATTACATTTTCATGCAATTTGGGTGCATAGATAATGAGAAATCATTACCCAGAACAGCCACCTCTAACCATAATAACAGCCTTAATACACCTGGCATTGAATCAAACAGAGCTTGGATGGCGTGTATAGGTACATGCATCTTCAACACAATACCACAGTTTATCAATATTAGTGACTGGTGTATTGTAACAAGCCAGTTTCTCGGCCACAATTGACCAGACGTTTTTAATTGGTGAGAGATCTGGAGAATGTGCTGACCAGGGCAGCAGTCGAACATTTTCCGTATTCAGAAAGGCACGTTCAGGACATGCAACATGCGGTCTCGCATTATCCTGCTGAAATGTAGGGTTTCACAAAAATCGAATGAAGGGTAGAGCCACTGGTCATAACACATCAGAAATGTAGTGGCCACTGTTCAAAGTGCCATCGATCCAAACAATAGGTGACCGAGACGTGTAATGAATGGCACCTTATACCATCACGCCGGGTGATATGCCAGTATGGCGATGACGAATACACGCTTCCAATGTGCATTCACCGTGAAGTCACCAAACATGGATCTGACCATCATGATACTGTAAAGAGAACCTGTATTCATCCGAAAAAATGACGTTGTGCCTTTTGTGGACGCAGGTTTGTCATTGCATACAGCATTACAGGTGCTCCTGTGTGTGATGCAGCATCAAGGGTAGCAGCAGCCATGGTCTCCGAGCTGATAGTCCATTCTGCTGCAAACGTCACCAAACTGATTACAGCCATGCAGATAAGATGCCTGTCATCTTGACTGCTAGTTATACGAGGCTGTTGGTATCCAGCATGGCATTCCGTATTGCCCTCCTGAACTGACAGATTTCATATTCTGCTAACAGTCATTGGATTGCAACCAATGGGAGCAGCAATGTCATGATATGATAAACCATAATCATGATAGGCTACAATCTGACCTTTATCAAAGTCGGAAACGTGATGGTACGCATTTCTCCTCCTTACATGAGCCATCACAACAACGTTTCACCAGGCAAAGCCGGTCAACTGCTGTTTGTGTATGAGAAATTGGTTGGAAACTTTCCTCATGTTGTAGGAGTCGCCACTTCCATGAACCTTGTGTGAATGCTTTGAAAAGCTGATCATTTGCATATCGCACCATCTTCTTTCTGTCAGTTAAATTTGTCATCTGTAGCATGTCAACTTCGTGGTGTAGCAATTTTAATGGCCAGCAGAGTATATTGTAGTGTTTTTTTATTGTGTCCATGCTTGTTATATGGCCTATTTGCCAATCACTACATTGACTCTTTGTTTAGTAATATCTGCAGCTGAAATTCCATTCATCTTGTTGTAATTCTTCCCTATGAAATATTTACTGCACCATGAGGTCCAACTACTCTTGTCCCTCTTGCAGTCAGACAATTTATCACACAAAGTTCTGGTTTTCATAAGTACGAAGACTGTTTCCAATGTGAGAAGGGGAAAAAAATAAAAGAAACAAGCATTTACTGCTCAATGAATTTCAATTAGATTTAAACTTTAATACACACAACCTGTTTATTGCTCTCCTCTTACAACAACCAACTTACAACTATTCTCCTCTATTACAACAATGACAATATAAACAAAACATAATAGTCTTTCTTACTTATAACTGTAAATAGAGACTGTGACACTCCAAAACACTAGATATATTCTGAAGCATTGTCTCCCAGGGTGGTAGCAGCAAGTGAATTTCCTGACAGATTACCTGTAGAGTAATGGAAAAAAATCAAATGTGCATCAATCATTGATATGCAGACTTACAATTAAGAACTGCAGGGTCTGTTCTTTCATAAATAACAGATGTCGCTACGTGATGCTGCAGATGTTGATTAACAAGAATTTTAATTATGATTTTTTTTGGTCTCTGGTGCTGGTAGGTGTTGTATGATTACAACATTGACATCTGAAAATTGGTGTCCGGGTCAGGATTCAAACCCAAGACCTCACACTTGGTAGGTAATTAAAATCTATATTAAGAACAGCTGCAACAGCACATAGTGATCTCTGATCTTTCCACTCTAAAGAGGTCAAGACTTTATATTAAAAATGAAATGCAAGATGACACTTTATAGTCATGCTGTAATCAGTGTTCATTGTGATACAACTAGGTTCAGAAGAAATTATCAATAAGTTAGCTGTAAAATGTAGATGGCTAAACATAAAACTGTAAGACAAAAATTATGTTAAAAAATATAATATGAAAGAAAATGCTGTTTAATAGCTGTCACCAGCACTATAAGTTTTATGACCTAGAGCCTCATTATAAAAACATTAAAAACATGGAAGTCTCCATGGCACACTTAAAAACTCATTATTTCAAAATTGTACTTCTACTGCTCTGGCTGCCTTCACCACTAGGTCATCACAAAATTATGACTTTTAAATTAAATGAACATACGACACACACATACAGCTGAGTGCCAAAGTGTTGCAAACTTAAATACAAACAGGGACTCACTTAACAACAAATAATTACCCACAGTTTGAGCTTTGTTACTTTTGTTTTGAATACCTAAATATGTACATCCCATATGTTTCATTTGAAGGTATTTAAATTAGTGTTTTAATGTAGGTTTCCTTGCATGTTATATGGATTCCCAGGAGTTTGCAGTTTTTATTTATTTATTTTATTTCCATTTGAGGGGTTAACAGCAATACCTTGATTTAGTGCCAACAAAGTTACAGGAAAAATACAATACAATTTACTGTTTTAAAGGGCAGTGTTGAGGACTCCTGATGTCAAAGCTACAGGTATTGTACATCCATGGTTCAAACCATTATCAGTACATCTATTGCCCAATGGGTGGCATCTTCCATCTTCAGATAAAAATTTACCTCATCTTTCCAGGTGTGCTGCTATATTCTTTAGTGTTGTGTTATTCCTTTCCTGTTGTCTTCTAAATGAACCTCACTCTCGGATCTCCAATGAAAACTTTAAAATATTAATGTAAGTAATTAGGACCCTTATTAAAGATACTATCTGATTCTCCCATGAATCAGCATTGATAACTAATTAATTAACCATTTCTTTGTTTATCTTCAGTACCCTACCTAAATTCCTCTGCCAAAAACATTCTTATTTAAGCAAGGGTAACACGTTGATTTCAGTACACTGTTGAAACTGATTAATTTAAAAAGCCCATAGTTCAAGATTTGTAAATTTTAGAAAAAAACACGAACAATTAATAACCTAATTAGCTATGCAGTGAACATCTATAGAGTTATTTTCTGCTGACACTTAAAACATGACTTAATGTGTCATATAATCATATGGTTGACTAATATGTACAATTTTTGCTAGACTAGATGAAAAGTTAATATCTTGTGGCGTTTAAAAAAATGAAAATGTTTGATCATTATATGTAAATAAAATATTGAAAATTCAGATTTTTTATGTTTGTACTTGTATATTATAATACAGGCCTATTCATTTTGCATCTACTCAAAAATTCATGTGTCATCCAGTAAACATATTATATACTAAGAAACATAGAAAAAAGTTTTTAAGAAACTAACTGCAAGTGATTCTGTAACTTATGAAGTGCATCCAGAAAGTAAACTTCCCTTTGTTTAATTTTAATGATAACAACACCATTACAAGAAAAATTTTGTTGGCTCCAACACCTTGGTCTGATTTTAACCCTTCAGTGAACCAGACAATGACCCCCATATGGTGTTGAACTGTTTCTTCCCACTGCTCCCAACTTCCAATTGTTACAATGAAAGGCTAGTTGAAGCAGCTGGGAGTTATAATATTGTTGGCCAGCATTTCCCCAGCCGTTCCTATATTTACCTCACTCACTATTTTAGTGTGTGATTCTGGATATCTTGATGATATCCAGTTTTTACCAGATTTGAGCCTGTATGCACCAGCTGCTGCCTCAGTCTTGACCCAAAGATGTAATGGGAGCATATCCAGCATGGTTTCCACCCCAGCAGTTGGTGTCCTGGTAGTTCTGCATGTTATGACTAAGCAGGCCAATCTCGCACCTTACCAAGCTCCTCAACAGCAACCTGTTGTTCTGCTTTCTTCCAAGACATGATCATCCCATAAGTGATCCTCTGTCTAACCACTGTGACGTATATCCAGTGCATACCTTTGGGGCTCAGGACCCAGTTTTTGCCACAAGTTCTCTTATTACTCTCCAGAGTATCATCTGCCTTGGAGAAAATACTAATTTGAGGAGTCCATGTCATTTTCTCATCTAAGGTTATCCCTATCTCCTTCACAGATAGTTTCCTCAAAAATCTTTAGATTCCAATTTCCATGTTGGATATGGTTCTTTGTAAATGGCACAACAGTCTTCTTAGGACTAACCCCCAGGTCCTGTTTCCTGTACCTGCACAATGTCCACTGCACCTTCAGCCATATTCCTGACTGTGTCAGAAAATTTGTCAAGTATTAATATGACAAGGTCATTTGTGTTTCCTTGGCAAAAGTACTGTCTAGAACAGGGGTCTCCAAAATATGGCCAGCGCGCTGGATCTGGCCCGCGGAGAGCATTCATCCTGCCCACGCAGCAGTTTCAAGTAACGCGCGACTCTCGCCTCTTTAACTCTGTGAGAGACCTTTATTAGGAGCACTGCAGTGCTTGCCGCACATCCAAGTAACCTTCAGCTGTTAATAAATAGGAAAGGCCCCACCAGGTGCACCGTGCCTCCAGGTGACTGGGATTTCCTGTTCCTGTTTTGATTTGCTTGTTTCGTCTTGTTTTGTTCATTCATTGTAGCGTGTGCCGTGTTATTTCAAGTTTGGAAAATCTATACAATTTTGACGCTGCATACGTGTGCACTGTGCAGAATGTCTGTTGAGGCAAAAAAGTCAACACAGAGTGTGGAGTATTCAGTAAAACATGAGGTGTGGGATACTTCGTCATTGAGCAAAGCAACAAAGCCATGTGTTTAATCTACAATGAACTTACAGCTGTGCTCAACATCTATAATATTCATTGTCATTATGAAACAAAACATGATAGTTTGATGGAAGGAAGCAATCGTAGGGTTTAACATCCTGTCGCACAGTTTGATTCATTCAAAGACAATGTGTGAGAGAACAAATTTGAAGTGTTAAATCATGCACTGTGCTTGCAACAAAACATTTCTTGGAAACGTGTTCATGAAAGTGAGGCCACTACAAAAGGAAGCTTCAGAATAACCCACGAAATTGGCAAATGTAGCAAGGCATTCAAAAGGAAGCTTCAGAATAACCCACGAAATTGCCAAACGTAGCAAGGCATTCACCAATGGTGACTACTTAAATAACTGCATGCTGATTACAGTTGAACAAATGTTGCCTGTCAAAAGGGAACAATCTAAAGCTGTTTCTCTTTCGGAAAATACTGTGGCATTTCGAGTTGAACACATTGCTTCTGATTTAACAAAACAGTTGCAAGAAAGGGTATCTAAGTTTGCTTGGTGTTCTATAGCCTTGAACGAATCTACTGATATTAGTGTACTACTCAAGTTCCATTGATCTTGTGTTACTTCAAGCTTTGAAGTAACCAAAGAACTAGCAGAGCTGATTTCCCTACATGGTACAACAACAGCTGATGACATATTTAAATGGGTACAGTCAACTTTAGCCACAAAGTACAACCATCTTCTTTCTCAGCTGAAATACGTCACAACTGATGGAGCAGGAAATATGAGGCAAATTTGCTGGTTTTGTTGGCAGAATAAATGCAGACTGTGTGATACATTTTTTCTTGAGGACAGAGAAATTAACCTCTTAGAAACTCTATTGGATGAAGGATGGCTATGGAAATAAGCATTCTTGGCTGATGTCGCTTACCATTTACACGAACTGAAGAAAAAACTTCAAGGGGAGGATAATATTGTGTTTTCTCATGCATATTAATTATTTATTTCAATACAAAGATCATTCTCATCATTGTATGATTAAGTTTTCAAAGCGCATTCCACTGCCATTGCTAACATCAGCATACTACACCACCGCTGCCAGAGGGAAAATTGTTGCCTTATGTTTTTGTAAAACCAAAAACATTCATTATTTTCTTCTTTTGAGAAATGTGGAATAAGCAAAAAATTGTTCAGTAGGGCGCATTTGTAGCTACTGTGTTAATTTAAATAACTCCCAGTTAATAATTTTGTAGATTTGGTGACGGCGGATTCTGCTTGATGGAAAATCATTAGAGGTGTGATGATTGATGGAAAATGAAGGCAGCTAATTAGGAGTGACGTTCAGTCTGTTAAGAACCTCATTACACTTTGAAAACAATTAAGCATTATGGATGTACTTATTTTTATTAGTAAAACTGCAAAATAGTGACATACGCGTCGAAAATACATTAATGATTTTCAAAATTTACTGAGGAAAAGTATTTCTGCTCATTTTACATGTAGAATTTGTGTTTTAGGTACCTGCTTAAGAACATATCCAAAAGTCATTACATTCGTTGAAAATCTTTAAAAATAAATAAAAATAAAAAAAAAGTAGGTATAGAAACAGCCACTATGAGAGGTGACTAGTTTTTTCATCTTCGAGTTGAAACAAATGTTTTAAATTACCAATAAACATTACTGCTGAATGAAATATGCTCATTTTGTATTAATTAGAAAAACTGTTACATCCATGTAGTGAGGTTTTTTTTTTATGTAATGTTTCCATTACGATGTGGTAGCAATTTGTATTCTAAACAGAATTCCACTCACTTGTCAAAAGCAGATAATTCAGTTATTAATTCCTGCCATGGGAGAGAAAGAAGACATTTTTGTTCAAAAATGTTCAAATGTTTGTTAATCTTAAGGGACTTAACTGCAGGGTCATCAGTCCCTAAACTTGTAAACTAACTTATACTAAAGACAACACAAAAATCCATGCCATATGGAGGATTCGAACCTTCGATGGGGAACGGCCTCGTGCATCGGAGCATATCATCTCAATGCCTCAGCCACTCCGCCGCAGCTTTATTGTTTGTCTGAATGTCACTCCTCATTGGTTGACTTCACTTCCCATCATTCATCGGGCAAGTGTGAACACGGACAACCAATAGGAATGAAATAATTGAAGTTTATAGAACGGAAGTTGAAGCGACTGTTGGCTTTATGTTTACGAGTGTCGGCCATACTTCTGTGGTGTTACAGTAAACCGTGTGATTAAATTAATGGAGCTGAATGAAATGAGAAACCCATTTTTGTTTCATTACAAAGTGTCATTACTTTTTACACTACAAACTGATCCATATACATTCATCTTCTGAGCACCCTGTTTTAATTTAAAAATACGAAGAATTTGAAAGATTGATCGTTTTCAATGGAAATTACAGTGTGGTGAAAATTAAGCATCGTCATGAATTTCAGCGTAACATGACAGTTTAACTTGATGCTCATAAACAAACACTGACTAATGCAACTATGTTTCTGCGTGTTGCACAGCTACTGCTGCCGACATTGTCACGTAAGTCCGGAACTCTGCTTCCGGTGATCTAAACTTTTACCACACACACACACACACACACACACACACACACACACATATATATATATATATATATATATATATATATATATATATATATTCAAGTGACGGTGGCTTCTGCTTGAAATGTAGATGTTGAAGGTAAGACTACAAATCACCGGTACTGGCGCACACTGAGCACCCGAAAAACAAAGATACATAACATGTGTACGACGTTAAAATGCAGTTTAGGTGATGATGGCTTATATATATATATATATATATATATATATATATATATATATATATATATATATATATATATATATATATATATATATATTGATAAGCAGAAGCCATCATCACCTAAACTGCATTTTAACGTCGTACACATGTTATGTATCTTTGTTTTTCGGGTGCTCAGTGTGCGCCAGTACCGGTGATTTGTAGTCTTACCTTCAACATCTACATTTCAAGCAGAAGCCACCGTCACTTGAACTGCATTATAATCTAATAATTTATCTTTGATTGCTGTGTAAAGAGTAATATGATGATGATCATACAGTATATGGGTTAAATTGGGTTTTTCACCATATTAAGGCATCACAGGTCAGTTATTGGTATCACATTCTTCAGTAATCACTAAATATCCAGCCCGCACTGCGATTCAAAACTTGAAATGTGGCCGTCGTGGCCTAGTAAATGGAGATCCCCGGTCTAGAGTTTAGTTCTCCAATGAGGTTGCTCACTGCTAGATTCCACAAGAAAGGGGACAGAACTCGTACTTGCGGGCAATCTCAAGTGGTGTTGATTATAATTTTTTCATTCATCATGTTAGCCTATAATTTCATTCCACTGAGTATGGCCTTAGTCCACCTACATATTGTGGTCCCTAGGTCATACACCTCTGCTGCCCTGAGTGTGGAATTGAAGATCGTGTTGCTAAAAGCCCCCTCAATATCTAAGAAGATGCAGAGGGATATTTCCTGAAAGTGTAGTTCTTTCTCCACCTTCCTAATGAGTCGGTGGAGAGCTGTCTTACATGATTTACCTGGCTTATATACATGCTGGTTTGATGTAGTGGAACTATAGTTAACCTGTCGTCCTTCCTCTGCATTCTTCATGCATTAGTTTGTACTCTAATGAAGATTTTGTGAAGTCTGGCTTGAGCAGCCATGCTCTCTACTTCCTTGCAGAATTACTTCAAGGATGCCTCCTTCGTTCATCTGATTGCATGGCTGTAATTGCCTCATGATATTTTTCCCATTGTCCTTTGCATCTTGCAAGTTTAAACCGTCTCTGTATCTTTCTTCTTTGCATTTCCAAATTGTTATACCACCAAGGCACACACCTATTTGGGCACTTCTTGATGACTGAGCCTCTGCTACCTCCTCAAACTCTGCTGGATTCTTTATCAAGGTTTTAATTTCTGGTAGGCTTAAATCAAGTTCTGACAGAAACCTGCCATTGGCATATTTAACAATGTATACCACCAAATTCAGAATTTAAAGCACTATTTATTCACATAGTTTACAATTAGTTTGAATAAGAATTAGAGCTTCAAACAATGAAGTTTATAAATTATTGTAAACATGTATACTAGGAACACCTCTGACCTATGTACGTAGGGCCATGTGGTAGTGCATAATTTTCACATTGAATATCCATAACTATAAGTATCTTTAAGTTCACATCATATCATTACGCAAAAAGTAAGTTGTTGGTATTTTATGTTCTTTTCTTCATTACACTGCTCCCATCATTCTTTAAGATTATGTTGTTAGGTTTATAGGTGTGAGCAAGTTTAAATCTCAAAAATTAAGATATTCTTACATGTATAAATACAGACATATATCAGGCTAGACTTTAAAACTCTTAACACCGTATAGACCATGAAGCAAAGAGGGTAAGGAAAACCTGACTTAGTAACAATGCAGCGCTGTAGTCTTAAATTTATTTTATTATATTTATTTATTTACTTGAGGGGGGAGGAGGTATGAATGAGACAGTAAGCATTACACCATCATTTGGGAGGAGTTGGACCCCAACAGCTTAAGATAATTTTCAAAACTTGTAGTGCCATTTTTTTCTCACAAAGTTTTGGCCAAAACTAAAGGTTATCTAAAAAGTATCTTTGTTACATTTTATGATATTAGAATAACTAGTAATTAAAGCGGTGAACACTATTTGAAGTATCACATGAAGGTACTTTTTTGTGTATCACTCTGACTCTGTTTGTAACATTACAGATTTTATACGTACTTGTTGCACATGCGACAGTGCGGCACCACCATCAACTAACTTCGATCAAGCGCGTAATTTGAAGCATAATACATTGTAACAGTTCCACTGAATGAATGCTTGTTCACAATACAATTACAATTATAAATAATATAGAGGTTGTAAAAAAAAGGAAGGAAAAAGTTCACTACATGAGTCAGAAATAGCTGAATCTTTTAAATTTTATTCATGTGCATTAATTGTTGCAGTCCCTGGAACTGGCCTCTCAATAGGGTCTTTGTAAGTATGTTTGCAACCTGGTTATTAGAAGAGACATTAATAGTGGCTTGTTAATTTCAAATAACTCATACTGCCAGGGAACTGCCAAATAAGACGTTTGTTAAATTTCAAATAACTAATCCTGGCTGGAAACTGCCAGATAAAAGAGCTGCAGTTATTTAAAACTAACAAGTCCTAGCAAAAGGGATCCAAAATAAGAGATTTGTGCAACGGAATACACGAGGTTTCCTCCGGGAAGCAGAGGAAAACCATAATAATAAAATGGATCTGAGGTTAAATTACAAACAAGGGAAAATTTAACTAAGCTGGTTTATTGCCAGTTCACATGGAAATGGGGGCAACACCGATTTTAAATACACAATAAAAGTGCATCCCACTGTAATTTACAAGGTACTAATTTTGTTCACACACCAAGAGGGGTCAGATAAGCAAAACTGAGGATGTAAAACATATAAGAAACAGGAGGATTGCATGGGACACAATCATTCACAAGTGCGTAGCTGCGACACTTACTCTCACAGAAGACTGGGGCATGAAATGCAGCACAATGCAAAACCAGTTAGATAAGCCGAATCTGCCAAGTTATTCAGAACCACGTGCACTCTGTTCCACTTCCAATACCCGGAAGGGGCCACTAAATTTAACACAAACATTACACACGAGTGAACTGATAACATAAGCAAGCATTATATCTGTTGAGGCGGCATAGCGAAAGGAAAGGCAAGAAATACAACCTACCGAAAGTTAAACACCACGTGGGCACAAGACGTAGAAAATCTGGTAAATTCAATAAATTGTAAAAGAAATATACTAAGTATCATGTTTAACTATTCAATGGACACGGACAGTCTAAGAGAATAACATGAAACGGGCATTATAGAGCATTTAACTATGTTACAAATCACACAGATAGACTTTACAGTTTCACGACAAAGTTTAGGGATCACGATATCAGAGTCGGGAAGACAGAAGAACGTGGAAAGATATTACGGAAATAGTAAGAGATAGCATTATTTCAACGCCTGAAGGGCTGGAAAATGTTGAACAAAGAATGGGTCTTTGTTCCACATGCTGTAATGGACACCAAACTAAAACTCACTAGTCATCATTTAACATTTTAACAGAAATCAAACAAAGTCACACCAGAAAACATAAACAAGAGGAATACGCCACATTCCCGAGAAAACACAATTCACACATCCCTAAAGCACACGTAACTTATTACTGCTGCAAAGCGTAGTATGGACCTAGCTGTGGCTCACCATTTGGACCATGCAAACATCTTACCTAAGCCGAAACCGGAGAGAGAGTGACGACGCCACTCCGATACGTATGAATCCTCGCGCCAAAGCTCCCAAAGAGCATGTCGGTGACATACCGTACTTGCGCAAAGAGTCCAGCTGCCTGCGCGAGGTCAATCAGTGCACGCACGACTAATAGCAGCATCCCTAATGGGAAGTGGCTGAAAGACGCAAGCGCGGAGCGCACACTAACGCTCCCAGTGTTAGCTAGTGGAAACAAGGCATAAGCGAACGATGCACAGCAGAGCTCCCTGTGGCGAAACAAGGCAAGTGCAGAACATAGTAGAAGCGTATCACTCACACTCAGGGTAAATACAGGGTGGGGAGCATAACTACATGTCAATGCAAGTTAAAGTATTAACTTATAATCAATAAATCAATAAGTTTTTAAATTGAAAATAGAATCTAACAAGTGCAAAGCCTCCATAACTTCAAATGGAGGTGAGCAGACATTGAAATAAATGAAAAGAGGCAGAGAGCCATCTTTCATCACCCCCTCGTTCATTAGAAATTTAGAGTGTGGCATTTCGCATAATATGTTGCAATCTGAATGATAAATTTCTGTAAAAAATTAATCCCCAAGCTAATTCACTTGGAGGGGGAGTTGCATGAGAGCATATTACAAAGCCTGAGTGGCACATAAAATAGTCAAACAATTAAAATAATCTTAGAACTAAGCCTAATAACTCAGTGGGGATGCAGACGTGGCTGGTGAGACCACTCAGTGGAGGAAACAATTCATAAACAACCATAAACACACAAAAACAATAAGATTCATAATACAATTAAAACAAATTAAAAACACACAAATCAATGCTGATCATGAGAAAACAAAAAAACTGCAGAGTTTAAGGAATGCAAGGAAATTTGTCATTGTGTCTGTCGCAAATATTATTATTGAAGCACTTTGACGTGTATTTACACATACTGAATTGCGATAATGATCGCTTTGCTGACACCCAACCTAAGGTTATCGTCAGGGAGGGAACTTTGTATAGAAGGACTGGGAGGAGCTATCCGCGCACAGTTTTTTAGTTTGTACTATTTGATAGCTGTCTTTTTCCATGGCTGCACTTTTCCCTGAGTCATGGTACTCAGTGTGGAGGGATCACACTGAACTATAGTCTGCCTTTGGCATCAACTAGAGTAATAGTCAGTCAAGTGGTATACAGAACCACTTGCAGTCTCGTTGATATGCAGGGCGGAAGCAGAGGTACTAATCACTGATGTCTAGCAGAGGATTGGTCAGTCTGTTGACCCATTCGGTGCAGCATTGTTGTACTATTTTATTGGGGTTGGCCCAGGCGCCTGCGCAACCATTTTGAAGCCGTTGATGACCCCCTCCCCCCCCCCCCCCCCCCCGGCACAGTGCAGCTCCGTGATGTTGGGCCAGGCCCAAGGTTAGCAGCTTGTCCACCTCTCAGCTGGCCACAGTGACTGCCTCTTGCCCGGGTGGTGATCTGGGACAGCAGACCCCCATGGCGGGGCACGTGCGGAGCGGTGGCTGATGTTACGTCACTGGTTCCCCGAACCGAATGCTCACTCACCGGCAGCTGGGCCCGCCTTGTGTGGAGTGGAGTGGCGCTATCGCTGCATCTCGCTGTAGACTGTGGTAGGCCGTAGTCCCTGCATTCCTTTCACAGAATGATTAGTTACTTAAGCTAACTTAAATCTAATCACACCGTTGCACACGACTGTCCGAGAACTTCAGTTCGTGGTAATCACTGTTCTCAAATGGTTTTTCACAGCATTTTGTACTTGCCAAACATGGGGCAAGAATTACACAAGAATTAAGCAACAAATTATACACACAAATCAAATATACACAAAACATAAACAAATATACTGAGCATACCTGGTAGCTTTACAATAAAGGTAGCCATATTTTTTAAAGAACATGAAATAAGTCACAAGCTAATAACTTATTACTAGACGCTTATTCATACAATTGATAGAATGGTTCAGCATGGTACACAGTCAAAAACATGAATTGTAGCATTGGCAGCAAGCAGCACATAAATTTTCAACTTACAGAACAGTTTGGTGACACGCATGAGCAAAGCATAAGGCACAGTGTTTGCAGCAAGCGGCGCGGCACAGCACAGCGCAAGGCGTTATAGCATGTACTACGCTAACTACTAAAGGACCCATCTACACTATGGCGTTGCACAGCATGGTACCTTTAACACACAAGCCCCTTCTAACACGGTCCCTCTGACCTGTTATTATTTGCCTATAGTTTTCGCTTGAAATGTTCTCCCTTAATTCAACGCGAGGTTGTTCACATAAAAGTACTAAAATCATGTATTCTTCTATGGTAACTAAAGTAAAAATGAGTATACTGAACATACTTCCTGAAATAAGAGAATTATTTAAACAAAATATTTATAGTCTGCAAGGAAAACAAAACATCATTAAACACTATAGTAGTTAAACCAAACATGAGCATACTGAACATGGTTGCTGAAATAATAGAATTATATACTCACAAAAATATTCATATCCTGCAAGAACACAAAACGTCAGTCAATACAATATTAACAATAAATACTCTGAATATGCTTGCTGAAATCATTCAATACCATATTAATTAAACTAAACATAAACATACTTTGATCATTAAGCACTATCTGTAAAGAGAGGGGTTGTGTATTAGTTATTTTACTCATCATGGGGAATGTATTGTCAGTGGTTCACTATTAAGTAACCAGCTTATTCTAGTGGAGTGGGCTGTGACACATTCTATCCCGGTGGTCCTCTTGGCATCCTTTTATATTCCTTTGGATCCCTTAATTTATTTTGGTACTGTTAACTTCTTCTCATCAATACTCAGACCCAGTCTGCTCTGCTAACTTGAAGACAACTGTTAGTTATGTTGTGATTACACAAAACATATATCCTTCCCTAAGTGGAGAGTTGTGTAGAACACTTTTTCATGGTTGGCGCACACCCATAAACACCTACATTCTCAACGAACAATCAACACCAAATATAAACAATATATTAGTACCCCAGTACACAACAACCACATCGTATCTTGATGCATGAAACTATTTCTATGAATCATGGCGTTGGTCCCTAGTATAGAGACTTATGTAGCCTTACCGGAAAATTGTCATTGCGAGAAGCTCAAGGCCCGTGATTTGCAGTACACGTCAAAGCAACACAGAGTAGCCTTCCACCCTCAGGACAATAAGGTGGCGCATACATTATGGAATGTAATGCACTATTTATCAACAACAAGGTACAAGACTACTAAACAGCATAACTTAAATTATATAGTACTTAATTTTCACACATCCGCAATTTAGTATAGCGGACTACTTCATGTGATCGTTTTGTTCACCAGTAATTTTAGGCATACCAAGATACCACTTCTGGTTTGCTTGGCCACATACACCTTTGGGAACACACACAACAGCTGACTGGCTGTCACTCCTCTACTGATATTCACAATTTTTGTAACAAGTGGATGGATTTGAGACACACAACACTGAAGTTACTCTTACAAAATACCCTGACACACAAGAAAATACACAAAGATTACCCCCAAAATACACAAAAATACAGTCAGAGTACACAAAATACACTCAAAGTACAGAAAAGACACTTGTGAGAAAATTACACAAATTTATCACAATTAATACAAAAACTAAACAAAGACATAATCCACCCACTATTGGCGGTAGAAATGGAGACTCGAGACATGCTGCAACCCACGAGACTTCTTTGCGCGTACTGTCTCTAGTTCTACAGCATTGTGGTGAGCAATTCTCCTGACACAGTACGGACCAACAAAGAGGGGAAAGAACTTCCTTGTGAGTCCTTGACGTTTCCTCGACAGTCATCTACAATGTCGACCTTGTGATTGATTTCATCCAACACCTGGTTCTCCTTCTCTATTCCGCAAGAGAGAACAACTTGCTTTTCCCCATAGGGTTCTAACGATCCGGGGGCGGTAGTTGGGCAATAGTCACTCAGAAACTGGCAATACCAAGTTTACCCTCGCAGTACACTTATCGAACTTCAATCCAATAGTGTTTGTACCCTTGTGTAAATGTACAGAGGCAGAGAGCCATCTTTCTACATTTACATCGATGTCACGACTTTGGTATTTTTCTCTTATGGAATGGTAATGAATGTCTATGTGAAACTCTGGATTTCGGACCAACTGTATAGCAATTTGATTGTCTATATTCAACAAGATTGGGTCTTCCACTGGTTCACTGATGTCTTTCAGAAGATGTTTCAACCAAATAGACTCCTTGGTAGCACTTGATGCTGCTAGGTATTCAGCTTCCGTAGTGCAACAACTTGCTGTCTTTGGCCGGACCAAGTGACGGGGCCACCATTCCACATAAATTGTATAACATGACACAGAACATCTTCTTCCTTCGTTGTTGGCATAGTCAGAGTCAGAAAATCCAACGAAGTTCATGTGATCAGATTGTTTAGCATACCTAATCCCATAGTCCACTGTTTCTTTCAAGTACTAGAAAATATGTTTAACAGCATTCCAGTGAATTGTTTTTGGATCATTAACAAACCTACTGACCTGTGAAACTGCAAAAATTATATCTGGTCGGCTTGTTATTGCTGCCAAGATCAGACTGTCATATTAAATCTTTTAAGTAGTTTATCTATATAACCTGTCTGATGAATGAAAACAGATCCATCTTCAGCATCTAGTTCGATTTGTAGTCCCACATAGTCTTTTGGAATACAGAATGTCACTTCAAATTCTTTCTCAAGTTCAGCTACAATTGAGGAACAGACTTCTTCACTTTCAGCAATAAACCATCATCAACATATATAACAGGGAAAACCAACTTGCCATTGGATAGACCTCTGTAGACACATCTGTCTGCTGTCAATTGTGTAAGCCCATGGTTCTTCAGGATAGTGGTAAACCTCATGTTCCAACAGCGAGGTGACTGCTTCAAACCATACAGCGATTTCTTCAATTTACAGATCAAGTTATTCTTGACATCGAGACCATCAGGAGGCACCATGTAAATCTCTTCTTCAGGATCTTCATATAACAAAAGCAGTTTTTACGTCAAATTGTACTATTTGATAGCCACGTTGAGCTGACATTGTTAACAGAACTCTGATTGTATCAAATCTGGTTGTGGGTGCAAAAGTTTCAAAATAATAAATGCCTTCCTTTTGAGCAAAACCTTTTGTGCATAACCTTGCCTTGTATCTTGTTACTCTTCCGGCTTTGTTATGTTGTATCTTGAAGACTCACTTTGAGCTGATGGCTTGTTTTCCAGCTGGAAGTTCTTGTAACTCCAAAGTGTCATTCTTCTCTAATGAAGATAACTCTTCATTTATGGCTTCAGACCACTTCTCTGCTTCTGGACTCATTATGGCTTCCTGGTAAGTTTCTGGAATGGTCACTATAGCAAGATTTGCTTGGTACCATTTTGGCTGTTTAATTCCACTTCTGGAACAAAGATTGTACTTTTCTCTTGCTGGTTGGCCACAGTTTTGAGTCTCTTTTTGATTTTGGTTCTTCTCAGCATGGTCTTATTCAGTGGTTTCATCATCATGATGCTCTTCATGCTCAGACTGTGCAATTTAAGGACAACTATTTTCTTCTTCTGATAGGTTCATATCTTCAAACCTCAACACTAGTATTTTCTCTGTTGACTGGTGTTTTGCTTGATTCATCAAACAGCACATTTCTTGATACTTTCACTTTATGTGTTTGGGGATCATACAGACGATAATTATTTGAAGTGCCTTCATACCCAACCAGGACCATCTTGATACTTTTTGGTTGTCATTTTGATCGCAGCTGATCTGGAACATGCATGTAACCGTACAACCAAATGTTCGGATATGAGGCACATCTGGTTTCTTTCCTGTCCACAATTCATAAGGTATGGAGTTTGACGGTTGCTCTGATGTGGTTCTATTCTGAATGTACACTGCAGTATTTATTGCTTCGGTCCAAAGAGTCAATGGTACATGTTTAGCATAAATCATTGACTTTGCACTTTCAAAAATTGTTCGCATATCCGTCTTGGCTCTTCCATTTTGCTCTGGTGTGTATGGAGCTGTAGTTTCAAGTTCAATCCCAGAATCTGCCAAGTATTTCTTTACTTCACTGTTTATATACATTCTTCCATTGTCAACATGTAGAGCTTTAACCTGGCATTCATACTTCTTCTCAACAGTTTTTACATAGGTCTTTAAACACTCTACAACATCTGATTTGATGAAACAACTCTATAACTGAAAAACTCATCTTTAAAAAGAACAAAGTAGTTCGCTCCACCTATTGAGGACACTGACATTGGGCCACATACATCAGTGAGGATTCATTATCCTCTTTTTGCTTTTACATTGTGTTTTCCAGGAAAAGATAGTCGATGTTGTTTTCCAAACACACATGGCTCACATAAAAACTGTTCAGTTTTTACCATTTCCAGTCCATCCAGCAGACCCTTCTTTTCTCTTTCACACAGTCTTGACTGATTCACATGACCAAGCAAATCATGCCATACTTTCAAATCATTAATTGTGGTTACATTAGCTTTATCTGTAAAAACTGAGTCAAACTACATTTTGTACAACCTGTCAGCTTGACGTATCACACTTGCAACCATCTTATTCCCTTCATACACACATGCAAACTCTGTATCTTTTACAATTCGAAATCCTTTTTCCTTTTTCAGTGAGCAGAGAAAAGTTCTTCCTCAAATTTGGAATGTACAAAATTGTTATCACTGCATCATACAGGCATCCATGGACTTCCTTTTTTATCCTTATTGTTCCGATTCCCTTAGCTTCCAAATCAAAGTTGTTTCCAAGACTGACAACTGAACCATTTTTGACTTCAGTAAAATTGGAAAAGAGTTCATACCTGAAGGTCATGTGTGAGGTTGCACCACTGTCCTTTATCCAGCAATCCTCTTCTTTTGCAGCAAAGGAACAGCTACATGGTATGTATTCAGTAATAAAGGCTGAAAAATTACCCTGTTCAGTTTGTGAGTGCTGGTTAAATTTTTCTTGGTTCCTTTTGGGCTTTCGACACTCTTTTGCAAGATGTCCTTTCTTCTGGCAGCTGTAACAAGTGATTTTTGATTTGTCAGGTCTTCCTTCATTTTTCTTCTCAATCAATACTTTTGTTTTGTGTTTACTAGTATTTCCATGAGCAATTGATGATGCACTAAATGCTTTTTTCGGTTTCTTCCACTGATTTCAAATTTGCCTCTTTATCTAATAGATGAGCTGTTAGATTTGAGATGGTCTGTCGATCCTCTGCCAGAGTCGCAGTACTTTTGTGGCTGTGTACCCAAAATTTTCATCATTATTGCAGCATCACTACTTGCCTCACCTGCATCCCAAATTTGTTGAGTTAAGTTTTCAATTTTTGATATGTGCTGTCCAATTGAATCGTTGACATCCATTTTATAGTAATGAAATTTCTCACAGACCAGCATTTTGTTTAGTTCACATTTCTGTTCATATACACTGTTCAGCTTATCTAATATTGCCTTGGCCGACTCACAGCTTTCAATAATTGTAATTTGAGAAAATTCCAAAGCAGAAGTCAAGACATACATAGCTATAGCATCATTCTTTGTCCAGATAGTCAATGCAGCACTTTCCACTGTTTTTGGTGTTGTACCATTAACAAAATTGTACACACCTCTTGCACGTAAAACACACTTTATCCAGAATTTCCACTGTCTATAATTGTTCCCATCAAATTTGATTATATTAAGTCTGTCAACATGTTCAGCCATCTTATACTTTGAACACTATTGAAAAGGCACTGTAGATACACAAATAGGCTTTAAACAGTTCACACACTGTTCTCTGTTCATTCATTGTCACTATACAGTGCATAACATAATGCACTTGTAATTTATTGTGTCAGCAGAGCTTGGCAACATGATACGAAAACTTAATGTATTTGTGTTAATTCAAAACCGGCATGCGATCTTCATGTGTGTAACAAAAGCTCTTTACACCTAGTTTTCTGTAATTCCTATGTTCCAGTTTTTGCCACAGCATTGACCTGGGCCCATAACCTATTAGAATAACTAGCAATTAAAGTGGTAAACACTATTTGAAGTATCACATGAAAGTACTTATTTGTGTATCACTCGGACACTGTTTATAACGTTACAGATTTTATACATACCTGTTGCAGATGCCACAGTCCAGCGCCACCATCAACTACCTTCGAACAAGCGCGTTATTTCAAGCATAATACATTGTAACATATGAAATGCCATTCCCTCAATGTATAGTATTCCAGAAAGTAAAAACTGAGAAGTCGGTCTAGGTACAAGGCTGTGGCCATAGGTACAAATATGTATGGCCCTAGGTACAAGGCCACCTTGTACCTAGGGCAAAATGCAATGAAAACAAACTCTAAAAAGTATATTTAAAGTTTAATTAAAATCCTAAAATTAACTTCGGGCTCTCTCTATGAAGTGCCACATTCAGTGATATTTTTTAGTTTTCAAAATGTCAAGCAGTTTATTTTTTTACAAGAGATCACAAAAAAGTGCCCCTAGGTACACTGGTCTTTCCTACATATGATCTGATGAGGATGGCTCCAATGCCACATGCCATTGTTTGACATAGCTGTTCATCTTCATAGAACCAAAGGTTATGTCAATTACATCTTCCCTTCTACTGTTCCTGTATGTAGGTTCATCAACCCTATTCAGGACCTCCTAGTTGTTAGAAGATATTCAAGAAGGTATTCACCTCTACTGTTGCTATACTTGCTGCCCCACACTGGACTGTGGGCATTGGGATCGCATCCCAGCAACAGTTGCTTGCCTGCTTATGGCAAGCTTCTGTTAGTCTCCTCACTTCCAAAGAAGGATGATAACTGCCTTTGTAAGGAAGGTATGACGAGGCCAAAACAATTTCCCTCGTGATATCTTCCTTGTATTGCTGCATGCTGATGGCCACCAGATCTCTGGAACAAAAATCCATCATTGGCATGAAAGAGATTCCATTTCTAACATAAATGCATGTTCTGGAGTTTCTTACATTTCTACCACAAATCAGTTTACCTACAGTACCACTGCGCCCAATATACCCCTTTCATATAAGTAGGATTCTTTTATCAACACTATGTCCACTTCCTGTTGCCCCAAGCAATAACTCAGTAGTGGCAGCAGATTAATTTGCAGCCCCTCTAGTCTCCATCTTGCTGGCACCTTTGCCGCTAAGGTCTTTGATTACTTTGACAGCGCCCTGCAAGAACCCTAAAAACAATTTCAGGCTTGATCTCACAATTCCTTCAGGGGATTCTCTCTAAACTCCACCAACAATGTCTGTCCTTCCTTGCCACCTATATTGATACCTTTGTGGTCTTAAGAAGCTCAGATGCTGTCTCGGCCAACAGCTCCGCATACTCTCCCGGAATGTAATGGGCACCTTCTCCATGAGTTGTTCAACTGTGTGTATCCCTGGCAAAAATAATGGCACTGTGCTCTAGATAGACCAGCATCGCCCCAATCTTTTCAAAGAGGGCCATCTGGATGAGCTCCTTCTCCTGCGAGTTTATGCTCACCTGTGGATAGCCTGGATAGCCTTCTTGGATAATCCCCATCATAAAGACTGAGGCAGCAGTACTACAGGTATGTTTACCCATTTATTGCCTCAGAATTTTATGACCATGCTTATCCTCTCGAGGAAGGGGTAATTAGATTCCACTCTCAACCTCTTGCAAATGCTCAAATGTTTGTTAAGCTTAAGGGACTTAACTGCGGGGTCATCAGTCCCTAAACTTACAAACTATTTATGAACTATCTTATATTAAAGATGACACAAACATCCATGCCCAAGGGGGGGAGGGGTGGTCGACCCCCCCCCCCCCCCCCGACCGTAGCGGCCATGCAGACTGTGACTGGCATGCTACAGACTGCTTGGCCACTGCGGCCGGCTCTTATCCTCTTGCCACTTGTCTGACATTGAGAGGGTTTGTGTACCCCCTTCAACCTGAGACAGCTTTTTCTTGAGGGTCTTGTGCTCAAGCCCCCCCCCCCCTTTTTTTTAATTTAGGAAGCAATTCTATTGATTCCTTTTAATTCTGTTCCTTGAGAAGTTTCCTCTTCTGTGCCCCAGACAAAGCTTTAATCCTGATCTGGTCCAAATTCTGATTTATAGATCCCAGGTCTAGACTCCACTTCAGAAGTGGGAATGCATTCCATCAGTCCTGATCCTTATGCTTGGATTTCTGAGGTCTCAGTTTGCCCCTCAGTTCCTTTTAAATTAATTTTTTCAGTCATTCCCATCTTGGTCCCACTAGATTTGGGGATCTATTCAGTCCACACTATGAAAACCCCTCGCGTCATATGGCTACTTACTCAGAAAGGTCACTCTGCATTCCTAAGGCTGCATTTGCGACACATCTTCCCATGTACCATGCACACCTTGGAGCAGATCACATCACACTTTGTGTTAGTGAAGGGAATTTGGAAAGAACTAAGAGTGGCTAGGGACACTCTTACTCTGATCCATCAAGTGAGGCCTTTCCGGCAGTAGGTTGTCTGCCTTTGACATAGCCTTCAGCTTCCTGCAGACATGCAAGATGGTGCCCCCTGGAGAGTACCTGAAAGGTTCTTTTACTGGTATTTTTTGATATGCTGGGAGCAAAAAACATGGCTTCAGAGTTAAAGCCACATATTGAAGATACAGCATCTGGACAAATGAAGAAATCAGGACAAGTATGATTCAAATGTCAGCTGTTGCAGACTATCAGTCAATAGCTCATTCAACCACATACACAGTGACACCAGTGAGGACAGTGAGATAACATAATGTCAAAATGGGCCAATTACAGCTAATATTGACAGAGATGAGAAAAACAGCATAAGAAACCAATAAATGTTTAGAAAGATTATATTTAGAACGATAATCCTAAGAAAACTTCAATATAGCACAAGAAAGATAAAATATACTTAAACAAAGAGCTGCAATAGTTGAAAGACAACAGAAGAAAGAACATGACGGAAGAGATGCCATACTCCAGAAGAATCCAAAAACCAGCAGAAGGCATGATTGACATTAAAGTGGCGGTCAAATAAAAAAACACAATCATACTGAACCAGCTGATTCTAATGCACAAGACAAGATTCAAGATGATAAGACATGTTTCTAACAGCAGCTTGGTGATGTGACAGAGATGTCACAAGAATACACCATAAATATTATGAATCTAGGCACCATACTGAACAAATTTGAACTAACTGTGATGAATTTGAAAAAAAAAAAAAACAGCAACACATAAGCAGTATGATGATCAACTATTTGAAAGAAAATAGAAAAGAGGTTATAAGTGATTGTAAAAAACCAATAGTGCAACTTGGACGGTGAAGGCAGAGGCCATTGCAGTATTTGATAGTAATTTTATGTACCCACAGGCTAGTATATCTGTTATGTAGAAAGAGAAAGCAGACTTGTTAACATAAATTGTATCACAAAGCACAATATGCACATTTAATCAATTTTCAACTTACTAACAATCAACATTTAAACTTTTGTCACATTGTGGCACCTGCTTTTGGATCCCACAAACATATTCTTTCAGTTTTGATAAAAGATGAATCTGATGGTCCTAATTCAGGGCTGTTATGCCTCATCTTTCTCTTGTCAAATTTTTTGTTCTCAACAGTTGGGTGTCCAGATCATTCTGTATAATGACCATTTGTCCTTCCTCCATTAAACAGCCTACACAATTTATGGACATTTCCAGCACTCAATACACCTGTACCATAAACTTCAACAGGCTGCAGGTGAGATTCAACAGGACAAACTAGTTTTACATTAGCGAATAACAGGGTGAACTTCACAATTGGTGAGATTATTGCTTACTACAGTGACAAACAAAGCAGTGTAACTACCCTTTTAACAATGGCTGAGCCATGAACCATAATTGTGCTGTAGTGATTCAGTGGTCAAGAGTGGCTCACCATGAATAGCCTCATGACAGAATAAGCGGACATGATGTGCCATCAGTTCTAACTTGAAAAATGACCTCCATACAAAACAAAGAAGAAATTTTATTCATTGATATTTAAAAGGAATATATGCTATATCCTTATATCTTTAAGATGATTACAGGTTCCAAATTCCAATCAACAAAAATGAGGATGAAGATTGCTGCTGGAGTATTATTGAAAATGAAGAGTAACCACTGTGATCAGTTAAAAGAAATATTTTTGAGAAAATTCTGGTTAATGAGTCCCAAGGTGCAATACTTGAAGGGGTATTATTTCCCAAATCAAATCATTCATCGTATATCAAGGTGACTTAGACAATGAGGTGAAATCAACATAGCCATACCAATTGGTGATCAGTACACTCCCAGCTGGGTAAGACTCTTTCAGGTCTCGCTCCTCACTCCATCTTTTCTATACATAGATTAAGAATTGTAGGATTTAATTATCATGTCAGTTACAGTTCATTAAAGTCTGTGGTACATTCATCATCATAATAAATAATATGAAGTCAAAGTAGTAGACCACTAATTTAGATATCAAAGGATCTCTAATTTGTGTAATTGTAAAAATAATTATACTAGAACAAAGTAACAGAACTCAAAATAAACTGTTATTTTTTGTGAATAAAGAGAATAAGATATTCTAGAAAACTGAAATAGTGTAACAGCTGATGGCTGTAATAAATGGGAAAATATTTAAAGAGGGCATATAGGTGAGGAGCTGCTTATTTAAATGAACAGTATGAGACTTTAGGGTAATGGATGTGAGAAGATTAAATGAAATGTGAAGAAATTATAGAATAAGGATTTATTTATTGCATTAATTAGGCAGTTACTAAATGCTGAAACAGTATATATATTTATGGCGTAAATGATATTGAGTTAAGAGAGATAGATATGTGTGATGGACATTTATGTAAACTGACAGATATTTGGTGAAGTATTTCAATAGCTGACATTTGAATAATGGCATTTATTGTATACCCATTGTCCTGTTTATGGTATCATGTATTTACATGTAAGAAGTAATGAAAAAGGCATGATGGTAGTTAATAGGCATAGAGTTTACTCATAAATTTAGTAAAGTCCTGAATGGTAAAGTAAAAATAATTTAATGAATTTATGTAGCTGTTGAGCTTGACCCTGCATCTATTTGTACTGATCTTCAGAAGTAAAGTTTTGTGCACTATTTATTTAATAATGGACACCAATATTTCAGTGTAGAATACTAACATTTGTCTAAAGTCAAAAGCATCGGCACCACTTCTGTAGTGCACATAGGCTGGCAATGTACCACATTTAGCATAGCCAGTGACATGCCACTTTTACTTTTAGAATACAATCCGATTCATTTACATTCACCCACCCACCTACAGTGTCTCATAATTTAATTTAAAGACACCAATAATTTGAAACATTGATGATTTGCAATTGAGTTTTCTGTTTTGTTAGTAACATATAATTACTTTTCAATACACCTACAAAACCCCATTATTTAACTAAAAGTATGAGCTATGTAACTGGCTCAGAAGACAGCACGTAGAATACTGGACCAAAGTCCATCAACAAAAACATGGCAAGGTAATGATGCCAAAGCCATGTTTTAAAAGAAGCTCTGTTATCCTGGGCCTGAACAGGAGAGAGATTAGACTCATGGTTGGATTGCTGACAGGCCATGGGAATTTCAAAAAACACCTACATACAATGGGAATAACAGAAGAGGACCCTAAATGTAGGATCTGTGATGACGGTGATGAAACTGCATCACATCTAATCTTCGAATGCATTGCATTGGAGAGTAAAAGGCACAGAACATTTGGGACAACCAGACCCGAAGAAATTGTGTCTAATAAAGAACTGGTAAAGGGACTCCTTGCACTGTTCAAGGGCATTGGTTGGCTTTACTAGTTATATAGGGAGCGATACCGCACAATAAACTTAGTTTCAGTGTGGGCAGTGGCGGGTTGGACCAAGACTGTTTTGGCTTCCCTGGAAAAATCAAATCAAATAAACTAAAAATATTAATTGCTTGATACAGTGATCATTTGCTATGGGGATTGCTGAATGGTGAAAATTTAATACTTTGACATATTTTTTATCAGAACTAGGCTGTCTCACTTGCCACATATAAAGAAAAAACTAACTCATACTGCTATGTCCTGGCATACTGCCTGAGGACTGCTGCCAACAACATAATACCAGCACAAGTAAGTTCATCATGCCACTGACTGTGATCTCAACTTTTACTCCAATATTTCAATTCTGAACCAAATGACAATATAACAAAAAAGTATTTATCATCTAGTTGTCAATGATAACTGTGAAGCCAAATTAAGTATGCTGTGCACATTCCTAATGGAAAAATTTATGTACTGAGAACCACTTTAGTTGTAAATGTGTGTAGGTGAAAGAGGCATGATGGCAGTTAAAGTAATAAGTAAGTTTAAACATGATTAGAGCATAAGTTGCAGATACATTGCTACTGCTTAAGTACAAAGTAAGAGTTTTCAATTGATAGTATAAGTTGAAGTATTTAGTTGTGTTATGTGTCAAATATTTCATTTCAAAAAATTGTTAGAGATAAGGATAGATATTTCTTTCTCCACTAAGATTCAAACACATGCCTCCTGCTTACTAGGCAGTTGCTTTATCCACCCTGTGTTATGGTGTTGATTGTATTTACTTATGCTTGGACCTGCCATGTGCATATGGTGCCTATGTGTTTCATTTTATCTATTACTAGTCTTCTGTTACATTTTCATGTGGTCTGACTTGTTCCATGACCATGGGCACTTACTTATCAATCGGATCCTCCAGAACATGATAAATCTAAATAAATAAATTGATTTTTGTATTCCAGAGAAAATGTATGCAGTAGCATTATTCACAATGCCAGTGTGGTAGAGTTGAATAAGTGACTGCATCGTAATCAGAAGATCCGAGTTTGAATTGCAGCCTTCGCACAAAATTTAATTCAATGACTCAGCTTTTATTAATTGTCTATTTTCTACCTTCAATATTTGGTGCCTAAGGAGAGCTGAAAAAGAGAGGTGGGAGTGTGGATGAAAGAGTCCTGCTGAAAGAATGACAAAACCAATGGGGATAGCTGAAATGAGTGTGTTTGGTGAAGTGCTGCAGTGAAATAAATAACCACCATGACTGTATGCTCACACTACTTATAGAAGGGAAAATATTATTTCTAATTAAACGAAAACTATACTTCTGAAATTATTAACCATTTTTATTAACATATAGTGAACTTTTGTACAGTAGTTAGCAAAGGCAGTTCACAATTACATATTGTGTAACTTTTATTGTTTGTTAATATAGTGAGGACAGTTTACAACTCACCGCAAAGACATGGCAACGAGCTGCGACAGGCACATACAAAAGACACATACATACAACACATTCAGCTATCGGCCATACAACCATCACCTCCGACTGCCCAGTCGGAGGTGATGGTTGTATGACTGTGTTGTGTGCCTGTGTGATTGCGTGAGTGTTTTATTTTCTGAAGAAGGCCATGGCCGATAGCTGAATGTGTTGTATGTGTGTGTCTTTTGTATGTGCCTGTCGCAGCTCGTCGCCACGTCTTTGCGGTGAGTTATAACTGTCCTCACTATATTATTAATTCCAACCTGGACTTTCCATTATTATATTTTATTGTTTGTTCTTTGATTTAATGTTCTTTGTATGTTTTGTAATCTTTAAAGACTTCTTCTATATTCTTTTTTACTTGTGGATCTAAAGAACTTTCTTAAATAGGAAGAGGGGAGGGCTCATGAAGTTAAAAACAAGGGGCAGGATCAATTGGGGTGTGAGGCAAGCAACCAATGCAGATGTCTGTCATACTAAAATAGTGACAAATGATACCAACAGAACACATCCCAAACCACTACAGCAATAAATGTATAATGCCATGATGAAGCTTGTTTGTCTGGACAAAGAAGTGATCAAGATGGTTTGAGTGATGATTGTTTGTGATTGTATCTACCACATTTGTCATAAAAAAGGATTCTAGTAAAATTGACAGTGCACTGAATCATTATTGGTGCTGCAATATGGTGTGATAAGTAAATATGTCACCTGTACAAACAGTAACCATCAATAAAATTATATAATGAAGGTAGTGGCTCTTTAATGTTATGTTTGAACTGTAATATATTAGTCAGCTTCCGAGAATCCTTCTCAGCCTTAATTCTTACAAACACACCTGTGTCCATTAAATACAGTGTAAAAAATATCCTTGACCTCCATGGAATGACTGCCAAAACAGTAAAAAATTGATCTTTAATCTGTTTGGCTATTGTTGTAGTTACTTTAATATTACACTATTCAGTAATGACATTCCTCTGCACTCTTGATAGGCACAAACCACTGCCACCAGTCCACCTTCTTTAGTACGCTGATGGCACTGCCTTCCTCACCTTATTTTCTGCACACCAAAAATACCAGTGCACTCCAAACCCATCTCAACGAATTTACTTCTTGTGGTAATCAATGGCCGCTTATGATCAACCCTTCTTAAATCCAGGCAACAATTATAGGATTACCCACCCCTACCTTCTGCCTCAATGACTTCCACATTATCACTCAGGACTGTCCTCTCCCCTTAACTAATGCACTAAAATATCTTGGTCTGATTGTTATCCAGAACCTAATGTGGAATCCTCACCTACTAATCAACCAAAAGAGCCAAAAATAGGATAAAATTAATAAAACTGCCAATATAATACTGTATTGTATGGATACCTACTCCCACTCCTCCTCCAAAATTCTTGAAGAATTTTTAGATCCTTAACACCATTCAGTCTGCCTTGCTTTCCACATCCACTTACCCTCACCCACAAGGATCCTTTACCAACTCATCACTTTCCCACATCATCTTACTCATAATGAATCTCTCCAAATAATCTTCATCACTTTCACAGCTGATTCCAATTTCCTAGTTTCCTTTCTACTTTCCAGTCGAAGTACATGAGCACACTACCAAACCTTACATCTATGCACTGAGTGAGGTTGTTCAGTGGTTAGCACACTGGACTCACATTCAAGAGGACAGAGGATCAGATCTGCTTCTAGCCATCTACATTTTTGTTTCCTGCAGTTTCCCCAAATTGCTCCATGTAAATTCCAGGATGGTTGCTTTGAAAGGTTATGGCTAATTTTCCTCTCCATTCTTACCAAAACCAATCTGAGCTTGTGTTGTCTCTAATAAGTTTCATGGGACACTAAACCCTAATCTTCCTTTCTGCCTCCTCCCTTCATCTGAACATCTTTCACATCCTATCCCCAAAAAATTTCAATATTCTCCCATTTAAGACCATGAATTCAATCCCAGCTTTCACTGCTCCTACCAACTCAAAAATCCAACTCACCTGTACCACTTCATCAAGGCTTTCCATCCCTCCCCCTCCCACCCCTATATTTCCTGACCCTGCTTTCCCATTTCCCTAGTTGTCCTATCTCCCCTTTCCACTTCACAACTTTTAACCTCCCGGATTTCCTCGCTCTTCTTGTCCTCCAGCAGCTACTGCTACTCCTTAGATGCCACATACCAGTAACTCCAGTCATACACCATTACTTTCCTATCGTCTTCTGTAGCCAACTTTCCTCCTTCAATGGCAAGATTACCTATACCACAATAATTCCTTCTATTGTTAGTGTGGTGTCGCACAAGTCCAAAGTGCGCGCCACCTACTTTCGCCGCGCGCCGCCATGCACGCACGGCGTGGCGTTCTTACGACAACAGCAACGAGCGCCCTCTGCGGCAACTCCGCTTGTGGCCACCAGTGAATGACATCGTTCACTTGGGACTGAGTTAGGAACCAGTAAAGACTTCGGAATCCGATAGGCACCAGTGAAGACTTGGCTATCAGTTAGGCACTAGGCAGGACTCTAGCTCAACTATGTATCAACATTCTGCAGTACTATGTAAAAGTTAAGTATTGTATAAATTCTGTTCAATATATATCTCGTTCTAATTTACCCTAGTGTTTCTAGTTTCTGGCTGCTCCCCTCCGTACCAGCACCAGTGTGCTATCTTTATTCCTGTGTCGGTCTCATTCCACTCGGCCACCGACACCTACGACTGAACGAGACACAAAAGCGGCTACGAGGCTGGGACACAAAAGTTAGTGTCAGAAAAGTGTTTCTTTATAAGATCAGTGCTCTTTGAATTTTCAGAAACAAATATTTATTTACATTGTATTTGACATGTTTTTAAGCATGATGTTAGTTTTTCATTTTAACTTTAGATGATTAGTATTTTAGATATATGATAAAGAATGTTGTGTTTATGCCTATATCAATTACTTTGACCTTTAGAAATGTGTTAAAAATCAATTGTAAATATGTTACCTCTTTTCCATCTTATTAACTCTTATTAAGTGGCTGACGATATGGTTTAAAGTTCTGCTGACTGCCATCCACAGCTGATACTTGTCAACAGGGTATGAAATCGTGGTAGAGGACATCACTTAATTTTCTTTTGTATATAGAAAAGTATTAATACTGACAGTATTAAGAGAAATTAAAGAGACAGAAACTCCAGTCCATGAATTAAGAATCAAGGCAAAGATGAAATCAACTTTCTTAATCATAATAATGGAGGGAAGGTGACAGTCTGACAGTCTGCATGACAATAAATAATTGTAATTGCAAAAATAGACACAGTAATTGAGAATACATAAGCTACTGTGTTTTACTTGTAACTTTTTGTGTTAGTACCTTTGACAGAGCTGTAATTTCTGTGCAATTCTGCTGAAGTAGCAAGTTTCATAAAATGCTACAACTGTTACACTTTGTGAAATAAAAATTGTATATTCGTATAGTAAACAGGATGAAATGCACACACTGATTACTACAGTTATACAGTTTGTACAATAATCACACTCTTTCCTTCTTGAACATTCTGTACCAGCAACATTTTCATTCTTCAAATAAAGATACTTCTTTCCTTCATTTGCAACAACTGTCATAGTCTGAATTACACGCTATCTGTAAATAATGTCACTAACCAACTTTCTGTTTTTTCCCCCTCTCTTTAAGCAATAAACTGAAAAAGAGTGTCTTTTGCAAGGCAGACTCCTTGCAGAAGAAATAAATAAAAAATTAAAAAAAAAAATTACATCTACGCGTACATCTATGTACATACTCTGCATTCCACTCAAAATTACTTGGTGGAGGGTACTCAGTACCACTAAAAGTTGCTTGTCTTCCTGTTCCACTCCCATATAGAACATAGGAAAAAAGAATGCCTGTATGCATCCATACGAGCCCTAATCTTTCTGATCTTATATTGTGGTCTACATGCAAAATCTAGGTTAGTGGTAGTAGAAACATTCTGTAGTTCACCTGATATTCTGGTCCTCTAAATTACTTTAACAGTGTTTCTTGAAAAGAATATCATGTTTCCTTCATAAACTCCCATTTGAGGTCCCAAAGCATGTCAGTAGCACTCACACATTGATTGAATCTACATTTTACAAACCTTGCCACCTGCCTCTGAACTGCCTCTATGTGCTCCTTTAAACCAATATGGTGGAGATCCCTAATACTTGAGCAATACTCAAGATGAGGTCTTACAAGCATTTTATATGTAACGTCCTTTCCAGACAAATCACACCTTTGCCTTTCCCATGACTGTCCTTATATGCTTGTTCCATTTCATACTGCTGTACAGTGTTATGCCTAGATATTTAATTTTCATGACTCTGTCAAGCAGCACACTACTAATGCTGTATTCGAACATTATGGGATTTTCTCCTACTCGTCAGCATCACCTTACATTTATCTACGTTTAGTGCTAATTGCCATTCCTTACACCAAAAAAAAATTTGGTCCAAGGCATCCTGCACCCTACTACAGTCATTTAATAACAGCCTCCTGTACACCACAGGATCATCAGTAAACAGCTGCAGAGTGCAACTCACTCTGTCCGTCAGATCAATTATATATATAGAAAATTATAACAATTGTATCACACTTCCCTGTGGCACCCCTAACAGTACCATAGTTTCTGATCTATGCTTGCCATTAAGGACACTGTACTGAGTTCTATTACTTAAGTACTCTTCGAGCCACACTCATATTTTTGTACCTATTGGATAAGCTGGTACCTTTGTTAACAGTCTGTAGTGTAGTACCTAAAAGACAATGTAAATAATAGAAAATAACACTGCAATAACAATGACACTTAGTGAATAAATTACAATATGGGAATAATGGCTTACCAACACTAATTAGATCTAACACCGATAGTCGAACGGGACTGTTAGACTGCAGTAGTTGAGCATTCCACCACCACTGCTGCTGAAATCCACATGAAAGAAGGGAGTAGTGTACTACTTTTGAGTGTAGGAAGGTACTCAGTTTGTCATTTATAGGTCCACAAGGATGAAAAAAGAAATTAAAAAAAGACATTTGTGTGGGCTGTCAGTCCACATGTGACTACTGCAGGGTTCACAAAATATATAACCACATATTGATGTAGGTTGTCATAAATTATATTGAGATTCATGTACATATAATATGGATGAATGAGTTTCATTGTCAAAACCATAAAAATAATTAAATTCTGTAAAAATTAGGATACAGAAGCACATGCTTGGGAGTTAATAATGTAAAATTTAGTATGGTACCAGCAGTTGTTAATGACAGGCACTGTGTAATTTTAAACTTTTCATGAAATATATTGATGATTTAATTTGCTATAACTAAGTGAGCTTGAACAGTACTTGGGACATTGAACTGACATTCAGGAGAACAGTTGTTCAGCCCTGTCTCCCACTATCCAGATACAGGTTTTCTGTGATTTTCAGCATATCACTACAGGCAAATGAATGGTTCCTATGAAATGACATGGCGGTTTTCTTCACTGTCCTTAACAAAACAATCAAAGCTAGTGCTTATTCTCCTATGACAAAGCTGTCAATGAGATATTACACCATAATTTTCTGTCCTTCCTTCCTTCCTTCCTTCCTTCCTTGTTTCTTTTAATTTAACACCAAATTTAATCCAAAGATGCTGTCAGTTACTCATAATGTAATATCAGTTACAAATGTGGAGATAAGCCAACAATCAGCCTGGACTCATAGAAATTCTAATAAAAAAGTACTAACAGAAATTACACAGAAATAGAATATTAGTCATCTAATTTGATAGAACATCTTAACAAGAACCATATTGGAAGGAAAAATCCCTCTGAAAACATTCCAGAGAGGTCCACAATATCCATATAACATAGTTATCAGTTAAAAATAACTTGATCTGCTAGAACCAAATGTTAAAGATGGCAATGGACAGAGAATGGTAACATCGGCAAGATGTTTCTGGTAGAGGTGATCAATGTAAAAGTACTGCAACATGTAATATATTTATGCATTCATAGACGGGCACGGCCAGGATTATTTCCAAGGGGGTCCATCTTTACCTAGATATTGATTTCTTGGAGAGGGGGAATTGGATATATAAATATAGAGAACTTTTAACGTACCATGAGAAGACATATTTTTGTTTCGTAGGAAAAAGTACTCTATAGTGGTGGCAAATCAAGGTCAGTTTGGTGAGAATCTAGTGTATAATATTTAAGAATTTTCTCTTGGTGCCACTGGCACCAGTGAAGAGTGTACCAGGAGAAGAATTATAAGGTAACAAAATGTCTCATCTTACTAAGTGCTGACAAAATATTGAAATTTTCCATTTCCAATGACCTCGTAAGTTAGAAATGAAGGACAAAAGTAATGAGATGATGTAGAAGTGTAGTATAGAAACGTTTATGTCCAAATGACAAACTTGATCCTGATTATTCTAATGAATGTAAACTTAAGCCTGTTTTAACACTGTTAGGGAGCTAAGGTTGGCAGTGACAGATTTCAAGTTCAACACAATGTTTACAGATTTCTGTTGCCGCTTCCTCACTGGGGCCAGCCGTCCTGATATTGGTTTCCCATGGTTTCCCCAGTACAGACAAGTTCTGGGATGGTTCCCAGTAAAAGGCCATGGATGGATATTTTCTAAAGTTTCGTGTAGTGATTCTTCCATACAAACACAAATTGTTACCTAAACAGTCAATGATTTGCTTGTTTTACAGTTCTTCGACCCCATTACAGAGCTGCGCGCCATGGTGGAGTAGCCGAGCGGTCTAAAGCACCGCACTACGGAGCGCGCAGTGGCTCGCCGTAGAGGTTCGAGTCCTCCCTGGGGCATGGGTGTGTGTGTGTGTGTGTGTGTGTGTGTGTGTGTGTGTGTGTGTGTGTGTGTGTGTGTGTGTTTGTGTTTGTGTTTGTGTTTGTCTGTAGGTTAGTTTACCTAGGTGTAAGTAGTTTGTAAGCTACGGACTGATGACCACGCAGTTTGGTCTGACAGATTTACAGACATTTGAACATTTGAACAGAGCTGCGCTTCCTCTGTTACTTCGTTTACATTGGATCTAAACCCGGGACAGTTCAGCGCAGAGCAGTGATCTGCGGTCTCACTCTTTCCGCAGCTATCTCTCTCGCTCCGCTGGCGACACTAGCGGCCGGGGCGGTGAACTACAGCGTACTCCGCGGGCGCGCCCGCCGGGCGGAAATGTTGGCCATGCCTGTGCTAGAGGATTAAAAAGAAACAACAGTTACCCGCGTAAAGACTTTTATGAATAGTTGGGATTAGCAATACATAATGAATCCTGTGCATTCTAGCGAAAGTATAATTTCCGCAGTATCTAGCGTGCACCCTTTAATTGTTCAAATATATTTTAAAACTAAACATTATTTCTAAATTTGCCTTCTTTTAATAGTCAAGATTACGTGTAATCGGTTAACACGGATAGAACGCATCCATTTTTCGTGATAGAAAAAGATTCTAATGCTGTAGCTCTTTAATTGAATGTGTCCTGTAATTTTTCAGAAATTTACCAGGATTTATAAATTTGTTACTTTGACGTAGGCTACTAAACAAGGTTTGAACCTCACATTTTCTGTCTGAAAAGTAAATAATATTAGCGTAAATTTTCATTTCTTCAGAGGGGCAAACAATGACCGTGGGCGCCATCTGTTATTTGACTACACAAACTAATGATCCATTCCTTCATATCGTTATTGTTTGTATCTGAAATGCAGAACGTATACGAATATGCGTGCAAGTACAATTATCCCTCGGGTATTCGTGATTGTTGCATTTTTCCTGTTTGTGACCTGTCAGCAAAAGCAGTTTATTTGTGAAAGAGCTCGGGTTCTCGTACGATAGTCGAATGAATCTAACCGTAATAGAAATTTGCGGGTGAAGATGAAGCACCCTTCAAATCGTTACTGTTACATTGTTTGGGCGGTATTTGTTGTTTCCTATCCGCAGTTCGTCTTTCTTACGTTTGTGTGCTGTCAGTCTTCGCGTGTTGTCCGCCGCCGCGAAGTGCCGCTGTCGCCGACTGCCGACCAGGGCCCCGCCGCCCGCCCGCCCGCCGGACTGCAGTACCGTCGTGTCGCCGCCCAGTCGGCCTCCGGTGTTTTCGCCGCCGCCGCCGCCCCGGAAGGTGCTTCTCCGGACCACGCCGGGTTCGCCGCCGCCCAGCGCGCTCTGCCGGCCGCCAGCCCGCCGGAGCGCGTCCCACCGTCGCCGCCGCGCCCCTCCCGCCCCCACCTGGGCCGCATTGAGGCACGTCCGCCGCCGCCGCTGATCCTGCAGCAGTACTCTGCGGTTAAGGTGACTGTTCGACTCTGCCATGTCGACCCTCCCCCCTACTACTGTGTCCTCCACCGTCATTTTTACCCCGCTCTCCCGTGCCCCCACCACCATCTCCTGGAGCACATCCTCCCCTCTCCTCCCTGCCACGATTCCCTCCCTCCTCACCCTCACCACTCCCTCAGCTGTCGACCTCTCCTCTGCCCCCACACAAGCTGCTGCCCTCGTCCCACACTCTCTTGCCTCTTCCTCAGTTCCCCCACTCGATTCCCTCCCCCCCTTCCCGTCTCCCGCGGAGACCGTGCCGCGGTTCGCACCCGGACTGCAGTGGACTCCTGTCCTCTCCCACCGGACGACGCCACCGCTGCCATGGGGCCGGCTCCGCGCCACCTTCCAGTGTCCCCTGTCCCCACTCCTGCCTCCCAGGCACTCCTAAAACCAAAGAAGACAAAACGAGCATCCACAGACGCCACCTCCTCGGTGACGAAAAAGCCCGCCGACCCTCTCGCCACTGGCCCACCGGTCCCGATGGACGCCGCCCCTCTCCCCCCTACCCAGCCTGCCACACCTCCCTCGCCATCCCTCCTTCCCTCCCGACACCCTGCTCTCTACACTTTCGTCCTCAATAACCCTGACCCCCAACTCGTAGACTGCCGTGCCCTCACTCTCCTCTTCCGCAGTATGCCCCTTCTGTCCCCATCTCCCGAATCGTCCCACGGAGGGACTCTGTTCTCCTCAAATCACCTGACCCCGACCACACACAGATCCTCCACGAGATCCCCCGCATCCACTTTGGACCCGATGCCACCCTTGTCCCCCTCCCCCCTCCAGCCTCCAATCGCCAATCCCCTCCTGCCCATCGTCCTTACACCCTCACTGCTGTGATCACCAAATTGATCCTGGGGATCACAGAAGAAGAGGTGCCAGAGGAACTCCGGCGGGATCCCCGCCTATCCATCCACTCTGCTCGTCGCATTAACAGTGCGACGGGCCCCACCTACCTTGTGCGCGTCTTCACAGAAGACTCCCCTTCCGTCAACCACCTCCTCCGTAATGGGGCCCTCATTTACAACCGCCTCCGCCAGGTAGAACCTTCCCGAGCACCTTCCCAGTCGTATCGCTGCTCCCTATGCACCTATAACGATCACCTTGCCGAACATTGCCGTCTCTCCCCTGTATGCCCCCACTGCAAAGGCCAACACTTTCAAACCTCCTGCCCTAACTTCGCTGCCACCCCGTCCTGTAACACCTGTGGGGGGCACACCCCATGTACTCTTACAAATGTAAGTCCTGCCCCCCTCCCACCAAAGAAGAATTCACCATTCCTGCCCATCCCACTGATCCCCCAATTCCCGCCAATAACTCCTTATGCCCTCCCCCCACAGAAGAGGACATCATCCAGTTCCTGACTATCGTCCTCCAAAATATCCACCCTTTCCAGCTCCTTCACACCCTCCACCAAGTCTCCCTGGCCGCTCGCTCCCTCTTGAACCTTTATTTTAAGGCTACAACCACCCAAAATCACATCCACTTCACCTTCTCCCGAACCGACCTCCCACACACCCTAGTTTAGACCCCACACCCACTCCCTTTCTCTCTCCCCACCTTTCAACCTCATTATGGCGGAATGTCCCCTCCCTTTCCTCAACACTCTTGCTTCCCTCTATACCACCATCCTCTACACTGGCTGCTACCCCCGCCTGTGGAAAATCTCCAGAGTACTCATGTTCCTCAAACCCAACAAAACCCCCTCTGATGCCTTCTCCTACCGTCCAATTTGCCTCACCCCAGTGTTCAGCAAGGTCTTCGAATTTATCCTGTCCCGTCGCAGCCATCACCACCTCCAACACCACCACCTTCTCCTAGACACCCAGTGTGGCTTTCGTCCTTCCATCTCCACTGAAGATCAACTCCTTCGTCTTACGCAACTCCTTTCCCTCCAGCTAAATTCCTGTTGTGCTGCCATCTTTGTGTCCTTAGACCTCGAATGGGCCTACGATCGGGTCTGGCACTCTGGCCTGCTCTTCAAACTCCAAACCTATGCTCTTCCCATCAACCTCGTACGAGTCATTGCCTCCTTCCTCACCAACCGCCCCACCTATGTTACCATCCACAACACCGTCTCCCGTCTTTTCTATCCCTCTGCTGGTGTGCCCCAAGGCTCTGTCCTTTCTCCTCCCCTGTATCTCCAGTACACCTCAGATATGCCTAAGCCTGCCCCTCCCGTACACCTCTTCCAATATGCAGAAGACACCGCTTTCCTTGCCTTAGCTCCCACCCTTGCCCGTTGTAACAGCCTGCACCAAGAACACCTTGTCCTCTTTGCCGCTTGGTGCAACCAGTGGCTCCTGTCTATAAATCCTATCAAAACCCAGGCAATCATTGTAGGTTGTACTACCCCTTCGTTCCATCCCTGAGATTTTTATCTCATCCTCCATAACCATCCCATCCACCTCACCCCTACTGTAAAGTACCTGGGCCTCACTATTGATCGCACCATCTCCTTGACTCCCTATCTATGCACTATCCAAGAAAAAGCCCGCTCCCGCCTCCGCCTCCTCAAACTCCTTGTTGGCCGAACATGGGGCCTCAACCCTTCTACCGTCCTCTATACCTACAAATCCCTCATCCGTTCTATCCTCTGTGTCGCCCATCCAGCCTGGATCTCTGCTCCCCCATCCTTCTACAAATCTGTGGAGATACTGTAGCGCCATGCCCTCCGCCTCGCCTTCTGTATCCCCCCTTTAACCCCCTCCCCCACACGGATCCTCTATGATCTCATTCCTTTCCCCCAACTCGTTCTCTTTATTGAACATCTCCGCCTCCGTTACATATCCCGCAAATCAGATCTGCCTAATCCTCTAGTCCATCCCCTCCTCTCTGCACCTGGTCCGTTGCCACATCTCCACCACTGTATTCCCCCTGCTCTCCACTTGTCCACTCTTCAGATCCTTTGCCGAGGCAACTGCCGTACCCTACCCCTCCCAGATGATGCCCTCCGACCTGACATCTACCCTTCATACCAGCTGTGATCCTTCCCCTTGCTCCCTCTCCCCCTTCTCTCCCTGAGGGCCCCCATTACCCCTCCCTTCCCCTCCCTTCTCCCCTGCTCATTCCACCCAGCTGTCCCTCCAGATCCCCCTCTTCCCGCCCTCCTCTTTCCTTCTTCACTGTGGCTTCCTGGAACATCATACCCCCCTGTCCCTTCCCAACTGGCCCTGTAGCTCCTCCCCACCCTCTCCCTCTCCTCTCATCCCCTTTTCCCCCCACACCACATCTTCAATGCTGTCAGTGCCCTGCCATCTGTGGAATCTTCTTTGTGCTTCCATGTGAGTGCATCGACAAGTGTGGTGCCTTTAAGTCGCCATTGTTTTATTTTACAACAGTGGACGGCCAACCCACAATTGACACCATCAGTTTTAACTTGTGTATTGCTCCGAGTGTGTGTGTGTTGTGTTTTTTGTTTTTAAGTCCACAATAGCGGACGGTCTAACCATAGTTGCCGCCCTATCTCCTTTTAATTGCCTGTGTGCCACTGACCTTCGGGCAGCTGCTTTAATTCACCACTATCGCCGTTTCAAATATTTTATGTCGCCATCGTTTACCCCCATTTTGTGTACTTTGTTTTATCTCAATTTTACATCTCCGTTTTATGTATGTGTTACCTCCAACATTTTATCTCCTTTGTGTTTGTATGCTTCTCCTGTGTCAAATTTTATTTCTGTAGGCTGAAGAGCGCCTGTGAGCTTTGCCAGCCCGCCCCTTTTTGTTGTTTTTATGGTGTTCAGTCCGGAGACTGGTTTGATGCAGCTCTCCACAATACCCTATCCTGAGCAAGCCTCTTCATCTCCACATAAGAACGACAACCTACATCTGTCTGAATCTGCTTACTGTATCCATCTCTTGGTCTTCCTCTGCGGTTTTTACCACACACACTTCCCTCCAACGCTAAATTCACAATTCCTTGACGTCTAAGAATGTGCCCTATTAATCTATCCCTCCTTTTAGTCAAGGTATGTCAGAAATTTCTTTTCTCCCCAATTCTGTTCAGTACCTCCTCATTAGTTATGCGATCCACCCACCTAATCTTCAGCATTCTACTGTAGCACCACATTTCAAATGCCTCAATCCTCTTCCTGTCCGCACTGTTTATCGTCCATGTTTCACTCCCATACAAGGCAACACTCCATACAAATGCCTTCAGAAATGACTTCCTTAGGCTTAAATCAATATTCGATGGTAACAAATTTCTCTTTTTCAAGAACGCTTTTCTACCCAATGCCATTCTGCATTTTATATCCTCTGCACTGCGATCATAATTTGTTATTTTACTGCCCAGGTAACAAAACTCATCTACCTCCTTTATTGCTTCGTTACCTAATCTAATTCCTTCAGCATCACCGCCCCTTTTTTAGGGGAATGGAAATCACAATAAAAAAAGGGGGGGAAATGAAGCTTTCGGAAGGCCCGAAGTCGCTTACGCTGTCTATAGGAATCCACAGGCGACGAAGATGCCCTTCCTTTTGACTAACTCATTGTTCTATCAGACGTGAATTTCGCGAACGATAAAATTTGCTTTAAGAGATAGATGTGTGTGTAGTAGACGTTATTTCGTATACTATATCGCAATGACCTGTTGGAGCATATCTTGCCTTGTTTAAATTTGGTACCGCCGGCCACGGTGGCCGAGGAGACTGAGGAGCTTCAGTCACAGTCTGCACGGCCACTACGGTCGGGGGTTCGAATCCCCCCTCGGGCATGGATATTTGTGCCGTCTTTAGTATAAGGTAACTGATAAGTAGTTTGTAAGTTTAGGGACTGATGGCCCCGTAGTTAAGTCCCATAAGCTTAACAAACATTAGAACATTTAAAATTTGGTAGCAGCCTTTCGCGGCCGGACGCGTGAGCGGAGCGGGTTAGCCGGTGCCGTTCGCTTTCTGTTTACTGCGCGCGCGCTTATATATTTTGCTTAGTAGTAAAGTACACATTAAAGTTCAGTTTTAATTTTGGTGTTCAACGACCGAAGATCTATGAGTTCGACGACTGGTTTCATGAATTGTTCAATGGCCACAGTGGAGTAGCCGAGCGGTCTAAAGCGTCTCGCTGCGGGGCGCGCGGTTGCTCGCCGTGGAGGTTCGAGTCCTCCTAGAGTGTGTGTGTCTTGTCCTTAGGTAGTTTGTAAGCTACGGACTGATGACCACGCAGTTTGGTCCGATAGATTTACAAACATTTGAACATTTTTGAATTGTTCAATGTACCCGAAGATTTATTTGGAATGGCCTACGACTTATAAGCAACATCTACACTGTGAAGTTAAGAAACGACGAGCTGTGCCGACGGATTATGGACAAGACCAACGGAATTGCTAGGTACAAGGCTTCGAATGGCGAGGTGAGTGATGTTACAATTACGTATGCTGGACTAGGCCTTAGAACCGCAAAAGAACATCTATTACCTTTCGAAATTGAGTTCGACTATATTAAACAGGCCATTTCAAAGTACGGCACCGTTTATACTGTAACTGCTGACCGATTGGGTGGCAATACGCATCATAAAGTAGACAACGGTGTACGGTCTGTCAAGACTGACTTGCAATCTCACATTACGTCTTTCATAAACGTGTGCGGTTTCAAGGCCCTTGTTGGCTATGAGGGACAGCCTCGTACTTGTTCTGCGTGCAACGCGCCAGGTCATCTTAGAGCAGAATGTCCGCGTAAGCGGCCTGTTCAGCTCCCTGTCGAGAGAGATGCGGAAGGCGAGCAGCGCGCTCAGTACGCCACGGTCGCCAGCCGCCTGCTCCCGCGCGAGCACGTAAACACGGCCCTGCCCGATGACGTAGTACTCGCCGCCGCGGCAGCCGCACTAGAAGAGACGCGACCAAGTGCACTTCCTGTAGGCGCTGACGTAGCCATGACCGACGCTAGTGCAGACGTTGTCTCCAACACCATAAGACTCGCGGTTCCACAACAAAGTAGTGTTACCGAAAATACGGCCAGAGAAGTAGACAGCAATGAAAATGCTACAGAGACAGTGGCCGCGCCTGGTGCTCGTTTGGACATGTCTGCTGACGAAACCCACGTTCCTCGCACTGAAAAACACCAACAGTGTATTTTACAAATACCCAGGGGGTACGCAATGAGCATTCAGCTGATAACGACCGTAGGGGTTCGACCTCCAAAAAATCCAAAAAGTAGTATCTGAATGTCAGAATGAGGTGAAAGGCCAAACTTCAGCGGAAAAAAAGAAAATTCGCGTTGCTCGTGGAGGTGCTGCCAAAGTCGCAAGTCAATTACGCCCGATCGCTCAACAGGTTGCAGAGAAGCTAAAACATAGCGAGTCAAACAAAATCACAGTAACCGCGCCCACAGCCGGAAATGGCTACCTATCTATACGAAGCCAGAGAAACACTAGTAGCGAGCAGCCAGCAGCCGACGGCGAAAATTCTCCTACATACACTCAGATTCCCATGCTATAAGATTCTCATACATGCACATACAGAACGTCCCGATATCTACCCCTCCTATCAACTATGATCCCTTACCCGTAGCATCAGCACCCCTCCCCTCTCTTCCGTCCCTTTTCCTTCCCGCCCGCTTGGCTCCCCTCTCCCATGCCCAGAGTCTCGTCAATCCTTCTCCCCCCTCCTTTCTCTCTCTTCCTTCCCCTCCCCCCGCTCCCGCACTCCCCCCGCCCATCCCCCTCCCCACCCCATGCGGGGGGCGTCTCGACTTTTTACCTACATGTACAGTGCCAGTGTGTCCAGGGTCGTGTGTTTTTAATCAGTGCCTCCGTGTTCGCCGTCCGCAATTTTTATTCTGAGCACCGTCCAGTGTCTTCGTGTTTTGTCCTTAGTGTTTCTACAATGTACATTTAACTCGTCGCTGTGGCCAACTGTTTTTACTGACTATGTATGTTTTTTATTACTACTCGTCTGTTCTCGTTTCCTGATATATGTTTGTCCCGTTTTATCCATGTACGTTTTAGTCCGTCAAAAACTCAGCGTGTAAATTGTTTTAACATTTCACAATTTTATTCCTCTTTTTATATATTGTCTCTTATTGTCGTAACACGTATGTCACATGGCTGAAGAGCAGCCACCGCAGCTGCTGCCAGCCTGCCAACTGTTTACTGTTGGCTTAAAAATACCATAAAGGAAAAAAAAAACATACAGAATAAAGCAAGTACACATTCTCACAGGGACGGTGGCGTCACGGAGAAACCGTTTATCTTGCCACATTCATAGACTCAATGATAAATTATTAGCATAATAAAATCCCAGCAATATTACACAAACTAACATTTAAAACATGAAATGAAATGCTTTCCTCATGCCTCTGAACGAAAGGGGTTCTCGTTTAGCAAAAAGCCCGTCTAAGTGAACTTAGATAAATCACAAAGTTAAAAACCTAGGGAAAACGGGAGACAGCCGTCTTTCAAAATGAAATGACTAGTTGTAGGACAAGGTAGCCTCCGCTACGCATCTCCATACAGTGGATTGTGGAGTATATGTATGTAGATGTGGTCGAAGTATGAAATTTTTTTGAAACGATTTATTTTTGAAGTAAGGGAGGAAACACATTGCAGTCAGAAAACTTCACACTTTCTACCTTTAAGCAATGCATTCCATGTTCTGCTCTTTGTAGCTATTTCTGGCATATTTATTTTTTCGCCATTAATAGTATTGGCTGAAATGATCTTATCCCATTCCCTCACTTAGCTCTGCTCCTCACAAGCACGTGAAACGTAGGCATAATGATCCGATGTAATTATTACGTGTGATACATCTAATAATATATGAATTTCAGGAATGAAAATAGTCTTTCACAACACTCTCTTTGATGGAATTATGGTCGGGAAAATTTAAACAACATATTAATGCTTATTTAGAAAGAGAAAAATGTAAATTAACAATGGAGGGCTAATTTTTCTTTCTAGAAGTCATATTTACCCCTTAAAAAAGGAAGTGGTTCTGATTGCTCCTGACATGCAGCAACCACTGTGATAACTACGAACTGGAGGACTGGCAGATCTATGGAGGTGTTTTTCTTGTTGAAACCGTTGCACAAAAGTGGAAACCATATTTACCGTTATGCCCTCCTCGATAAGGCATATTTCAATTTTAAAATAATTCTATAATCGTTTCATTGTAACATACAACCACAGAGCTGTGGCTTTTGTGACGTGTGTTTCTATTAATAATCAGAGTAACACTTTTGTATTTGGCTGGACAGCTTTGATTTCGATCAACAGCGTCCATCCTATTTGCCGAATTTGTTTTCAGAAAGGAGACGCTCTCGAACGTACTTCGTACAGTGCGGCCAGTCACAACTAAAAATACCCGTCTCTGGAGGGTATGAGGCGAAAGGTCTGAAGCTGTATACCACAAGGATATATAATTCAGCTAGGAACAGCGAGCGCCTGTGTGAACACTTCCACACAAAGTGACGATGCCCATACTGGTGGTGGTTGTTTGACTCATCCAGTGAGTTTTGCCCCACTACCCCGTAGAAAGTCCTAGGTACGAATCACCCAGTTGTGAGCTACTCCTCTCACTCCATAATGTTTCAACTTATGCAACAAAATCATATGACTGTGATATTGTGGTTAACCACGACTGCCTTTCGTCCTGACGTCAAGCAATCATGCTCTGGTAATTGAAGACGAAACAGCATTTTTGTATTGTTACGTTGTAACCTGAACGATACTGCACCGAGTTCCAAACGAAAGTACTATACGATTGGTGTACACAGTTTAATGCATTATACTATCTTTTAAAACCACGGGATTACCCAAACTAAGCTAATATAATTTATTTTTCATTCTGAAAATGTGAGGATTAAACTTTGTTTACTAACTTACAGTCAAAATAATATAAATATGGAAATACTGGTAAATTTCTGAAGAATTTTAGGACAATTTTATTAATACGCAAGAGCGTGTGAACTTTTTCAACTATGAAAACAGAATTCATTCTAGTGGTTCCACTGATTTTTGGTATGTTGTGGTCTTCAGTCCACAGACTGGTTTGATGCAGCTCTCCACGCTACCCTGTCCTGTGCAAGTCTCTTCATCTGAGAATACGTTCGGCAACCTACATCCTTTTGAATCTGCTTACTATATTCGTCCCTCGGTCTTCCTCTACGATTTTTACCCCACACGCTTCCTTCTAACGCTAAGTTGACAATTCCTTGATGTCCCAGAATGTGTCCAACGAATCTATCCCTTCTCTTAGTCAGGATATGCCAGAAACTCTTTTACTCCCCGATTCGGTTAAGCAGCTCCTCATTAGTCACGTGATCTACCCATCTAATTTTCATCATTCGTCTGTAACACCACATTTCAAAAGCTTCTAAAATCTTTTTGTCTTAACTCCTTATCGTCCACGTTTCACTGCCATACAATGCTACACTCCAGACAAATGCTTTCAGAAAGGAATTCCCAACATTTAAATTAATATTGGATGTTAACAAGTTTCGCTTCTTTAGAAACGCTTTTCTTCCCATAGCCATTCTGCATTTTATATCTTCTTTACTTCGGACATCAGAGGTTATCTTGCTACCCAAATAACAAAATTCATCTATTACTTTTATGTTCTCATTACCGAATGTAATTCCTTCAGCATCGCCTGATTTTCTTACATTAAATTCCATTACCTTCGTTTTACTCTTGTTAATGTATATCTTATATCTTCCTTTCAAGACACTGTCCATCCCGTTCAACTGCTCTTCCAGATCTTTTGCGGTCTCTGGCAGAATTACCATGCTTTTGTCGGCACGGAACTATGTCTTGGACTGCGGATCACTGCCCATGGAAGAAAATTCATAAAGGACGAAAATATCGTCTATAATAGCGTGCAGTGTACGATCAGCTCTTCAATTGTTCTTGCATGTGGCGCTCACCAGCGGGAGAAAGGAGGCGACCAGAGCCAGCCGGACACAGCGGTGGCCTCGTGGAAGGCAACACGAGCTCTCCCCTCAGCCTCCCCTCCACACTACCCCCTGATGTGCGAAAGGCACCCTCAGAAGCGCCTCTAGTGTCGTCTACCAGTACTAAGCCAGGGAACCGTCTGACATCTGCTGGCATCTTACAGAAGTATGAGGGGAGCGTAGAACAGAGGTTTGGAGGGGGGGGGGGGGCTTCTTCTCTGTATATGTTACTCTGTGCAGCCGCGCTGCAGTGAACATCCGCCCCGGCTGGCCCGAAGTCCCCAGGGGATGAGTGAGCCCTTCCCATGGGATTAGTCCTCGACCTATTCTGGGTGGAGAATTCACAGGGTGGAGAATACACGACACCACAGAGTAACATATACAGAGAAGCAGCCCCCTCCCCCCAAACCACTGTCCTATGCTCCCCTCGTAGTTCAGTAAGATGCTAGCAGGTGTCAGGCGGTTCCCTGGCGTAGTACCGGTAGACCACACTAGAGGCACTTCTGAGCGTGCCTCTCGCACGTCAGAGGGTAGCGTGGAGGGGAGGCTGAGGGGAGAGCTCGTTCCGCGTGCCACGAGGCCACAGCTGTGTCCGGCGTGCAGGCGTTTGAGGGGAGGATGTGGTGGGGACAGCCGCTACCTGCCGCCTGCTCTGGCCAGTTTAAAGGGCTGCTTCTGACTGCAGCGCCATCATGGGACATCTTACGGTACTGCTTCAGCACCCCCCCCCCCCCCGCCCCGCACCCCTGAGCATAGAACTGGGCCCTTACGGAGGTTTCCCGTCTGTATATATTTGTCTGTGACGACACCGAATGGAAAGGATGCCAGGAGAGGCAGGGTGGCTACTAGATAGGTAGAAAGAGATGCATTCCAGGTATACACCAGGAAGAAAGGGCTGCCAGGGAAGGGGAGGAAGGAAGAAACGTGGGGAGGAGTAAGAAGCAGGAAAAAAATATGCAGGCGGTGGTTAAACGGACAAGAAATGTGCATAGAGGACAGGTTCTGTTGGGTGTGGGAACGATAGGTTGGAGTAGGTTCAAGCCTGGATGACCTTCCTACCAGAGTGTCTTGTAAGGATAACTCCCATCTGTGCAGTTCAGGGAAGCTGAAAGTGACGAAGGGCAATACGAAATGTTAGCTTCAGAAAAGGAAGTTTTAAAGCGAGAACCACAGAATAAGGAGACTCTTTTAGGGCGATAACTGATTATCATACACTGGTCAAAACAATTAGTGGATCAGTTGAGATATCGAGGCTCTAAAGTACTGTCATCGACAGAATGAACCAAAATGGTTCGGCGTCTTTCTGTTGGTTTTGCGGAGTGGGAACAACAATATTACGGCAACCAAGATATGGTAATAACAGCAAGATGCTGCAGAGGAGATGGTTGTTAACTTGTGTTTACCACACGAATTAAACAAGCAGTTGGATTCAAAAATGTTCAAATGTTTGTAAATCTATCGGACTCAACTGCTGGCGTACTAGTCCGTAGCTTACAAACTACTTAAACTAAGTTAAACTAACCTAAGCACAACACAAACACACATGCCCAAGGGAGGTCTCGAACCGCTGGCGGCGAATGGCCGGAGTGCACTGCAGCACGACGCCCCAGCGCGCACGGCTAATCACCCGCAGCGCAGTTGGATCACAGACAAATATATACAGACGGGAAACCTCCGTAAGGGCCCAGTCCTACGCTCAGGGGTGCGAGGAGGGAGGGTTTCCAGCAGTTCCGTAAGATGTCCCATGATGGTGCTGCGGTCAGAAGCAGCTCTTTAAACTGGCCAGAGCAGGCGGCAGGTAGCGGCTGTCCTCACCACCACCTCCCCTCAAACGCCAGCAAGCCGGACACAGCCGTGGCCTCGTGGCAGGCGGCACGAGCTCTCCCTCACCCTCCCCTCCACGCTACCCTCTGACGTGCGAGAGGCACCCTAAGCCAGGGAACGACCTGACACCTGCTAGCATCTTACGGAGCTACGAGGGGAGCGTAGGACAGTGGTTTAGGGGGGGGTCTTCTCCTCTGTATATGTTGTTACTCTGTGGTTGGGTTCTGATAGTGTAGTGAGCAGATAGTGGCATTCAGCAACAACGTTACTTACCCGAAAATTTTAGAGCCATAGGAAGACTGAAAGCGGGACATACAGAGAGGGAGGTGGCTGCAGCTATTGGAGTGTCCCGAAGTGTAATTACCAGGATCTGGACGCGATTTCAGACAACAGGTACCATTAAAACAAGGAAAGGCCAAGGTCAGCCACGGGTAACATCAGCAAGAGATAACCGTTATCTCCGGTCAACAGCCCGTCCAGATAAGAGGTTGAATGCAACTAAGCTGCAATGCACCCTCCGAGTAGCAAGTCGACGCGCAATATCAACAAAAACAGTTCGAAATTCCCTCCAGGAATGTGACTTCTACGCACAGAGGCCTATGGTGTGTGTCCCATTAATACCACGACACTGTTTAGCCCGCAGAAACTGGCGGAGTAACACCAGGATTGGACTCTTAGCGAATTGCGCCCGGTTCTGTTCACAAACGAAACAAGATTTTGTGTTCAGCCGGACAGTCGACGTTCCCTCGTCTGGATAGAACGTGGAACTATGAACAATTCTGCTTATGTGCAGCAAACATCACAATATCATGGTGATGAACGAATGGTGTGGGCAGGAGTCAGTATTGGAAGAAGTACGGACGTATGTCGTTCAGAATGGCGCTTTGACTGCTCAAAAGTATAGAGACGAGATCTTTCTACCTTTTGTTGTGCCCTACGCTCGTCCCTACAAAGCTGCACTGGTAGACAACATACTTGAACCTGAGGGAATTGAACGAATGGAGTATGGCCAAGAGGAACACGAAACCCTCTCTTCCCCAAAACGCTTCCGACGTGTTAGGTCTCCTCCATCCCGTTTCAGTCTGATTTTGTGCGTAGCCATTTATGGAGTGATGGCAGCATGGAATGTATTCAGCAAGTTTCCAACTCCAGTGCGAGATTACGAATTCGTCACGTATGTAAATGGAGACTTGGAGAAGTAAGACAATTTTATAATAATATTAGTAAGGTGTTTTGTATTTAGAAACGTCTTTGTGGGGTGGTATAAGTTCTACGTGTTTTGAAGAAGAAAATCTAATATTGTAATAAGATATTGACTTTAGGTTATCAATACTTTACTTTTATTAATGATGTAGCTCCACATGCTTCCGTCTGATGCATTACACAGTTATGTCCTGCAAGTTCTCGTTGAGTAACTTGATACAAAATAAGGATCAGAGAAGGAACAGTATCGTCACTGATTATGGCAGATGTAATAACTCTGCCGCTTCTGATTTATACAGTCTCTTCGCAAGCAGCATCGGCCCTTACGTTCTTAACGCTACACTGCGTCATAAATCAATAAACGTTACACATTGGTTGGATGTCTGTGGCCTTGCAACAAACGCATTTGTTTAGTTTCTCAGAAAAATTGTGGCCGAAGTTTTGTCTGATACGCCATGCATCAGTAAATTCATCTCCATGACATAAATAAAACCGTAGTTCGAATATTCTACGGAAGTCTATTTTTGGTTAATGAACCTGAATAAAATGCATTGTAAGACGCTTGGATTGTAATAGAAAGGAATCTGCCGTAACAACAGCTAAAATGTCCATTAGATTAGTTTTGTACCGAGAAAATTGGATCGATTGCAATACTTAATGGTTGGATCATCTACTACTACTTGCACATTTACCAGACTTGTTAATCTTTTTATATAAAAATGAATGTGTGTTCATAAACCATTCATTCGACTGCAATGAAACTTCGGTGAACTGTTCACCGTAGGCCCACGAAGGTTGCTGACCCAAAAACAAATGAATACGACACATAGCTCAGGAAATATGACGTCATATATAACGAGAGGCCACCGCGTGAGAATGCCCAGATTTATGCGTCAATTATTGGAAAATGGTAGAAGTTAGGGACCTGCAACAAAGTTTGCATGTAATTTCGGACGTTTATGAAGCGTTTTGTACCTTACCACCCCCCCCCCCCCCCCCACACACACACAAACAAAATGATGAAATGAAGTCTACCTCTCTCAAAAGTTTCGCTATAGATGTCGTAAAACTGTCGCATCAGGCATGACCTTGTATCAAAGAAAGTAAACATTACAGATTTGATATGTTACTACTTATTCTTGTCTGCAAGTCTCCAAATTAAAAAAAATGTTCAAATGTTTGTAGAACTTATGGGACTTACCTACGGGGTCATCAGTCCCTAAGCTTACAAACTACTTATGAACTAGCTAAGACTAAGGACGGCACAAATATCCATGCCCGAGGGGGGATTCGAACCCCCGACCGTAGTGGCCGTGCAGACCGTGACTGAAGTGCCTCAGTCCCCTCGGCCACCGCGGCCGGCTGCAAGTCTCCCTTAATTCTCTTGCGTCCAAAATTAAGCAGTCTGTTTCTTAATCTCTATCTATATAAAAGCGAAAGGACACTCACTCACTGACTAAACACGAAATCTCGAAAACTACTTCACCTATGAAGCTGAACTTTGGCAGGAATGTAGTTTATAGGTAGAAAACGTCAGTTAAGAAAGTATTTTGTGATAGGTGCATGGTGGAGCATACTTCTCCTACTGACTCAGGAAATCTAAAGTTTCATTCCGATCTTCACGAAATTTCGCATGCTTGACCTTCAAAACAAGAGGAAGGCCACCGTCGACCTTCAGTTTCGTACGGTGCATGGGAGAGTGTACTTTGCAACATAAAAATGGATCCCCTAAATACCTTGGTCGCCCCATAACCTGAAAACGGCTAGACCCATTTCACAGATTCTTTTTGTTGTTTCCGTTATTCTCAGAACAAGGGTTATATGATATAAAACTGGAATATTTGAGAACAACAAAGTGCGTTTTTCTCGTTTCTAATGCATAGAAATCTATAGTTTTGTTCCGATATTGATGAAATTTTGCACACTCTACCATTTTGTTCGGTGCATGGTGGAGGGTACTTAACTTATGGAATTTTACAAAATGGATAGTTTGATCCAATTTTTATGAATTTTTGCACACGTGACCTTAAAACCAAAAGAAAGATCACTGGGTACTTAAATGTATGGTACATGACAGAGGATACCTTGCAGAAAACGTTGCCTAGAGAGGGAAAGGTGGAAACGAACAGATGGGAGAGAAATAGGTGGATACAAGGAGAGGGGGGGAAGGGGAGGTGGACTACCAGAGTGTAGGCTAAATAAAACCCGGGCAACGTCGGGTATTCAGCTATTCATTGAATACAGCATCTTCCCAAGTGCAAAGAAATTTGTACATGGGAGACAACCACAGATGTGTATTCTGTAGATCCTCCGACATCACATGTGTAAGATGGAACATCTTCACTGGGGAAAAATTGGCCAACGTTAATTTTTATGAGAGGTCGCAACCAGCCAAGGATTATTTCTTCTGGCATCAAGACATTAACATTAGTGTTTGACCACACCTTTGACTCTATTTCACATTTATACGAGGCGCGTCCAGAAAGTAAGTTCCGTTTCAATTTATCTTCGAATGTTCGAATGTTTGTATAGCTTATGGGACTTAACTACGGGGTTATCAGTCCCTAAACTTACAAACTACTTATGAACTACTTACGAACTAGGACGGCACAAATATCCATGCCCGAGGGGGGATTCGAACCCTCGACTGTAGTGGCCGTGCAGACCGTGACTGACGCGCCTCAGTCCCCTCGGCCACCACGGCCGGCACAACTTATCTCCGCTGCAGCGCTGCGACTGCAGTCCCGCACATGCGCTATGGACGATGAGTATCAAGGAGAAGAACGTGCGCCATTTGGAGTTCGCTGTCATTTACTTACGCTTTGTTGTGCCTGTTTGAAATGTCGGCGTTGATAGATAATCCAGCCGCCTGTGAAATCAGGTCGGTGATTCGGTTTCTGAATGCGAAGAAAGTGAAACCAAGTGAAATTTATCGGCAAATTTGCGATGAGTGATTCGATGGTGAGAAGATGGGTCCGACAGTTCAATGGCAGGCGTAGTGATGTGCACGATGAAGAACGAAGTGGGCGTCCACCTTTGGTTACAGAAGAACTGGTTCACGCGATTGATGACAATGTCCAGGACATCTCAAGTCTTCCCTTGGGCGGTCATCACTTCACTAATGACGACGAGCTGAAAGAAACTGTTTCCAACTGGTTGAAGAGACAGGCGGCAGATTTCTATGAAGAAGGTATACAAAACCTGGTGCCACGCTATGACAAATGCCTGCAAAATTTCGGCAGTTATGTGGAAAAGTAGTTTAAGAGTTGTAGAATTTTGTGCAATAAGAATTTCTTCTCTATCTGTGTACAATTTCATTTTATTACCAAACGGAACTTAGTTTCTGGACGCGCCTCTTAAATGAAACTGGAATTTTAAAATTGTTGCTAAAAGGTAGTGACAAAAGTAATAGCAGGGAAGCGCTCTGAATGGCTAATATGACAATGAAATGTTCATCTCACCACTACAAAAAAGTAGTAATAAAACTGCAGTTAGTAACAGTAGAATACACCGAATAGGGCGATATAATTCTCAACGATACAAAAAAATATTGAGTTTTGTTCTATATTAATAGACAAGAGTTTTGTCTCAAGGATAAAATTTCTCTCACTCAAGGCGAGTTTTCGTAAATTTAATACTGTATGTGAACCAGATTTTGTAACATTGTATCACAATGTCCGATATACATAAGGCAGCCAATTGTCTCGGATTCTACGAGACAGTCACGCATTTGGACTCGTTTTCCCGCATTGCGATAGTTACTGAAAATGTCCCCCAAATTGGCAAAAGCTACCCGCAATTTTAAAACTGTTGGTCTAAGAGCAGAAGCCTGAACTATTTGCGTACGACACGCTATGTCATACTGTTTCCAGGTTAACTTCACAATGCACATCATCTAACTATTTCAAAATGACAAATTTGCTAGCATTCGAAGTTTTAGTTTTAAGCTAGTACGGTATTTGGTGATAAGGATAACTTATTTAAAAAAATCTGTTTTTGGCATTTTTCTGTGACTTCGTCAGTACGTTTTAGTAAGTGTAATGGAATACGAGGCGCGTCCAGAAAGTAAGTTCCGTTTGGTAATAAAATGAAATTGTACACAGATACAGAAGAAATTTTTATTGCACAAAATTCTACAACTCTTAAACTACTTTTCCACATAACTGCCGATATTTTGCAGGCATTTGTCATAGCGTTGACCAGGTTTTGAATACCTTCTTCATAGAAATCTGCCGCCTGTGTCTTCAACCAGTTGGATACAGTTTCTTTCAGCTCGTCGTTCATTGGTGAAGTGATGACCGCCAAGGAAAGACTTGAGATGTCCTGGATCTTGTCATCAATCGCAAGAACTAGTTCTTCTGGACGCGCCTCGTATTTTTCGGTGCTCATGGTGGCAAACATGATGTAATATTATCACTGCCTGTATTTAAAATCTGACATGCGAATGCAACACCAGAATTCATCGTACTTCCTTCATGAATAAAAAGGTAGTGAAATCGTGAAAGTGCAACAACGAAAGTGAGTGAGCATTACGTGTAGTAAGGCATATCAATCCACCGAAAGAACTTCTATAAAGAGTAGTTCAAGTGATTGTAAAAAGTAGTTTTTATCAAATTTAAGTCGAGGTTATTGCAAAATAATTTTTAGGGCGGAGTAAACAACTCATCCAAATGTATGGAGCACGATGCTCTAAGTGCTGGAAAAAAGTAGTTTAGACAACGAAGTTGATCGGAAAAACGTAACAGAGAAAGAATACGTAAAACTTTTTCCCTTAAAATTCAAAATAGCATGAGAAAATATTTATAATTGTAAATAAAGACTGAAAATTAAGAATAAAATGTCACTCGTGTTAGATATGTTAATTTAAAAGTAAATGAGTAGGCCTACTCTGCTCGCCAAAATTTCTTTCCTCGTTCCAGATTAACTGGCATAATGAGTCACGTGATCTTAGTGCTCCTTCACATCCTCGAAATGTCCCGCATTGAGTTTTGAAAAAGTTGGCCGCCCTACAGTTTTACTGTTTGCAGCGACAACTCTCCAGAGGATAGTGGGGGAAAATCCGATGGGATGAGTCAAACGGGCCGCCCAACAGATATTCCGCTAGGTGCTGCTATCTAGCGGCAACATGGCAAACTTCCAATGCATCGCCATTGTGCGCTACATTCATCTCCTGCAAATGCTCTTTAAGCTACACAATAACTTATATATATAAAAAAAGAACAACATGAAAAGGAAGGTCGTCGTCGCCGAGTACGAATTATCATTATGCAGACCGAAGCTTGAAACAGCTGATTCCTTTGATACGTGTCGTAGACAGCATCAGACCTTCCAATACTTCCTCTTCAGCAACAGGTATTTAAAGCTGCGACAGCACTGTACAAAGTGCGTTCGAGAGCGTCTTCTTCCTCAAAACGAACTGGGCAAACAGAAAACTATTGACCGCAGTCCAAGTTCTCCCACAACAATATTGAAGTGTTACTCTGATTACAAATACTAACAAACGTCTTAAAATCCGCGTTTCTTTAGTTATGAGTAATAGTGATACTTTGAACTTAAACACGTTGCTTTTACAATTAAATGTGCCTTATTGTGGACGACATAACAGTAATTACGATTTCCACATCTGTGCAAACGGTTTCAGCAAAACTGATACCCTCCCTAAACATTCAGTGCACCAGCTCGTAGTTCTCACAATGACTGCTAGGTGTCAGGGGCATGCAGTAAGACTAGCTTTTTGATCGGTTGCACAGTGGTAGTGCCAGACTATAAGTCCAAAGGTCGCGGGTTCGATCCCCGCCAGGTTCTAGGATTTTTATCTGTCCCTTTCCACTTCTTTCACCTCTGAAAGTACTGCTCATGTGAAAAATACCGAGTAGCACCGTGGTTCGAAACCAACATCAAACTGGCTGAGTAAGTCAGTTCGAAAATCGGAGGAAGGCAATGGCATACTACCTCCAAACAGTAACGTGCCCAGTAAAGCACTGTGGTGTTCAAACCAATCTTCGGATTGTTGACTGCTTTTCCTTTTTTAAACATGGCTTCTACAAATAAAGATTAGCACATTTCTCTCTTTCAAAAGTAACACTAATATGTTCCCCGACGACAATTCTATAAAAGAAAGTGTCGTGAAAGGACGTTTTCCTTCCTAAAAATCGTATATTAAGATATCACACGTAATACATGGGGTAAAGGATTAACATGACCACATTTCACGAGGATGTGAGGAGGAAAGTGAATGACAGAGGGCAAGATTACTTTGGCCAATGTCAGTAATTACCAAAAATATATAAATGCCAGAAATAGCTAAGAACCAAAAGAACAGGTCTTGGAATAGGTTGTTTAAAGCTGAAAAGTGGGAAGTGTTCGGAATGTAACCTTGCCTAGTTTAAAAAATAAATTGCCGCAAAAAGTTTTATTCTTCATCTACATCTACATACATGCTCCGGAGTCCACTGTAAGGTGCGTGGTGGAGGGTACCTCATACCACTACCAGTCATTTCCTGTTTTGTTCCACTCCCACATACAACAAGGGTAAATGAATGTTTGCCCGCCCCTGTTCGAGCCATAATATCTCTTATCTTATATTTGTGGTCTTTGTGGGAAACATGAGTTGACAGCAATAAAATCGTTCTGCAGTCAAATTCCGGCCCTTTAAATTTCCTTAAGAGTGTTTCTCAAAACATTCGTTACCTTCCATGTTGCATTCCGATATTTGTTCCCGAAGGATGTCCAGAACACTCGGGTATTGATGAAAGCTACCAGTAACTAACCTAGCAACCCCCGTTGCTTTTGCGTATTCCTTGAAACCGATCTGGTCTCCAAAGAAATACTTTCAAATATTTTTTTCTAAAAAGAACTCATGTTTTAATTTTTTGTCTATTTTAACAATTTTTCAATAACAAAATGTGATGGGACAATTTGCGACTTTTTCTATATATATATATATATATATATATATATATATATATATATATATATATATAATGTGTGTGTGTGTGTGTGTGTGTGTGTGTGTGTTCGTTAGTCTCGCTAAAACTCGAGAACGGCTGAACCGATTTGGCTGATTTTAGTTCTGAAATATTCTTGTAAGTGCAGGGAAGGTTTAAACGGTGATAAAGTATGGAAAAGTTGCCCGGGAAAGAGGAAAATCGGGAAAAACTGAAACAGCTTCTTCCAGTGAGCTATCAATACCGTTCGTAAACATGGGATAACATTTTGTACTTTTCATGTTGAAAGCATGAGGAAGGTTTGCATGAAATAAAAAATTGGGAAAGTCGCCCGGAAAGAAGGAAAATTTAGAAAAAACCGAAAGAGATTTTTTTCTATGAATAAAAATCAATTGCCACATGGTTGTAAGAGCATCACTCGAGTACGGCTTGACATGACAAGGTGTGTTTGAAATATATTGTTTGGAAAATCTACCGGAAAATTGGAAAATTTGAGAAAAACTGAATGCGGTTTTCAATGTGTTTTTGATTGTCTTCAGCACTATAACTGACTATTCGCATGACGGAGAGGAGTAATTCTTTTTTTGTTTTGTTCATTATAGTCTTGGAAACATTTTCAGTAAAAAAAGTAGGGACAGTTAAAAAGTAAAGTCACAAAATTCGAACCAAGTTTCTTTTCCAATTTGTTTCTAAATGTACTCAACACTATAAGTTGAGAACCGTTCATCCGATTGCGATAAAATTTTGATCATTTGACGTTCAACGAAAGATGAACGTTTTTATGAACTAAAAATTTGGGAAAGTTACCCGGAAAATTTGAAAATTCGCGATAAATTGGAAGAGTTTTTTTCAATAGGATAGCAATGTCGTTCGTCCGATTGCGATAAAATTCTGCATATTTGACGTTGAAAGCAAGAGTAACGTTCTCATGATAAAATTTGGAAAAGTTTCCCGGAAAATTGGAAAATTCAGATAAAAATTGAAAATTTTCTATGAAATATCAATAACAATCATCTGATTGCGATAAAATTTTGCAAATTTGATGTTCACAGTAAGAATACATACATATTAGTAATTGCCTGATCGACTAGATGACTAGAAGACTCGGTGAACTTTGAATCTCTTACCTCATAATATAAACCATATTAATTTAAATCATATGTATTTTAGACCCAGTAGCTTTATAAAGGCCGCATCGGATAGTCTAAGTATCACCTCGATAGTAGGCGGAAAGAGTGGGCAAATCACGCACACATTTCCAGGGTAAAGTTCAGGTCACATTCGTGGAAGTTCAGTTATTTTACATGTTTCAAATCTAAATTTTCCTCGCAATTTTTCCACATTTTATCACCGTTTAAACCTTCACTAAACTTCCACGAATGTGACATGAACATTATCCTGGACATGTGTGTGTGATTTGCCCAGTATATATATATATATGGAGTCCCAGCTATCTTGTCCACCCAAAATATCTCTGGAACAATAACAGCTATTGGAAAACGACTTTCACCGGTATCAATGTACGGCTGGGGCCCATGAATGTACATATTTGGAAACATTCTAAAACGAAAGCAAAAGTGTTTTTTAACACAAACTTATGTTTTTTTAAATGGACACCCTCTATTTTTTTCTTCGGCAATCCATAGCATGATAAATCACATAAACAATGGCGTTGATTGCATCGCAATATTCCAATTACATCCCGAGATATTGCGACACGAAGTTGACGCTTGAAATACGGCACGTCCTGAGACTCAGGCGAGAACCCCATGCTGCTCAGGACGTGCGCTAGCCGCGCGTTTCGCGTATTTCAAGCGTCAACTGCGCGTCGCAATATCTCGGGATGTAACTGGAATATTGCGATGCAATCAACGCCATTGTTTATGTGATTTATCATGCTATGGATTGCCGAAGAAAAAAATAGAGGGTGTCCATTTAAAAAAACATAAGTTTGTGTTAAAAAACACATTTGCTTTCGTTTTAGAATGTTTCCAAATATTTACATTCATGGGCCCCAGCCGTACATTGATACCGGTGAAAGTCGTTTTCCAATAGCTGTTATTGTTTCAGAGATAGTTTGGGTGGACAAGATAGCTGTGACACCCTCATGGAGAAGAATTTATGTCCTGCTCACAAGCAAACATAAAGTAAGGATTACTTTATGCTATTTCCTCGAAAACCGGAATTTTGAAAGTGTGGCTGCGTACAGGTTGATTTTTTCGAAGAAAAAAAACAGCAACTAGCCACTACTGATAGCGCTATTTATAAAAATAGCACCGTTTTAGGTTATACAGCTGTTGACGTCAAAATAATTGTTTTACGTTTTATTTCTTAAGCCTTGCCCCTTGCTGCGAAATATTGTTGGAATGTCGGTGCCCTACAGCCAGTGGTGGCGCAGGACAGAATAGGTGCAGACCACCCAAATAACGCAGTCAGACTTCATTTTATAATGTTAAATAACTATTATACAGTTATCGGCATATGGTAACCAATTCTATTAATCATATTAATTGATTGCTGTTGTTGTTGTGAGGAATTAGAGGGGACTAAACAGCTCGGTCATCAGTCCCCATATTAATTGATTTCTTGAAGACTCGTTTTCAATTACATAAACAGAGCCACACTTATTGCCTTGTTTTACAAAACTTAATTTTATTTTTCACGAGTTAGATTTCGGTTTATGAGCCCATATTATACTACTTTATTGATTCCAAAGTACACAACTAAAGACAAACCCTTAGAGATGTTGACACAAGATAACTACGACCAAGAACCCAGCACAATAAAAACTATAGCAACAAATAAAGGATTTCAGTCCACCACGGTTGACAATATTCTTAATATGAAAAGAAAGAAACAAGTTAACTCTACCCAATAAGGACTACAGAAAGATCAAAAAGAAGCTAGTGTAGGTTGCCTTTCTTAGGTAAAGTTAGTAACTTTTGAAGGCAAAGGAACTTTTGGTTTTTTCTATGCCCCACATACTTCAGGTAAAGGTTCCTTCAACTCAAAAGAAAAACAGCCAACCATCATGAGCAGTGTGGTGTTTAAAGTCATTTGTAAAGAGTCAGTCCTGCTATATAGGACAGACATGTCGGCCAGTCTGTAGTACGCTCAGAGAATACAGCAGGAATTGGAGATTAAAAAAAATAAAAAAGCCAGATTCCACCTTTGCTGAACATTGCTTAGACCAGCAGCACAAATGTGTAACAGATGTAGAAGTCTTACATGTAGAAAGTAAATGTGCAAAATTGACCAAAATATAAACATTGCAAATTAAAAAGCTGATGCGAACAGCCCCAAATTTGCAACTGAACGAGCAGACAGAATTCAATAATTATTCCCGTCTCTTAGATCACTAGAAACATCTACATAGAAGGTAATAGGAGTATTTGGAACATGAGGCTATCATTGGTAATGAAGCAATGACATAAATTCTCGAGGTACAACAATCATTAAACTGTCATTAGACAATTTCAGCAAATCATCAGCACTAAAGAAATATATACTATTGACATTATATTAAGCTAGTTACTAACATCAATATTTGTACAAAGGTGAAACGCAAATGTAATTGCTTCTAAATTCATTATTAAAGAGCAATGCCTCGCAGTGTTAAAGTCGAAAAATAGATAAGTGTAGTATATAATGGTTTTTCTTTACTATTGTACTTTTGAATCAGCAAGGTACTATTCTAATAGACTCATAACCCGAAACCTAGGTCGTGCGAAATAAAGTTGTATGAAGCAAGGCAATAAGTGTAGTTCCGTTCATTCAACACTGCTAATTTATTAACCGATATGTTCTATGTTAAAATTAAAAAAAAAATGAACAAAAATACATTCAAAGTTGATTTTATGAAGACGAAGTTAACACGGACCTATTGGTTGAGCCTATAAGCTGTACATATCGAATGAACGGTTTTTTCCCCACTTCTACTTAGCATTTGCGCGTGTGTTTTATAAATGAAATCAACGTGTTCTTTCTTTTTATGTTGAACTGCGTGTGGTTTTTCTTTCTTTGTTTTTATTGAAAATGTAGTAGTAACATGGGAAAACGGCCTAACATTTCAGACTTCTTCAATAAGCAAGAAAAAGCTATTCAATCAAAGGGGAACATTAAAACGGTTTCGTCTGTAAGTGCAGGAACTGCAGATGTTATTTTACACAATCCAGAAAGTGAAGTACAAGAAATTTTATTACCTGTTGATGAAATGGAAGTAGAGGGAGATTAAAACAGATGGAAAATGAAAACCTCAGTGAAAATAAAGATAAAGAGTTATTTTCTATTCATGACAGTAGGAGTAATGCTAATCCATTTACTTCAGTGTGTGACATATCTACGAAAGCTACTGATACACCAAAACAACTTCTATTAAGGTATTTTCCTTTTCACTTGTTTGGAGTCAGAAACAGAAAGTTCCAGATAGGTTGATACAAAATTCTACCATGGCTGGAATATAGTTTCTTAAATGATGCTGCATTGTGTTTTGTGTGTCAACTTTTCCGCCCCCAAACGCTAGGCACAAAAATCGAATTGCTTACTTTTGTGAGTGTGTCAGTAATTGGGAAATAAATTTAAATTTAAATGTTTGTAAACCTAACGGTCGAAACTACTGCGGTCATCAGTTCCCAGACCTACAAATTACTTACACTAACTTATCCTAAGGACATCACACACACACACACACACACACACACACACACACACACACACTTGCCCGAAAGACCACTCGAACCTCCGACGAGTGCGCCTAGGCAGCACGGCTATTACTGCGAGGCAATTGGAAAACAGCAACAGCGTTTAATTACGCCTTCAAGCAGAATGAGAACAGCTTCACACATAAAACGCTATATTTACTTGAGAGTTTTAAAGAATTTGAAAGGTAAGTTTGGAGAGAGTGCGTCAGCTTCTGTTCTGATAAATGAAACATATGCTAAGTTCGAGAAAACGGAGGATACATAGAAATCATTGTAGATGTACTTCGATGGACAGCCGTTCAAGGAATAGTACAAAGAGGTCATAATGAATAGAAAGATGGTGGAAATAAGGGATTTAAGAGTTAATGGAACTTATATGGAAAAAAATCCAGGTGTTAAGAACAATTTGAATGTCAAAGGGAAAAGGGAATTCAAAATGAAATTGTTAGCACCATGAGCAATATCGTGCACAACATAGCTAAAGTAAAAGTAGTCCAATATTTTGTTCTAATGGTAGACGAGTCGAAATATTGTTCAAAAACTGAGCACATATCAATTTTCATTCGGTGCTCTTTAGAAGGCGACATAAGAAAAGTTTCTAGGCTTTTTTTTTTTTTTTTTTTTTTTTTTTTTAATGAATGCTTCTTAGTCTGCATTAAAAAGAAACTACCTAACTGTGTCGTTAATTTAAATTATTGTGTTGCACAGATGTATGAAGGAGCTGCAGTTATCAGTGGTTCTTGTTCAGGTTATCAAGCTATTTTAAGCATGGAAGTCCCACAAGCCATCTACACTCAGTGTATGAATAATAATTACTGTAGTTGGTGCAAAATTATAAGTGCAATACTGAATCATTAGAGGTAGATAGTAAAAAATTTTAACATTAGATTTGAACAGCAAACCGCTGTGAAGACTGACAGTTTACTTATATTGCTCAAGTCGTTCGAGTAATATAAACTTGCTTCACATGATTAGTACAAATTAAGTCAAATAGCAGTGACTATCCAGCTTCCTCTGCATCATGTGAAAGAACATTTTCGTGTATGGTAAGTGTAAAAGGTTATTTAAGGAATTCAGTGTCTGATGAACGGATGTTATTTGTCTATTTCGTGGCTTTGACGAAGTCATTGACTCGAAAAGAGTGGCTGATGCTGGAAGCATAATTTGTTTTTGTTGGAAGGCATATCAGGAAATGGGTGTATTCATATCGGCATGTTACCTTCCAATATTTTGCTGTTAGTGGGTTTATATGTGTAGCTGAAAAGGATAGTTTCTGTATACAGGTGTACTTTAGATTCCAATACAAGAATAGATTTTTTTTCAATATTTGGCTATTACTATGCAGTGTGTGTACTCGAAAATGTAGTCTATGTGTAGAGATGTACTGAAGTTTCTGATGCATGAATCGGAAAATATAATTATGTATGTGCTGCGGCTTTTGATACTGAATTTGTAGTTCGTTTATTGTTGTATTGTTTATATTCCTTAAATTTCAAATTACAGTATTTTAGCTGTTTCCATGACAGATTTGAAAGGAAAGAAAATTTCAGGTCACGTATCTTTGTGGAAGGGTGGAATAGGAAATGATGATAGTGAGATAGCATTAGAGACCATTGTATTTATAGTCACATCAAACAAGGTTATCTGTAACCGAAATAAAACTTAGCTTCTTGCAGCCACTGTATACTGAACTGTTTACTATTCCGAGAAAGAAATGGTGCTATTGTAGCCGGCCGCGGTGGCCGAGGGGACTGAAGAGCTCCAGTCACGGTCTGCACGGCCACTACGGTCGGGGGTTCGAATCCCCCCTCGGGCATGGATATTTGTGCCGTCCTTAGTATAAGGTAGTTGATAAGTATATATACATGTGGCGTCTGTTCGGAGAGAACAGACGTCACTTCTGATCCTGCAGTTGTTATTATTCAACATTCATAGAATCTGGCGGGAGGCGTGTTTAGGTAGTCCTTGCAGGTGCGGTGATCACTGTGTCTCCAGTGGTGTAGGGGTCAGCGCAACTGCCTAGAAAGCAGGAGACCCGGGTTCGAATCCCGGCTGGGTACACATTTTCAGCTTTGCCCAATCGCAGTTGATGTCATATATTCTATGAATGTTGAGTTGATAAGTAGCTTGTAAGTTTAGGGACTGATGACCCCGTAGTTAAGTCCCATAAGCTTAACAAACATTTGAACATTTGGTGCTATTGTAAGGTATTTCAAATTAAACAAACACGCCGAGATAGAATTTTCAAGAATGCTTGACAATCTAGATGTTGCCCTTGACTAAATAAAAAATGGCAGATATCAATTCGCAGCAGAATAATCACTCAGTGAAATTTTACGTTGTTGACACAGATATATAAGTGCACATAATAGGTATACAGTGACTACAAATACGCCATATACAGACATAAATTTAATCTTCATTATAAACGAAATTTGGCCCGTTAAGTTTATATATTATAATGAATTTATTAGCGAAATTGCCTAACGTCAATAAATTCATATTTTAAAATACATTTTGTCATTCATGTTTATCCACATTAACTCGAGGTTGGGCGAACCCCTCTTATAATCTGGCCTACCCTTGGCCCCATGAGACATGCTAGAACGGCCACTGCCTACAGTACACAAACGATGACTGAAATGACCTATTTGAGCGTAACTAGCATTAAATATTGATGAAACAAGCCGTTGACAGATCTTCCCAATTGAGTTGTTGTTGTTGGTTTTATTTACATCGAAAATCCTGTGCCATTTTTGCAGTGACGTTTGCTTATGGTCACCATATAATTTGCACTTTCTGGAGCATTTATTTCACTTGTGAACAGAGGCAAACGATACAGCAAAAATGGCACAGGATTTTCAACGTAAATAAAAAATAACAATAACTTAGTTTTGAAGATAAATTTAGAGTGTATTACATCGATTTTATTGTTTCTTACGTTCAGATAGGTAAATTCAGTCATCTTTTGTGTAGTGTACGAAATTACAATTCCAATAATATATCGCCACGGAGGCTACAACAAATAAGAAAATAATAACAAATGGATCCCACCTATAAACCACAGACATTGCCAAGGTAGGGTGGCTTGCGTGCATCAACGATACAGATAGCCGTACGGTAGGTGCAACCTCAGCGGAGGGGTATCTGTGGAGAGGCCAGCAAACGTGTGGTTTCTGAAGAGGGGCAGCAGACTTTTCAGTAGTTACAGGGGCAACAGTCTGGATGATTGACTGAGCTGGCAGAATTATAAATACAAAATCAATTGGTGGTAACGAAGGAGTATGTCTGATAATGAATAACGAAATAGGAATGTGGCTAAATGGACAGCATAGTGAACACATTGTCGTAGAAAAGACAGAAACGAAGACAACACCCACCACAGTAGAACAAGTTTATATGCCAACTAACTCTGCCGGTGATGAGTTAAGGGAGAAGAAACCTTGGTTGTGATGCGGAACTGGAACTCGGTAGTAGGAAAGGGAAGAGAAGGAAATGTAGTAGATGAATATGGACTGGGGAAAAGGAATGAAGAGGAGATCGCCTGGTAGAATTTTGTGCAGAGCACAATTTAATCATGTCAACACTTGGTTTAATAATCATGAAAGACGGTTGTAAACGTGGAAGAGACCAGAAGACACTGAAAGGTACCAGATTGACTTTATTAATAGTAAGACATAGGTTTCGAAACCCGGTGTTAAACTATAAGACATATCCAGGGGTAGATATAGACTCTGACCATACCTTATTGGTTATTTAAACGTAGATTAAAAAAAAAAAAAAAAGAGTGCAAAAAGGTACAAAGGTTAGGAGATGGAACCTGAATAAATTGAAGGTACCAGAGATGGGTGAGAGTTTCAGAGAGCGCATGACGCAAGGATTGACCGAAAAAGAGAAAACTAAAAGAGCATAAGAAGAATGGGTAGCTCTGAGTGTGGTGTCGCACAAGTACAAAGTGCGCGCCACCGACTTTCGCCGCGCGCCGCCATGCATGCACGGCGCGGCGTTCTTACGACGACAGCCACGAGCGCCCTCTGCGACAACGCCGCTCGTGGCCACCACGGAAAGACACCGGTCACTTCGGACTGAGATAGCAACCAGTTAGGACCTTCGTAATCGGATAGGCACCAGTGAAGACTTTGCTATTGTACAGGCACTAGGCAGGCCTCTAACAACTATGTATCAACATTCTGCAGTACTATGTAAAAGTTAAGTATTGTTACATTCTGTGCAATATATATCTTTCTAATTTACTCTAGCGTTTATAGTTTCTGGCTGCTCCTCTCCGTACCTGCACCAGCGTGCTGTCTTTATTCCTGTGTCGGTCACAATCCACTCGGCCACCGACACCTACGACGAGGCTGGGACACAAAAGCGGCGACGAAGTCGGGACACAAAACTGAGAGATAGGGTAGTGAAGCCACAGATGATCATATAGGCAGAAGGACAAGGAATAATAGAAATCCGTGGATGACACAGGAGATATTGAACTTAATTGATGGAAGGAGAAAATATAAAAATGCAGCAAATAAAGGACGCAAAAGGAAATACAGATGGCTGAAAAATGAGGTTGACAGGAAGTGCAGAATGGCTAAGTAAGAGTGGCTAGAAGAGAATTGCAAGACCGTAGAAGAATATATATATGGGGGAAAGATAGATATAGCCTACAGGTAAATAAAAGAAACATTGCCGGCCGCGGTGGCCGAGGAGACTGAGGCGCTTCAGTCACGGTCTGCACGGCCACTACGGTCGGGGGTTCGAATCCCCCCTCGGGCATGGATATTTGTGCCGTCCTTAGTTGTAGGTAGTTCATAAGTAGTTTGTAAGTTTAGGGACTGATGACCCTGTAGTTAAGTCCCTTAAGCTTAACAAACATTTGAACATTTTTGAAAGAAACATTTGGAGACAGTAGAAGCAGCTACATGCATATGAAAAGCTCAGATGGAAAATGGATACTAAGCAAAGTAGGGAACGCTAAAAGATGAAATATAGAGGGTCTGTTCATCGGAAATGAAGGCAGTATTCTAGAAATGGAAGAGAAAGTAGACGAAGATGAGATAGGAGATACGTTACTGTGAGAAGACTTTGACAGAGCACTGAAAGATTTGAGCCGAAACAAGGTTCCTGGAGTAGATGACATTCAATCTGCACTGCTGGTAATCGTTAGGAGAGCCAGTCATGAAGAAACTGCAGCACTTAGTGTGCAAGATATGTGAGTCAGGGGAAAAAACCTCCGACTACAAGAAGAATACAATAATAGCAATTACAAAGAGAGCAAGTACAGACAAATGTGAAAATTACAGAACTATTAATTTAGTGAATAATGGTTGCCAAACAATAACAAGAATTGTAGCAAACTGTGAAGGAATTCAAGTAAAAATTTGAAGAAGGAGTTAAAGCTCAGAAAAAGAAATTAAAACTTAGCGGTTTTCCGAAGACATAGCAATTCTCTCAGAGATACTAAAGGACCTGAAAGAACCACTGAACGGAATGGACAGTGTCCTGAAAGAATGGTATAAGATGAATATTAACAAGAGTAAAACAAGGGTAATGGAATATAGTGTCAGATAATCAGGCGATGTTGAAGGAATTAGATTAGGTAATGAGACAATAAAAGTAGTAGATGAGTTTTGTTATTTAGCTAGCAGAATAACTTCTGATGGCTGAAGTGAAGAAGAAAGGCTATGGGAAGAAAACATTTCTAAAGAAAGGAAATTTGTTGACATCCAACATTAATTAAAATGTTAGGATATCCTTTCTGAAAGCATTTGTCTGGAGTGTAGCTTTGTATGGGAATGAAATTTGGAGGATAAGGAGTTCAGACAAAAATAAGACTGGCTTGATGCTTTATTTTTTTTTCTACAAACTACTTATGAACTACCTTTACTAAAGACAGCACAAACATCAATGCCCGATGGGGGATTCGAACCCCCGACGGGGAACGGCCTCGCGCATCGGAGCACGGCGCCTTAATGCGCTTGGCCGCTCCCTGCTGCTGGCTTGATACTTGCCCGACGAAGAATTTTGCCCGCACGTTCAATGGCGCCTTGTGCGTAAGTTAACAGGACGATGTTTCGTGCTTACTTCTGCTCCTCTCTATTGTTTTCATTCTTTCTGGTCATTGTTTTGTTTATCCCATTTATCCCATAGCCATTGGACGCACAGCAGGAGGAAGCACGAAAGATCGCCCTATTACATTACGTACAAGGTGTCACTGAACGTGTGGCCAAAATTCTTCGTAGGGCAGGCATCAAGCCAGTCTTCCGCAGCACCAACAAGATTATGGATGCCCTAGGTTCAATAGTCAACACAGATTCAGAAATTATCGGTCTTGCGAAACACAGCTTTCCCTTTATTCACATGAAGTGTTAAGTGCCATCGACAAGGGATCTCAAATCGATTCCATATTTCTGGATTTCCGGAAGGCTTTTGACACTGTACCCCACAAGCGGCTTCTAATGAAATAGCGTGCTTATGGAATATCTCCCCAATTGTGCGATTGGATTCACGATTTCATATCAGAAAGTTCGTTGTAATTGACGGTAAGTCATCGAGTAAAACAGAAGTGATATCTGACGTTCTCCAGGTAAGCGTTATAGGTCCAACCTCTTCCTCGTGTTTATAAACGATTTAGGAGACAATCTGAATAGCTCCCTTAGACTGTTCGCGGATGATTCTGTCGTTTATCGGTTAGTGAAGTCAAATAAAGAAAAGTGTGAAGTAATACACATGACCACTAAAAGAAATCCGTTGGACTTCAATTATGCGATAAATTCTACCAAATACCTAAGAGTTACAATTACGAACAACTCAGACTGGAGAGAACACATAGAAAATATTGTGGGGAAGGCGAACCAAAGGTTACATTTCATTGGAAGAACGTTTCGAAGATGCAACAGCTCCACCAAAGAGACTGCGTCATCTCCTCTCCTCGAGTACTGTTGCCCAGTGTGGGACCCTCACCAGGTGGGACTGACGGAAGCCATTGAGAAGGTTCAGAGAAGGGCAGCTCGTTTTGTTTTGGGGGGAAAGCGTCACGGAAATGTTGCACGATTTGAGGTGGAAATCATTAAAAGAACGACGTTATTCGTTGCGGCAAGTTCTATTTGCGAAATATCAATCAATGACTTATACTTCCGAATGTGAAAATATTTTGCTAGCATCTACCTACATAGGGAGACATGACCATCCCAATACAATAAGAGAAATTTAGGTGTTCTATCTTCCCGTGCGCAATTAGAGAATGGAATGGTAAAGAAAGGTTATGAAAGTGGTTAATGAACCCTCTGCCAGGCACTTAAACGTGATTTGCAGAGTATCTATGTAGATGTAGACTTTCCAGGCTGAGGCTGTAGGCACCGCCGGCCGCGGTGGCACTGAGGGCGCTTCAGTCACGGTCTGCACGGCCACTACGGTCGGGGGTTCAAATCCCCCCGTGGGCATGGATATTTGTGCCGTACTTAGTCTTAGTTAGTTCATAAGTAGTTTTTAAGTTTAGGGACTGATGACCCCGTAGTTAAGTCCCATTAGCTACACAAACATTTGAACATTTGAAGCTGTAGGCACCATTTCTTATACTAGGTATACGTAAGCTCGAGGTCTGTGTGAGCTGATTGCTACCTTCCCCCAGTGATCAGTGCTAAGTACCAAGTGCCATGCCATCAATATAGATGAATATTAATGATGAAGTAGATGGTGCGTTATTTGTCTAAACATTGAAGATGAGGGGTGCCAAGATTGATCCCTGTGAAACATCATTCTTCAGTGTGAAAAGGCGGCTTGGCCTATTGTTTATTGCAAAGAGTTACAGCACAAACATATAATTTTTTAAATGGAACAACAGTTTTTTCTATCGTGCATTTGATTCGTTGAAACCAGCTGCGTCCAAATCAATTTAAACTACATTCCTATCACTGTTAGTTTGGGAGCTACAACCCTTCAAAGTTTCAGGGGTAGATACCACACGCTGTACATAATACATGGCTGTGTGGTGGGTGATGGATGTTATGGCGGTGGGAAGTTGATTTACATGAGATGTTCGAAAATGTGTCCATGTTCCTCAATGCATAATGCAATGCGCCGTCGAAAGGATCTGCGGACGAGATGTAACATCGCCGGTGTGACGGAGCGATATGCGTCCTCGATGATCCGTTTTAGATCATCTGGGGATGTGGGCTCAGTGACATAAACACGATCCTTTAGACATCCCCACAAAAAGAAATCTACTAGTGTTAAATCGGGCGACCTTGCGGGCCATGAATGAGGACCATGGTGCCCCAACCCTACCACCCAGCCATGTATTTATGTACAGCGTGTGGTATCTGCCCCTGAAACTTTGAAGGGTTGTATCCCCCAAACTAACAGTAATAGGAATGTAGTTTAAATTGATTTGGACGCAGCTGGTTTCAACGAATCAAATGCACGATAGAAAAAACTATTGTTCCATTTAAAAAAATATGTGTTTGTGCTGTAACTCTTTGGAAAATGATACAATAAACAATGTTCATAGCTCCGCAGAAAGTGTAACATTTCTTGTGTTGACCTACATCTACATCTACATAGATACTCTGCAAATCACATTTAAGTGCGTGGCAGAGGTTTCATTAACCACTTTCATAACTTTTCTCTACCGTTCCATTCTCTAATAGCGCGCGGGAAGAAAGAACACCTAAATCGTTCCGTTTTCGATCTGATTTATCTTATTTTATTGGGATGGTCATGTCTCCCTAAGTAGGTGGGTGCTAGCAAAATATTTTCACATTCAGAACTAAAAGTCGGTGATTGAAACTTCGCAAACAGATCACGCCGCAATGAATAACGTCTTTCTTTTAATGATTTCCACCCCAATTCGTGCAACATTTCCGTGACGCTTTCCCCCCCGTGACGTGATAAAACAAAACGAGCTGCTCTTCTCTGAACCTTCTCAATATCTTCCGTCAGTCCCACCTGGTGAGGGTTCCACAAGGGGCAACAGTACTCCAGGAGAGGACGCACAAGTGTGATGTAGGCAGTCTCTTTGGTGGAGCTGGTGCATCTTCTAAGCGTTCTGCCAATGAAACGCATTAAAATTTCCCGTCACCTACTATTTTATAAGTTACAGAGGCAAACACACTTAGTGAAATACCTGTATATATTCACTTATGAAATTTGTTATTAACAATCCAACTGAATTCAAATATAACAGCAGTGTGCATAGCTAGAACACTAGGAGAAAGGGTGACCTACACTATTCGAGGTTAAATTTAGCTCTGTCACAGAAAGGGGTTAATTTTTCTGCCACAAAAGTCTTTGGTCACTTACCAAGTAGTATCAAAATTCTGACAGACAGCCAACTAGCATTTAAAACTAAATTAAGAGGATTTCTGAATGCCAATTCCTTCTACACATTAGATGAATTTCTAGATAAAAGTTAGTACTTTAGGAAAAATAAAATAAAAATTAAAAAAATTAAAAAAATTAAATATTCAAATATTGAGTGTCATCTAATATTACGTATAGACACATTTCATTTAACTGATATGTTCCACATCATTACGAAGTGTCGTATTCATGATCTATGGGACAAGTATTAATCTAATCTAATCTAACTCCCAGACATGAATATGACTGAGCATATCTGCGACGCCTCGGAACGTGCTGAGAAGAGGTCTCCACCCCGCTCGTACTCTTTACGGATTTATAGACAGTCCTGCAGTATGCGTTGCGTCAGTTCCTTGCAACACTACTTGAGACACTAGTCGAGTCCTGCCACGTCGTGTGCGGCTCTTCTGCGTGCTCGAGGGGCCCTCCACGATATTAGCCAGGTGAAACAATAACTTTGGCTCTTCAGCGTACTTGCCACAATTGTAGCTGCTTGTTATGTGATTCAGAAAAAATGTTCAAATGTCTGTAAATCTATCGGACCAAACTGCGTGGTCATTAGTCCGTAGGTTACAAACTACTAAAACCTAGGTAAACTAACCTACGGACAAACACACACACACACACACACACACATGCCTCCACGGCGAGGTGCTTTAGACCGCTCGGCTACTCCACCGTGGCTGTGATTCGTTCGTTGCTGACGTCATGCTCGTATTCTGATTGATGGCCGTCCGTTTCAGCACATTTTGTAAGAGAAAGTGGGTTTGTTCAAAGAGCTACAGGGCTGCAACCGCGCATGCACAGAACGGAAATTCGTGCTCAAAGAGCAATCCTGCAGCTTGCTGCAGCCTACCGACTGTTCAAGGAAGCTCCCGGCTGCAGCTTGCTGGCTGCATGAGCTGCAGGGAAAATTTCCTGACTGACGTCATCGGTACCGCGCATGCGCGGTAGTGCCTGCTTTGCTGCTGCAGGAAGTTGCAAGAAGCTGCAGTCCTGCAGCTCTTTGAACGAACCTAGGGTAAATGCGTCGGTGATGATATATGCAGTTAACTGTAAATAATGTAAATTTTACAGTGTGTATAAAAATGATGGCGCAGACTTACGCGGTTGAAAGTACACATGCCGCGGTGGAGTAGCCGAGCGGTCTAAAGCGTCTCGCTGCGGAGCGCGCGGTTGCTCGCCGTGGAGGTTCGAGTCCTCCCTGGGGCATGGGTGTGTGTGTGTGTGTGTGTTGTCCTTAGGTTACATTGCCTAGGTTTAAGTAGTTTGTAAGCTACAGACCGATGACCACGCAGTTTGGTCCGATAGATTTACAAACATTTGATTTGAAAGTACACGATAATAGAAGCAAAAATGTCCCAGTAAACATGGTTCCGAAAACGACCCGATTGCGAAGTAGTTGGAACCCTAGTTCCAAGCCACAACTGACGTCATTGTAAACATTGCTCTAGTTATTACACATAATTTTAGAATTTAGACTTTGGTATTAAGGTTTGTGGTGTCGCACAAGTCTAAAGTGTGCGCCAGGTACTTTCGCCGCGCGCCGCCATGCACGCACGGCGCGGCGTTCTTACGACGTCAGCCACGAGCGCTGCAACTCCGCTCGTGGCCACGACTGAACTGCATCGGTCACTTGGTATTCGGACAGGCACTAGGTCTCATCAGTAGGCAGGCCTCTACATAGTTCAACTATGTATCAGCATTCTGCAGTCATGATACTTGTAAAAGTTAAGTATTATCAGATGTGAACTAAATGCGATGTAAAACCTAATAGTAAAGTCCAAATTTCCAATTATTGTGTACTAACTCGGACGATCTTTACAATGACGTCAGTGGCGGCTTGGAACCATACATTGGTAATTATCTCTCAAACGGCTCTTTTGCGGATCCAAGTTTACTGTAACATTTTTGCTTCTGTTATCGTGTGCTTTCAGCCGACTAAGTTTGGGCCGTCCTTTCTGATACACCTTGTACAGTACACTTTAATGTGATTATATTCCTATTATCTCCTTAAGCTGGCTTCTCCAGCCAAGGTTGGCTACCTCAAATTGGTCAGAGGAACAGCGTCATGTCCTGATAAACTTTTGGTCGATCCTACGAAAAAAACCCTGTGCATGATACACAGGATGGGTACGGAAGCAGTGACGTGACGGGTTTGTTCAGTATTTTACAATGTTATAAAATGGATGGCTATACTTCTCAGCAACTCTTGTGTTATGATAATGCTTTCCTGGTGGCGGAAACGCAGTGCTTGTCCTTAGAACAAACCCGCTTATGTTTTCGGGGGGGGGGGGCAGGTTATGTTTCATGTTACCTCCTGTAACTTACATACATTTGTGAGCGGTTAATTTGTGATGGATTTTGTAACCATGCATCAAAAAAGAGGCTGGTCGCAGTGTTTGACAGACAGCCTTGCTACATGCTATGGTAATGTAGATCCTGCCAGGGCCGACTGCTTGCGCAATCTTTGCGGCTGTCCTATCGATTTCCTTTCAAATTCCCTATTTCATTGTCTTTGGCATTCATCATGTCATTTACGGGGCTAATCCCCCTGAACCTACCTGCATATACAAAAATTTTTGCGGACTAGATCGCAGATTGACAGCCAGAAACAGATCCTCGGAGTCAGACATACCTGCTCTTCCATACAGCCATTAAGACGGACAGGGTGGAATATAAAAGTGTGCAAAAATGCGTAGAAAGTGAAGTGAATATGTGTGTAAGAGCGGAAATGGTAGTGCGAGGTGCCAATCATATTCGCAGTAAATATGTTAAAGGTTCCTTACATTATTGTTTATACTGATCAGAATCCATAGTGGAAATAGTTGGCTGACACCTAAATTGTCTTATAAATACACTCAAGAACGAAACTGGTATACGCATTCGTATAAAACCAATGGATATAAAGGCAGAAGGACAAGGCCTAATACAAACTCCTGGATAACACAGGAGATACTGACGTTAATTGATGAAAGGAGAAAATATGAAAATGCAGCAACTGAAGCAGGCAAAAGGGAGTAAAGACGGCTGAAAAATGAGGTTGACAGGAAGTGCAAACTGGCTAGGCAGGAGTGGTTAGAGACCAATGCAAGAATATTTAACTAGGGGGAAGGAGATCCCGCCTACAGGGAAATAAAACAGACATTTGGGGACAAGAAAACAGCTGTTTGAATATAAAGAACTCTGATGGGAAACTAGTACTAAGCAGAGACAGGAAAGCTGAAAGATGGGAGGAATATATAGAGGGCCTGTGCAAAGGAAATAAAATTGAAGGTGGAATTCTAGAATTGGAAGACGAAGTGGAGGAAGATGAGGTAGGAGATAGGATACTTCGAGAAGAATTTGTCAGAGCACTAAAAGATTTGGGTCGAAACAAGGCCCCTAGAATAGATTATATTCCGGTTGAACTGCTGATACCGTTAGGAGAGCCAGTCATGAAGAACTTCTTCCACCTGGTATGCAAGATGTATGAGATAGGGAAATATCCTCCGAATTACCGGAAGAAAATAGTAATTTCAATTCCAAAGAACGCAAGTGCAGACAAGAGTGAAAATTGCAGACCCATAAGTTTAATAATTCATAACTGCAAAATACAAACAGGAATACAACCATGGGAAAGATCAGTTTGGATTTAGGAGAAACGTAGGAACATAGGACGCAGTAATCACATTACGACTCATGTTAGCAGACAGGTTAAGAAAAAGCAAACCTACATTTAGCATTTGTAGATCTGGAGAAAGTGTCTGACAATGTTAACTGGAATACTCTCTATTAAATTCTGAAGGTAGCAGGGTTAAAATACAGGGATCGAAGATTTATATTCAACTTGTACAAAAAGCGGACAGCAGTTACTAGAGTCGAAGGACATGAAAGAGAGACAGTGGTTGGCAAGGGAGTCAGACAGAGTTGTAGTTTTTCCGCAATGTTGTTCAATCTGTACGTTGAGCAAGCTGTTAAGGACTGTAAAGATAAATTTGGAGAGGGAATTAAAGTTCATAGTAATTCTTTCAGAGGCAGCAAAGGACTTGCAAGAGAAATTAAACGGAATGGACGTGTCCTGAAAGGAGGGCATAAGACGAATATTAACAAGAGTAAAACAAGGGTAATGGAATTTAGTGTCAGAAAATCAGGCGATGCTGAAGGAATTTGATTACGTAATTAAACATTAACAATTTTTGGATGAGTATTGTTATTTGGGTAGCAAAATAGCTTGTTATTGGCGAAGTACAGAAGATATAAAATGCAGAATGGCTATGGGAAGAAAAGAGTTTCTGAAGAAGCGAAATTTGTTCACATCCAATATTAATTTGAATGTTAGAAAGTCCTTTCTGAAAGCATTTGTCTGGAGTGTAGCAGTGTATGGGAGTGAAACGTGGACGATAAGGAGTTCAGACGAAAGATGATAGAAGCTTTTGAAATGTGGTGCTACAGACGAATAATGAAGATGAAATATGTAGATCAAGTAACTAATGAGGAAGTGCTCAACAGAATTGGAGAGGTAAGGAGTTTGTTCAAAAATGTTCAACTGTTTGTAAAGCTTAGGGACTTAACTATGGGGTCATAAGTCCCTAAACTTACAAACTACATGATACTAAAGACGGCACAAACATCCATGCCCGAGGGGGGATTCAAATCCCCGTCGAGGGACGGCCTCGCACATCGCAGCATAGCGCCTCAATGCGCTCGGCCACTCCGCTACGGCGGTAAGGAGTTTCTGACATATTCTAACTAAGAGAGGGGACACATTCTGAGATAACAAGGAATCGTCAACTTAGCACTAGAAGGAAGTGTAGGTTAAAAATCGTAGAGGGAGAACGTGGGACGAATACAGTAAGCAGATTCAACAAGATATAGGTTGCCGTTCTTATTCGCAGATGAAGAGCTTTGTACAGGACAGGATAGCGTGAAGAGCTGCATCAAACCATTCTGCGGAGTGAAGAGCACAATAACAATGCAACTACACAGATATGTAAACACTCAAGAGGACGGCGATGCGGTCGGCACGCTTATGCGAGAGAACGGATGGTTGGCGCAGGCGCTAGATCGGTTACTGCTGCTACAGTGCCAGGTTATTACGAGTTAACAAAAGAAAAAAAAAGTTTGTAAATCTATCGGACCAAACTGCGTGATCATCAGTCCGTAGCTTACAAACTACTTAAACTAAGCCGGCCGCGGTGGCCGAGGAGACTGAGGCGCTCCAGTCACGGTCTGCACGGCCACTACGGTCGGGGGTTCGAATCCCCCCTCGGGCATGGATATTTTGTGACGTCCTAGTTCGTAAGTAGTTCATAAGTAGTTTGTAAGTTTAGGGACTGATGACCCCGTAGTTAAGTCCCATAGACTATACAAACATTTGAACATTTTGAACTTAAACTAAGGTAAACTAACCTAAGGACAACACACGCCGCGGTGGCCGAGCTGTCTGCGGCGCGCCAGTCACGTTCAGCACGGCCACTACGGTCGGGGTTCGAATTCCCCCTCGAGCATGGATATTTGTGCCGTCCTTAGTATTAGGTAGTCCATAAGTAGTTTGTACGTTTAGGGACTGATGACCCCGTAGTTAAGTCCCATAAGCTCTACAAACATTTGAACAACACACACACACACACACACACCCAACTCGAACCTCCGACGGCGAGTAACCGCGCGGATCTGTGATGACGGTGATGAAACTGCATCACATCTAATCTTCGGATGCATTGCGTTGGAGAGTAAAAGGCACAGAACATTTGGGACCACCAGACCCGAAGAAATTGTGTCTAATAAAGAACTGGTAAAGGGACTCCTTGCACTGTTCAAGGGCATTGGTTGGCTTTACTAGATACACAGGGAGCGATACCGCACAATAAACGTAGTTTCGGTGCGGGCAGTGGCGGGTTGGACCAAGACTGTTTTGGCTTCCCTGTGAAAATCAAAATCAATCAACCGCGCGCTCCGTCGCGAGGCGCCTTAGACCGCTTTTTTTTAATTTTTTTTTTATTTTCGGGTCTCCTTCCTCCCCTTCAACCCGTCCTTCCGCTCGCCAATTATTGCCTTCTCGGCCCGGCTTCTGCGCCTTTAAACGAAATAATTCTTGCAAAATGAAGTAAAAGTCTTGCTTCTGTATATTATCCGTTGCCATGTTTGTTGTTGCGGTATTGTATACCGTTCTGTTCTGAACTCCATTAAAATAGTTGTAAAATAAATATAAAATGTTGTAAAATAAATCTCTCTCTATTACCTTTCGTGTTTATCGAGAGCAAAAATAAAGATTTCTTCCAGGCACAGAAATTGACTTTAAGTAACTAAATAGGTCTTCTTTGAAAGGGACATAGTACCTGTACATATAAACACATTATGTAAGTATAACATCATAACTGAATGCTATATTAACATAAATGCCTTCGTCGGCAAACAGTATGCCCCTTAATTTTTTCTATTTTGTTCTTGTTATTGTAAAAAGGCAAAATCAAAACGTTAGCAAAATAAAAGAACATCTTCCATGTCTATTCCTTATTGTTGAATCTTTCTCCGCTTGAGTGTTCTGTATGTCTTACATTATAGTTTTAATCAGGAAGTTGGCATAACGCTCCTTGTATTTCTTCTTTCTTCGTATCTGGTCGTGTTGCATTATCAGGTAGTGTATGAAGTCCTCCTTTCTTTTTGGTTCTGTACTAAAAATATAGTACACGGTATGGACCATTATCCAATTTACCGCATTTCGTTTTGTCTTTGGATATGGAATTGTGTCGGGGTTGAGGCCATCGGCCGCTGTTATTGTATTTGGCGAAGTTAGTCTGATCTGCGCCAACTTTTGCCTTGTGTACTCCCATATTTCTTTATTGATACTGCAGACAAAACGGTGTTCGTCGCTATCGACTAAATTACATGTGGGGCACATGGGAGAGTCTTTTATGTGAATTTTATGTAGTTTGGACAACGTCGGAGTTTTTCTATTAACCGTCATATACCACGTTGCCTTTACTTGTGAAGGTAAGTCAGAATTGTGGATGTTTTCCCACGTTGCTTTCCAGTCGTTATTCGGGAATTTCCATTCTATCGCATTTCTTTGTTTGTTTAACAATAGTGCCTGGTATATTTCCTTAACTGTTGTCATTTTTCTTTCAGGAATTCTCGTTCGTATATAACTGTAGTCGATAAGAAAACACCTCAAGTGCTGCAAGGCATGTGATAAATGACTGACATTGATTGGCGGTCGTAGGTTAGTGGGGCTATTTCTTCCAACAGGTGACTATTCAAAGTGATGGTTGACAGCTTCAATTATTTATACGTTTGGCACACGTAGAGTGCTTGCGCCTTCTTGTGTATATCAATGAGATTCAAGCCACCTAGTAGCAAAGGGAGAGTCAGGGTGTCGTACTTGATTTTGAAAATATGTGCACGACATACGAAGTGTCCAAGAGCTGCCAGCATTCTTTGCGCTATGTCGTGAGGTATCGGCAGGACTTGAGCCACGTAGTTCACCTTGGCCATGATGTAGGTATTCGCCAGCGCCACTTTTTGCAGCTCATCTAATTTCCTGACACTGTGCAGTTGTACACACGCCCGTATCTTAGCTAATAGCTGTTTGTAATTCGCGGCAACGGTTTGTCGAATTGTTTTACGAAAATCGACACCGAGACATTGCAACTTGGACACCTCTGTCAACTTGTGATGATTGGGCAAGCCTATTCCTTTGCCTATGTTCATGATGACCGATTTTTGCCAATTTAATAGTGCACCGGATGCCTTTTCATATATCCGAGTTATCTGAAGTGCGGTGTCTACCTCATTCGCGTCGTTGACCAGGAATCCCACGTCGTCGGCATAAGCTCGACACGCTAACTTCTGACTGTGTATTTGTATTCCTTTTAAACGCGCCGTCAGTGTGGATAGCAGTGGTTCTATAGCGATCGCAAAAAGTGTCGCCGACATGGGGCACCCCTGTCTTACGGAGCTTTTTACCGGGATTATGTCACCTGGTCGTCCATTGACAATCACCCGTGATATGCTATTTTGTAATAGATTCCTTATTACACTGATGAAATTCAGGGGAAAACCTAGCGACCGCATGACGTTGAACAAATAACTCTATCGAAAGCTTTATTAAAATCCAAGCTTACTATTGCACATTTAATTTTGCATGCGTCTGCCACCGATATTAGATCGCGGTAATCAACTAATGTTTGATAGATGGTTCTATCTCTCCCGACACTGGTTTGATAAGGTCCAGTAATAGTATTCATTACATTTTTCATCCTTTTTGCAAGAATACGTGCAAAAATTTTATAATCGCTATTCAAAAGAGTAATCGGTCTAAGATTCGAGATAGCATTACTATTTGCGCGCTTTGGGACTAAGACGACAAGTCCTTCACTGAACTCTTGAGGAACCTGTAGATCCGGTTTCATTAATTCTGTACATATCTCTAACAGTTGTGACTTCATTTGCGACCAAAAGGCTTGATAAAACTCCACCGGGAGTCCGTCACTTCCCGGAGATTTATTCTTGGGACTGTGGAACACCACATCTTCCAACTCGTCTTCTGTTATTTGTGTTATAAGTTCATCATATTCAGAAGGGGTAAGTCTGTTCGTTAAATTGTTAGTCAGTTCTTCAAAGGCGTTGTCATCAATCGTTTTCTCAGACATCAATTCCGTGTAGACAGTCTGAATCTCATTTCTAATATCTTTCTGTTGAGTTAAGATTGCGCCGTCTCTAGTTTTTAGTTCTGTGAGTATCTTCTGTCGTCCTCGTTTACTCTCACGTGCCAGATGGTAGATTGACGTCCCTTCATTGTGTAGCGAGTCCTGGGTTCGAGATCTGACTTTCAAACCTTCTAACTGTTTTCGTTTAAGAAGTAGTAGTTTAGCTTGCACTTTTTTAATTTCGGCGTAGTTCTCGATTACTGTCGCGTCCAGTTTATATAGTTCCCTTAGACTTGAGTAGTGAAATTCCATGGTTCGCTTAAGCCACCAGTTCTTCTCCCTTGAGTAATGTAGCATGGATTTCCTTAATTTGGGTTTAGCACATTGTATCCACCATTTGATTGCCGAATTATATGTCCTATACTTGGCGAGACTTTCATTCCACGCATGTGTGAAGGCATCCTTACATCCTTGATCATTTAAATGTGAGATATTAAGTTTCCATGTTCCTTTACTACGGTACGTTCCCTGTTTCTGCAAGTTTAAAGTACAAATATATGCAGCATGGTCCTTGAAAATAGTTGGCCATACCTCGCAATGTATAATTTGGTGTTTTAAGTTGTCTGATACATATATCCTGTCTAATCTACTTGCCGAATGAGTTGTCACATACGTAAAACCAGGAGTTACTCCATACTTATGCTCCCAACTGTCTGTTAAAAGTAAATCCTTTACTATCCGTTCCAGTTCCACGGATTTGTTAAAATTAGGTGTCTGATCTTTAGGGTGCAGAACACAGTTAAAATCTCCCCCCACTATCAGCTGGTCAGACGCTGATGTAAGTAGCGGAAGAATCTCCTCCGTGTAAAACTCCGGTCTGCGTCGCCTGTTATTGGATCCTGAGGGGGCATAGATGTTTACAATTCTAACGTTATTGATGGTGGCGGCGATCCCTCGATTGTTGACAAGCATTTCTATGTTTTGCGCCACAATTCCCTCTCTTAATAAGATAGCAGTCCCCAAATCTGCACCACGACCTGGGTTTGCTATGACGTTGTATCCGAATAGTTCTTCTAACTTAATGTCTGCAACCTCCTGTAGAAAAAGAATATCAATATCAGCAGAATAAAGGAAATCTTGAATATGACGGAGCCTAATGGAGCTGCGACTCTTATTGATATTTAACGTTGCAATTTTATAGGCTTGACGATCACACATGTGGGTTATGAAATGAAAATTGCCTACAGTTAATAGAAATCCGAGTCCTCTTCTTTCTCCGCTTCTGGTATTTCCATTACTTCCGTACTATTTTTATTCTTCACCGCAGCAGCAGTTGGAAGATCATGTGCTGCGTTTCCAGAATCCCCGGAAGCGTCCTCCATGTCTACCTCCCCTGTCCAGTCGACGCCAGTGATAAATTTGGATGGCAAAGTATTTTGCTGTTCTTGGTTCTGCGTTGGGTATGCATGTTCCGGAGTAAGTTGTCGGACGTCATATCTGCGGTTTCCTTACTGGGCTTGGTTGACTGCTTCTGTTTATCTGAACCATCTGGTGACTTTCCACATATTTTTTCCTTCACTTCTTTTGCCTTTGCTCGTAAAGGAGCAGCCTTCTCCTCTGCCCCCTCGCGGGCCAGTCGTCGTTTCTTGTGGGTTCGTGGTGACTTTGCTGGAGAGCTACTCTGCCCGTCTGCGAAGGTCTCAGGCTGACTTACTGGTGTCTGGTTGTCAGCTGTTTCCTGCTTCCCCGTATCCTCTTTCATACCGGAATCTCTTCCGCTGATTGTGGAGGAGACTGGTCAATGGCTTCTTTCTGTGGTGCCTGTTCTGGCGTGCTCTCCGGGATGTCCATTTGAGTTACAATGTCTTGCACGACGTCATCAGGTGGGATATTGTCTAAAGGAACCTCACTAATTAATGGCTCTGTCAGCTGACCACGTGCGACAGCTACATACGTAGCTGGCAAGATAGTCATATTCGGGGGCTGAAGTGTTTCACTGGTTGGGAGCTGAGCAATTCGTCGTTTGACACCGTCAGCGCGAACGTGCCCTGGTAAATTACAAATGGCACAGGTTTTCGGTTGACCGTCATACATAACAATGCCTCTAAAACCGCAAACATTTATATATGACGGTATATGTCGGCACAGTTCAACCTTCAGTTGCCTAACACCATTCAAAACAGGCAATTTATGTGCGCTGGACCATCTCTCGGCAAAATTGCTGAGTACTCTACCATATGGAGCAATTACCGAGTTTATTGCTTCAGCTGGAACCTCGAATGGCAACTCAAATATCCGAACAGTTCTAACTCCGAAACCAACAAGATCAACAGTGACATTACCTTTATTGCCGTCTCTATGATTAAATTTCAATGAACCACCTGTGTCCTGCACTACTTTTTCACATAATTCGGCAGATGCCAGTTTCACATACATGACACTATTGATAATCGACATATGATATCCAATTATGTCTTCGAGTCGGATCTTAGCAACTTCTATGTGCCAATCTTCAAATTCGAAGGACGTTGGTCGGGCAAATTTTCGTTCGAATGTAAATTTCAACGTGTCTCGTCTACTAATGTTATCCATTACTGCGTTTTCATTGTCACAATACACACTACAGTAAACGCTGGCGTAAGCGAACAGACTTACCCCACGCGGAAGTAAACAAACCGCTGCCGCAGCGAGGCACCGCGCGACCTCCTTACACCGCCGCTGCCGCGAGCAGACTGCACCGCTCGGCTACTCCACCGCGGCGCGATTTAACCCTAGCTTAGTAACATCCGTCAGTATGACGGCTACGTTCAAATTGTCAGTGAGCTGTGACGTTTTGAGGAACAACTGATGAACAAGTGTATACGGGTTGAGTGCTGGTTTGGTATAACACTCGCCGAGTTGACGGGTGTTACTAACTAAAGTACAAAACCCCTGAAAGACGGGCGTTATTAGCGAGCGTTAAAACCAGATGTTAGTAACGCAGGGTTAAGTTAATTTGAACGGGACGCTATAGTCAGCGAACAAGAGATGGAACACAGCATCTCCCAGGTAGCGATGTGATGGAGACTTTCCCGTACAGCCATTTTATAAGTTGACCGTGGATATACGGAATGCCGTAAAACTGCAATTCTCCGCCATCGTAAGGCCGGAAAATGTTCCTGCATGAACGGGATCAATGACGAATGAAGAGAATTGTTCAAAGTAAAAGAATTGCAACCCATCCGCAAATTGCTGCTGATTTCTGACACGTGTCAGCGTGCAAATCAATTGACGGTTATCATCGATACGGGTTTTCGGACAGAAAGCTATTCGCCTCACCCGGAGCCGTAAACAGTGACATTGGGCTGTTGATGACTGGAAACATGTCGCCTGGTCTGACGAATGTCGTTTCCAATTTTATCAAGTGGGTGGGCGTGTTCGGGTATGGAGATAATGCAGTGGAACCAGCCCTATATTTGTCTACTAATTGGGGCTTCTTCTCCGCGGACTGACTATTCTTGATTATATGAATTTCTTACTAAAGTTTTCAGGTTCTTTCAGGAATATTAATTCACATTAAAAATTATTTCCTGACTCCATCCAAATAATCATTTCATCCAGAAGTTATTTCGTTATCCTGTCAATATTCGTCACGAAGATTAGTCAAAGAAGTTATATTGCTTACGCAACCCACTTGCACGAATATTTTCAAAGTTTGCAGAAACACAACTCACAGTCCAACTCCTTCATCAAAGTCGAAACAAAATTTTATTACTCTTCAGTAATAAATAGTTGCATCGAAATATAGCAATCACTAGATAATACATTATAAATTTAAATTAATCCTGAAATAAACTTTCGACGAAATAATGTATTTCAATTCCTGATTACACGAAATTAATCAAAATGTTCACATAAGTTCAATAATATTTCATGAATACAGATACAGAACTGAACTCTTATCTTTTTTTAAACATTATCAACAATAAAAAAATTGTCGACTTCAATGCGCAACAGCATACAGCGGGATCTTCACCGCCTTGACGGCCTTCGGCAAACATCAAGCCGTGACCAGGTATATATCTCTGTCGTCGGCGGAGAAACTTCCGCGGTGTGCCGCTGCGAAGTCGATGTTGAACATACAACAGATAATATATTTCACAAAGATATTCTTCTAAATATTTTTAAAATATCATCACAAAGATAATAAACACATTATTAATTAAGTAATTCGACTGCAGAACTGAGCTTAACTAGAAAACGAGTAGACGATTAAAATTACGTGCCACTACAATAATCTCATGAATCCACGTCAGTAGGGGACAGTTCAAGCTGGTGGAGGATCTGCAATGGTGTGGATAGTGTAGAGATGGGATGATATGGGAGCCTTGATACGTCTAGATACGACTCTGACAGGTGATACGTACGCTTCCCGGCTGATCACATGCTTCCATTAATGTCCATTGTGCATTCCAACGAACTTGGGCATTCCAGCAGGACAATATAACACCACACAGAGTGGCTCCAGGGTCACTCTTCTGAGGTTAAACACCTCAGCTGGCCAACAAACTCTGCCGACATGAACATTATTGAGCATATCTGGGATACCTTGCAACGTGCTGTAGAGAAGACAAATCCAGCCCCCTGCACTCTTACTGATTAATGGTCAGCCTGCAGTGGGTTGCGTAAGCAATATAACTTCTTTGACTTTGAAACTGAATACACTACGCTTGTCCGTCCATTTTTTGGAGTATTGCAGCCCAGTGAGGGATCCTTATCAGGTGGGTTTTACGGAGGACATCGAAGGAGTCCAAAGAAGGGCAGCTCGTCACGTCCCCTGTCACGATACAGGGGAGACAGCGTTACGGAAATGATACAGGATCGGCGCTCATCGCTGCGGCGTGGGCTACTTGCGAAACTAATCGCCAACATTCTCGACCGAATGCGAAAATACATTGTTGACTCCCACTTACATAGGTAGAAATGATCATCAGAATAAAATACGAGAAATCAGAGCTCGAACAGAGAGATTCAGGTGTTCTTTCTTCCCGCGCGCTATTCGAGAATGGAATGGGAGATAAATAGTATAATGGTGGTTCGATGAACCCTCTGCCAGGCACTTAAATGTGATTTGCAGAGTATCCATGTAGATGTAGATGCACGATGTCAATTCCCCCCAGCACTACTTCAGACACGATATTCAGCAGTAGTAACAGTTTCTTTTGATGTTCATTGTAGTTTGAATGAGCAGTTCTTCATTCGGATCTTCGAAGTATACTATTGTGTTTGCAGGCACTAAAGACGAGAATTATAATTTTCACTTTTCACAATGACGAAAATTAATGTTACGCAGCATAAACTATTGTTTGGGTTAGCTCTGAGTATATTAGTGTGTTACAGAGTATATGGAAACTTTCTTTTCATACTCGTGAGGTACTAAAATGAATGAATAAGCTTTGTTTGACCATAACCAACAAATAATGAGACCTGTACTGTAACATTCCTTTAGTAAAACTGGTAGCGTTTGTTACTCGTATATTGTAAAGGTCACTCCAATAATGTAATCGATTAGAAAAGTCATTATTCACATCTGACGCAGTTATGAATTGCATAGTTTCTGCTAAATCACTCATTACGTGTGTCTATCAAGGCAGTGTTATAGTGTAATCAATGGCCAAACTGTTTGGAATATTCACGGGATATTTCGTATTCTATGTTATTCTAGGTCTACTCCGTTACCATTCAACATTTGCATGTTCGGTGATTAGGGATAGCAGTTAGTATGGCTTCGGTAAAAGTAATTATCATTTCTTTTGGGTTGCGTAGTATCACATGTCATCTCAGTCGTAAATCGTGAAATATACTTGAAGTAGTGGTCGTCAGTGACTTGGCCAGTTCCGCTCAAGTTGAAGTCCAGTGGTTCCCAAACTGTGAATAGGGCGTCCCGTCATATGTTTAGGTTGGTCGTCAGACGAGCTTAACATACTCGTATCTTACGGACTTAAAAAAGTGAAAATTTTTTTATAAGACTTAACACTCTCATAATATTATTTTACCCTTAAAGAAAATTAAAAATTAAGCTCTATCGCTTCCGTATTTCAAATGATAATGGCTATAGACTAATGTTTTGAGTTTAAAGCTTTTATGGATTAATATTTTCACGATACTCCAAGTGAAACTTGATTGTTTTTCTAGGAGTGTTATTTAATACTCGTTCTAATTGTCAGAGTTTATTTCCGAGAACTGACAACGACTTGTTATGAACAAGAAATCCGTTTCTAGAGTACAACCTTAAAAAGCTAAAACTGTCAGCATTGGAGTAAGACTTTCTGGTGGATCAAACGTGTTTTTCGTCTTTGAACAGATTATTTAAGGACTCAAGCTAATTCCATTTTAAATCAGAAAAGAGAGTATCTAATGCATGCAATTATATATTTGAAGGAATTAATGGGATCCGCAAGTACTTTCTTATGGGATCGAATATTTTGTAGCTCTTTTCCTTCTTTTCTTTTAATAAAAGAACAAACTGCGTAAACACTGATTTACGCTGGAAACGTACAAGCTTCGGTTAAGACATGAAGCATCATTAATCCAAGATTTAACAGAAACAGAGGATATAAAATGCAGAATGACAATAGGTAGAAAAGCGTTCTTGAAAAAGAGAAATTTGTTAACATCAAATATTGATTTAAGCCTAAGGAAGTCCTTTATGAAGGCATTTGTATGGAGTGTTGCCTTGTATGGGAGTGAAACATGGACGATAAACAGCGCGGACAGGAAGAGGATTGAGGCTTTTGAAATTTGGTGCTACAGAAGAATGGTGAAGATTAGGTGGGTGGATCGCGTAACTAATGAGGAGGTACTGAACAGGATTGGAGAGAAAAGAAATTTCTGGCATACCTTGACTAAAAGAAGGGATAGATTGGTAGGGCACATTCTTAGACATCAATGAATTGTGAATTTAGCGTTGGAGGGAAGTGTTGGGGTAAAATCCGGAGAGGAAGACCAAGAGATGGATATAGTAAGCAGATTCAGACAGATGTAGGTTGCCGTTCTTATGTGGAGATGAAGAGGCTTGCTCAGGATAGGGTATTGTGGAGAGCTGCATCAAACCAGTCTCCGGACTGAAGACCACAACAACAACAACAACAACAACAACAGAAACCACAGACAACGGACACCTTTGTCATCGAGTGCTCGGAACCGCTCGAATCCATGCTTAGAATAACAAGCAGCCGTGGACAAGACATGAGCGAGCGTTATTTTCATGCAAAATGTTCAAATGTGTGTAAAGCTTATGGGACTTCACTGCGGGGCCATCAGTCCCTAAATTTACAAACTACTTATGATCTAACTTATACTAAAGACAATACCAACATCCATGCCCGACGGAGGATTCGAACCTCCGACGCGGGAGGCGTCGGGATACGCAACGTGGCGCTCCAGACCGCTCGGCTACTCCCGTGCGGCTCCATGCAAAACGCCACACTTGTCTGCTAGCGCCAAATGATGAGAGTCTATTGTCGTGTGATTTCCAAACGAAGACGTTACGCTGAAGATCTTGCCATCGAAAACAACAAAATATTGTCAACCATTGATGTTTATTACTATCGGCAACACAAATTCTATTTCAGAAGGATTACTGATATTGTAAGAGTACAAGGTGACAAACCATATGATCGTTATTTCATCGTGGAACTTCAATCTGTGATTTACAATCAATTTTCTGCACCTACGTATAAACCAATGTTGCAATATGTTTGACGAAAGCCACGATATGACACTGACAGAACCACATCATCATTTCAAAATGTAATTAGTGTGGTTTTTGATACTGGACTGCGTGAATGCGAAACTGATTTGAAATGTGATAACGGGGCTTTAGTGAGGTGTGGACATTGTTCTCTCCCACTTTGTTTTAACCACTTCATAGTAATCACGCATCTGCACTTTGAGGACTAATATAAGCACTTTTAGCTGTATGATACTACTGTATATGTGTATTTTGCGCTATTCAAATATTTGTTAAGCTTAAGGGACTTACCTACGGGGTCATCAGTTCCTAAACTTACAAACTACTTATTAACTACCTTATACTAAAGACGACACAAACATCCATGCCCGAGGGGGGGATACGAACCAGCAACCGTAGCGGCCGTGCAGACTGTGACTGGCGCGCCGCAGTCAAAAAATGTTCAAATGTTTGTATAGCTTACTAACTGACAACCCGGCGTTGCCTGGGTATTTATTTATTTATTCGAGCCTTGAGTTAGTACTTTTCCTATCCACTGTCTCTCTCTCTGTCCATCTTTTTTCTAAAAACATGTTACATTTTCCAGAGAATATATAAGAAATAAGAAATCACACGTAAATATGCACTCGTTTCGAAGAATCAAATCACGAAATTCAACAATTATGATCGTAATAATATCACAGATCGATCACTTGATGTAATGCGCGAAACGTCAAATTAATGTTTTTTAGTACTTTATTTATTTATTCTTATATTTCCTTACTCGTATGCTTTTCCTTACAGAGAAAGAGCTGAAGACATTGTAGCACCCATAGACCAAAGATATGGTCTGTGGCTACAGAGTCGCAAACGTTATCACTGGCCTTCAATCCGAGTTTTCTTTTTTTTCCATATCTTCCACCCCCTTATAGCTATCGGCATGGAACTGCTATGGTGTACAACCGGAAACTTCAGGCAACAATTACACACAGCCCATTCGTTTGCGTTCCTCTAGTTTTCGCTGCAGAGCGAAATATTAACACACACACACACACACAGAATTTTATATACACCGATAACTTTCCATCCTAATATACTCCACCCTTTTATCATTATAAACCCTCAAGAAACAATGCAACCAATGAAATCATTTTCAAAGAGTAAATATAAATTTCAAACAGTAATTATTGTTCCGCATTTCACGTTATATTCTACAAATTACTAAATATCTATCAGATATCTATCCCCTCGGCCACCGCGGCCGGCAGACTGCCTGTTATTCCAAGCGTGATTTCGTGCGGTTAGAGGTGGAAGGTTGCCCTAGTGAGTTGAACAGATACGTAGCGCTCGGCAGTGAAGTTATTCTCGGCAGCCATAAAGTTTATAGCCAGCCGCGGCGCGCAGCGACAACGGCAACGCGGCCTCTTATCAGCTGGCGGAATGCGCACCGCTCTCTGCGGGCCTGCACGCCGCCAGACAGTGCCGTCATTCACTCCAAATACATTTCCTCCACTTCCTTCCTTGCTTTATTCTTGGACTGTAAGATATGACCGACCGTGTTCCTAGGAGGAAGCTACTGTCAGTTCTACAAGATTATGGTACAGGAGGCAAACGTCTGCAGGCAATTAAAGGGCTTTACGTAGACTGCCAGGAAGCAGTTAGAGTAGATGGCAAATTAAGCTCATGGTTCAGGGTAGTTTCAGGGGTAATACAAGGCTGTAACCTGTCACCACTGTTGTTCATTCTATTCATGGATCATATGTTGAAAACAGTAGACTGGCAGGGCGGGATTAAAATAGGTGAAAACAAAATAAGTAGTCTCGCATATGCGGATGACTTATTTGTAATGGCCGATTCAATTGAAAGGTTGCAAACTAATATTTCAGAGCTCGATCAGAGGTGCAAGGATTATGATATGAAGATCAGCATGTCCAAAACGAAAGTAATGTCTGTGGGAAAGAGATTCAAACAGATTGAGTGCCAGATAGGAGGAATAAAGTTAGAACAGGTAGACAGTTTCAAGTACCTGGGATGTATTTTTTCACAGGATGGCAACATAGTGAAAGAACTGGAATCGAGGTGCAGCAAAGCTAATGCAGTGAGTGCTCAGCTAAGATCTATCCTCTTCTGTAAGAAGGAAGTAAGTACCAAGACTAAGTTAGCAGTGCACCGCTCTATCGTTCGACCAACTTTGTTGTATGGAAGTGAAAGTTGGGTGGATACAGGTTACCTTATTCATAAGGTAGAGGTTACAGATATGAAAGTAGCAAGAATGATTGCAGGTACTAATAGATGGGAACAATGGCAGGAGGGTGTTCATAATGAGGAAATCAAAGAAAAACTGGGAATGAACACCATAGATGAAACAGTTAGAGCGAACAGACTGAGATGGTGGGGTCATGTCACACGCATGGGAGAAGCAAGGTTACCTAAGACTCATGAGCTCGACAGCGGAGGGTAAAAGGAGTCAAGGTAGACCAAGAAGAAAGTACTTAGATTCAGTGAAGAATGGTTTTGAAGTAAAAGGCATAATATCAGACGAGGCATCAATGTTAGCATTGAATAGGCGACCATGGAGGAATTTTATTGGAGGTACTATGCTCCAGACTGAACGCTGAAAGGCATAATCAGTCTCTAATGATGATGATGATGATGATGATGATGATGTAAGATATGTCGATCTGAACCGGCCGCGGTGGCCGAGGGGACTGAGGCGCTACAGTCACGGTCTGCACTGCCACTACGGTTGTGGATTCGGATCCCCCCTCGGGCATGGATATTTGTGCCGTCCTTAGAATTAGTTCATAAGTAGTTTGTAAGTTTAGGGACTGATGACCCCGTAGTTAAGTCCCATAAGCTATACAAACATGTGAACATGTGTCGATCTGACTCCTTCGTGCCATTATCCGTGGGGACAATGAAATAGACCAAATTAACATCTTCCGTATTGATATTCGTATCGATATGGGCAGTCGACATAACTGAAGTCAATGGATCGCGGCAGTGAGTCATTTGAGACGTCCGATGTATTTAGGCATCGCTAGAGCGATAATTTATTTTGGTTTCTCATTTATTCAAAATGCTGCTACGGCGCTGCTGCCGCGAAGGAGTGGCCAAGCGCATTGAGGCGCTAAGCACCAATGCGCGAGGCCGTTCCCAGTCGGGGACTCGAATCCCCCCTCGGGCATGGATATTTGTGCCGTCCTAGTTCGTAAGTAGTTCATAAGTAGTTTGTAAGTTTAGGGACTGATGACCCCGTAGTTAAGTTCCATAGACTATACAAACATTTGAACATGTTTTCTTCCTTCATTTTTCAGTTTGGGGCAGGGATCCATAATGGGAGTCGGGTACTAGGGGAAAAAAACCATAGCTTAGGCCGGTATTGCCGGTATTCTAGACGGTGTTGATATTACACGGTCATATTTCTTTGTCAAAAATTTACATCATATATTTACATCATAAAAATTTGATAGTGTGATAGGGAACTTTGACATATCTCTGCTTTCGTCAAAAAAATATGATCATATCTAGTGCCTCGCAGTAGATTTGATCATAAAAAGTCGTTTTCATTTTGTTCACTGCAATGCGAATGTAACCGCTTGGAACACTAGCATCGCTGTAGCTCTTGGACGCGCTTATTTGAAAACAAACTTCGACGTCATGTTTTCAAACAAGGACGTTTATTTGGTGTGTGCCGTCTTCGACAAAATTAAACGAACTTTCTGAAGCAGACGAAGTGCTCTATAATCCCAGACACCCTGAAAAAGAACAGATTAACCCTTTCATTGCCGGTGTTGTTCCTGGACAACGTATTAAAAGTTTATTTATACCGTATTTTGTGCATCAGTTCTTAAAATTCCATTTTTGTTGATGAACAACTTGCTTCTAGTACGACATTTTGTCGCTCGGTACGGCGTGTAGCCACTTCTGAGGCATTAATCTGTCCGTATTGGAGGTTACGTTGCCGTCTGTACGTTGTCGAGAGTGTAAGCGTGAGTGTGGTTCCTTTTATTCCAGCAGTGAATTGTCTTGTCTTTGGTGCAGTGGCGAAGATTATGCTAACATTATTGATCTGGCAGTATTAAGTATTAACAAAAAACGTCCATGTAATAAAATCTCTTACTGCATTGTATTAATAAAGAAAAAAAGTGAATTTTAATTTTTTCCAAAGCTGATTTCATAATGTAAGACAGAGAGGGTTAAGCAGACTCTAACGTTACAAGAGAGTGACGGAGGTACTCTACGGTGAAATTCTTACAAATGTTACAAATGTTTGTTAAGCTTAAGGGACTTAACTACGGGGTCAACAGTCCCTAAACTTACAAACTACTTATCAACTAGCTAATACTAAGGACGGCACAAATATCCATGCCCGAGGGGGGATTCGAACCCTCGACCGTAGTGGCCGTGCAGACCGTGACTGGAGCGCCTCAGTCCCCTCGGCCACCGCTGCCGGCAGTGAAATTCTTCCCGGGTGTACAGCCGAGAATATTGAGAAGAAGATTAATGGCCTCGTGTGTTACATCACACAAAATTAATAGAAATATATGAAGCAGATTTTTATAAGCTCTCAACTCTTCTCTAAATGATAATAACAATAATAATAATAATAATAATAATAATCGATGCTGTTCCTGCTCTGTTGTTGACAAGTGCTTGTATGTGCTCTTGTGCGATCAGAGCCGCGGTGGAGTAGCCGAGCGGTCTAAGGCACCTCGCTCTGGTGCGCGCCGTTGCTCGCCGTGGAGGTTCGAGTCCTCCCTGGGGCATGGGGGTGTGTGTTGTCCTTAGGTTAGTTTACCTAGGTTTAAGTAGTTTGCAAGCTACGGACTGATGACCACGCAGTTTGGTCCGATAGATTTACAAACATTTGAACATTTTTGTGCGGTCAGTAAGTTAATCCTCTTCGTACAGCGAACATTTCGTTGCCAACATGAGCACGTTACGCCGCCGCGCCGTAAGGAAAGCTTATCCCCAGTAACAAGAAATTGCTGTGTCACTGTAAACCTGTCTTCTGCCGATATAGTCTTCTCATCTGCGTACACTGATTTTTAATGTGTGGAGCCACTTTACTGAGTAAATACCGATACGTTTTATCATCTATTCTCCAGTGATTTGTATATGACATGGCGCCCTCCACTTGCAGCTCCCGCAACACGAAATGATTTCCACAGTTTCTCCCAAGTAAGCCCTCTTTTTATTCAAAATGCAGTTTCCGTAGTAGCAATGACCAGGGCCAGCTCTAGGGAGGGGCGAACCGTGCCGTCGCCCAGGACGGCAATTTTTTGGGGCGGCAAATTCCTGAATTTTTATATAGTTCCGACAGGATAAATTAAACAAGACAATGAAAAGTGGTAGTGTCTTGCACGTACAAATGTGAAAATAAGTTGGAAATACGAAATGTTACAGATTGATAGACATTAATACAGATAACAGTGGTATGCGTCACCCTACAAGCAAAATAAACGTGCAAGGTTACTACATAGAAGGTTGAGCCAAATTGTTCTGCAGCGTTCGGGTGCTTCCGCGTGACGTCACTGTGGGTTGTGAGAAGCGGTAGAAGGGTGAGGTGTATTGTTGTGTTCGACTACGGCACTGTTTCGTTTAATTAACATTAATTTAAGAAAACAAGTACGATATAAGAATAAACACAAAGGAATAGAATGCTACTATTTACTACGACCTGAAAACTCTTATATTGATATCTAGTAATGAAAACTGTAAAACAGTATGTTATAGGCCCCTTGACATTTATTGTATTCTGTGACATTGACGCTGCTTTGATCTTAAAGCACCGACACGGCTGCGCCGCTTGCAGCTCATTCAGAAGAAGGTACTACGCATCATAGGCAATGCTCCACGCTACACGCGCACAGCGGATCTTCACCGTGAATACCGCCTTGACACTCTCACGGAGGTATCCAAAAAACACGCCGCACGACTGTACAGAAATGCTAGACACTCGAACAACCCCTTCATCCTCAATCTGGGTAACTACGACCACAACCATAGATGGAAGCACAACCGACCAAAAACACTCTTTGTCAGGAATAGATAAACACCTATGGTAAGCCTCATAGACGCAAACAAAATCACTGTTCATGGAAACCCTGCATCGCAGCAAAACTGACTGGCAACGCCAGATGAGCAATCACCGCCGACAAACCGGCAATCGCAGGGAACATGAACAAGCACAAAACACAAACAAATCCCACACTAAGCCATACACTTAGGGGCCGATTTCAAAAATCGACCACTTGCCTGTCAATCTTGATTGTTGCAGCCAGCCGCCGCTGATGATGGACCAGGAGACACCCCCAGTGCCAGCTGCAGAGGGGCGACTCATCAAACCGGATTGACAAACTTATGACAAAAACGCGATGAAATGGTACCGAGCTAGCACGATACCCAATAACTAACATAACCACACCCTTGCATGATCTGTCGCAGATAGCAGGAATCTGCTACTGCTCTTACTACCCGCTCCTGATTATCGCAGAGGTGTTTTTTCCCTCTGCCCTTGAAACCGATCTTGTTTCAAAAGCTTTCGACCACTTCTATCATCCTGATGGACCGTATTAAACGGCACACATCAAAATACTCGCTCCTGTGACTCCCACATTAGACATATTAACACAGGCAGAGGTGACAGTACAACTATTGAGTTGGTCACCATGCTAGTGCGAGAGTGGAGGGGCTCCACTCTTTCGCAAAAAAATTCGCTATAAAGAAACGCGTGAGTGTAATATGTGAAAATAAGACGACATATTTGAATAAAGCTGAAAAAGTCGAAAAATGTGTGTGTGTGTGTGGGGGGGGGGGGGGGGGGGGGGGTGGAGGCGCTTGAAAGTTTTGCACGAGGCGGCAAGATCCCTGCGGCCGGTCCTGGCAATGACAGTGCATGATAACATGTGTTTACTGTCAGCCATATTGAAATATGATCAAAAATATGACGACAGTCTAATACCCCTTTTTAGCGTCACGTCAAAGATTTACAACAAAAAATATTACGAACTTTTGATGATATTTTCATGTCAAAGAGTTGATCAAAAATTTTACTGTGTAATACCGGCCTTATGGCCGCTCGTTCCCATGTCTTACCCACTTTGCATGTACATTGTAGGGCCCCCGCGATCACGCACAAGTGTCGCAACACGACGTGGAATGGATTTAACTGATGTCTGACTCAGTGACGGATGGAACTGACACACCATGCATCCTGCAGGGATGTCCATACTTCCGTAAGAGTCAGATACGGCGAAGGTCTCAAACAGCACATTACAGGGCATCCCAGATATGCTCAATAGTACTGATATCTAGGGAGTTTGGTGGGCAGAGGAGGTGTTTAGTCAGGGTACGCGAGTGTGCCGGCTAATGATTCGCACGCTGACAGTTGCTGATGGATAGAGCTACGTGAAATTAGCAAATAAACTTCGAAAATGTAGCATTTTGAAATTCAAATTTAGCATTTATTTAGCGTTTATATTTTTAATTGTGTTTAGGCATTTAAATGAGCAACGGTAATTTTATTTCCTTAACATGTAGTGCCTATCACTTTAAATGTATTCTTCTAAATTGTTGTATCCTCATTTGAGTTTCACATTACGTAACTATCACACTAATGAATATAAAAAACTACCTTCTTTCGAGTAGGCGTTACATCACTCCTGCAAACTTAGTACACGCCTTCCTATTTTTAACACACTGCAGTCAATGTAGTCGTACGCTCCTGTTGCCTTTGTCATTGTCAATAATACTTGACAGGATATGTGACTGCATTTCAGATTTGTGTTGGCCACTATTACAAGTAGCCTGCCTCATCATGTGTAGGAAGACAACTTGCAGCAGTGGTTGAAATGCCGTTCAACTTTATAAATTGGTAAAATGGAAAAACAACTCTTCCAAAATTTATGCAACCACTGTGTATTTGCCGCTTTGCTAACAAATATTTTTGTGTTTAGTGCGAGTTTGCTGAAATAATACCTGTGAAGGAAATAAAGCATATAAGCAAGAAGTAAAACACTGAGTAGTATGAAATTAAGAACGTGTGTACTATGTTTGTGAGCTGGACATCGTTTTATAACCTCATAACAGTTCTGATGATTCTTTATACCTCCGGCTATAAATATCCTCGGTATTTCAGTGATATTAACTATCACAGAGAAGTATCAAATCCGTGGGAGCTCAGCACTGCAGAAATGTGTCTTGGAAAGCTCAGCAGAACATTGTATATAGCACGTGTATTTATTACCGATCTTAATTTTCGCTCTTTTGGTATATTTATCTGGTGATTTCAGATATAATTATCGATATATTATAATCAGAAAAAGTATGCTGTGTATATATTAGTATGTACTACCACTTGAGCAATAAATTTCCCTGTAATAAATAATTTTAGTAAGTGACACTGAATTTTAATTATTTAGCGTTTATAGCACTTATGTGGCATTTATAGCATTTATTTAGCATTTATAGCATATACTAAATTCACGTAGCTCTAGATGGCCCAGCATTGAAATCCGCAACAAGCTGTTTACGGTTTTTATCCATCGTCGATACTGTTCTTGCAAGATCTCCTTACGGCTGCAGCGACGATGGGTATGTGGTGTTTTGCCGGATTCCCGATACTAACGGTGCACTCGTGAAACGGTCGTGTTGGAAAATCATCACCTAATGGCTGTGTCCCGTCTCTTGTGCGCCGACTATAACAGCACGTTCAAACTCAAATCGTGCCATTGTGCCAGCAGTAAACTCCCTACCGCCAGCGCCAGACACCTGTTTTACATAGGCGTTACCCAGCGCAGCTGCGTCCTCTGTTTACATATGTCTGTGTTTGCATATTCATGCCTATACCACTTTATTTGGGTCTTCAGCGTATAATACGTTCATACGGAAAAGCATACTGTAGCTGCCAGCTACGATAATATATGAAACGCCGTCATTCACTGCTATAACTGGTTTGGGCGCTACGGTTCCCACAAGAAATGACTGGCATTCTCTACAAATCGTGTGGAATGGAACTGATATCTGGCGTTCCACAGGGAATTGTTATAGGGCTCCTACTGTTCCTTATTTTTATAAACGACTAGCTTAAACCCGCGGCTCCGCACGTGTGTTGGTTTTTTTATGATAGATAAGCTATCTGTCAGTAGTGTGCTATGATACTGGTTTTGAAGGATGAAATGAAATACAATACCTTCTTTAGAAACAAACATTTTTAATGAACATTCAAGTTTCGCTGTATGTAACCTCCTTGCTATAGAGTCGCAAACGTCATCGCTGGCCTTCAGTCCGAACTTTTTAATAATTTGACGACTTTCAACCACCATTTCTTCCACCCCCTTACAGCTATCGGCATAGAACGGCTATGGTGTACAACGGGAGACTTCGGACAACAATTACACACCGACCATTAGTTTGCTTTCTGTACTTTTCGCTGCAGAGGGAAATATTAACATGCACACACGTAGAATTTTATATACACCAATAACTTTTTATCCCAATATACTCTACCCTTTCATCATTATCAGCCCGCAAGCAACAATGCCAACAACAAATCCATTTTCAAAGAGAAAATATAATTTTCGAAGAGTAATTATTGTTCCGCATTTCGCGTTATATTCTTCAAATTACTAAATATCTGTCAGATCCCTATAAAACCGTGCCTAAAACCTTCCCCAGGAGTAAATTAGTAACTGTACAAATATTTAAGTCTCTGCGTCTTGTCGTTCGGGCGTGATTAGCGTACACCAAACAAACATACACATTAATATATATATATATATATATATATATATATATATATATATATATATATATATATATATATATATATATAAACAGCTATCCGATCGCCATAAAACCGTACCTAAGGCCTTCCCCGGGTAGACATTAGTAACTGTACGAATTTTTAACTCTTTATGTTTTGTGGTTCAGACGTGATAAATGTACACCGAACAGACGTTCACATTTATAGATATAGATTTAGGAGACAATCTGAGTAGCTCTCTCAGACTGTACGCGGATGATGCTGTCATTTATCGGTTAGTAAAGCCACCAGAAGTACAAAAGTAGTAATTTAGATAAGAAATCTGCATGGTGCAAAAATTGGCAGTTGACCCTTAATAATGATAAGTTCAGAGAAGGGCAGCTCGCGACATAGCGGAGAGAGTGTCTCGGAAATGAGGCACGAGTTGTGGAAATCATTAAAAGAAGGTCGTTATTTGTTGCGGCGAGATCTATTTCTGAAATTTATCACTAAAGTTCTCTTCAGAATGCGAACATATATTGTTAGCACCCACCTATGTAGGGAGGCGATCATCATAATAAAATTAGAGAAATCAAACGAAAGATTTGGGTGTACCTTTTTCCCCGCGAGCTATTAGAGAATGGAACTATAGAGAAATATCATAAAAGTCGTTCGATGAGCCGTCTGCCATGCACCTCATTGTGACTTACGGAGTATCTCTGTAGATGTAGAATGTTTATTTCGTAAGTTCTTACATCATTATCAAATGTTTGTAAGGCTTATGGGAGTTAACTGCGGGGCCATCAGTCCATAATGTGGAATATCATACACTTGGAGTGTTTGGTTTTTATTTTGCCTTTTTTTTAATAGTTCCGCATTCTTTCTTCCTGTTTCCGTGCTTGATTTGTTTTTAGTTTTTGACGAGCTATCCTTTGCACCATCATTAAACGAAATTGGAAGAGGGTGCGATGGGGAGTTTCCCTTGTTAGGAAGAACCACTCTGTTTTTGTGTCTTTGAAATTAATTTTTGGTAACCTTGGCATTATTCCCATTAACTTGCTTCCAGCTAAACTTTAAGCAGCGTGTTAAGCGTTTAATTTCAGGGAGGCTTACATCAGATGACAATTTGCCAAGTTCAAACGAGGAGCTCATGGGCTGTCCATGTAGAGCCTCATACGGTCTGTGTCCAATGGATTCATGCATTCGACTGTTGTACGCAGAAACTATGAATGGAATGTATCTAGCTTGCATGCCTGTTCGGGTCAGGATAGTATCAGGACTTCCAAAAGGGAGCACAAAGTGATTTATAAAAGCACATGGCACTTTTTCTGCTGACCCATCAGCGAGGGACATTAAAATTAGGTATCTGAGAAAGTTGTCCATGATAGCTGGTAAGTAATTGTCATTTCTTGTGATTTGTGTATATGACCCTAATAAGTCGAGGGTCATATTCTGAAACGGTTTTGTGGCCTCTGAGATGGTTTTTGTTGTCAAACGTACAGTTTGGTTTTAGAAGTGGCTTAAAGACTGAAAATGCTAAATTTTCATTTCACTGTGAGGCACTTGATGGGTTAAATAAAAGGCTACGGACATTTGGCGTCTTCTTTCATTTAACAAAGGCGTTTATTGTGTGGGGCATCAACATCCCGAAACAAGTGGCCAGGCTCAGGAAATAAATCTTTCAAGAATTTAAACTTCCTGGCAAGTTAAAATTGTGTGCCGGAACAGGGACTCGAACCTAGGACCTTTGCCTTTCGTGGGCAAGCGCTCTACCACTGAGCTATCCCGACTTCAAAGGAAGTTTCACATCAGCGCACATTCCACTGCAGAGTGAAAGTTTCATTCTGGAAACATCGCTTAGGCTGTGGCTAAGCCATGTCTCACCATATCCTGCAAGTTTTGCAGAACTTCTGTGAAGTTTGGAAAGTACGAGGCGAGGTACTGGCAGGAGTAAAGTTGAGAGGACAGACCGTGAGTCGTGTCGGGATAGCTCAGTGGTAGAGCGCTCGCCCGCGAAATGCAAAGGTCCCAGGTTCGAGTTTCGGTTACGGAACACAATTTTAACTTGCCAGAAAGTTTCACATCAGCGCACACTTCGCTGCAGAGTGAGAGTTTCATTCTGCATTCAAGAATTATTTGGACTTGAATAGCTATCTTTTTGTCTACATTTGGTGTATATGTAACTGTGTTCTTGTGTTGTGTGTGCCAGACAACAAAATTATCAACAAAACTGTTAAAACGTCCAACCATAACCTCACTGGCACCCACAACATAAAACAATAAAGAACCTGTAACTGTAAAATGCACCCGATGATGGCAGCTTGCTGCAGAAACGCGTCGAGCTAATAAATATGTTAGTAAAAATATTAGTTAAAAGTGACTGCTACATTAGGCCTATAAATTATTTGAAAAAGTTTATAATTCTGTCGCAGACCTCAGAACAATCTACATAACACGGATAAATTTATATTATAAAATGACTTTAAACGGGCTGTTGGGCTGCAATAACGACGAAGATCCAGGTGGTGAGGGAGTCTTAAGCGTTTCGGGCGATGCCCATCATCAGAGACGCACCAGAGCTGGTTCAGGCATTCAAATTATAAAATTTACAACTGAATTAGAAGCCGGGGGTGTAGTTAATTTTCTCGACCTTCAGGTCACAAGAACGGAATAGAGCTTGAATATTAGCATCTTTCGTAAACCAACTGCCATAGACTTGATAATCTCCAATCACTCATGCCACCCACAAAACGAGGTTTCTTTAATTCTATGTTTCACAGATTATTTAAGTTAACTAACGGGGAGGAAGTTATCGAAAAAGAAACTAAGGTTATTATACAAATAGGGTTTGCTAACGGTTTCACAGAGAGGTCAATAAGAAAAATTGAGGAGAACATTCTAAGAAAAGTAGGGAAAGAGCCGATAGTACACGAGGAAACAATAAGATACATTCCATTCACATACTTTGGTGTAGTCTGAGATAAGATCGCGAATGCATTTCGCAAGATAAACGTCAAGGTCGACTTTAGTACTAACCATAAGTTGGGAATGTTACTACGACATAGCTTGAAGTCAATCCCTGGTAAATTTTATAGAACTTGAGTTTACAAAATTCTCTGTGATTCACGTAAATGATTCTATATTGAACAAACGGGCAGAGAATTTCGTATGACATTCCGCGAACACGGATACACCAGCAATAACAGTGCCTTGGGTGAACACCTAAGGGAATACAAACACCATTTAAAAACTATTGATGATAGTATGTCTGTTCTACACTATGAAAATAAGGGTATTGTTTTGGAAATTTTGGAAGAAGTTGACGTTTACTTAAATTTTCTAAAAGAACCGGATCTGGTAATTAATGAACAGCTCACAGGGAGTCGTAAATGGTTTTTCGAATTTTTTAACAACATCCTAACAAATAGTTAAGTTGATTTGTTCATTTTACATACATTATGCATGTCATACATAGGTTGCATTGTGCAAGACTATATTATCTTGACGTTGTACAATTGTGTACATTTTTGTTTGTACTCTTATCAACTTGGTTGACCAGATCTGTTTTGCTGCGCTCTGGCGCAAAATTGTTTTTGTTTTGTACCCTGCTTACGCATCTGTTGCATATCTGAACAGTTTCTTATGTGTAATGCACCTAATATTAATTTTTATATTTTTGTAAGCCCAAATTTACTAGACTTTGTATATTTTGTATAACTTTCTTTTATCTTATTCACTGGGCCAATGAATAACCAGAACATAATAGTGCTGCCCTGTGGTGGATTTCTTCTTACCTTCCGGATTACGTACTTTTTGCATACGAGAACAGTCTGTCAAGCTGAACACATCATTTTTTTTTCACGATTAGTCAAAACCTGTTATACATGGGCTATAACGGCCTGTTTTTGTACTTTATGTGCGACATGAGGTATGGCGAATTTTGGTTGTATCATGTATGATTCATCTAATAAAACATGAATTTTAATCGATAGTGTCTGCACTATTGGTACTATTGGTAGTCCGGATATAGACAGTCATGTTGTTTACAATGTATTTCTTGGCCGAGGGGACGGAGGCGCTTCAGTCACGGTCCGCACGGCCACTACGGTCGGGGGTTCGAATACCCCCTCGGGCATGGATATTTGTGCCGTCCTTAGGATAAGCTAGTTGAGAAGTAGTTTGTAAGTTTAGGGACTGATAACCCCGTAGTTAAGTCCAAAAAAAAAATGTATTTCTTCTTTTATTGGCACGTGAAAAATTGCCGGATCCGATTACCTCCATAACGTTTGGACTGCAGAGGAAAAGTGAATTCCATGGAGATATTTACTCAGCAATTAAAATGGTGGCACCTTAGCGAATCTATGCTATTAACATACTATGTTGTTAATTGATTGGTCACTGTGGGGGTGACGTGGGAGATGGAATTTTCTTGCTTGTTTTCCGTACTGACAAAAAAAAGTGTTCAAATGATTGTTAAGCATATGCGACTTAACTGCACGGTCATCGGTCCCTAAACTTACAAACTACTTATAAATTACCTTATGCTAAAGACAACACAAACATCCATGTCTGAGGGAGGAGCATAGCGCCTCAATGCGCTCGGCCACTCAGCCGTGCCTCGTAGTGACAACTCATGGTACTGTACTGCACATCCTAATAGTTTACGCTAAAAAAAAAAAAAAAAAAAAAAAAAAAAAAAAAAAAAAAAAAAAAAAAAAAAAAAAAAAAAAAAAAAACACGTAAATAATATGGATTCCTTAATGTGCATTTTATAGATGGTCATCCTGAAATGTTTGAACAAGAAATACAAACCTCTTAAGATTCCTTATGCGCTTTAGACTGTATTCAAATGTTCAAATGTGTGTCAGGTCTTATGTGACCAAACTTCATGGTTATCAGTCGCTAGACTTACACACTAATCACCAGGCTAACTTAAACTAACTTACACTAAGGACAACACAAACACCTATGCCCGAGGGAGGATTCGAACCTCCGACCATAGCGGCCGTGCAGACCGTTGCTGGCGCGCTGCAGACCGTTCGGCCACTGCGACCGGCTGCGCTGTATTCCCTAATGCATTTTAAAATAAATACGATTATTATTGTAACTAACTTAATACACCCAATATTGTCCACTTCTGCTTTTGAATTATGGTTGTACTTACAGGTGTTTTTCATTTTTAATGTATAAGGTGTTCGAAAACATCGACCAATCAGGATGCCCATGCGTCACTTGTGCTTTTGTAGAAGCACAAATATCGTTCATATTTTGATTGCCTGCGTTGTGTGCGATTAATGGACCTTGTTACTTCAAGGACTCACCAGTTCCTGCAAACCTGTCCAATTTCGAGATTTTTTATTTCTATGATAACTGGTCTAAATATGCAGTTGTATTAACAAGCTATCTGCTTTCGCAGTATTACAATATATATTCAAAAATATTGAAATATACAACAGACTAAAGGAGAAGAATTTAAATGACATGCATTTTCATAAAATGATATTTGCATATTTTGTAATACTGTGGTTCAAACAACAGACTAAAGAGTAACAGTTTAAATACATTGTTTTTCATAAAACAAAATTAGCATTTATTCTGTTGTTAATACTGTATTCTAAAGAATAAAAAATTCTTAGAAAGTTATTCCGTTATTTGAAACATTTGCCCAAACAATCGACAGTTGTTCTATATATCGGCAATTTTAAAGTTCTATTGAACCTATCTATGAATAGGGAACACTATTAGTGACTGCTCCTGACACCTAGCATTCACTGTGAGAACTACGAACTGTAGACCTCGATGTTCTGTGGAGGTATTTGTGGCTTTTCAAACGTAACTTATTGTTTATAATCAGAGTAACACTTTAGTAGTTAGGACGAACATCTTTGATTGCGATTGACAATGTTCTATGTGCCCAGTTCGTATTCGTAAAGAACATACTCAAAATGTTCAAATGTTTGTAATTCTATCGGACCAAACTGCGTGGTCATCAGTCCGTAGCTTACAAACTACTTAAACCTAGGTAAACTAACCTAAGGACAACACACACACCCATGCCCCAGGGAGGACTCGAACCTCCACGGCGAGCAACCGCGCGCTCCGCAGCGAGATGCTTTAGACCTCTCGGGTACTCCACCGCGGCGAAAGAACATACTCCCCAACGCATTTAGTACATTGCAGTCGCTGCTATATATGTCGTTGGATCGTATGAAGTGTAAGGTCTGATTCTGTCTATGATAAATATATATGCATCAGGCAGAAAAGGTGATCGCCTCAGGTGACACCTTCCGTACGTTGTGACGATGACTTTCATAAAGTTTATTTTATATTAAGTTTTCGTGTAGCTTAGATTCATCAGGAGTTGAGTGCAACGCAGTACAGGATATGTATTCGAAGTTGATAATATTACCATCCGATAGCAGCATCTACTGAGAAATGCGCTAGGGGTCCATTTGACCCAAGCTATCCCGTAGAAAGTCCCCGCTACAAACCGTGGAATCCTGTGATAGAAATTGTCCAATAGCCTGTCTATTGTAATTGATGATGCTATATTACGACAGTTAGTACACAGAGACCATTAACTTGACGAAAACACCAATTGTATGAGAGAAATTACAACCTTGATATAAAAAAAGTCTGTTAATGTAAAAGGAAACCTAATATATTTTATTCACATCTGGGAAAGCTACATCACGCTATTCTGTATATTGTGTGAGTTGTCGACAGCAGTTTTTTATATTATTCTCTTTTAGTTATTAAATAAACATTTCATTCTGATATTGGCCTTACGCTCACTCTGTTCTTAATTTTGTCATGGAGTGTAACGTGGACGATAAGGTGTTCAGACAAAAAGATGATAGAAGCTTTCGAAATGTGGTGCTACAGACTAATGATGAAGATTAGATGGGTAGATCACGTAACTAATGAGGAGGTGCTCAATGGAATTGGGGAGAAAAAGCGTTTATGGCATATTCTGATTTGGTGGGACACATTCTGAGACATCAAGGAATCGTCAAGTTAGCATTAGAAGTAAGTGTGTGGGGTAAAAATCGTAGAGGGAGACCGAGGAACGAATACAGTAAGCAGATTCAAAAGGGTGTAGGTTGTCGTACGTATTCTCAGATGAAGAGGCTTGCACAGAACTGGGTAAGCGTGGGGAGGTGCATCAGACCAGTCTGCGGACTGAAGACTACAACGGTCACACCTTTAACTGTATTCCCGGAAGGGATCGAGCGCATTTACACATCGGCACAGAAAGTTTCATTTGCCCGTCGGAGGCATACATACGATTATACATATGATGTCGGATTTCTAAAGTAATTTAATGCAAATAATTTTTAATATTTTGCTGCATCATATATGTCATTGAGACACATTGTTAAAGACGATTTATACCAAGGACGCTGCTCTTAAAGAAATTATTTATTTCGAAAGGCCTCTTTCGATGTGATCCTCCTCTTGAATATATATACAGGGTGTTTCACTAAGGGTGTTTGCCTCTGTAACTTATAAAATAATAGGTAACGGGAAATTTTAATGCGGTAGGTCAACACAAGAAATGTTACACTTTCTGCAGAGCTTTGAACATAGTTTATTGTATCATTTTCCAAAGAGTTACAGCACAAAGATATAATTTTTTAAATGGAATAATAGTTTTTTTCTATCGTGCATTGGATTCGTTGAAACCAGCTGCGTCCAAATCAATTTAAACTACATTCCTATCACTGTTAGTTTCGGAGCTACAATCCTTCAAAGTTTAGGGGGCGGAGGCTACGACAGCGTGTCTCACTGGTTGGTGGTCATGAGACAGTGGGCCGTGCCCCAGGGGATAGCTACTCGGCCAGTGAGCTACGTTATCGTAGCCTCCGCCCCCGGAACTTTGAAGGGTTGTAGCTCCCAAACAAACAGTGATATGAATGTAGTTTAAAATGATTTGGACGCAGCTGCTTTAAACGAATCCATTGCACGATGGAAAAAACTATTGTTCCATTAATATATATATATATATATATATATATATATATATATATATATATATATATATATATATATATATCTTTGTGCTGTAACTCCTTGGAAAATGATACAATAAACTATGTTCATAGCTCCGCAGAAAGTGTAACATTTCTTGTGTTGACCTACCGCATTAAAATTTCACGTCACCTATTATTTTATAAGTTACAGAGGCAAACACACTTAGTGAAATACCCTGTATATTATGCATTGTAGCAGGCCATATATCAAACATGATGCATCATGTTACTAACGAGATAAGATGACAATTGTGGAAAAGTAACTGTTACTTTCTTTCTGCTTATTAACAGGACATTAATTCGCCTTCTTACCATAAAATACAGAAAATTGTTGCAAATAGTCCTATTATATGTCGTTATACAAAATTTTACAAATGATATTTTTAGAAGTTTTTTAAAGTTTCGTGTAGGAAGACAGAAGCAAGGGCTTCAAGGTGCATTACTGGTAGTGCGAATGTTACGGAAATGCTTCGGGAAGGCGACATTCTTTTCTAGAAACATTACTGCGGAAATTGAGAGGACTGTAATTGGAAGCTGACTGCAGAGCGATTCTACTGCCGTAAATTTACATTTCGCGTAAAGACCACAAGAGAGAAATTAGAGCATGTACAGAGGCAGACAAGCATTCGTTTCTCCCTCGAGCTATCTGCAAGGGGAACAGAAAAGAACATTAACAATATTGGTACGAGATACCCTCTGCCACGCACCTTGCGGTTGATTGCAGAATATGTGTATCGATGTAGATGAAGTATGAAACCTTTTGAAACAATTTGTTTCTGACATCAGACAGAAAAACAGCCAGAACACGCCATATTTGTTAGCTGTAAACAATCCATTCCTCAGGAAATTGTTCGTTTCTTCCGCAGCTGTTTCTGCATTTGCAAAGGTCATCTGTACCGATCTTCACCTCTCTCCTTTTATAAGTTTACTCCTAACAGGTAAGTGATATGAACTGTAGATAGACCGAATGTATCATGTATGATACATCAGCTATCGTTTCTCCAAATGAAAATTGCCATTCATGTCACTTTCTTTTACGAAATTATATTCAGGAAACTTTTAACAGCGTTTTAGCGAAGAATTAGAAAGATTCACGTCACTTTCTTTTACGAAAACAACAATAGTAATCTTTCTTTCTTGAATCCTCGTTTATCCACGCGAAAAGCAACTGCTTCTTAATGCTTCTGACACCTAGCAGCTACTGTGAGAACTAGCGGCAGTGTGCAGTGTATTGAATACGATGTAACCAGCTTCATCACCAAAAACGGTACAAAATTCGAAGGACGGTAATTTAGACGGATGTATCATATACTATAAGTCGAACACTAGAGGTCAACTCACGATAAAAAGTGTACTTTGTAATGTAAAAGATTGCCGCACATTTTCGGATTTTAAAACGATTGTATGTATTCATAATCAGTGTAACAATTCAGTATTTATACTATACAGCTTTGATCTGTAAAACATTTCTCTTTATTTGAACATTTCGACGTCAGAAAAGTCATGCTCTCAAAAGCACTTCATAGCGTACATGACTGCTATATAAACATAGACTGCTGACTAATTAACTTCAGGAGGTCCGATACTGCTGGTGACGGCTTGTTAAGAGTCAACATGTGTGCCGCATGCAGTGACAATGACCTCCTTTTTTTTATTTATAGAGTTATTCTATAATTTAACGAGAAATTGGACCACCAGAAACTGAACGCAGCACGCTACTGGAAGTTGCTAATTTTGCCGCCTGGTAGCAGCACCGACCGGGAAGTTATCTACCGATCGGCTTTTGCTGCTCTCTCCCTTACAATGTCCTCACAATAGATGCTCTGCATGTCGAATCTGGTGTTACCATATTATGAAATTTGGTACACTGCATGAACTTAACAATAACATCACTCGTGTGAAGGAAATCGAAATCTTGAGATAAAAAATTGTCTTTTAATGTAAAATAAAGCGCAAAATTTTTTTATACATCTGTAAAAACTACATCGCGCTATTCCATATATTGCGCGAGTTATTTTCTGTAGTTTATTATATTACTTTTTGTTAGTATTAAATAAACGTTATATGCTGATAATTGCCTTTCAGAACGCTTACTCTATTATTAATGGCTATTAAAACTATATGAATCGGTCAAGAATGGCGATCACCAAAGTGATAATATCTGCCATGATCGGTGATGATACTTTTCCCTTTTTTTGGTCTGTGTGAAGTTGCTGCATGACTTGAGCAAACAAGGAGATGAATGCAGCACTACACTGTGTTATGCATTGGACGAAAGGGTGTGGAAAGACTTCTGAATAAAAAATAAAATTATGAGATTCCCAGTTATATTACGTGGCTCTTTCTCAAACCACTATTGAAGAAATCATGAATGGAAAAGTAATCAGATACAGGGAATTCAGCTCTGATCGTTACCTGAGTAACATGACTATGATGAAACTGAAGCTTCTCCTAATAAAAACCAAATGATTAAACATAAGGTAGACAGGTTCAAGGTCACCAAGAAGAAATGAAAATAGCTAAATGAAGGAAATGGGAGAAAATACCGGAATACATGAACACGGCAGCGGAGAATGTATTTGCACGAATAAAAATTAAGAAGAAAGTCTAGTGCAACGAAACCTGCGAATAAACATTTGGAGAAAGGACAAAACAGTGGAAAAAATGGAAATGTCCTGGGAAGATTGAACAACTTGATGAGTGTTAAATGGTCTTTCGGTAAGTCAAAACTTCCTGACATCTAGAACCGATTTGTTGAAAATAATTCCCAGAATTCAATTACAAGTTTAAAAGTTATCTAAATGGCTACCAAGCTATAAGTATTTGCTTCAGCGATGAAAATGGTAAAATAGGCCCAAGCAATACTCAGAACTGTGAAATACCAAGAATGTGCATTGAAAAACTCTTGAACTGTGAAGAACCGAACTGTAATCTAGAATTTACATATCTTCATGAAAACGCAGAAGCAGATCCACCACCTAAAGCAGAAAAAATGAAAAATAAGCAATAAGTATCCTGAAAAACAGAAAAACCAGTAGAGAAGACTCGATAACAGCTAGCTAATAAAATCGTTCCAACCAAAAATTGTAGCTGAGCTTCATATCATGTTTGAAAAAATATGGGGAACGGAAAATATTCCAATAGGCTGGACAGTGGCTTTTATTAATCCTTTATACATGAAAGATGGTAAGCAAGATGTGAATATCCGATATATATGTTGCCAGTGTCCTACGGCTTATCTAATGCCCATGGTACTGCTATCTTTGCGAGGTCTGATATCAGAGGGTTTTCGAGCAATCCTTATTAATTCTGATGCTCGTGGCCTGCAGATACTGAAATTACAATTATCTGGTATCTGCTTCCCGATGGCCCCATAGCGTTATCAATCCTTTGCCCCACCCGACTGTTTATCTGCGAGACTTTAACAGTCGTCATGATCATGGGGCTATGCCACTTATGTGGAGAAACTGGTGGAAAACCATTTTTTTCACACTCATATAAAGACTCAACATCGGCATTTTCGTGATATAAAATTTCTTTAATGATAATTTTTACAAATAGAAAATCCATAAACATACTAATTCATTAGCTACTGCATATAAATGAGAGTCATTGTTGGCAAATCCAAGAATACTTTAATTCTAGTTAGTTTGCTGACTTGAGAGAAAGTTTCTTCGACAATTACATGTATTGAAACAAATTGAACTCTTCTTGCTTTCATAGTTCAAAATCTTCTATTATCTGTCTAGTATCTAAACTGTCCAAGATCTCGTGTTCTATTGAAATAATAGCCAAATTTGTAAGTTTCTGTTGATACATTGTTGACCTTAGATAATTTTTTTATAACTTTTAATTTAGGAAATGATCTTTCACCTGATGCAACTGAGGCTAGCAGAGTAAGAAATATTCTTATCGCTATTGCTGTGTTTGGAAAAGTTGATATTAAATCATTTTTGAAAAGATATTGAAGAATTGTATATGGATCACAAGACATTTTCTAGGAAATGCAGCCTTAAACCGCTAGGTTCATTGTACAAATCAGTACCGTCAATGTCAGTTTCATTCCTTGAATGGTCTTTAAGTTTGATATGCAAATATTTACAACGCTTCAGCAGTTCTTACTTAGGGTGACTAATGTACTACTGAAAAACCCAAAAACGTAGTCTAAATTTTATAACTCTTCAAATATGTTTTTTAAGGAAATTAATGTTTGATCTAGAATTCGAAAAAAAACTCCACTTTGAAATTAATTTTGTGGTCTAACAAAACTACATGACGATGTTCATACTGAGACAGTCGTTTTTTTTTTTTTTTTTTTTGTTTTTTTTTTTTTTTTTTTTTTTTTTTTTTGTCTCCTTGAAAGAAGTATATTTACTGGAAGGAAACTTGCTTCAGCGTTTAGTTTGTTTGCTACATTGGTAGCTTCCTTTAAAACTATGTCAAAGTTTTCATCTGAGCGATATTGTGTGAATTTATCAATCAAGCTCTTTAACAAATTGATGCATATCTGAATATTAACTGTCGGGATTTGCACAATTTTACTTAAAGAATTAATTTCACTCAAAACATCGTACCACATTACAACAGAACAAATGAATTTATAATTTTGAATTTTTAAAACAAGTGACTTCGCTTTGAGAGTGGTGGTACAATCCCAACTAGCAGAAGCTTCTGAAATTTTCAACAGAGCATCAAATACGTTTTCTGTGTAGAAACGTAATGGCTTGATTGCTTCAATTCTGCTAGACCATCTCGTAGCACTGAAAGCTTTTGGCGTTATCCCTGGGAAATGTTTGCAAATGATTGACCACCTAATTGTTGATAATGAAAAGAAGACGTAAATTGATGGTCTCGTATGAAATATTTGCTGCGTCATTTACCACTAAGTTTTAATCTATGAGCTGAGCATGGGACGTAAAATGCAGGCTTATTGATATCCAGAATTCTTTTCTACAGTCCGTTGTGATTTCCTCGCATGTTAGAGCCATTGTCATAACCTTGTCCGCACAAATTTTGAATATCCAGGTTCAATTCAGAAAATAAATTCAAAACGAAATTTAATAAACCCTCGCCCGTTGATCTCATAATCGGGCAGAAACCAATGAAATGTTCACACATCTTTACTTATTTGTCAGTGTGATTTAGATAAGCATGTTTAAATATTACTGTTGTTTGTTCTGTAAGGCTTGCATCTGGTGTGCAGGCTAATATGATGGAAAAATATTTAGAGTCCCTAACTTTCTTCAAAATATGTTTTTTTTATCATTGTGCCTAGTAAATCAGTAATTTCATTTTGATCTCCTAAATAGTGGGTCATACCCATCCGGCTTGAGTCAGATTATGATTCAATTCTGCGAATATGTTCCCGCATAACTGAATCAAAAGATGCCATCATCTATACTGCTTTTAAAAAATTTCCATCATCATGTTCATATATTTTTTTGGAAGAACCGCGAAATGCCAGACATTGTTGCGACAAAAACACCAGTGCTTTTTTTTTCCTTCTCTATTAGTCTCGGTTGCATCTGATTTACAGTGTTCTTTGTTTGTAACATATTATTCAATTGTGCCCATGACTTCACGTTTTCATTGTGAGAATCGCTTGTTTCGTGTCTTTTCAGAGTCAATGATAAATGCTGCCAATCTGAAAAACCATTCATATCAGACAGACTACTTGCACTCTTGCCACACATTTTACAACAGAAACAATACACTGCATCCTTTGATGAAGAGTAAAGAAGCCAGTCTCTTTTAACTTTTTCACCGTTAGATAAGTTCAGCAAACTTTCTTCCTTTGTCGTCCATAGGATAATTATATTGTGTACTTGAACAGGACCACGTTTAACTAAAATATTAACGAAATCACTATTAATATTAAGAGGCCACCGCCCTGGGTCTTCGCTAATTGTCAAACTCTCGCAAACTACCACTATACTGCTTGAAGATTCTTCAGCAGCGACATCACGTGTATCAATGCCTTCGATGAGACCACGAGAGGGAGTAGGAGCGCAACATGTCTTGCCTTCACTTGCTTCCAGTTTTAGATCCAGACTTCGAGCACGTGACAGAGGCAAGCATTTCTTGACCGTCATTCACAGAGGTGGTCAAAAATTTCGTAATAGAACCTGCCAGTTTTTCTTTTTGTCTTTCCTTCTCTCGTTTCTGATTACGAAACTGGGTCCCACAAGGTTTTTTTCCCTTCTTTTCTAGGGTTCGTGAAACAATTTTTGGGTGAAACTAATAAAATTGTTGTTGGTATTTGGTTGAACAAATTTACAAGTACCGTATATTTCGGCAGATAAGACGATAGTATATGCATAAAAAATTTTACGCAAGGTCTGGGTCGTCTTATACAACAGATATGAAACATTTGCCTACATTTAGTGTTTACCAGACGTCCTCTTTTTTTGCACTCTAAAAAGGATCTGCTTAGATTTGAAAGTGTGAATATACAACTCCTGAAAATTGCAAACTAAAGAATTTAACCTTTCCACCATATTTCTACGATATATTTTGCTGAATTTTCGCTTATCTATATTGCCGCCGCCTCGATCCCAATTTACAATTTCAGACCAATTGAACCAATAGGCTTGGCCACTATCGTGAAGCAAGAGCTGTGAGACGGCCAGTTAAAAGCATTACTCACAACACAACCTACAACAATACTTGTTAGATGTACGTAGAAGGTTATTATTCGGCACGTGTTTCTACAGGCAACACCGCAACAATGCTAAAGGAGGCGTTTGCATTATGACGTGGGCAATCGTATCAATTGTTTAGAAGTACACAGCGGGTATGTCCATAAAATTGAGCCTCGTGGGAGTAGTCGTGTGGTCTAAGGTGCCTTGTCGTGGACTGTGCGGCTGCTTCCGCCGGAGGTTCGAGTCCTCCTTCGGGCATGGATGTTTGTGTTGTCCTTAGAATAATTTAGTTTAATTAGTGTGTAAGTTTAGGGACCGACGACCATAGCAGTCTGGTCCCAAAAGATTTCACACACATTTGAACATAAAATTGAATAGCCGATACGACACTTTTATAGGCCTATATACTCAAGTTCATTACACGAAACAGTGTGCGTACTATTACCCAAATGATCATTGTTCTAAACTAAATTTACAGGTCGTTGAAAGTTTGGGGTCCGTCTTATGTAACGGACATCACGTAAAACTATGTATCTTTGACGAAAATTTATACCTCGTCTTATCTTTCAGCGGAAATATACGGTAAATTAAATGCTCACTTTCTTTTCTATTATATTTTATTTTGTAATATTTGTTATTTTATTTGGTGTTACTGTACGCGTTTTAGAGCGTGTAAATATTTCCTTCCACTTCTGACACGCTTGTTTTTCCCGGCATATAAGTGACTGTCGAATCCGGAACGCGGTCGATAACGCTACACAATGTCTCTTAATTTTACGAAGAGTTTATTAATTTAGGCTACAATTGACAACGGAGATAGTAACGCGGAGGGAATGAACCTAAATACGAAACCAGTTTAATGTATGTTAATGACATACGGAATGTAAACCTACTTACTGTACTGTTTTAACATTGGTAGATAGAGTAGCCAATTTATTGGAAAATGGGGATTCGGTTTGGCGGACCTTGTATGCATATAGACGTTTGGGTTTAACAATGAGAATATCTGTGATGTACTGCAGATGATAAGCAACTAGTAAAAAGCGCGGGGTAATGTTTCTCCGTTGTTAATTTTTTGTTACGGAAGTCACCTCTCCTTTGAATGCGCTGCTGCATCATGCAATTATATTCACATAAGCTGTGACTACTTTCCGTGGGGCGAGTTATGTGTGTTATGCGTGTAAAACTTGCTTTATTGGAAACATTTTCTTTACACGGACGCATGTAAAATCTTACTAGCCTGCATAATAAAATAGATGTTAAAATGTTTTTTGTGTCCCAACTTCGTCGCCGCTTTTGTGTCCCAGCCTCGTCGTAGGTGTCGGTGGCCGAGTGGAATAAGACCGACACAGGAATAAGGATAGCCCGCTGGTGCAGGTACGGAGGGGAGCAGCCAGAAACTATAAACACTAGAGTAAATTAGAAAGAGATATATATTGCACAGAATGTAACAATACTTAACTTTTACATAGTACTGCAGAATGTTGATACATAGTTGTTAGAGGCCTGCCTAGTGCCTGTACGATAGCAAAGTCTTCACTGGTGCCTATCTGATTACGAAGGTCCTAACTGGTTGCTAACTCAGTCCCAAGTGCCCGATGTCTTTCCGTGGTGGCCACGAGCGGGGTTGCAGCAGAGGGCGCTCGTGGCTGCCGTGAGAACGCCGCGCCGTGTGTGCATGGCGGCGCGCGGCGAAAGTAGGTGGCGCGCACTTTGTACTTGTGCGACACCACAATGTTTGTAGAGCTTATCGGACTTAACTATGGGGTCATCAGTCCCTAAACTTACAAAATACTTATGAACTAGCTAATTCTAAGGACGGTACAAATATCCATGCCCGAGGGGGGACTCGAACCCCCGACCGTAGTGACCGTGCAGGCCGTGACTGGCGCGCAGTAGACCGCTCGGGCACAGCGGCCGGCAATAAAATAAAATGTATAATTTTGAAGGTTCGGCCTACATAAACACTGTGGAGCAGATACCGCGGTATACAGCAGCAATCTCTGAATCTCTGCTGTACCTGATTGCATTCGATCGAAAAAATTATGGTTTGAACCCACAAAACCATCCCCGTGGCTACGCCCCACATAAGATAATGGTTTCTGCCCCAATCAAAACAAAAAGCTTAGTTGATAGTTGCATTTTAAAAATTACCATGTAGTAATTAAAATCTTAGAAAAAATACTGGGATAAGCCTCGTCGTACAGAATTTCTGTTTTCATGAAAACGTTTTTAAGCAGAAGACATGAGTGACATTAAAAAAAAAAAGGATAAAACTGGATCCATGCAGCAATGCTTATGTTATCAGCCGAATAACTCAGTTACATTATATACAGTATGTAGGTGTGTGGGGCAGGAGCATTGAAATTATTCTACAGGGCGGAAAAATTCGTCAAGGCAACTGAGGTTGTATACGAACCTATTTATGATAGATAAGAATTGAGAAAGCTTGATATCATGATTATATTACTGACAATATTTCATAAAGTCAGTTTACCACAAGACTCAAATGAGTATTGGCACAAAATTATGTCCTCCTTCCTTACACGGAGATAAATATGCCTACAGTATTTTGAGTGTTAATTGTGCTATTATTGGCAATAGGAAAGCATATTAGAGTAACATTACCCTAACTGATCGCTGTACAAATGCTACAAAATTCAGCGCAAATTTAATTTCTAATGTCAAAGGTGAATTGTGGGTTGTCGCCACTTTGGGAGAACGCTATGTCCGACTGAAGGTTTAAAGTTCTGTATAGACATTGCTGGCCGCAATTAACCTATTAAAACAGCGACAGTAAAAACAGGGTATATTTAGTATTAGAAATTAGTAGAATTAAAATAGAAAACCCTACTCACCATTTTGACGCTTCTTTCTGCGCCTGTATGTTATAAAACTAAAAAGTTGCAGTAAACAATCAACGGACAATGTACGGCTCGGAACAAGTGACTGGAGAGCGGCGCCGAGAAACCCCGGGGATTTCCTGTACGGGACCCGCCATCTGGAGGCCGTATTCTACTCAGTAAAGGGTATATAACACGGAGTGAATTTGGTCGCTAATCGCTGGCGTATTTGGACGCAGCTGCTAAATTCGCTCCGTGTAAACAGGGACAGCGAACAAAGTCGCTGCTCCGAAACGCGAGCATCTAAAGTTGAAGGGCGGGCTACTTTAGACGCTGGTCGCTGGCGTTTTTGGTCGCCCCGTGTCATATACGGGAGCGTCTAAAGTAGCCACCAGTCGAGTCAAAATGTCGAAGGACATTGTAAATGCCTGGCGTTGTGTTTCTCGCAACAGTTTTAAAAGAACAATTAATGAACCAATAGAAAAACGGAAAGGTAGAAAAGAATAAAGGAAAATAGATGAAGGTGGATTGCGAAGAGGAATAAATATGGTGCTTCTGAAAATCTTTTGGGTGAATTATCGTGTGAAGGTCGTTCTGCCTACAGAAATATGAGGATCACATAAACAAATTTTGATAGATTACTGTAAATGGTAGAGGATAAAATAAGGAAACAGAAAACCATCATGATCTTGGCGATCTCGCCAAGAATAAAATTTAAATAATCGTTATTTTTAATGTCCTATAATACTGGGAAACTTCGATAAGTTTTCAGAAATTTGATTACAATTGCACTTCATATTTTGTTTGGTGGGACACAGAACTTTTAATATCTTTATTTGCGTCAATGATCACAAAATTTCTAGTTGTTTTGACGACCGGTTTAGGTCAGGATGACCATTTCCAAGTCTACAGCAAATCAGAAATAGAAGGATACATCTAGTATTAGATTACCTTCGGAAACATAAATAAGGCATTAACTTGCAGTCATCAATACATATAATATAGCCATATGGGTTCATCACAGCATAAGTGTATCTTCATTAAGGAATGTAACAGGTATGATGTATAATATTTTTAACGCGTTTTTTATATCGATGATTGTAATGCCTTATTTACGTTTTATAAGGTACCATAGTCTATTACTAAATTTGTCCAGTTTCCGATTTGCTGTGGACTTGAAAATGGTCATCACTGACCGAAACCGGTCGTCAAAATGACGAGAAATTTTGTGATCGACGTAAATAAAGATATTAAAAGCAATTACAAAATGGATCACTCATATAAATTCGCGACCATGTCGCACTTTTGGAAACAGAACTGTTTGGTATCACCTAACCTCCAAAACTACATATCATATGCTACAGCGTGTTTCAGTTGTTTTTACGAAGACGCTAGCGTCTGAAGTCGCCGAGTGTCATTGCGTCAGCGTATTCATTCGCTATTCGCCCATACGCCGAGCGACAACAGACGCCAGAGACTAGCGACCAAATACGCTCCGCGTAATATACCCTTAATATGGGTATTTCCCATTAGGGATGTTTCTTCGCAAGTAGGAATACCTGCCGCTGTTTGTGGTTCCAACATACAGACGTTTTGTATTTTAGTTCGAACAGTCAGATATACATTGCATTCTTAGGAGAAGATTAAAACTGAAATAATTGTGTCATGCTGATTTGGAGACACTAAAACGATTCCGATAAAAGCGATTCGGATGAATTGGCCGTCTCCTAGGAAGGCCGCACGCCTTGCACGCCCACACCCAGCGGCCCTGCATGTACATAATGTATGATGCCAAAGATCACAATACGTTTCATTCTGCCAGATGGGGAAGCCACTACTGTGCCGATCTCTGTTTTGTTATAGTCGGATTAAAATGACTTGCAAGTTGACGTTTGTCAGCTGCGGCTACAGTGTTGCCACGCCAGCTGCTGTCTGAGAGCTGGCGCTCCGTACAGGTGGCACTGCTGGGGATGCAACATCGATGTTCCTGCGGAAATAATCGCTGTTAAAAAACATCGCTCTTAAAAACGATACATCGATGTTTTCCCGATGTTTCCATACGTTTAAGAAATATTAGGAAAAACACACTGAAAAGAAGCTGTGTTGCCAGAAAGTATCTGCCTTATGTTCTTTCACTAGGCTACGAATACACAGCGAAATGGCAGATTAGAGTGAAAAACTAGTTGGGAATAAGGTTTCGCTACCTATTGCGCTGATTTTACTTGGGATTTACATCGATTTGTTCATTACATGCGAAATAACCTGAGTTTTGTTGACGTATTGCATTTTTCTTAGCTGTCGACGTGGAGAAAATTAAACATTATGCATCTCTCAGTTATTACTTAATAATGTATTTTTAAAATGAATATTCATCAATGACGTTTATCAAATCATGTACCTTCCTTAAATGAAAATCTATGTTATACTTGGCGTGTTGGCTTTTGTCTCGGATTTTTCGTCGACTTTTGTTTGATGTTTTAACTGACGTTTTGACAGTACGATAACAGTCTGACTTGGGCACACTGTCAAAGATGCGATTCCACTTGATATTGGAGGGTGAAATTTCAGCAATGCCAGCAGCTCGTGCTGGACAAACATCAAATTAATCATCAAAGATCGACATAAAAATGAGAGACTCCAAGAGGCTATATGACAAATAATAACCATGAAAGCTTTTAATTTTGTTTAAGGGTTTGGGATTTGTCTTCGCAATATCTGCATTCTCCAGTGTCGTGAAGATCCAATAAATTCTACAGTCACTAATCTAATAATTACCGGTACAAGAATAATTCTAATGCACGCTGTTTTATTCAATATTTCAAGTTACTGACACCTTTTTGTAGTAGAACAAAAAGCTTCATATAAAATGCACTTTGTGGATACGTTCTGTTAAAAAACAGAATGCTTCAGAAAATTTAATAATGAAATGATGCTGCGCACTTTGTTACAGAATAGGGTCTATTACCAGAAAGCTGAAAGCTGAATATGATCTGATATCTCATACAATTTTTCTGGGTATACAAAAAGCATTACAAATACAAGTATGAGAGATTGTATACCAATTACAAACGACTGGAGGTTACCCTTCAGATTTAGCTACTGGTAACCAGCCATAAATTCAAGTACTTCTTTCAAGCGCACTAATCATCAATGAGTCTCATGATATGGACAGGTTTCATTAAGGGAATTTTGAAATATGATTTCGAAATTTTTTGTTATTCTGAAGTCATCGGTGTGATATTACAGTTGCGATGTTTGTGTGCATTACTTTCAATATCCAACAGAACTCTAGATTCGGATTTATAAAATTGGTAGTCCTTGCGTTTGACCACTTACTGCTGCACACAACAAACTCACGATAGCAAACTACTACACGTGTGGCCAATTGGCTATATGTACGCGTACAAACTGTCCAACAAAAGGGAAACATACTATTGTTTTCACTCGAACAGGCAACTGCAGCACTGAGAGAATAGCAAACAAAGGTGAGTAAAGGATATTCTTGTTCGTGTCATATTTCACTTACCTACTATTTCAAAAGTATGAAAACAGCGACGAGCGACGACACAAGGAGCACCGCACTTGAGCTGACGCTGGCCGAGCAACTAATAAAGTAATAATGGAATTGACAATCAATTGTTGAACGATGTCGATAGTTTCGGACTTCTGTCGTCGATGAATCGGCGATATATCGCTGTTCAAAACATCGATGTTAACATAGATGTTTATGGACGAAACATCGATGTTTTCAAAACATCGATGTATCGTTTGCATCCCTAGGCACTGCGCCGAGTACTGTCTCGTTCTAATTTACTCTAGTGTTTCTAGTTTCTGCTGTCCCACCTACTTTCGCCGTGCTCCGCCATGCACGCACGGCGCGGCGTTCTTACGACGTCAGCCACGAGCGCCCTGTGCTGCAACTCCGCTCGTGGCCACGACTGAACAGCATCGTTCACTTGGGACTGAGATAGGAACCAGCTAGGCACCAGTATCTGCACAAGCGTGCATCCTTTATTCCTGTGTCGGTCTCTTTCTACTGGGCCACCGACACCAGGACCACCGGCGGAAACGAGACACCAAAGCGGCGACGAGGCTGGGACACAAAAGTGGTGACGAGAATGGGATTCGAACCCACGCGTGCAAAGCACTGACGTTAAGGCACTGATTGTACTAGATGCTGTCGTTGAGTTCATGCTGAAAGCGTCTTCAACGATTAACCAGCGCGTATTCCAGAAAGGTCCAGCAAAGTCAATGTGTAAACGTTGCCATGGTCCCTTGGGGCGTGGCCAGTCTGAGAAACGTTGCGGAGGAGCCGCCTGATGCTCCGCACAAACTGTACACTGTGACGTCATGCTCTCTATCTGGGCGTCCATACCAACCCAGGTACAATGACGTCTGGCCAGTTGCTTTGTCCTAACAATACCCCAATGTCCTTGATGCAGGAGGCGTAACACTTCTCGTTGCAGGGAACGAGGAACAATCACTCTCGTTTGGTCGTTGTCGGTATGTAACAACAGAACACCCTAACTTAAATACAATGCATGACGTTGTACAAAATAACGTCGAACCACAGGCCGATCAATGTCTTTGGCTCTGGCAGGCCACCCAGAGCGAATAAAACGTGCTACCTCACATAGGTCTGCATCCGCAGCTGTTTCCTGTGCAACCCGACGAGAGTTTAAAGGGAAGTCTGCCACAGCAGAAGCATCTCTGGAGTCTATCTGAGAACATGCCATTTCTGAAGAATCAAACTACACATCCTGGCCAACCGGAAGTCTGGAAAGTGTGTCCGCATTGGCATGTTTAATAGTAGGTCGGTACAAAATCTCATACTGATAATTAGATAGTATCAAGGACCATCTCTGAAGCTTTTGCGCCGTTCGTGGCGAAATTGGCTTTATGGGTGAGAACAACGACGTGAGAGGCTTGTGGTCTGTCAACAAATACAATTTCCTGCCATAGAGATAATGATAAAACTTTGTGACGCCGTAAATGATTGCTAAGGCCTCCTTTTCTATCTGACTGTAATTCTGTTGCGTTGGCGTCAGTAGCTTGCATGCAAAGGCAATAGGACGATCGTGAGAACCAATACGATCTAATAATATTGCACCCAGACCGTACAACGAGGCATCCACTGCTAGCACTACAGGCTTCTTTGGGTCAAAGGGAATCAAACATGCATCACTGAGTAGTGCAGACTTTAATTTGTCAAAGGCAACCTGGCAATCTTTAGACCATACAAAAGGAACATTCTCCGTACGTAAGTGATGCAGTGGAGCTGCAATCTGAGAGGCATTGGGAATAAACCTGAAATAATAGTTAAGCTTTCCCATTACTGCTTGCAATTCCTGCACATTCTTAGGAGGAGGCAAGTCTTTGATTGCTTGAAGATGTGACTGTAAGGGATGGATTCCTTGGACATTAATCACATGGCCTAGGTACTGTATTTCAGTTTGAAAAAACGAACACTTTGCTTTATTACAACGTAGACCTGCTGCAGTCAACACTTTGAAAAGACACTCCAGGTTTGATAAATGTTCTTCAACTGTGCGTCCTGAGACCACAACATCATCTAAATAGTTAGAGCAACACGGTACAGAAACTGTCAGCTGTTCCAAACAACGCTGAAAAATAGCGGGGGCGGAAGAACTGCCAAAGGGTAGGCGTTGAAATTGAAAAAGGCTCATGTGGGTATTAATGACGAAAAACTTTTTTGACTCGTATCTGTAAGTATCTGTAAGTATGCCTCTGCTACGACGCCTGTCCCGCCAGTAACGCCCCCGCCCAGGCCCTCCTCCCAGTGTCGTCGCCGTCGCCCTCAGCCCTACGCCACGACGGCGCGGCGGTTTGGGGGGGGAGGGGTGTTGTGTCGCACAAGTCTAAAGTGCGCGCCACCTACTTTCGCCGCGCGCCGCCATGCACGCACGGCGCGGCGTTCTTACGACGTCAGCCACGTGCGCCCTCTGCTGCAGCTCCGCTCGTGGCCACGACTGAACAGCATCGTTCACTTGGGACTGAGATAGGAACTAGCTAGGCACCAGTTAAGACTTGGCTCTCGGATAGGCCCTAGGAATCATCAGTAGGCAGGCCTTTATCTAATCTATGTATCAGCATTTTGCAGTCAAGAACTATGTAAAAGTTAAGTATTACTAAGTCTCTATGAAATAAATATCTCGTTCTAATTTACTCTAGTGTTACTAGTTTCTGCTGTCCCACTGGCTGGTCACCTCCGTATCTGCACAAGCGTGCATCATTTATTCCTGTGTCGGTCTCTTTCTACTCGGCCACCGACACCAGGACCACTGGCGGAAACGAGACACCAAAGCGGCGACGAGGCTGGGACACAAAAACATCAACATCCCGATCTATGCCGACAGAATCTAAATGACCGTTTCCCTTAACGATAGCAGAATTAAATAATTCTGTTAATAAAATGAAAGTAGGAACGTCTCCACAACGTTATTTCTTACCTGCGTTTCTTAAAAATCTTGTTGAAACTACTGAGAACTGGCTCCTTGAATTCTTCAATAACATACTCTTAACTGGTAATATCCCGAACGAGTTCCGAATGTCAAAGAAATTGACCGTCCTCAAACCAGGTAAATCACCTGATAATCCCTGAAGCAATAGACCTATCGCGTTGCTTAGCATCTCCTATATGTAATTAGAACGTTCGCTGTTTAACCGAATCTTCCTTAGTACTGACAATGTTATCATAAAAGAACAATCTGGTTTTAGAGGAGGGGTGGTTGTACAAACCAGGTTACATAGTATACTGAGGCAGGCTAAAATCTCTTGTGCTTTCGTAGACCTGTAATCAGCATTTGAGACTGTGTGGGAAAAGGGGTTGATTCCCAAACTCCAACAGGACATACAGTGCAGAATGATTACCCCACTTTACAAAACATGCTGAGCAATCGAAAGATATTAGATTATGTAAACAATAGGCCAAGCCGCCCTTTCACACTGAAGAATGATGTTTCACAGGGATCAATCTTGGCACCCCTCATCTTCAATGTTTAGACAAATACCGCACCATCTACTTCATCATTAATATTCATCTATATTGATGGCATGGCACTAGGTACTCAGCGCTGATCACTGGGGGAAGGTAGCAATCAGCTCACACAGACCTCGAGCTTACGTATACCTAGTATAAGAAATGGTGCCTACAGCCTCAACCTGCAAAGTCTACATCTACATCTACATAGATACTCTGCAAATCACATTTAAGTGCCTGGCAGAGGGTTCATTAACCACTTTCATTCCATTCTCTAATTGCGCACGGGAAGATAGAACACCTAAATCGTTCCGTTTTCGATCTGATTTCTTTTATTGTATTGGGATGATCATGTCTCCCTATGTAGGTAGGTGCTAGCAAAATATTTTCACATTCGGAAGTAAAAGTCGGTGATTGATATTTCGCAAATAGAACTCGCCGCCACGAATAACGTCGTTCTTTTAATGATTTCCACCTCAAATCGTGCAACATTTCCGTGACGCTTTCCCCCCAAAACAAAACGAGCTGCCCTTCTCTGAACTTTCTCAATGGCTTCCGTCAGTCCCACCTGGTAAGGGTCTCACACTGGGCAACAATACTCCAGGAGAGGAGAAGTACGCAGTCTCTTTGGTGGAGCTGTTGCATCTTCGAAACGTTCTGCCAATGAAATGTCACCTTTGGTTCGCCTTCCCCACAATATTTTCTATGTGTTCTCTACAGTATAAGTACATTCCACCTCAATAACAGAGAGGCGTAAAAGGAAATTAATGTTCTTTTTGATGGAAAGATTACCATTACCCAATTTATTTAGATGTAACACTATATATAATCACCTATAACCAAAAGTGAAGAGCCAAAACAATATCATATATACGCTAGCAGGAACGACAAGGGCCGGCCGCGGTGGCCGAGGGGACTGAGGCGCTTTAGTCACGGTCTGCACGGCCACTACGGTCGGGGGTTTGAATCCTCCCTCGAGCATGGATATTTGTGACGTACTAGTTCGTAAGTAGTTCATAAGTAGTTTGTAAGTTTAGGGACTGATGACCCCGTAGTTAAGTCCCATAAGCTGTACAAACATTTGAACATTTGAACATTTTGAACGACAAGGGGAGCAGAGGGGAAAACTCTTAGAACTGCTGCTCTAGGATTATGTTATTCAGTAGCGGAGACTGTGCTCTAGTCTGGTACAACAGCCACAGTACTCACAAATTAGGCGTTACCCTCAATGAAACAATGAGTACTGTAAGTGGGAATATAAAATCCACCCCTACTGTCTGGCTACTTCTCGAATTAGGAGGACTGTGATAGCGAAAAGATAACGGGAAAAAATATCTAATATGCACTGTCTCCCAATTCATGACGTGATTAACTCCATTCCCCTTAGACCCCTCTAAATCACTGCGTTCTATTTTGATGGATGATGAACTGCGCAAAGCGCAGAGTGTCAAAGAGAAATGGAAGGAGGTTGTCTCCGAATCATCCTGTGGTGTTAAAATCTGCTCATTTCTATACTTAACAGAAAAACTCCAAAGATATAGTTGTAAAATTCATAGATTGTAAAAAAGCCTTTGATTCGGTTGGTAGGGAAACACGAGATGAAGTTATTGGACAATTTGGCATTAACTCTAAATTAGCAAAGCTTATTTGTGAAATGCTCACAGACACGAAATGAAAAGTTAAATATTTGAGGAATGCGACATAAAGACAAATGCAAGACAAGATAGCGGCCTTTTTTCACTCAAAATCAACTGGTCCTAGAGAAAAAGGTAATAGAGTGCAAACAAAAACTAACAGAACATAAGCTATTACCAATAAGACTGGGGACTAAGAACAACGGTCATTAAATTCATTGTCTAGCATTTGCGGACGATTGTCATTCTTTCTGAAAACCTTACAAATGCAGAAATACAAATTAACCTCTTAGAAGAAACAAATTACACACAAATTTTAAGAATTTTTGTAGACATAACAAAATTTATGACAAACATAATAAAATCCTCCAGAAATCCTAGTAACAGACATTGGGGAGACAGAAACGGTAAATAAATTTATTTGCTTGGGAGAAATTATTAAAGAACATAGCTTAGAAAAATTCACTGTGAAATAAAAAGAAGGCCTACGTACAATGGAAAGAGCATGTGGAGTAACCAGTAACAACTCGTCTGTCTAAAAATTTGAAATTATAGGACTATAATGCTGTAGTTATGGAAGTGAATGTTTAATTGTGAATTACAAATTACAGAGGCCTGAAGCACTCGAAAGAAGAATTATTCGAAAAGTACTCGGTTCACTAAGAAATAAAGAGGTATGGAAATTTATAAGTTAATCTCAACATAGAAAACATAACTGAAACACAACGAAAAAGGCGGCTGCTGTTTTTGGCACGTTCATGTAGGAGGAACTCCAACAGACTATCAAAGCAGATTTTTAAATATATTTGACGCAAGATATCAACTGTAGCTTGGAGACAAGAAGCAATCGAAGATTTGGAAAGAAAGAACATAGGTGAAAAAA